>CADWAE010000137.1:2400000-3000000 GCA_902982915.1 Phalloptychus januarius
CACATTGTGAAAGATTCTCTGTGTCTCTAGTAAAGCGCGCTGGCTTGTTACGTCGGCTGTCGAATTCTTTTGATTGCTGTTGTGCAAAAATCACATTTATCGCAGTTGAATGGGTGTTGTTCTTGACAAATTAGAGTATACAGATTATTTCCAAAACGGGATCAACACAACAAAAGCATTTTTTATCAGAACGGGAAAAACGCAGGCGCCAGCTGAAATGTTATGACAACACAAAGACTTGGGGTGGGGGAGAAGCCATCTTTACTGTGCTGAAAGTCAGATTCATGATTTTGTTGTCAAATTTTTCCAGTAGTTTACTATGTTGTGCTTTTGTTCTTTTATGTGTTATGCCAACTGTCCTAACTTTTTTTCCTCTTCTTCTTCTTTTGTTATTTCACAGCTGGGACAACGTACATCTTTGGACGAGGCGGAGCCCTCATCACATACACCTGGCCACCCAATGACCGGCCGAGCACGCGGGCAGACCGGCTGGCAGTGGGCTTCAGCACGCAGCTGAAGGAAGCCATTCTGGTCAGGGTGGAGAGCGCCAAGGGACTGGGAGACTACCTGGAGCTGCACATAGTAAGACTCATTTTCCCCACTGCATTGTTTTAGATTTCCACTGAAATAACAGAGCCGTGTACCAGTGAGTAGCACTGGACTCCTGGCTTCTCTAAATGTGGCTGATTTTCCTTTAAATGACATTTAGATTTATTTTTATTATTATTTTTTTTTTGCCCATATCTGCTTACAAGGGCCGTTAAGAAGGATTAGACTCTGAGTCCAGAAAATGGCTAATTATACACACACACACCTTGTTATTTCTAGTCATCGTCCTAATTTCTGTTTTACAGCTTTCATATGTTGGGCTTAAAGGTCATTAAAGCCCACCTCCATTGATGGAGTGAAATGGCTATTAAAGGACAACAGGCATTTAAAAGGCATTTAACGGGGCTCTAATTGTATTGTTGACCTCCATGCTTCTTCCACCTAATATTCTGTTCATTTTCATGGTGGCTTTTGTGTTAATTACCATCCGGGATTACTCGCCGCTGCCTCTGAACCGTTCAGAGGGAGTGCTTTACTCTGCTGGATGGTAAAAGGTGATGCCACAGCAACAAGACGGGAGAAGACACCATCACTGTAATCTCCACTTATCCGCCCTCGGCCTCTTGTGTGCGCGCTCGCAGCGCTCCTGCAGCCGCGCCGACCCCAATTTGTTCGGTTCCGAGCCCGAGCCGGAGATCAACAGGAAGAGCGGTGACCCCCGGGGTCGCTCCTCAGCCAGTGCTGGGTAAACTGAGAGTGACAGGGCGAGGGGCCGATGGGAGACGGGGAGGGACAGGTGTGCGAGCGGCTGCTGCAGAGTTGACCGAGCAGGTCAAGGCCAATTTAAATGCTCTTAGCTTCAGTGATAAATACGGGTAATGACTGTAATGATGAAAGATTATAGTTGTAAATATAATGGAGCCCAACAAATAATGCATGTGTTGCAGTGGGGTGGAGGGGGAGCTAAGTGGTGATGCATCAGGGTTCAACTGGAGATGCTCTGAGCTGTAATGGGTCATTTGTGATGTGAAGTCGTCCGTCTGCTGGTTGTAATATTTTAAAAGTCGTCTGGAGCACAAATGACTCGGTGAGACGTACAAGGATACGGGAGAAGAGGGGGAAACGTCACCACGGAGAAGGGTTTCACAGTAGAAATAACACTGCTTTGTGTTAATAACAAAAAAATATAGCATTACTATTTATAGTTATCTCTTAGCTTACATTTCAAACGGAAAAGCAAGTATTATACCTACTGCTGCTGGCTATTGTGGTTATAATGCTTGTGTGAGGCAGTTGGGTCACCAGACCTGTTTCACTAAGACACATGCTCCAGGATGCATCTTCTGCTTACCATTAAAAATAAAATATCATCGCAAAAGGATCTTAAGATTGACTTTAAAAGGTTATAAGATGGCTAAACTGTAGATGGTATAAATAAAGGAATAAAGAATTAAGCACAATATCATACAGTTTCATGTAAAGTACTCTGACTCGTCCCGTCAGTAAAAAAGCCTCACAAATAGACTTTTACTAAACTTGTTTCTTAAACCGAGACGGTTCTATGAAGCCAGTTTTGTTTAAATAAAATTGAATCCAACGTGTCAGCTAATACATCCAATGCCGAGGAAAATAAAGGAGCAACATGACTGAACGCCGTCTGAGGTGATTGCTGATGTCTTCCCTTCACTGTATGGTGTTAGCAGATTCTTAACAGTTCTGTTTTCTATAGGCGATCACACTTCCTGGTTCTCAGTTCATCAAACAGCAACTGCTTCCTCTACTTTTTTATTTTTAATCTCCTACAATCAGCAAGGGTGCAATTACAAGACTTTTTTTCCCCCTCCATGACTGTATATGTGCTGGTCAGCAGATGGAGTGGAGGAAGAGAACGTTGTCAGAGATGTCACCCTTTGGCGTAAATGCTACAGAGTTCAGTCAAGTCGTTTCCCATCAGCCGAGACGTTCTCTGCTTCAGCCTCAACATATTGCTTTACATATGCTCATTTTTTTCTTTTAAAAACTGACAGATATAATCCCTCCAAGCTGTTTTCAGAGTTCATCTATTGGCGCATTCTTCTAGTACATTGATGAAATTTGATGAAGGGTTTTGGCATACAGTCCCGCTGTGGAGCAGAGGGATTTCTTGCTTTAGTGGTTTCTGCACTATGTTGTCACAGGTCAGTTAAAACACCACAATAATAACTCTCAATGCCCAGGTGAAATTGTAATGCTGCCCAGAAACTGTCTGAGGACCTTCATCCTGACATGTTGAGGCTTGACAGTGAATCCCAAATTACTCCCAATGGAAGCACTTTACATGGCAGCTGTGTGGGAATAAGGAAAGGAGAAGCTGGAGAGTTCTTTCTGAAGATAGTCGATATTAAGAATACTCAAAGCATGCTTAGTGTGAAATGTGTGAACTGTTAGAGCTGAAACGGTTTGGGTTCTATGTAACGAAGACCACCAGCAACCTGAGTGCTACTGTCTTTTAGCACTCAGTGTTTTGTTTGGATTAGTAACAATGTAAGTCATTTGGAGAGCGAGAGTTGACCTCACCTTTTCGCGGTTCAGTCTTCACAGATTTTTCGGCGGAACGTAACTTTCGCCAATTGATAGATTTTTGTTTTCTCAAATATTTGAGAGTGAAAAATTCAGCTTGCAAAGCTGAAATATCTAGTGCAGCTTGACACCCTCTTGGCAGGCGTTTGCAAAGCAGCCAGTCCTGGAGCATCGTTTATATTGAATATTAGCTCCTGTGGGTGAGCTAAAATCTGTTTTAATGCAATTTAAGGTATATTTGGTGATGATAACCAGTCAAACATAGCTAACTTATGCAAGCTCCAAGTTTAAAACCAATAACATTTGCTATTTGAATTGGTGAGTGACCATTGTCAGTTAAGGGCCGAAGTAGTTTTTGATTTAGGTATTAAAAAAAAGAGATTTAGTACATGTTTTCGGAAGGAGGCGACATGCAAAACAAACTAAACAAATAATTCTCCACATTTTGAACTTCCAAAGACAAACATTACAAGAGGTTGTAATGTGTGTGTAAAATATGTAATGGGAATAATATACTGCAAAGTTCAAGTAATTTTTGTTGTCATTAACTTGATATGCAAAGCAGCCCTGTTAAAATTTAGACGTCCGGTAGTCAGGCGTTTTCTATTTTTGAGCTTTCTGTTAAGTTTGTCATTTAAAAATAAAACAAACCGTGCCAATGACTTATAACATAACACAGCAACAAAAAATCAAACGGTATGGCCATAAATCATCTGCTAAGCTTAGGGTATGAGGAAAAACCTGATATCTACTGATTTAAATATGTCCAAATGAACTCAAAGGAGGGATCTTGTCTGGTGTCAAAACCAAAACCAAACTTGGCCAAAAATGTCATTTAGTTTGTAGATGAAAATAAAAGCTAAAACCAGCTGTTCTTAACCTGGGATCTTTCCAAATTTATTTCACATATTCGTTAATCCATTTTTAAGTCTCAGAGGAAACATGGTGCAGCCTTCCTGCCTGAGGGAAGGATTCCTCACTGTTTGTTCCTGCCTGTTGCTCATCAGCCATCGTCACTCATTCGTTTTCTTGCTCTTCTCTCAGGTGCATATTCTCCATCTTAACTTCAGTGTTTTTCATTTACTCCCTCACTCCCTCTCGTCTGCCCCGTTCGTTCTCTCCCCCCCTCCATCGCGCACACACCAGCGCACTCCGACACGTCGGGCCCAGCTCCTCCGCTCCCACCGCAATTACATTTCATTTGCTGCCGTTCCTCCCGAGTCGCTCCCCTAAATGACTCCGTTCAGCCCGTGGTGGGTGTTTGGTTCCTGTTAATTATGCCTGTCTCTCTCTCTTTTTTTTTTTTTTGAGAGGAGAAGCACACGCAAATTAGACCTGAAAACCTGCGAGCCGTGGCTCCCATATCATCCCACCTGGTGGAGGGTCGGCCTCACGGCCCAATAGAACCACCGATGGGCCCCGTGTCCATCGATGGTGGTCTTGAGGGCCAATATGTGGGGCTTTTTTTGTGGTGATATAGCACTTTTGTTCATTCGTTTATGGCTTTATCCAATGTTTCCCATTGGGTTTAAAAGGTCATATTCACAATTGTTTAAAGTAAAGATTCAATAATCTTAAGACAAGACGTCATATTTTTTGACTACCATTCATCTTTAAGTTGTTGGTAACATTTTTTTTTCTACTCTTAAATTAGAGCTTCACAAACTCTGCTCTCCGCCATTTCTTTCTTGTTACAGGAAATGAAACAACACGGTGTGATGTTGTCTCTGCCTGTCCAACTAGAAATACTGGCACTGGTGCAAACGGCTGATAATAGCACGCCACCGGGACGTGATGGAACATTACTCCTTATCTCGCCTAAGCCACCCGTCTCTTTATATACTCTTCCCGTTTCTGTCCAGACCTCCCACTCTTTCATGCCACTCGCTCCTTCGATTCCTGTCCGTTTATGTTACGGCGGGTGGGACATCACTCAGCTCACCTTTCTGACACGCTGTCATCGGGCCACATAAAGGCCCGGCTGCCGGAGAGTCGGAGAAGCCGGAAAACGCTGACATCATCTGCTTTAAAATGCCAGGCTTTGTCCTCGTAGGATCTTGACTGGTGGTAATTATTTACTGTTGTTGTGGGTATAAATGCGGCACAGTCACATTGACATTTGGAATTGTTGGTAATGATTATTCAATTATGCTAGTTTTAACTTTAAGCACGTTTAAATATTAGACAGATCAACATTGCCTTGAGTAGGACTTAATTTTAAGTTAGATTTAAATTCATGGCTTAATCAATATAATCTGATAAGTAGAAGATAATTGTACCAGTTCTTAGATCCAAATCAGCTCGTCTTGATATTCTAGGTAAGAGGACGGCTCTGAGCCATCAGCCTCCTGCTGTGCTTGGAATGCAGCAGCATCTGTGCTGGGACAAAAGGAGGGGGTCTGCATAGAGATAACTGTTTCCTGAACCCATATAAGGATTGGGGCCTTTTGTTATGTGTTTGAGGGAGAGATTGTAGGATCTCACACAGAGGTGTGGAATGTTGCTTCTCTCAGGACTCACCAGCCCAGCAACGACAGTCATAAACATTTAGAGCAACTTCCCTTTGAAATTTGGAACTTATTCTAATTAGAGAGCAGGGAACCTCCCAGACTGCATAAATTAGAGAAGAGAACACACCTTCCTTTAAAAAGTTTCGGAGCTGAAAGAATGAATCAGATCGTTGGGGTGCGGCGGCGCCGGCGCTCTCCGGAGACGCGCTGTGTCTCCATATTTGTCTCTGTATTTGTCTATTTTTCTGTTTCTTTCAGGTGATTGATGTCTGTCTTGTGGTTTTAAGTTTCTGTTGATTCTGGTATGTCATTGGTGTGATTTGATGCATTTGTTTGTCTGAATAAACTCTGGATATGTTTGAAGTAGAACCGTGGATGGTGTGAACTGCCCTTACGCACGGGGAAACCCTCGACCGGGGGAATTAGAGAGGAGACAACGAGCTACAGGTGTTAATCATTATCCTCTCAATAGTGTTCTGGATGAAAAAAAGAAAATCCTGATATATTATCTGGAAAAGGCCAAAGGATTGGTTTGCTGCTGAGCAGACATGAACACATTAAAGGAACAACTCCGAGGTTTTGTACAAATCTCTTGTGAGAGAGTTAAGAATAAACGGATCCCTGCAGCAGGAAGGTGTCGTATAAGTGAGTTTTTTTATCATAGCCATTGAAAACAATTCTAACTGGAAGCGTTCTGAGCCACTGAATAGAAGTAAGACCTGTTATTGACACGTCACAGTGCTTTTCCTTGAGGTGACTGCTATCTTGCGAGTTCTACCCAGTTGCGGTCGCCATGACTCTTCCAGTGAAGTCGGAACAGAACAGCCCGACTGCTCTGAAATCATCTGTTTGGCAGCATTCTGTGTTCCCTTTGGGAACGATAAACGACAAAGACACAAACAACATGTAAGCACAGAAGGTTGCCACTGAAAGAGGTAGAAAGCATCGTATAACAACCTGGACTTCTAGGGCAAAGTCCTGGTCCTCAAGGCAAACTGCACAGCAAGTTGCAGATGTTCCTCTGCTTCCACTCAGGGAAGCAGGGAATTACAAAAAGTAATTGTTTGAATCATGTATGTTAAAGCATTGTAGCGTACCTTGAGGACAAAGGTTGAGGAACACTGGTCTGGGGAAATGATGAGCTATATTACAATCATAACCCACCCTTTAGCTTGTAACATAAATTTGATCTTTAGCATAATATCCAACACTCGTACCATCTCATGTTCTCATGTCTCGTCTTGTGAGTTGTAGGTCACGTTACACACCTACCATGGAACACATGCGGCTTGTTTCTATTCCCAAGCATCACCTTGGCCACTACATCCAAATCCATTTTCTGAGGCTGCCAGAGGCCCGACTTGCCTGGATTATATCCAGTCTATTATGAGACAGTGATGGCCTGTCACGGTTTAGTTCTTTTAATCTTAGAAAACATCTTTAAACCTAACAACGACATCTGCTGAACATGTAGATGATTCATATGCTACATAGGGCATTTTACCCTGTGTGTGGCAACATTTTTGCTCCAATCCTTTGAGGGTTTCTTCCTGTTCCTACAAACTCACTGGAATATGATGTCCTTCTACAATAATAAAAATATTTCTCATAATAACTTCACAGAATCTCCTTTATAAAACTAAAAGACAAGCTCTTTCAATTGCTTTTCAGAGTCACACTATCAGATTTCTCATGCGTCTTTAAGTATTCTCTGCCAACCAAGACTGAGAATCAAACAAAAATGATTATGAACTTACTGTTTGGTTAAGAAATTAGCTTTTTTTCTCTCTCTCTTTCTCTCGAGCTAATGAACCACAGAAACTAGAAAACTCAAAGCTCCACGGCAGCCAGTAGAAGTGATTGACAAGCTTTGATGAAGAGAAATCAGTGAAGTTGATACAGAACAGAATAGCCAGAATTGTTTGAATTGGATCTCAAAGTCGTCTTCACCTCATGAGCCTGTTTAAGGCACCATCAAATTAGCCTAAAACTGGATCTCATTGAAGTCTCTTTCCCCGATCTACCTCTGTGACTTGTGGTCCAACATTAATCTCTTCAGTTAATGTTTTTCTACTGCAGTTCTTTCATATCTTTTTTTTTCCCATTTTGGCAGCTCTAGCAATTTGAGTAAATTTGAGAGTAAATGTTCTTTTTTAGATCATTTGACATAATATAGTGATTCTCCTAGAACACAACGAAACATTTTCCCAACGAATCTTGGATTTGTTATTTAAAACTTTGACTTCCTGCGGAGAGAAAATAACCACCACAACTATTAGTCATTATTACAGCAGAAATAGTTTCTGAATGGGGATTTTGCCTTTTTGACAATTTTACAGTTAAGAAATCCTCATAGTACCAGGAAATTAGCCGTGTCAAAGTTAAAACAATCACTTGGGCATTTCAGGATGGCTTTTTTTTTTTTTTCACTGCCAACCTACATGACATTTTCACCATCAAGGCCTGGGGTGTTAGGTCCACAGAATGAGGGATACTGACAGATATGAAAGCAAGCTGATAGATAAATCTCCCATCTGAGGCAGCTGGGAAAGATAGATGTCCTTGCAAGACCTTGGAAGCAAGACATCCGAGCCCAAACGGCTCAGCATTACACACACAAAGAATGTCATCTACTTATGACAATCTATATTTTTGTTTTTAACAAAACTCTGCCTTGTAAGGGTTTGCAAGGCAGGTTGAGGATTTCAACCTTAATATGCAACAAATATTACAAGTTTTCGAATTGAAATTTGCATCAATACAGAAACATGTCACCTCTAGAGGTCATCTTTGTTTGAAACCAGCTTACCTGTCCATCTCTTGGTATGAGCATCAGATGCAACAAGCTGAAAACCTGTTCCGAAGATTCAGTCGTAGCACAGCTTTTTCCTCTAGTAATGTTGCACATCAGTGCATGTTTTATTTCTTATTTATTTTTTAATCGGATTATGAAAATGCTCCAGACGAAGACGAGAGATGCAGATGAGTTGGTTTAAAGAGAGCCTGAGATTTACTACTGAACAAAACATTCATTCATTGTTAGCGTTGTCAACCTTAGTAAATATGATGGGTTGTCTTCCTTCTGTGTCCACATCATCACTATCCATGTTTGTCACAATTGGAAATATGTCTTACAATCCGATTTTGTATTTTGTATAACTTATAACCAAGGAAAGTGTGAAATACTGGTAACAAAAGCCCAGCCTGCACAGCACTTACACTCTGTCTGCACTCAAAATAGTGCAGACTGTTTAATACTTGTGAATTATACTGAAACTGTTACACAATAGGAGAACTTAACAGAATTCCCAACAGTTTTTCATACAAGTGTTCAAAGCAAAACTTTTGTTTGCTTTTAAAGACCCTTACTGCCCAACCCTAACCTCATTACCCAGAAACACAAGAGTAAGCATTTACACAACGGAGTCCTTCCCAAACCAAATGCTCCACTGAAATGAGTGTCCTGGTTGTAGCTTTAAAGACCAGCTAAACAACAACAACTAAGTCATTAATATTAACTTACTCAGTAATGGATGCTCATGCATCACTCTGTTTTCCCAGTTACAACTTTTTTGTCCCTGGAGCATTTTGCATAGAGTATATTATGATGTCTTTAACTTTTCTCTCCAGCTGCCGTCTTCAATAAAACCAAGTGTTGTTGCTTTTTTTGTTTTCATAAAAAACAGAGCTAGCCATATCTTGATACTGAAAATAGCCGACACTAACATAAGAGGCAAAGTTTAGTATGACTGATTACTTGGATCATACTGTATTTTAAACTATCACCAATTAGTTATGTCAGTCAAAACTTACAGGAAAGGTTGACTGCCAGGCTCAGAAACTTTGTTTTACACTACATGAGATTTGTTCTACATGGAGGTCTCCATCCAAAACTTTCATAAAGAAAAAAAAGCGACACTTCCAGTAGAAAAATCAGTGAGGGTCGTCCTGCAGAAACGCATATTTACGCTGTATGAGTAGGAAAGCGGTCGTTACGCGCCAGCTTTAGGCTTCTACTACACCAACAATTTGAAAACTGGGCATGCGGGAAGAGTTGTCTCTGATTTCAATCTGGATGCAATACATACAGCAATGTTTTTCTAGCATCACGCTCCACTGTCCCCGCTATGTAGCATGGCTGTCAGCAAACAGAGTGGTAAACACAGGCACCGAGCTAAACCCCGGCAGAGAAACTGTCTCTTCTCCTGCCTCCTCAGCAGAAAAGGGTTTGGTGGAAACAGAGTGGAGAAAAAAGTCTGTTCATTAGCACCAAGCATCCCATGACATCCCACGATTAAGACATTAGGTGTCATCTGAAACTGTTTGGAAGTTGAGCAATGAGGGCCTTAAACCCAAGAAAGACTTGTTCTAGATGCATGAAATTAATTAAAATAGGAGCAAATGCTTCATCTACTACTTTCGCAAGGTCCTCATAACCCAACCAAACCCAGATTCCTCGACAGATGGCCAAAGAAAGCGGGAGGTTTTTTATGTACCTTTCATTACTGTGACTGTTTAGTGGTTTCTGTATGTATTTATTGCTATTCTCACTTTGTTCTCGGTGCGTTTACAGCTAGCAAGTTGTTGCACTAAGTGCTCTGCGGGAAGTGTCTCATCTGCAGTTATGGGCCGGTGCGCAGAGCGCAGCGGGCCTCCCCCCCGGTTCCTCCATCACTGGCTGTCCCGTTCCAGACTCGCAGCATTAAATAAAGGCTGCCTCTGATTACTCGTTAGGGAGCCGTGCTTCAAACAAAACTGTAAACGGAGTTGGGACTGGGAGCGGGAGCCTGAGGAGTGGGGCAGACAGCAGCACAGACATGGCTATATTTTCTGCTCCTGGTCACACCCTGACTGGGATGAGAAGCACAAGTGAAATTTGTCCTGGTATTCAATGTTCCTGCTAAGTCTTTGGCCTGGTGAAAACTAGCCCCTTCTCCTTTGCTTTGCTTCATTCAGAGGGTCTGGACTCTTAGCTGTGGAGAAATAATTGCTTCCTGGAGGCGTAAATTCTGTTGAAGTTTTAAATGTTACCCAATTGCTAACGTTTGCCCATGACACATGTATTACATCAATTCAATGCTATGAAGTTAATTGGAAATTGTCTGCACTGTAAACAACCATCCTCCACTGCGAAGAGAGAAGTGCCGAAGTGCTGAACGAGGTGGCTGTTCATCCATCCATCGATTGTCTTTACACCCTGTCCCTAGTGGGCTCGGGAGGGGAGCTGGTGCCTATCTCCAGCGAGACATTTCAGGCGAGAGGTGGGGTCACCCTGGACAGGTCACCAGTTTGTCACTGGCAGCTGTTCATGTTAATTCAAAATTTGGAGGTGTGACTAACACGGACTGAACGGCTTTGCTCACATCCTCTGCTGTCATCGTTCAGCAGGATAAGTTCAGCAAGCAGAACTTATCCTTCTGCTTGCTGATTGGTCCAGTAGAAATTATACTGGAGGAACCCGTCCAATCTGATGAAAAATCCAGTCTGATGATGTATGCAGTGATTAGAACACATTAAAGTCAGAGGGGCTTTGCAGACCGCTAGTGATTTTCTGCCACTGGCTCTTTTTGACCAAGATAGACTCGAGGTCTATCTGCTCTATCTTGGTCAGTTAATTTGCTGTTTGTTTGTTTTTTTCATAGCAAATTGACAGAAAGTGAGACACTGTGGAAAACTAAACACGTCCACTTTGGGAACCTGATCTTGTTTGAGCAGCATCAGCTTGCATTCACAATGGCGGGATTTCCTGTGCGTACTCTTGCAAATACACGGACTGTCACATTAAAGCCTGTGTTTGGGCCTTATGCTTTGCTTTCTGCAGATGACCTCATTGATCTGCCCTCTTGCTGACCTGGACTCATTCCCCATATCTTGATTATTGGACTGTAGATATTAAAACCCCTGCCATTCCCATATAGATGATTATCCTCTATATGGTTCTACGGGTGAAAGACTCCCAAGGAAAATGACACTCACCAAAACCTCTGCCGTTACAGAAGATCCAAGTCTATTGAGGTCCGAATGTCCAAAGAGAAAACAAACTCTGTAGAGTCTGACGAGAAAGTCATTTATTCAGATACTAGTCAATGCAACTTGTTTAACCTTTCCTGGTTGTTGTCCTGGGTGCAAACCATACTATTTCCAATACAAAATGTTCTGGTTTTTCCCTCATTACCAGCCATCAGACAAGCCAAAGTTTTCAATCGGAGTTCAATGGCTATGATGTACCGATCAGCTAACGTTACCTTAAGGGCTTCAGACAGACTGTTTCATTATGAGTTGGGAAATCGGATCTGACATGTACCACCAGCCTGAGATGAGTTGATTTGTGAAGAGGAGAGGGTGGAGAGATGCTCGTGTCAGATAAAGGAAGACGGTGATGGAGATAAAACTGTAAGAGAGGCTTTTATCCTCTCCTGCCGCCTTAAGTAGCATGCTGATGTGCATGAGAACATTCAGTCTTCGGTGTCCTCGGCTGTCATTAACACTGTGTCAGGCAGAGCTCTCGTGTTGTAGCCACGTGTCTACCTACCATCCTCAGTATATACTTGGTAGAACCACCATTTGTCGCAATTACAGCTGCAAGTCTTTTTGAGTAGCTTTAGACATATGGAGCTTGAATTTTTTATTTTGGTTGTTTTGCTCATTCCTATTTTGTGTAACAGCTGAAGACTGGATGATTAAATGAAGTCTTGCCATAGATTCTTTAGACTTAGACCTGAAGCGATCCAAATCGCTTCATTGTGGCTCTTGTTGTATGTTTCGGTTTGTACTGCTTGAAGTTGAAACTGCCGCAGTCTAAAGCATTTTCTTTGAGGGTAACCATCTGTTAGTCTACATCAGACTTTCAATCAAATCTGACCGGCGTCCTTGACTCAGCTCAAGAAAAGCCACATACCATGATGATGCCATAACCATGTTTCAGAGTGCAGACGGTGTGTTTCTTCTTTCACCTGTTTGCTGTGGTTCCTACTAGAGATACAGAGAAAAATCAGTTCAGTAGAGAATTGCAATTCCTTTTGTTGGAAATTTGGAATCGCTTCAAAATGTTCAAAGGTCATTTTTAAAATAGTTTTAAGTTGTATGTCTTTGCCGTGAGTATACTGCATTTCTTATTACATGTTCACTAAATCACCACATGTATATTGAATAATTCTTTGATATTTTCTATTTAAGAAAAAGTCAGGCATTTAAGTTAACCTGTTGCTGATCATTTTAGTTACAGAATTGTATGCACAAACCTATCTTCATTTCAGTATAAACTGATTTGATTCATTGATACAGTGTGTTGCAGTTTGGAATTTTACAGAATTGTTTTAAAGAAATGTTCACACTGTCTTTTGCATAATTTAAACCAAATATCTGGACCGTTTAAATACAACAATTGGCTTTGAATCGAATCGTGACCTTGAAAATCAGAATCAAATCACTCGGGACTGAAAGATTCGCATCTCTAGCTGCTACAGAGTTTGTGGCAAACTTCAAGAAGTCTGATTATAAACTTGCCTGCAACCTTCAGGTTATATTTGGTCTACATAACAACCCCTCTTCCCCCCAAAAAATACATTAAAGTTTATGGTTGGAACTTTAAAATGTGAAAATGTTTAAGGGATATAAATGCTTTTACAAGGCCCTGTGCATGCAGTTACAAGGTACAGCGGTTACTCCCACTGTTTCTCTTGTACGTTTAGTTATTCCCTTATTTATAACTTCCTTCCCTCCCCCATACTTTCTTACTTAAATGGGTGTCACTTCCGTAGCCAGCTCTCCTTCATCTTGTCAGGGAGGAAAAAGGCAAACACGCAGGGAGGGATGGAACAGAGAATAGGGCCGGAACAGAGAGAGGGAGAGAGAGAGATACAGAGACGCATGGCTTTGATGAATGCAGCTGCCTCTCAAAGGGGAGAGTGGGCTGCCGTTTGTAATGAGATCGGGTCCTGGTGGGTTTGGCAGGGTCTCTTTCCTCGGCCGGTGGGAGCCTGACAGCGTATCGATTAATCCTTCCCTTTCGCATCACTAATTAATTGCCCCAGCAAGTAGGGGAGATGCAGGCTGATGGTTGGTGGTGGGGAAGGGGCATACTCAGGTTTTAGAGGTCTCATGTTAGGTGGCTTACTTTGAATAGAATAATATCACCCTTGGATTGGCAGACTACCCCCGAAATCAACCCTTTCACACCTTTAAACCCCCTTGACTGATGATGGTGGTGGAGAGCAGCACAAAGCGCAATTATAATTGCTCCCTGGGAGACTTGATTTTAGAGCACACAGCCTAACGTGTGATGACCACTTCAAAGCAGTGAATTGGCTCGTACCTGTCAACTGTCTGAGGGGGGTAGGCGGTTGTGTGGAAAAACATCGGCACCATCAGGAAGTGATGCAACAACCTGCACTTAGCAGTGTGGCAGTGTTGATTGGACTGACCTCATTGTTTGTCTTGTCAGAATAAGGGAATGCGTGCTTCCACACAGGACCTGCTACTGATAGGAAGCAGAGCTCAGTACCACAGAACCGGAGCGGGTCAAGCAGATAATCCACTGAGAATGGCAATGACCTAAACTATTGACTCAGGTGTGTTGTGCAGCAAAGTCTTCCTAGATTATTGTTTCATTCAACTCTCTCTTGCCGTTTATTCATCCAGGCTATTTTTAGAGTCCTAGATATAAAAAAAACTGTCATCTTGACCTCTTGGGTTTTAATTCAATTCAATAAAAATAATTAAAAAAAACCTTTTGTTTTCATAACTCAGATTTTGTATGATGAAGCATTTCCTGTAGTTCTCAGTCTGACAAATCTGAAGAAACCTCTGGACAGAGAGACATAAACCCACTTGCAGACTGCTTAAAGCAAACCTGGAATAATGTTGAATACTTTCCCAAATTTCCTGTCCCCACTTTTACCACATACATAAATATCCATACAGAAGTTCAAAATGTGTCAGTGACGAGCTTTACTGAACGGCAACGGTTTGTCCTGAATGGTTTATTAGTGTGAATACAGACTAAATTGCAGTCTGAGTGAAGCTGGTATATTATGTTCCTGATTCTGTCTCTTCAAACAGTCATTGGAAATTTCTTTTCACTTCTTAATACTTCATTGCCACTGCATTTCAACAGATAAAAAAACACTCAGCATGGTCATCTGCTAGCACAGAGACCATAGACATGTAATCGTTCACTTAGCAAGGTACCTTCCATTATCTTTAGTGATTTTAGGTCGCTGTACTGTGGCCTTTGCTATCTGGGTGCCCTGTAAGAGGAAAGGAGTGGATGAGTTTTTCTGATCGATATTCTGTTAAGATCCAAGAGGAGATCTGTTGTATAGTTTTAGACCTGCCTGAGCGCCTGTTTAGTATGTTTCCACTACCTTCATTGTGCTTAATGTGCTTTTTATTGTGCAAATAAAAAGCATATGTTTATTAGTCATGAACAATTGTCTCTGAAGTTTGACATTTTATCTAAGATGCGTTTTCCACTTGTTTCGAAGCTTTATCCCAATATGACTGACAAAAACGGCGGCAGGTCACAGTGAGTTCCAGTAAATCAGCCTGAAACAAAGAGACAGAAAATGTGCTCACCGCATGACCGCATCTTCCAAGAGCTCAGCCAGAAAGAGAGACTGCATGGACACAAGAAAAAAAGGATTAGAAGAAAAGGGGAGAGCAGGGAGGCAGCTAAAAGCATGAAACAAGATGGTGAAAAAAAGAAAAAAAATTCAAGTACATTTATCCATTCTAGCAGCGGCCCCGAGGATGGAGCCGCTGTGCGGTCCTCTCCAAATGTCACTGCTGTACATCCCGCCCTCAGCTCCCTCTGGATGCACTTTAGCTAGGCCTGCCTCCACTCACTGCAGTGAGCAATGGGCCTTAGAGGACAAGCCATTTTGTCAGTCCAACTCTGACTTCATTGAACACAATTGCAGCCCGACACTCCTCATGAGGAATGATGCATCTGGGTGCATTCTGATTCACTGACACTGACTGATTTTAAGACTGATTCTGTGATTGTCTCTTTTTAATGTAACAAAGGCAACTTTGTCATACTCATGAAATAATTAACAAGTTTCTCAACTCAGCTGTTTGTGTCATGGGGGGAATGGTGCCCATTTCCATTCGTTATTGTTCGAGAGGTTGACAGGAAACACACAGTACAGATAGCAATCCATGCTAACACCCACACATAAGGATGATTTGGAGAGACCAGTTCATGTAACAGTCATGTGTTTGGACAGTCTGAGTACCTGGGGAGAACAGGCAACCTCCATACAGAAAAACCTCAAGCCTGAATTTCAGGAAATTGAACCTGGGACCTTATTTCTATGAGACAACAGTGCTACCAAATGTGCCATCATTCAGTCCCACAGAAAGTCGCTGCAAAGTCAAATGAATACTACCATATCCCGAGACCACAACCGTTCATCCAAGATTATTAGCATAGGATCAAACACTGACACCCACCCACACCTTCCATCAGGATCGATGCCACGTCGACAGACATAATGGACAGCAACACAATACACCCAAATTGCCGGAACCCGGAGACAGTACCTGGTAACCCACAGACCACAACCAGCAGTCGAATATCAAAATTAACTCGCTGTTCTCCAGTCCCTTCACCAGTCCCCAGAGAACCGTGGGGCAGTGTTGGAATGAGATCCACAACCAGCAGAGCAGCAGCAAATATATGATACCATCATGTCAAAATGGAGAAAAAACATTGTCAAGGAATATTTTTGACACCTTGTTGAATCTATGCCACAAAGAAGTTGAGTAATTGGGGTGATGGTGGCAATGGTGGTATGAGTTGACCTTCAATCGGTGTGTCGCCAGTTTGATTCTAGCAGCTCTTTCTTTGCAGAAGACACTTCATACACCTTGCCTTGGTCAGAAGGGTCAGTGGTGCAATATGGCAGCCTTGCTTCTGTCAGACTGCCAGACAGAATGCAGAAGCTTGCCATCACCAGTGCGTCAATGGAAATGACTGATTTCATTGTAAAGCGTTGTTGAGAGTCCTGAAAAGCACTGTACAACCCTGAAGTTGTTTCATTTCATTAATGCTGAAGACAAAAGTCAGACCAACCTAAGGTGTACTTAATGCGGTCGGTGAGTGTGTTATAAATTCTGTTTCATTTTATCCACTAATTTCTCTGTGGACTCACCGTGTTGATAATGATGTGCAACAAAACAAGAAACTGAAATGTGGCTAAGGACAGAGGAAATAATAAAAAATGGACCGACAACGGAGAG
Source organism: Phalloptychus januarius (assembly GCA_902982915.1). Lineage (NCBI taxonomy): Eukaryota > Metazoa > Chordata > Actinopteri > Cyprinodontiformes > Poeciliidae > Phalloptychus > Phalloptychus januarius. The sequence goes on from CADWAE010000137.1 coordinate 2,416,863, forward strand.
CAAAAGGAAAAAAAAAAACAGAAGCGAATGTCTTGTGGGTAGAGCGAGGCGGAAATGATGTTTACATCTGCTCATCCATGCATAACGTTCTCGACTATGCTTCCAAGCCCTCGGCGATGTACTCCAGGCACCACTGATGAATGCATCTTTTCTCACTCGCCACTCTCGACATTGAGAGTCCATCAGCCATCCTTCAGTTCGTACGCCGCGAAGAACAACTTCATAATTCAGCGCTTTTGTTGTGCTGAACTGAATGTCATTAGGAACGAACGTCTGAAGCCGTCAGCATGAATTTGGTCAGAAGAGTGAAGGCTATTAAAACGCAACCGGTGTAGAGAAAAGATAAGAACATGACTGTTTGTTTTTTTCAAATTGAAATTCCCTCCTCGCAGTAAAAGAGCTCTCATTAAGCGTCGGTGAAATCACTTTCTCGCAACATCAGTCTGAGGAAAAAAAGAGGATGTCGGTGGTATCAGAAAACATTTTGGTTATGGCCTGATGTTTATGTAAGTTTCTTACCTTGGTTGTATGACATTAAATTGGCATTACTCCATCACTAAACAAGGAGCATTTTTATTTGAAATCCACCATCCTTTTAATAGCGTATAGCCATAGAATGCTATCACAGCGTTCCATATTCACATTTAATTGACTAAATTAATTCCCGAGTTTAATGGCGATTGCTTTCTCTGGATTGGTTGCTAGGGCTAAAGGTTCATGATTTGTTGAGTGAGGTTCTGCTTTATTTATGTAAATTAGCTGCAGTAGGCCTCTTTGTGTCTGCGTTAAGTATAAATCTAGAGTTAGTTGGTCATGAATGGTGAGTTTGAAATTTCCAATTTTCCACTGCATGCAAGCAGCAGATTAAGTAGCACACGCAGCACAATGCTATCCGCCATTGTTTTTGTCCTTTGCTCACATATGCGTAGTGGTACGTTCTCCACATTTTAATTTCTTTTAAGTTATGTTTGATATTTTCATAACTGAAGGTAGCATACTTGATTATGCTATTAAATGGCAATATGTGCCTGGAAAACACATAAAATCCATTTAAAAGGATGCTAAATATCTGCCTTTCACAAGGTTATTTTGAGCTTCATCCAGCCAGCATACCTAGGTGGGCCCCATATGGGGAAAAGGAGGGTAGACAATATGGGTGCCACATGAGTTTCTCCGCGGTTTCCATGGTGGCCCCACAGGGGTACATGGCAGTGGCCCTACATGGACAAACCCATGTGGGACCCATATTGTCTGCCCTCCTTTTCCCATATGGCGCCCATTGAACATGACAGTAGTAAACCAAGATGCCAGGAGTGGAACCTACTACAGGTGATATATTATAAGTTGTATTCTAATAGATTCACTGTCAATTTAGGATACATTTTTGCCATTGCAAAATCAAAACTCAGTCTCACTCATATAAACATTTTTTGTTTGTTTTAAAGTGGGATTCCAAATGAAACAATGTTTAAAGCACCAAAAATGGAAATATCCTGTGATCTTCCTTCCTGTACCGTGTCGCAGCCTTCTCTCTTTTCAATTTCCTTTATGGGCAGAGGAGTAATTCACCCGTTATCCATCCTCACCGATATGGGTGACTGAGGTCTTCGCTCCCTGAGCAGCGAGACAAGTCGACTGTCCAGCCATCCTCTCTTATTCCCAAAGAGATGAAATCCTGTTGTCAGGCCGGCGATAACCGAGGCACCACTGGGCCCCTGAGGTCTGAGCAGACCTGATGGAGGGGGCCGTCCCTACGGAGCCTCGCCGCTAAATCTTTCATCACTCAGCTGATAAGGTGCAAATAGGATTCACTGGTTGCAGCTGCCGTGACGCTTTGGCAACTCTGGCTGTAAGGAGCGTTTTTCAGCGCGGTTCAAACAGATGGCGCTGGTGCAGCCGAAGACAGGTGCGGGCCCAGGGTGGGACATGAAGAATACTGAGAAACGTTTCGTCCTAAGATGAAACTCTGTCGCGAAGACGCCTGCGCTTTGGCTTTTTCTCTAATCCAGACCAGATACGTACGGGCTCACAGTAAAGAATGAGGGTTCAGCATCAGAATGCAGTGCATCTGCGTTGCCGCTTCCCCATAAATCTTTAAACAGCTTTCCGTTCCCACCCTAACAACCCTTCATCCCCCCTTTTCCCTCAACAGGCTGCCAGGCCTGTCAGTTTGCCGCACAGTTTATATTCATCGACCAAAGTCTCTCCGGGGTCTTTTGTGTCTGATTTGTGTTGCCAAAATTGGCTCTGAATGTGATCAGAGATGGAACAGAGAAAGGAGGAGAAAAAAAAAAATTCTGCCTGATTCACTTTGATTTACTGCGGCAGCCACTCAACGTCTCACTCCTCCTCCTGAGATGAGGGTCAGCTTGGATTATGATACACAAACAGCTAACGCCGTTGCTAAAGCAACACATATCATCCTTTAACAAAGGCTCTTGTTTACTTAAGCTCCCAATCTCTGAGCACATCAACAAACCGAAGGGCGGGGGAAGGAGCTTTTCTTTCAGCGTGCGTTCATGAGATGCAAAACAAAAACAAACAAAAGGAATAAAAATCTGTGCCACGCTGTGAATATTCAGTCATAAATCACAACACATCTCTTGTCTCCATTTGTCTCCCCGAGCTGGGGCGCCATACACGTTCTATTCCTGCAGCCACGAGGGAGCAACCTCTTGTGAGTGAGTGAAGGATTGGTGTCATTGAATTTTTTTTTCTATTTATTTTTTATTTTTTCCCCTGCACACTCTAGGAGGAGAAGGAAGTTCATCATTTATTTACCGCCTGGTGCTATCAGGATTTCTGCACGGCGCTGCTTCGTAGGTTCATCTGGTTGGGAATGGGACAATCAAGACACAACAATCAGCGGCCCCTCGAGTGTAAATTACAAGCTGCTCGGCTTGGAGGAAAGGGATGGAAAGGCAGAAAGAGATGATAATAAACTGCAAATAAATCATGAGCTCTCATTTCATCAAGCAGCACCAGACGCCAGTGTTTGTCACAAACTTCCTTAGGAAAATCCAACTTGGAAAACTGAAGTTTTTTGGGGGGGGGGGGGGGGGTTGGGCCTTTTTTCAATTTTAGTCTTTTTCTTTCTCTCTCTGTCTCTCATCCACCCCCTCTGCTGAGTCAGTGCTTGTATGTACACTGACTCAGGCTCCAGAATTATATGCTAATTAAAAGCCTTTATATCTAAGACTGTGGGGCTGTTGGTGCAAACAAGCAGAAGGACAATGTCAAAACCTTTATTGAAAAGATGAGGCCAACTGTGGAGAAATAAAAACTGCATAGGAAAATAGAAAACATAAATGAATAAAAATGTACTTCTTGCCATCTCATGGTAATCCAAAGAACCTGGCTTTCTGCTAAATAGTCCTGCTGTATCTCTAGGATATTGCTGGCAGAATGTTGGCAGGTTTAGAAAAAGAAGCCCAGGGTATTTCCATCCATCCATCCATTTTCTGAACACCCTTGTACCTTAGTAGGTTCGGGAGTGTGCTGGTGCCTGTCTCCAGCTAACGTTCTGGGCAAGAGGAATGGTACACCCTGGAAAGGTTGCCAGTCTGTTGCAGAGGGTATTTCCATTTGGAACTTATTTTTGGCTAACTTTCATTTATTCTTATGTTGCATTAGCAATTTAAGATATATTCCCCTGTAATATGCACCACTGTTCTCAATTTCATCACCAGACATTGATGCCACATGCACATCCTAGCACTCAGTACATTGCCACCGACTTTGAAACCCAAGTAACGTAAACAAAACAGGGAACAACAGCAATAACAGCAATATCTTAATTATTTCTGATAACTATGCACATTTTGTGTGGATGTAGACTTCTACACTATGAGAAGAAAGGTAGATCAAGATTAAAGCTCAGCGATGGTACAAATGGTTCATCAGTTATGATTTGTTAAAAGAGGTTTGGGAAGTAGTGAGATGTTGATGGCAATGTTCGTTCAACCTGACAAATATTACAGTCGGTTCCCACATCTCTACTGACCCAATCAGTTCCCAACGTAATGCTCTCTGCAGGTGCCTCAGGTAAAGCTAAAACAATGCAGTAGGGAGCTGTGCTTCTTTCAAGTTCCTCAGGAAGTAGTGTCTCTGTTGAATTTCAATGTGCCAGTCTTGTTTGACCATGTAAGGTCATTAGAGATCTGGACTTCCAAGGTTTGGGTTAGGACTATCCACTAGCACTGACTCTACACAGTTCAAGTGGGTTTCCACTACAATTCAGTAACACCTATGGTGGCTATGGCTTTTTGTCAATCTCAATTAAATCCAGAGTCAAAGGAGTCTTGTCAAATCTGCTCTCGCTAACAGTTGATTCTTACTGCCGTGTGTAGGTTCTGGTCAGCAGATCTTGTAACAGCAGATTGTCACTGATGGTGGATGTTTCCCAACAAAGAGAAAAGAGGCTTGATTGAACTATAGGTGTGAATTCTCGATTGTTATACACCAAGGATTCTGTGGAGCTCAACACAGACGGTCTTTCCACTTGACTATTGTTAAGAAAAAGGGGGGCCATGTTTCATGTTAAAGAGGACAGCTTTGAACCTGATAAGTTCTAGGCTGGGAAAGTAACTCTGTAACTCTCAAGCATCAATCTCCTGCTGTTACATGACACTGTAGAGGTCTATGTGAAAGTCGCTGATTAATCTTATGATAAGACTATTCAGATAATTGAATATAAAAGAGGGTTGAGGAGAACATTATAAAATGTTCCATTCTATTAGTGAAGTAGGCTCTCATAAGGGGTCTGGTAGCACATAACCGTTACTAGAGGAAAACTCTTGTAACCGAGCAGAGCAGAGTGAAGCCACACTAGGTAGGTGCTAGTGGAAAAGGGCCACAGGAGACTTAATCCTGTGACAAAATGGTTGCTATTGTCGAGGGCTGTTTGTTCTGGAAGTTGTTGTGCGTTCCATTGACCAAAACCTTTGAAAATATTCAGTCAGGATGTGATGGAAGGAAACAAGGGGCAGCTCAACGTCTCCACACTTACTTGATACTTAACAAGGGTGCTGACTTGCTAGGCAAGAAGTCACTCACACGTCAAAGAGGCAACCAACGCAGACTATTAAACAGTGCACTTTGTACACATGGATCTTTCCTACTTAATGGAGGCTAAAGCAGTAACTGTTATGCTGTTCATTTCTGAGCCAATCGAAGACAGGGGGAAAAAAAGGCGCTTGCTAGTTGGACGCTTTCCCAGAGCAATTAGCTGAGTCCACATGCCTGTTTGATTAATACACAGATGAAAATTAGCTTCTCCCAGTCATTCTGCTGAGTCGAACCTCCTGACATGACGACGAGGTTGGAATGTCAGCATACCTTGCTAATGACTCATCCAACATGACGTATGCGTGGTGTAACATGAGGAGAGAAGCCATCTGGGTCTGTGTGATTGACATCAGACCTTCCGCAGGTAGAGCTGTAGCAAATAGACAAGCAGACGGGCCGCAGTCGATTCTGTTGACGAATGAAGCCCTCTGCAGTCTCGCCTAGTCCACTTGCTCACAGGTTTACATTACCATGCAATCGTTGCTCAGTCGGCCGAGGCGCAACGCATACATACGTGACAAATAGGGCGATGTTATCAAAGCTGGCAGGCTCAATAATTAGAGAAAAGGTGAGTAGTCAAGCCCAAGGAGACCATTTCCCTGATGGATTAACAGCAATCTCTTGCATCAAGAGTCCCAGAGCTGTTTACAGTGGCAGTCATAAAGCAGAAATATTGGACGTCAGGGATGCCTTTCTCTGGATTCACTTGATCAAAAGCAATCGGCAAGCTAATCAACAGATGTAATGACATACCGCAATCTGTGTTTTGAAAGAAGCGGATATAGTATTAGTCAGAGAATAGACTGAGTAAACAACAGGCCATTCCTGGCCATCCAAACATTCGCATTGTCTCCATCTCTCTCTCTCACACACACACACACACACACACACACATTGCAACTCCCCTGGGTTCAACACCGACTGTGATGCCAGTAATGTGGAAAAGGAGAACACCCAAGAGCTTCTCTGAGGGCCCCCCCACCTGCTGTTTTAACAAGGCCCAGATCACTGAGCTTTCTCAAGGGCAGATGTCGGGGCGGGGGGGTGCTGCCTCCCAGCTCTGCTGCCCCCCCCGCAGGTTTGCAGCTGTGTGTGAGGTATCCTGCTGCACCTTTACCACTGTAGATCGGCTGAAGGCAAATGCCATCAGGATTTTCTTGCGTGCGTCTGTTGCGGAAAACATCTCAGTAGTGACACGGGTACAACCCCGCCCCCCCCCTGTTGACAGGGGCATCCCGGGGGTCGAAAGGTGTAGAGGAGATGTGGAAAGGAAAGTTTTCACACTTTGAATGTCTTGCATACGGATGTGAACACGCACAAGAGACACATGCTTCATAAATCTCTCCGTGCTGGAGGCTGTCACGGCTGGGTGTCGAGATGCCGCGCTTGCATAGACAATTAGCTGCACATCTGGCCCAATGATTTAAAGTGTCGAGTAGACAGCTGGCACAGCGCTACTGGTCTTTTATGTGTAAATCTGGAAGCTCCTGGAACATGGAGAGTGGTTACTGCTGGGCAGCCTCTAAATCTGAGGTTAAATGGAAAGAGTAGCAGTTGGTTTCAACAATGCATGCTTTGAAAAATGCATTAGAAAACCAAAGTTTGACCACCAATGATCAGGTTGGACCAATATGACCAATTTACAAAATATAGAAAATAAAAATAGTCATACAGCAAATTTGTCCAGGAGTAATAGGTTGAAGGAACATTTTTAATTTACCTGGTTAACAACAAAATAACCCGTCTTTGTTTCTATTACCAATAGAAACTGGAAGATGACCTTGGCCTTATTCATGAGAAAAGTGGTGAGAGGTCTTGAGAAATTCTGCTCCAGGAGGACAATATATCTATTTTTTCCATATCAGCAAGTATTGACCTTGTTCATTCTCTTGAGGGAAGAATAGCTGAATGTGCAGCCGTTAGGGTAAGTGTTGACGAAGAAAAAACATGAAAAGAAAAACAGAAATGCAACAAAATTCAAAGGTGCTGAAATAAAAATGAGGCCAAAGTGCTGAATTAAAAGAAAAGTTGAAGGCAATATGAAACAGATGTAGCAAAAGGTCAGACATGGGAACAGGACATAAGAGCAATAACTCGATGTTGAAGTGTTGATCCTCAATTGGATTTAGAATTTGGACTTGGACTGGGCCGTTCTAACACATTAACGCTGAGTTAAACCAATCCTTAGTAGCGCTGGTTTTGTGTTTCGGCTTGTTGTCTTGTTGGAAGGTGAACTTTTGACCCACCATTCTCACAATGTTTCACAGTAGGAGTGGTATGTTAAAAGTCATGTGGAAAGTCATTTCCACATGACGTTTAAGAGGAGCAAAGAGTTTTGTTCCTCTTTATGCAAATGATTTCTTCCACAAAGACCAGATTTGTAGAGTGTACAACTAATACTCCTGTACTATGGTTTCTGAAACGGGGAACCAGTTTGAGTTAAGAAGTTAAACCCCTTGGAGGTAGACTAGTGCCAAAAAGAAATGGGAATCCTCCCCTACACCTTAGCCACACCCGACACTGTTGCATAAATGCTATAAAGCCAAGGAGAGGCTGGTCAGGATGGTCAAATCTACTCAAGTCATCAATCTACATGTGTCTGTTGTAAGACTCCCGCAACCTCGAATAATGACCCCACTTGGGATATTTTGTTATGACCTCAACCCGCCTTAAACTTCTCCAGAACTTTCTCTCCAAACTGTCTGTCGCATCCCCTTGTCTCCATGATGCTTTTTGTTCATCATTGTTCTCTAATACATCTCAAGAGTCTTAACAAAATAGTGATATTTACACCAAGTTAAAATTATACCCCTAAATAAGATTATGAGTCTAATTTGGGAATATTAAAGGGAAGTAAATGCATAGCCATGTGGTAATGTCCATGTTTTTATTTGTAGTCATATAAAATCCCCCAATAAAGTACACTGAAGCTTCTTGATGTAATATAGCAGAATGTAGAAAGGATCAGGAGGGGTGTGAATACTCTGCATCCCTAATGTAAAAACTACAGCAAAGTGTGGTAGATGAGGTGGAATAAAATGAATCAGACGTCTTCAGCGTCTTAAAGTGACCGGAAGCACAGTGAGCAAACTGACCCGGTCACACTGACAATTCGAGGGTCTGCTGCTTGTGAGACTGGGAGGAGCCACCTCGCCACCCTTGGATCCAACCAACTACCAGCAACGCCATGTCTCAGCCTCTTAATTATCCCTCTGGAATGATGAAAATGAAAAAAGGAGAAGACGGAGGCACAGCCGTGTGACGACTGGTGGGTCATTTAGAGGAGCGTTTATAAAATGAGATTCCACACCTCGCTCTGTGTGGAATCGTATTAGAAAGTCTAATGCCTGCCTGGGAAGATAAAGCAAGCTAAGGTCGCCCTGATCTGCCACTTATCAGGGGTGACATATGGCAGGTTTAGAGAAAAAGGGTGCAGCCACATTCACATCATAGTCTTAACTCTATCATTCTCGCACATATATCATATTTGACCAAAGTGTCAGTCATATATCATCAGCAAGTGAAGGATGTACATTGTTGACTCAAAACAAATTGCTCTATAAACAGCTGGTTTTTTGGGGGGAAATTTTTGATCGCTTTATTTTGAGGCAGTGGTGACGTAAAGGTAGCAATAAAGGATTGTCTAGTATTAAAAGCACATTAATTGTAGGTGAGTAAGAACTGTGAGAAAAAGCTAAATGGTTTGTGAAGTCCAGATTTAGTGTATAGAAAGAAGAAGGTTATATTATAAACCAAGTCATGTTAATCTTTTAATCAGAAGTTGTGGAAGCATTGTGATTAGGAGACTTTCACTCAGGGTGAAATGCGTTGTCAAGGTGACTAGGTAGATGATTATACACAAAGCGACAAGTCCAGCACAGCTTCCAAAGCAACCTAACCAGCAACCCTGGCACACGGTCATTCACCTTTTTCGGAACAATGGTATTGGTCCATTCATTCCAAACCCACATAATAGACCCTGTAGCACATAATGCTGAGTCCAAGCCCAACAGGCAGTGTTATGTTGGCTGTGTTCCAACAATGTGACTGGTGCCTTAGTGTGTGTATTCACATCACAGCCCCTCCTTCCTGGCTCTGCTTCAGTAGACGGTCCCCACACAGCCTGCCTACGAGGCAATGCCTTAGCTAAGGTCTATAAACACAAAATGCTTGCACAATCCATAGTTGATGTGACTAGCCAGTTGGAATGAGTCACACTCTTCTTATTTGCCCCTTTTTAAGAATTTATTGACGCATATTTAAATGTTAAACAAACTGTGAAATAAGTCCTTACTCTGTGTTCTCCGTAATGCCCCTCTCTTCATTATCATCTTAAATTTAGATTCATAAGTAAATATGTCTTCATTACAGCCACTCACTTTGAGAAGTTTCTTTATATCCTGTAATTTTTTTGTAAGTTACAAACATTACGAAGACCAAGGAACATAGGAAACAGACCAGGGGTAAAGCTGTGGTGAAGTTTAAAGCAAGGTTAGATTTGAAAACCATACAACAACAGCTTTGGGTTACTTTGGAACAGTGGGAGGAGAAGTCATCTTGTTGTCTGAAAGTTGTTGGTTTGATTCCTGCTTCCTCCTGTCTTGGTTCGAGGCATTTTAACCCTGAGTTGCCTACAGTTCCGAATATGAGTGTATGAATGTGTGTGGGTTAGGGACACTGGGTGAATGTGACTTTGCTGTAATGCACTATAAAAGATTATTAAAAACACCATTTAAAATCAGTTCATTTACTGTTTAAGCATCTCAGAGCCGTGTTTGGTCAATTCTAAAAAAACCCCCATGGCTGTCAAGAGTTACCAAGGGTCTCCAGATGTAAACAGAAAACTTTAAAACTGATATTCACAGATGCTCTCCCAATAAAAATGACTAAGCTTGAGCTATGTTTTCAATAAACCTGTTAAAGACATACCTTAGAAAACCATAAGGCGATTCCAAAAGTTGATTGGAGTTGAACCGGTGAAACATATGCTTTTCACCGGTTTTAAATGTTGATTTATCAAACTAAGCTAAAGACAATTAGCATGTTTGTGGTGATAATGCAACAAAATAGAAAAATGTTTAAGGGGTGTGAAAGGGTGTATGTCAAAGACAACATATCCATGGGCTGTTTTTGGAACAGCGCCAATGTTGCCTTTACTTAGTCCAGTGTCTTCGTCTCATTTAAAGTAATAGTTTTACTTTGAGACGTTAATGTGTGTGTTTATCAGTGTTTCTCGCCAGCATAATGTTGATCACCACAAACAACAGTGCAGCTCCTTCCTGCATCTTGACACAAATCACCGAGCTCCCAGAAGGCGTCAGCTGTAGAATACGAATGCCTTATTAAGGTTTCCTCAAGGTACTTTCTTGTGCACTTCAAACATTTAATGTATGCTGCCAAGATGCTACATCTGCTTTTATTCTACAAGGATATTAGCAGCGTATTCCTGGGTCTTCTCACTCACGTATTTAGAAATGCAGCGCTCGTCTTCTTCTCTCTGTTGGTCTGTGGAGAGGGGAAACAGAACCAACTCTCTCATCAAAAACAAAAGTTTAAATGAGCCTTAATTAAACTGTAAACTTCCTCTATGTCCTGAGGTACATTTAGTCATCCCCCACTGCAGTGGTACCCAAAGTCGGTCCTCGTGGGCCGGCATCCTGCATGTTTTAGTTCTCTCCCTGGTTTAACACACCTGGATCAAATGATGGCTCATTAGAAGGTCTAAGAAGAACATTGACGAGCTGAAAAGGTTGTTACTACCACCAGGGACTTTGGAAACCACTGCCCTACTGCTACTAGCTGTGATTTTGTGTTGTTTTTGGGAGCAATTCTGATTTAAGCTCTATTTACTTCATTAGTCTCAAGTAAAATATCTGCTGCCATTTCCCAGCAGGAATTTTCTAATCAAGGCCATGGTTTGTTGGACCACCTGTTCTTTCCCGCATAGCTGATTCAAAATTCTCACAAGAACAACCATCCAAATAGATCCTTGCTTATTCCGCTTTTCTCTAGCTTATAACCCAGTCTGAGCTGATCAGACTGTTAAATAAAGGCATTACCTGCCTTTGACTGTTGCATGATTTCAAAAGTCATGGTGTGTTAGGATATGCTATGTTTTTATAGTGAGAAAGAGCCCCCCTCCCTGCGGACACCCCACATCAGCATCCTCTTCCCACCGATTATTGTTGACCCTGGTGTCACTTGGGTGCACAGCAAGCCATGTCTTCCAGCATGGCCTCGTCCTCAAGTCTTTCTCACCATGTTTGTGTCACTCTACATGTGTTAGCATTAGCTGAGGTCATGGTGTCATGCAACCATTCGCTCCAAATCATTGTCAAGAGCTGCCTTGAGTCACTTACACCAACACATCTTCGCCACACATCTTAAGACCCTGTACTAGTCACTTTTTCTTTTTCTGTCGGTTTACCTTCATGTTCAGCCCAACATGATTTTCATTGTAAGATCCATATTATGTGCATTTCTGTGGATATTATTCATCATAAACTTGACAGATTATCATATCATATGACTTTAACGAATATATATGATGTTTTTGAAAATGTTCACTTACTCATTTCATAGATCCACACAGGCCTTCAAGTGTTAAAACAAATAGCTAATGAGACATTCCCAGTTACATGTGCTTGGATGTTGTAAGCTAGTCTGAAAATCTTAACATTTTGCTCCTTAGCATGCTAACATTAGCATTAGCATGTTTTTTTGTCTTTAAGTTGCGTTGGATTCAATTATTTTTTTTAATCAAGACCGTTTACAACTCAGATACATTGTTTTTACTTTATAAGTTAACAGTTTTTTATGACGCTGACCTTCATGCTAGCATGCTAATAATAGCATTAGTATTTTTTATGACACTGACCTTCATGCTAACATTAAAAACAGCATGTGGCAGAAGATAAAAAGTAACACATAAGGACTAATGCAAATCTATCTGTAACCTATCTGATATTTAATAATTTAAAGCAATATGGCGAGTGTTAGCTACCGTGGTATGTGTTCTTGCATTTCAAGACTCTGATCATGTTTACTCAGTTTGTTTCTTTTCCAGCCAAGTTGCGCTAAGGATGTTCATTTCACTCCGCGTTCAGAAAAAAACCTGAGACCCTGCCTCGTATTTGTTCCAGTTAGATGAGGTTTAGCCAACTCTGTAATTGGCCTCCGGTTAATCCCTGCCTTTTCTTTTTAGCTGCTTTCAATGAAGGGTAGATGACTTATTCGTCTGCCTGTGCACCAAATTGGTTTAGGGATTGTGTGCTCTTGTGTGTGTCATGCAGGCTTGTAAAATAAAAAATAAAAAAATGAAGTCATGCCTTTCTCAGGGTCTTGACATGAACATGTGCATCAGTGTCTGTTGACACTAACGTAAACACATTTACTATCCAATTAACTTCAGTTCTGCTAACGGGTTGACGGACGTGTCACTTTTTAACACCTCAAGGTACTTTTGGAGAGACTCACCTAGCGATTGCCACCCCCAACTTGAGAGGTTGTAAATTTGTTCCAGTTCACATGCTTGTGTATGTGCGAGGAACCTCGAGCCCATGCAGTATAGATGGCTCTGCAGGGATACCCCCAGAAGGCCAGATTAATAGTGATGGGAAGATGAAATGCCACAGAGAATTCATTGCTGCTTGCCATAAATAAATGAGCCCTGGGCTATGACTTCACCAGTGCCATGTCTGATTTAAGGCATGGTTTAATAAAGGCTTAAGTATGTCCATACTTTAATATGCATGTTATTGTGGACATCCGTATTCCCACATGTGAGCAGAGAAAGATGCACAAGGTGAAGAAACATACCTCATGTCAGTTTAGATTTCTTCTTTACTTGATGTGAGCTAAATGTTTAAGATGTCCTTTATTGCTTTCTAGAATGCTTTCAGTGGACCTAATAATGTTGCTCTGCCTGCCAATGCCAGACACAGATATCTCTTAGAGATTCTCAAGTGTTCACTAAATTTGATAGATAATCGGTTGTAATTCTATAAAATAGGTGCTTGTCCAAACCATAATCTTTATATTTTTTTGCTAACCGTGTCTAACACACCTCTCGGCAGTCTATCCAGAGAAAAGGTTGGATAATAAAGCTTCCACAAACACTAAAGATACCGTACCCTTCATATATATTGACAATAATGGTAAAAACCTTCCCTTTGAGTGTATTTGAGAAATTGCGCTTTTACAAAATCATTGGTGCCACACCTGTTGCCATCCTTGGTATCAATCATTTGTCCAGTTTGGCCAAACCCTTAGGGTGTTTCCACACCTGGTAGTCTGGTAGACTTGGTCCAGTTGAAGAATGACAACTACACCTTTTCAAAGTAATTGAAAAACGGGTTTGCTTGCTCGCCTGTGGTGGCGCTGCACCAGTAATCACTGAAGGAAATGACACACAAACCTTTGAAGAAGACACAGAGCACCACTTCCTTCTTTGCAAAATGTAAGCAAAAATGGAGTGGCTTCAGATTTTAGTGGTTGTAGGATTTCTCTTTTGTCCTTAGCAAATGTGCCAAACAAACACCCTTCACGCCTCAAAATGAAACATTTCTCTGACTGCACACACAGGTTTGTTTTGGCTGCTTCTCTCCAGAAGTCCACTTCCTGGTTTTGAAGTGGTCTCTGGTCTGCTTGGCTCCACATATGCTTTCAAACCACACCACAGTTCACTTCAACCAAAACAGAGGCTTAGGTTTTTGGACGGACCAGACCTTGATTGCGCATTCACACCTCCCTAAACGAACTTTCTAGGCAAATGAACTAGAGTTTGATTACAGCAGATTAAGCAGGACTGGTGTGAATGCACCCTTAGTCTTCTCTTACATTTCACACGGTTGTGGCATAAAGCTAGAGGGACTTTAACCTATTTCTTTTAGATTAATATTGCATCTGATAAATCCTTTTTATGATGCCTAGGTCATACATTTTGATCACTGCCTGCTGAAATACCATTGTTCATTTAAAATAAAATGATAATTTTGTATAACATTTTAAAGTTTCCTGTCCCTTCGCAAGAGAAACTGGCCTGAATATTGATCCTTTAATGTGAATCCCAAATTGGTTGTATGTTGAAAATAATACACTTTCCATGTAGTTTAGCAAACTGTTTTTCTGATTTTCTCCCTAAGCAACTGGTAGGAACTTGAATAGTGCGCTCCTCTAGCTTTTCTTTGTGGTGGTAAGCAAAACTTATGGCCATGTTCTAGTTGTTTATTACTTTTTAGGCAATGTTTGGACTCTCATCAAATTTGAGTGAGCAGCAATTTTCTTCTAGTTTATTTGGAGTCATTAAGACTGACATCTGCGTCTGCCTTGCTTGAATAGAAATAGGCTGCTGTGTCAATGTCACATTTTTACGCCAAGGAAATGGAATATCTTGGATTACTAATTAAAACTCTCTAGAGAAGCTCAATCAAATTCAAAAGCTTTTGGGTCGAAAGGCTTCTGAAAGTGTTGAGCATTAGTGTTAACCTTCCGTACATGTTTTTAAGTCCCCCAACGATGGAGTAGAGAAATATTCAAAGCAGTCCCTACAAGTATGATTTACGGATCTGTAAAAAGCCGTATTCAGAGCAGGGAGACCTCTGACAAATTCATAGCGACAGCAGTGTGGAGTGCACGGGGGTTTGTAACCACCTTTATGTGTGTGATTCCAACGAGCGCGTTGCCACGACGGCACAACACCGGGGCCTGATGACACAGCCCTCCAGCATTCGCTACACGCAGGAGAAATATACAATCGCACAAGCGAGTCCAAGCCAATAAGTCTCTCTGTGTGGTGCAGCGATACGAAGCCTTGTTTAACTGCGGATGTATTTTTAAACCCCGGGAAGTCAAGTTCCGTTATGTTCCCTCCCGCTGCACCCCTTCTTGCTCGCCTCTTTGCCCCACTCTCAGCTGAGTGCTCTGAATCTGTCACGTTGGTTCTGGTGATGTTTGTGGCGTGTCACCGAGGCTGCTGTTGTCTGCTCCTGCTCCCACTCCACTCGCACCACCCTGCCCATTCGACGCTCTTGTTTTCTCATTCTGCTGCTTGGCGCTGTCTGCCGGCCCTTTGTCCTGTCCGCACCGCCGGCCAAAATGGAAGCGTCTGGCTTCAGCCTATTCAGCACAGCCTGTTGGATGGTTTTATTTACCAGCTTAGCAATTAGGGTTGGATGGGCAGCGCGCGTGTGCAGAAGAAGAAGTAAGTTAATCACTGCTTTGGTCGGAATAGAAAAGACACACATATGAGTCCCACAGAGTTAATTAGGCCATTGTCTCTTTTGTTTCCGTTTGGTTCAATATAGATATCGTATTCTCTTACTGCATACAATATCAAGCAGCATATATATATGAGTATATCTTTATTTAGGCTCAACAAATACTTATTGGCTCTTTGAGTTCTCCTCTGGCATGAATAAATTAAAACTTTACTCAGGCGCTTAGTAAAGGTTCCAGACCTGAGCTGTCTTCTTGCCAAAAATTTTGACTTATGATGGACTCACATAGAGTTACCTTTCTGAGCCTTAAAGGGGAAGTATTCTGTGTTCTTCAGGCACATAGTGCCATTTTATAGCATAATAAACTAACAATGTTAACTTCAGTTGTTATCAAAATGCTATATATGTCAAATAGGACTCAAAAAATTGACTTCCTAACTTAAAGCCTTGAAATTGGGCTTCTGTGTCTTTAAAACCTCCTGCTCTTTTTGAAACTTCACCTTCAGTCAGTCATCAAAGCAGCGCTGGCTCCTTTATTAACCAGTTCGAGAAGATTCTTCGCTACGCTTTCATAACACGTGTGTCATTATGCTTCACCTATGCGCCGTCCTTTGTAGTTAGCACCACTGACCCGGCGAGGCCACTCAGGAACTGCTTCCTTTACTTCAAAGGAGGAGTTGTAAGCAGAAATGTAAGATTTCAAGGTTAAAAAAAAGCATCAATATTCATCACTCTCGGGGTGCTGCGGTGGCACAGGGGTCAAGCACAACCCGCATGTGGGGGCTTTAGTCGTCGATGCAGGTGTCACAGGTTTGAGTCCTTGGTTTGAGACCTGGCTGTATGTCTTTCCCGATCTCTCATTGCCCACTTTCCTGTCAATTCACTATCAAATAAAGGCCACTAGACTCAGTAAAACCTTTAAGAAGAAAAAATAAATTAAATTAAAATATTCACTTCTCACCGTAATACCTTAAACTAACTCATCAATTCCGGAATTATAACAAACATTGTAGTATTTTATTATCATGAGATTTTGCTATATTCATAACTATTACTAATGACAAACAGTTAATTTTAAACTGTGACACACATGATTCTGGTACGTCTGAATCAGAGCTGCCAGTGGCTTAAGAGTGGGTCTGTTCAAACTTTTTAGGTTCAAAAAGTTTGAACCTCTGTTATCCGTAATCGTTAATTGACCCGCAGCGATGATTGCCAGGGAGATTGATATAATTAAATACAGTATATGTATTGATTTGGAACAAAATAGCTTTTTCATAATGTGCGAATTTAAGCAGAGGCACATCCGTGTTGGTGTGAATTACCGCTGAAACCTTTTCAGTCGTTTCCTGCAATAATGTGAAAAGAGTTGGCGCTCCCACTGGAACGCTCCCTCTAATGCCATTTGTCATGAGAATGGTTTTCAGTCCCACTGACCTCAAATTATGGCTCTCTGCTCAAAAATTCTAACAATTTCAGCTTCTAATAACTCAAAAGATGTCAAGTGCCTTGTGGTTGGACTGAAAGGCCTGCTGCCCTGGCGATCAATTATGTTGACATCCAAAAAGGGGAAGGGGGAAAAAAAAAAAGCCAACTACCTGCAAGGATACCACTTCTCAAGGAAATTGGGGGAAATGTGTGAGCAAGGATTACTTACTGTACATTTCGCTATGCAGATTGTTGCTGAAGAGTTGCTGACATTTTTAAAATTGGTGTAAAATACAGAGGATGTGTTCAAATCCGGCTCCAACGTCAGGAGATTTAAGCAAGTTTAACCTTTATGGTTATTCTTTTCTTCTAAACTGAGTTGTTACAGTGATTCATCTTTTGGATTTCCTGCAACAATGTGAAAAGAGTTGGCGCTCCCACTGGAAAGTTCCCTCACCATGAATGCCATTCATGAGAATTCATGAGAATGAATGCAACGGCATTCAGCCATGCCATGGAATTCAAACTTTGATGGTCTTTGAAGACCACCAAAGACCAAAGAATGATCTATGGTGGTCTTCACCAAAGACCACCAAATTTTGATGGTCTTCATTGGATCATCTCACCCTCTCCCTTCGTCTCAAACCATCTCTATCAACTCCTGGTTATCCTACCAGGAGTGTCTACCAACATAGACACAATCTATGTTGGTAGATTATGTCTACCAACATTATCTAGCCAAAGAGTCCATCCACCCGATTGTGCACTGATTACTTCTCCAATTTTGTTAAAAGTTTTTCCACCTGTAACTGTAACACTCTGAACCACAATACATATCTTGCTTTCAACAACTTATTTTTTAAGCTGGACATTCAAAGACGCATGCCTTTATGTTGACATTGCTTCAGTAGTTTAGGTAGATGAAACGTTTCGTTCTTGAGATGAAAGATGTTTCTCAGCTAGTTCAATATGTGCTTTTGCACATTAGAAAGTTCCTACTGTACGTAGCTGCTTCCCTCCAATTGTCATTGCGAGCAATCTTTTAAAATGCAGCAGAAAAAGGAAACGAATGAGAGTG
Source organism: Phalloptychus januarius (assembly GCA_902982915.1). Taxonomy (NCBI): domain Eukaryota; kingdom Metazoa; phylum Chordata; class Actinopteri; order Cyprinodontiformes; family Poeciliidae; genus Phalloptychus; species Phalloptychus januarius. The sequence continues at coordinate 2,434,653 of CADWAE010000137.1, forward strand.
TGTTTCTGTCACGTTTGGTGCGAATCAACGAGGCTACGTAAAGTTACGCATCGACGTTACGCATGGCTGTAATAAATGTCTCCATCTCTACACATTCACTCTTTTTTGCAAAACTTAAAAATCACCTTGAGCGACAATAAAACATTTAAGCAATCATAAAGTTATTCCAAATTCTTCGGTTTCCATCGACCTTTTCTAATGACATTCTTCAAAATGCGTAAAGGAAACGCGGCTTGTGACTGTGTGCCATACGGATCCTCTTAAACACCATGAAGGTATCAAAGTATGAACAACATGAAACAGGTTATCCATAACTTGCTGCTGTTTCTACTCCTATTGGTCAATCAGAAAAGTTTAAGTTAAGTTTGTTCTTAAACCACTAATGATGGGCAATGCAAGACAAAATGTATTTGGATAACACCATTAACATAAACAGTGCTACCAACTCATATAAGATTAACATTACAGAAACTTGTTACAATATAATCACTAAAGTAAAACCCCCACTTAAAGCAAACATTACTTTTAAAATCAATATCGACTTAAATAAATGCATAAGCAATTTACTTTTCTGTTTCAGACGCGTTTTTGTACATTTAAATAAGAAAGGCAAATGGATTTGATTATTTGTTGCTGCTGAGGTTTTAATGAAACCCCATGAAATTGATTGCACACAATGGGAGGTGATACGCAGCAATGAATTAACATGTCTTCCATCCCGCTGTCTCAGCAACATCACTCGTCACAGAGAAGTTGTGTGAACGTTGGATACGTTTCAATCTGGGTTTAGGCACAGCGTGGGACCGGCCCTGAACAAAGCTGCAAACGACTCGATGGACTGAGATGCTTTGGTCACGGTGTGCTAGAAGATCAAATGGTTTGCATTGTCTTAACTTTTACTGGGCAGTGCAGTCCATTTTATTTCTCCTCCTACCCAGAAAGCGAATAAGCAGAAGTATCACCGCTTTGCCGATGACACGTCGCTTCATCTCCTGTTTAACGTGATCGGTCCTGTTTCTCCACAGCGGCACTTTCCCTTTAAAAGTGAACCGATGAAATGGGTGGCGACTATCTTCCTAAATGTGAATGAAAACAGACGGGAGAAAATATTCATCACTGGATGGCCAGATGGCTTGTAGGCTATTGCCTCTGGCATCGAACATAAAAAAAAAAATAAAAAATTATAGGCAGCAAATCTTGGCTTTCTCTCTGATCGTGATTTTAACTCCAAAAAAGTTAAATGTCATTTAGAACTATTCTTTTTTTTTTTTAACATCTTAGTAAAAAATAAATTACAGCGATGTTTATGACTTTAATTCACGCTTCTGTTCCCTCAGGCCACAACTGCTTCAATGGTGATATAGTTTGACTTTTCTCGTCTGTAAAAGGGGCAGAAAGCTGAAGAAAAAAAAATCCAATCTTAGCATCATTATACCGGCTGCCTCTGCAGTTCAGTTTGGTTGTTTTCCCAGACGTTACACAGGACAGAAGCAGCTGATCTCATTGATGCGAGACATAGGAGTGGCCGCGCGTTTCCCCACAACTTACAGAGTAAATGACCTCAACCTCTGCATTCTGCCTCTTCCATTGAATATTTGAAATCAAAGTTAACAGTCGGTCAGTTTTCTAGCTTTTTGTAAAAATGGTGCTCTACTTGTTTGGCTGAAGTTTGGTATATTCCATTGTTGTTCTTCCACTTTTTTAAAAAAATGTCTAAAAATTAATTAGAGCTCACAAGAATACTTATTTCCAGCCTTGTGGTAATTAGTGAAAAAAAAATGCTATATAACAAATAAGATACAGATGCTGTTCAGAGGCAGTGTTAGACAGCACAGCTGTCAGATGGCAGGAAGAGAAGACATTAATAAATGAAAAATGGAATATATTGTGTCAGAATTGGAATTGAAATTTCAACACTTGTATTACAGATTGTTTTTAATGCCTTGCCCATTTAAAACCAGAGGCTTGGGGGGAAAAAACATATTTTTAAGGTTAGGTACATCAGAGGACATCAATCTTTAAGTACTATACTTAAAGATTGTATAGTACTTATACTATACACCACTGCTCATTGCAGTGAGCAGTGGTGCTCACTGCTCACCACACAGTGAGCAGAATGAAAACGAAGGTAAAAATCTAAATCTACAAAGCTCACTGTAGCAAATACTGGGATCACAACATTACATTATAACAGGAATGAAAGTCACCCAGGAATGGTTCACCAGAGACAAAATCATCTGTCTTCAATGCCAATGTTAGTGCGCAGACTAACATTGGCATGAATCCCATAGAAAGCCTGTGGGCTGAGCTAAAGAGGAGCGAGTATCAGACTGGCCTCAGGAGGCTGTGCAAGGAGGAATGATCAAAGATCTCTGGCTGCTCTGACCTTAAGAAATGTTTGAGGAAAATATTGATTTTGTAAACACAATATAAAGAAAAACACACTGAATAATAAATGTGCTGAAATTAACCAGTCGAGTTTATTTGAATAGCATATTTCAGTAATATGTCAGTTCAAAGTACTGGACATGATACATACAAAACATCAAAAACATATCATATAGTGAAGAGTTTTGAAAACCAACAGACATTACCTTTTGTCAAGTGCCATCATCAAAATTATAAAAGGGCATTAAATACTTTGGTTCATTTTCCATTTATTATTATCCATAAGCAACTGCAGACATGTGGGGTTTTAGTCTTGATTTAAAGGAGCTCAGTGTTTCAGCTGTTTTATGGTTTTTTTGGAAGTTTGTTCCAGATTTGTGGTGCATAGAAGCTGAATGCTGCTTGTCCATGTTTGGGTCTGGATGCAGAGCAGACCAGAACCAGAGATCTGGAAGGTTAATACAACAACAGCAAAACTTTAAGGTGTTGTGGTTCAAAAGTATTTTAAGCCTTTTCTCTGAACTACAGGGAGCCAGAGAAAGGACTTTAGAACAATGGGACTAAAGATAAGCTCATGCATAAATTTATCTTTAGATCTTACTTCTATCAGGTTATAGAAGGCTGACTTTGTAACTGTCTTTATGTGACTCTGAAGGTTCAGGTCTGAGTCCATCAATACGTCCAGATTTTGGGCCTGTTGGCTAAATTAAAGTGTAGATTTCTCTATTTTTTCAGTTCCTGATTGTGTCAATGGAAAAAAAGATGGATTTATTTTATGATCTTTCACCAATCTCTACCAAATGTGGCCATCACAGGGAGTTGTTGTTTTTTAATGTCAGCTCTTATTTGAATGGCAATGATTGTCATTGATCTCTGCAAGAAGCTACAGCTGAGAGTCGAACTGAACGGTGTTGCTTTAGAAGAGTGCTGCGATCAGCACTGTAAGCCTCCATCAGCAGAGTGACACAGCACAACTGAAGGTAACTAGATTCAGATTTCTGAACCTTGCCTACAGAGTGACTTCCTTTGACTGATTGCAGAAATCTGTGCCTGTGACAGTTCTGTAATTTCACATTATGGGCCAATTGTTGGCCAGCTGACAGGAGCCAAGGTCCTTGAAAAGTAAGAGATGTTAACCTTGGCCAAATTTTGACAGCTTTCCTCTGTTTGTGACAGAATTATGAGAACAGTTTGGTCCACACGAACATAAATGAACTGAAACAAATAAATAACTATTGTGGCAGATTGGTGGATCCTACTGTGTTACAACCAAGCACACAAAGTGCGTCACACATTTACGCTCGGGTTTGGTTTATGCCTATTTATGGGATATTAATTGATACAAATGCTTTCTGGTTCAATAGCTGTATGATTTACTTAATACATAGCAGAGGAGCAAAATCAACACTTCTGCATTCTCTGTGTCTTGGCAAAAGCTTTATGCTTTTCATAAAGCAAAACATCGCCAACCAAGTGCCAATAAATTTGCACTTACCCACAATAGACATAGAAAATAGCTAGCATGCTAGGAAGGGTACATTAGCAGTTACCACCGGTAGCCACAATCATTTCAAGTGTCGGAACAGAACGATGTGGTCGTTGCGTCACTCTACGAGAAAAAAAAATGTTTATAATAATATATGAGATTAAATAGTTTAAAAAGACAAAATTTTATGTATTTAAGACCAGTTTACTTTTTGAAAATGGTTTTAAATTCAAGTGTTTTGATTTTAGGCACTTGATGATCCGCAGACACCCTATGATGGGGCCCGGCAAGCTTAGCATTAAAGAATAATTGGCTGATATTCCATGATCTTGTCCAGACGCATTTATTTCCTGGTTTTTCTCCTGATTCAAAGATCTAAGACATCTACGCCATGAGATGAGGTGAAAGCTCAGCCACTTATCCAAAAGGGCTCATTTGTTTTCCGAGGAAATCCAAATGGCATCGAAATACATTATGATAACCACCCTAAGGGCACCGTTTACATTTAAGCAATGGCGTGGAAAGGTTACCGATTCGCAACTGACGGAATTGTAACAGCCCCACCCAAACCCGTCATCCTGGTCCACCATCGTTCATTTATCTCCATCCTACAGCATCGATCAGAGTAATTAAAAAGACATCACTGAAATGTCAGTGTGCTGCAGTAAAGCTTATTAACGGCCCTCACGTTTTGTGGGAGAGCCATCAACGAATAAAGGGACAGATGTTTGTGCGTGAGCAAGTGGGAGATGCGGCTCTGTTCACAAAGTTGAAGCTTCTCCAGGGTTATTTGCTGGTTGTCTTGATGAATTGTATTAATGAAATGGATTAAATTACCTGCTGGGTGCTTTAATCCCCTTGACTACTCAATCAGACAGATGGTTTCTTTCAAAAGAAGGAGTCTGGAGTAGAAAATCAATTTGCATCGGAAAACTCTCGTTTTTTTTCCCAACTTGTTGCGGATAGTGTTTGTCTCAGTTGGCAAGATGGAGAAATTGATCCTCTGGAAAAAAGAGAGGAAAATGCAGCTCATAAATTCACACAAGTGAGGAAAGAGATGGCACAACACAGGACCAGAGAGACCAGGAGGATGCTTCGATGCATTTTTAAAAAATTAAATAAATCAGGACAGTAGTCAGTTCCTTAAAGGAATAGTAGCTATCATGATTAGCTGATTGACTTAGTTCTGCAATATTCAAATAAGACAAGTCGCTACTGTGACGATCCTTTCAGAAGAGATGTAATCCATGCATGCATCCCTTCTGATTGGAAATAATGCCAAGGCTTTAAAGTGGCCCTTTCAGAGTCCTGGTTTGAACCTGATCTAATGAAGAAATTAAACATTAGAGTCTTGGAGCTCAATGTACAAGATAAATAGTCAAAAATACCCGCAGAAACTTGCAAAAAGCACGTCAGCAACTCTTAGAAACAATTCAATGACGGTGCTTAACTTTGGTCATTTTCGATGTACAATCAGAAAGGAGATTCTTGATTGATTGATTGAAAATGGCTACATCTAAACATTTGAGGGGTATGAATAATTTTGAGTTCATGAGTGAATGTTTTTGTGTGTGTGTGTCTGCAGCCAAAGTGATCTGAAGCAGAAAGCGACCACTGGCAGTGTCAACTAATAATTTGCGTATCTAAATATTTTCAGCAAATCAACAGCAGTGGAGTTTTCGAGTGAGGGTGGGAGGGGGATGGAGGATTTATCTCCACTTTCTGGTGCACAGGGTACGGCTCAGAAGGGCCCCGGGGCCACTGAGCTGTTTTTGCATTGCATGGTTTGTTAAGATGATTCTGAAGAGGGGGAGTCTGCGGTGATGAGTGCTTGCCTGAAGGCTTGCTGCTCTCCGGGCATAAAAATACACAAAACACTTCCTTCCGTTTTGCATGCCCGCTTTGTCCTTTTTCAAGAACAGGAACATGTAAAAACTGCGTTAGTCTTAGTGTGAGATATTTAAGCTGTAAACCTCCTACTGATTATAACAAAAAGTCACTTCAGTGTGGCGCTAATATAAAGTCGCTCAGTGAGGTAATCTGATGTGACAGGTGGCTTGCTGTGCAAATTCATCTGGGACTTCCTCTTCAAATGATATTTAAAGCTTTAAATATCTTCCAAAAAATCCTCACACAGGACTGGGGATACAGACTCCGAACTTTTAACAAACTGAAGTAGGGCTGAAACAATGCCTCGAATAATTCGAATACCTTGATTATTAAGAAAACTTATCTCCCTCGAAGCTTCGTTAAAACATGTTTTAGCAGTGTTCCGCCCGGATCATTATGGGTGGTTGGCAGCATTCTTACTTCTGCCTGTGAGTTGTTGGGAAGTGCTGGCAGCATGATGTTGAATTGTGGAGCGTTTTGTTGGGTTTGGGGGACAAATGGGGATTGTTGAACTTTGCGGTGCCATGGTTGGAGTACGATAGCTTGTTTGGCATCGGAATCACATCGTCACGGGTTTGGAGCGAAGGGTAGGAAGAGAGAGAGAGATCCGATTCCTCGGATAATCATAAAAATATTCTGTAGAGTACATGATTACTAAAATATTATTTTACAACAGCCCTAAACTGAAGCAATGACTGGAAGAGTTTTGATAAACAAGGTGGATTGCATCATGGTTGTGGTTTGGCAAATATTGACATTGTTCTTGTAAAGTAATGGGAAAAAAAACTTTGTAACATAGTCAAATCCTGACGTTATTTGAATTTACGAGATTCCGGAACATACTTAGGACACGCTAGTCTCACAAACAACTGTTGAACAACCCAAACTGGCTACAAGCCTAGTAAAAACCAGCAGAAGGTTTGGACCCTGTGCTGGTCTCCTGTTTCACTGAGTGAGAAGAAATCTTAGAAATACCCAGAACTAAATATATCAATGGTTTTCTTAAAAGAAACTGGTGGTATATTGGACAAAGAGCAACAAATTTAACCTCTTCATGGTTATAAATAGGGGTTAGTCTAAATCAGACCGAACTTCCCCAACAGAAACCAAAATACAAGACACAAATAAGATGAAAAGACCCCCTTCACTTCCCCTCAGTTTGGCTCTAGCCATTTCCATCATAACAATGAATGCTTTTTGTGATTGAAGCAATTCTGTCATTTAAAAAACAGCGATGGTGTTCAGATCGTGTGGAGGACCATAAGGTATTCCACATTGCCTCGACTGAGGTCTCGCTACGTAGCGGATCTTTTAATATCTAGTTGAATATCTAACCTACTTACCCCAATCAGACTTGAATCGGATAAATCTAGACTGAACAGAGATTCTTTGATTTGTGATTTGTGAATCTATTATTCTGTTTGAGAAAAAGAATTGTCAAAGATGTGCTCGACTTTTCTCCCTTGATGCAGAACCTTTAGCTGTTTTTCCCAAGGAATTGCTAAATCTTGTTTCCAGCTTCATTTCTCGTGAATCCAGGTTGTGACTGGTCTCAAGTAATCATCGATTCTCTCAGCATAAAAAGACATGCAGAACATTTTTCCGGTATCTCATTTCTTGTTGGGATTTCTCCTCTATAACTCTCAGGGATCATTTGACTCTTAAAACACCAAATCGAGAAAAACGTACGATCTGAAAAATAATCTGTTTTGCTGTACGCTTTCAAAACAAAATAAATAAATCTGTCAACATGCTTTGTGCGTTATGGAACTGGGGAAGTCTATAACGCTTAGTTCTTCAGTCATTTTGATGCCCCTTAATGTGAGCACACAAATCAGGGAGACGGGGCAGACTTTAGAGATTCTGCATCGCTCCAACTCGTTTCTGGAGTTGGATTTCTTCGGATAACGGAGAGACCTCCACCCCGCAAACATATGGAAACACGAGGAACAGAGCTTTGCTGCAGATGAGATGCGGCACTCATTGTTCCGGTAATTCCCCCCAAAAATGCCATTAGCCGCGAGATTAAGTGAAAGAGATAGTGTGAAAGAAAGATATCCGTCTTTTGTTAGTGTTTCCCACTCTTCTGCTCAGCCCTCGCGAGCGTGCCCAGTGCTACTTCTCTTCTCTAATCCCATTTAGCAGAAATCTAATCAGACGCAGCCCAGTGGAGTGACTGGTGCCCGGCTCCTGTTCCACCGTGGCCTCAGTGGCAGACGCGCATCATCAACATCTCTGCTTTCTGAACCGCCCTGCACCTATGAACTGGCACGTGCTTTCAGGCCGGAGACAATTAGTCGTCTCTGGAGTAATTGAAGACTTGGCCGTGCGTCCGCTTGTCATTGTTTCCTATGCCGGGTTCGTCTGCCAAGCGGGGTTTTTTTGTCGTGTTTTGTTTTTCTGTTGAAACATTCGGAGACATGCAGAAACACACACACACACATGCACACACACAACGCGTCCTGGGAGCTGACCAGCACACTGTTTCCTGCTTGTCATTTGGAGTCATTATATCCCCCCCTCGTCTCCCCCAAGTCTCCCCTTTTGTTCCTCTTATTTTCAGTGTTCTTGTTACAATGAGCAGCTTTTCAGGTTCATTTCTGGGTAATCTCCATAAGATGCCACCTTGCTGAAAATGCATTTGATCATTTTCTTGTCCCATCTCATCTCAGCAGAAGTGGGATGAGATAACTAATCGGATCAGGATTGCTTCCCTTCACTTCATTAGAAGACGGAGGCAGAGAGACTTTGCTAGCTTACCACGAGGAAGGTTTGCTTTGTTTGTTTGCATAGTTACAAGTACACCCGGGGATGACATGGTATTACTTCAACTGCTACTAATTCTTACTTTTTGGTAAAATATGTTTCTAAAGCCTTTGGTTAGATACTTCTTGTTCTCCAAAGAATAAGAGCAGAATCACTCACGTTTGGTGTCAAATAAATCGATTTTGATTTGACCCTTCTAAGTTTAAGCTGTCAGAAACGATCTCTCACTTATACAGTATGGGAACTGTATAAATGTTCCCATTTATACCGTGTCTGTTACCGTAACTTGTTATAAAGATACTTCATATATCAATCAAATCCAAAAATTTTACTTTAAATGTTTCTTGAAATTGGGCCTCTGTCTCCTTAAGAAGCTTCTGTTCTTTCTGACTTCCTTTAGGAAGTCATCACATGGCTCCTCTGTTAACCCTCTAACACTGTGTTTACCAGCGTTGCACTGAGAAGTAGCTTCTATAATGAGCTCAGCTGTCATGTGGTTCCACCAGCTGTTTGCTAATTGTTTCTGGCTTGTCTGAAGGAGCTGAGGGGAGGAGTTGTGGGGGACGGCTGCTCTGTGAGGCAAAAGCTCTGAAACTTGGAAACGGCAGCTTTGAGGAGGGGCTTCTTCCTCTAAGGCGGGGCTAGGTCCACCCAGGCGTTTTGCAAAGCTGAATGCTTACCACAGGAGCCTAAAGGATTTCTCAAACATTTCATGACTGAATCAAAACAACATTTGAGCTATGTTTTTAATGAAGGAATAGAATTATAAAATGATGTAACGATCAAAAATGTCCCCTTAAAGAGCCCTTTACTTTAGCACTGAGTTGAATTTTCAGCTCAAGTTCATTCCAATGTGAACACAATTAGCCTGCTGCCAGTTTTTGTACAGGGGAGGAAACACTTGCACTGATTCAATATGATGGCATTAAGCAAAAACATAAAAAGACGTTTTTGCCAGAAATGACACATAATTATTTATGATTTCTTTGTTTTCCTTCCAAGTTCTTCTGCCGCCCTCGACACAATGGTGTCCTGGGCAGAGAGCCATACTGTCAATATTAAAAGCTGAAACTGCTCTGGGGTTGTTATTAGAAAATAATCATGGAATGTTTCACTTAACTGTTTAACCAGCTGCACTGGAGCCCACTGCCATTCTCTTGGCGAGTTGTTTTGTTGGTCTGCCCATCTGCTCACCAATCTTAGCAACCGACCAACCGTCCTGCCGTCCTCACTCCCCGTCTCAGCAGTTCTTCTGGCGTCACGATGGTTTGAGGAAAGCCGACCCAAGAAGAAGAAGAAGAAAAAAAACATTCTAATCTAGGGCAGAAGCTGCATTCCATTAGCTAGGCCTGCCAACCCTTATCCATTGATCTGCTAGGATTTGGGAGACTTTCTAACTTTATGTGTTGAGGAGTTGCGAGGAGCGGGAGAAGCGCCTCACTGATCTGACAGATAAAAACAAAGATGAAAGAGCTGCATTTAGGCATGGACCCGGGACAATAAGCAGAACCGCGCAGAGGGGGATCGAGCTGGAGATAAAGGGATGAAAAAGGAGGATGTGGAGGAAGGGGAGAGAGGCGTGAGTTTTACCCTCCAATGCTGCTGAAGGTCAGGAGGTTTAATGTACGCAGCAGTGAGGAGATGTGATTGAGGATGGATGTGTCTGTTTTTCTTGTAGAGGATTTCAAAACGTACCGCTGAGCTATTTCTGTCATGTTCTAAATATCCATGAATTAGTTCCTGATGTCAATACATGCAGACGGAGAGAAAGGTTTCCGAAAAAGAAAACTTAAATTAAATTCAACTTTCATTGTAGTTGATTAATTTACACGCTGTAAAGTAGAAAAATCCAACTTTTAATATAAATCTGTTAACTGTATGAAGACAACAATACATATCAGAAAATAAAGTATCACTTGGCAACTTAAATAAAATATTCCCCCTGCATGAAAAATCATACAGAGAATGTTGCTGCTAATAAAAGTTATACTTTGCTTAACCGCTGCACTTTGTTAACATTTTCAGTATTGGGAGCTGAGATTGCTGTGGAAAAAGGTCGATCTTTGACTAGGCCACAGGGGTTGTATCATTATCTCACTAAAAGATTGTACCAGGGTTTCTAATTTTAGATTTCAAGGTATTTCAGGATCTCTACGAAGGCATCAGCTATGGCAGGTTTCCTAGAGCATGGGCATCCAAGCTTCTTGGCATGTCAGCCAAACTTGTCAAGTAAAAAAAAAAACACAAACCAGCGAAATATGACATTTTAAAAATACTAAAATGACAAAAAACAACTTCCTTTTACCAACTACGATTGCAATATGTTAATAAAAAAACAGTAGACATTTTTTTGTTGCAGAATAATGTTTAAAAAACATTGTGGATGCAAGACTTGCATAACAAATGTTCAAAACTTGAAGCTTAAACATAAAGCAGTTTTATAAAAGTGACTTTTTTGAGCTTTACATGATGCTATAATGTTATCCCTTCATCAAAAACATGCCTGGAGTGTCACCGTGCTCCTTCAGACTAGCCAGCAGCAATTAGCAAACACCTGATGGAACTGTACATCTGCTGAGCTCATTACAGGAGCTACTTCTCAGTGCAACGCTGGTAAAAAAAATAAAAAATAAAACCTGTCAAAGGAGGAGCCATGCTGTGATGACTTCCTGAAGGCTGAGTTTCAGCAAGAGTAGAAGCTTCTTAAAGAGACAGAGGCCTAATTTTAAGATATTAAAATACAAAGTCTAACTTCTTTCAAATATTCTTTTAAGTAATATTTCATGTATACAGCATTTTTATAACAACTGAGGGTGACATAATTACTTGATGGTGCTATAAAGTCCCACTATGTGCCTAGAAAATACATAATGTCAACCTTTTAAGAAGGGTTTTGCATGTTTGCCTTATTAAACATGCAATCCTGTTTGAAAGTTTGAACTTTCTGCACAGCTTTTCTGCATTTTTGTCACAAAATATTTATGAATCAGCAAACTAATTAATTACTTATCAGTGCTGTTTGTAGCTTTTATAGAGTCTGAATGTTAAAAAGAATTCAGTGACATTTATTTTAAAATAATTGCTCCACTGATGATTTTATAAAAACAATAATTTCTCAACTTCACTGTATTAAAATTAGAAAGACAAAATTCAATTGCTTAATTATTATTTTTTTCTTGCACGCCAGATTATGCTAGTGCCATAAAAGATTGTTATTATTATGAGTTGTTTCTTCTTTTTTTCTTTTGCACCTTTGTTTGCAAAGCCAATTAATTTGTCCGTTTCTGTATGCATGTAGTACATATTTTTTAATTTCATTAAGAGATATTTATTGAAGATTTATCGCCTTTTTTCTCTTGTTTTTTTTTTTTTTTTTTTTTTTTACATCAGCCTAAAGGTAGGCTTACGTCTGCCAGAGAAGTGGACCTGAAAAGACATATTTACCCAAATAGTTTGTTAATTAAAAATTGTTGCTGCAGTCTTGGCCCCGGCAGCCAATCATGGCTCTCCCTCCCAGCTCTCACTGACAGCCATTCAGAGCAGAAAATCTGTGGACTGCATCGCCCTGCTAGCAGGCTAATCTCTGCCTCTCACACCCTGTTTCTGAATTAACTGCCCTTATTATCACATCCTCCCAGAAACTCTCCCTCACTTCTTATTTTTTCTCCCCCTCCATCTTCCCTCGCTCGCTCCCACTTTTTCTCTTCACCACAATCCTTTCTCTTCTTCCTCGCTTTTTCCTTTTCCAGCTCCAAATAAGTAGGGCGATGGAAGAAAGAGAGAGCAAAACTGTTTTTTTCCCCCCTCCCGCTCTCCCATGCTCCTTCGCCTGAAGTTGAGAAAATTCTAAATAGCAGCATAAGTGGCCACAGGCGAGAAAACAAATTTTCATGTCAGCCAAATGATAATTGCATTTCTGCCGCGGTGGAGGGGGCTCATTACATAAGCAAAACATGAGAGCGCGCCATGTTGGAGATGGAAGCTGCCACAGAGGTGGTTTAAAATGTAGCCAAGGGACAATGACTGGATCCCTGCAACCCGTCTGCAGAGCAGCCTGTCAATCCATGTCACCTGTTTAAAAAAGACTTACAGACACTTGGAGTCAGACTGAACATCAACAAAACATGATCAACAAAAAGCAGCGATTACTTCATTTTGTTTTCAGATAAACCCAAAACCAAATGTATAAAGCTGGATATTTTCCATATTACAATTAGTATTCATCTATGTACAGTCACGGTAAAGAAAGTACACCCACTTTCAAATCCTGACTTTTACATATCAGAATGTTATAAAAATTATATAGTTCTTACTTGGTGCTACATTTATTTAAACTAGACAGCAAATAGCAACTTTTTCAGTGTGACTATCAGTGGTAGGCACAACTGGCTAAAACGTTAGCTAGTTGCGCTAACCCTAAAGCATTAATAATTAACATTAGTTCTATGTTACTTTCTTAAAGCAAAATTATTGGGTGAAAAAAAGAGGGAGGACATCAGTAGAGCAATAGGGACTGCTGTGTTAACGGTCTTTACACTCTTCAAAATAAGAGCATGAATATAATTCTTAACAGTCAGAAACCGAAAGCTCAACACGGATGTTTCCCTTCATTCAACTGAAAGTTTCCAAAACGAGTAAGTAAGCTCTCTAGAGTTTATCTGGAAAAGTTCATGTAGAGGAAGCTAAGTGGGATGAATGTTTTCAAACTTAGCTAAATGCTACACTAAAAAATTAGCTTCGCCAGATTAGCAAAGGTGTGCCCACCAGTGGTCATTGTTTTGTTAGACAAAAATTAGAAAACTGTATGTCACAACCTAAACACACGCATAGCATTTGAGGTCCTGATACATCAAATTGTTTAATTAAGAATATATGATTTCCTTTTTTTAATGACTACATTAATCTAATTATTATAACCCAAAATGATAGAAAGAAAACTTATAGATTTTCGATTGGTGGATATTTCACAGTGTTCATGAACCAGGTCCTGATTTTATCCGTCAACTTTTCCGAGCCCATCACATCAGTGATTTACTGATGCAAGGGCTCGGTTTAAAGAGAAAAAAATGGCGTGCAGGTAATACTGATGGAATTCATACAAAACCTTGACTTTGAGCTGCAGAAAACCATACTGACCTTGTAAAGGAAAAAATTATCCTACACAGGCTGTATTTTGTCAGGCTCTTATCTTTAAATTCATTTTTAACAGTAAAATTGATTCCATGAAAGATGCATCATTCTTTGCGCTCCTCTCTAACAAGTGTACAACAAAAGACGTCAGGTATTCGGACTTACTACTTTAATTGTCCAATCAGATTTGAGTTAATTTGATCCCATTTCAATCCAAAGCTTAATTTTTTCCTGGCATAACTTATTTCAGACTGTGCATTTAATTATTTTATTTTTTTTGTCACAGTTTCGGATGTTGTCACATACATTGGCACACTTAATTAAGTGTTTTAAGTGGGTTTAAATGTAAAGAAACAAAGCTCAATAAGTGAAACGTCTAGTTCTGAGTCATCTCAAGGTGTGTGTGTCGTTTTTTATGACCCCCATTTGTTGTAATGCGTACTTATTGAAATAAAGATTGTAAAATTTACCGTGAGTCACTGCAGTAGGATAGAGCGAAATTGTTTTTTCATGACATTGATGTAATTAGTTTTTTTGTTGTCACTTTTCTTTTCCCATACTTGATCATCCTCTGAACACTTCTGACTAATAGTTCAAAAATCATTAAGGTAACATTCCAAGCATGTTGGTTGAATTTAACATAATCATCCATTTGAGATGACTATCAGAAAATAAGTAATTGCAGAAGCAAAGCAATCACAATAGTTACAGTAGAGACAGAATTTAAATATCTTAAGCTATACCACTTAAAACCAAACTTGATTTGAACAGTCATACTTAAATACCTATGAATGCCTCTAAATGGTTATATAAATGCAGCACCTCAAGCATTTAGCATAATGACGTGAGCATCAGTGTAGACAGAGTACCTGCTTAGGGTGGCATGACCATTTCTGCAACACCTGATTATGATTCATGTAAATTTTGGTCTCCGAACTTTGAAGCATCTCACATCATTTTTGGACATGGTAGAAAAATATAGCATCTTCATATGCAGAGAAAGGCAATACTAGAGTACTACATACTTAAAGACCCGTTAAATAAATTAGATGATTATTGAAAAGACCATTTAGTGTAGAAACTTTATCACTAAATAGCTGTGTTTTCAGTGACCATATAATTGTGCAATTTGACATTTCAAAACAACAGAATTGTTTAAGGGCAAAATGCCAATTTTGAAAAGCTGTTTTTTGTTTGTTTGTAGCTTAGTTGATATTTTGGCCATGTTAAAATTGGTTTATTTTGCAAAACTGCAATGAAAACATTTTTTTCGCATCACACGAGTCACATGATCAACAACCAGACATTGCCACAAAGAAGATGACAGGAAGTAGAAGGATCATGGCGCAGTTGCAAAATTGTGTTGTTGTTTTTTTTACATTGGCAAACTTTTCACAAAATTGTCACACATTTGTAATGGAAATGCAGCTATTGAAACACATTATATAGATTGATGTTTGAAACTCTTGATTTCTGTTCATTATGATGTTTTTTTCATGAACCGATAATAAAAGCATGACATTTATAATTAGAATATTATGTCAGACCAAAAAAAAACACAAACATACTATTTTTAAAAACACAAATGTGAGCTTAATGTCAAGTACTGTATGTTTAATACCTGCTTAAAGATCCTATTAGTCCTGCAAACGAGAGACATCAAGACGTACATATTAATTTACTGAATGTAACTCTATGAGCACTTTTACTACAAAAAGAGAGACAGAAACCCTTAGGACTACAAATAGGGACTACTTTGTACAAAACATCAGAAATTACAGCACAAAATAATCGGTTGTTCCTTATTATATTCTGCTTTCAGGAAGGATGACATGAGTCAAAAATTAGGAAAGGGTCTGGACACAGAGTGAAAGATTCCAGGAGCCGAGCCGAACACACTCTGGCGCCAATAACACTCTCTGTCTCTTGACGACCACACGGCAATCTGTTCGATAGCCAACACTTTAGCGAGGCAGATCATTCCAATGGCGAGCCCGCAGTTGCGCGTCCAGCCGACAGATGGACAGACAACCGGATCTCGGGCAACGCTCGCCCCGGCCGTGGGGACACAAATGAAACTGAATCAAATGGCACAAGAAGAGAAAAAGCTGGAGATGAAGACCTTAAACGCTTTCATTATTAGCTGTCAGATGCCGGCACGAGATAGAGACCACTCTCAAGACGTTGGGTCAGGACTCCAATCTCCTGGCTTGAGTGGCTGTGGAGGAAAAAACAATTCACCACTGACATGTTAGGTGATGGGAAGAAGCTCTGCTGCGCTAAAGCTCATAAACAGAGACACGCAGGTTGAATGAAATGTACACTGCACCGCTCTGTTAGTGTGCGAGCACAGCGACATTAATTTCGTCATGAAGGCGAATTCCCCGCACATCACACGGGTTTCGCACGATTCAAATAAATGTGGAGGGGTTTTATTCCTTCTGAGCGTCATTTCGAGGCGAGCGTCACCGCTTTCCTCCCAGGACGCCAGGGTTTCTCTTTCATCTCCAAACTAATGATGTTCCCTCTCCACTGTTCGCCGAGGCCCGTTTAATGAGACGTAGGGGGAGCCGCGAGAAGAGAGCGAGGGGATACGGGGGAGGGGACACGTTGACCTGGCCTTTATTGAGAATAATGGAACCAAAATGGCTCCCATCAGCACCAATATTTCCCAGGTGGCTGTTCATTTATCTCTGGCCCTGCACTTCCTGAGAGAATCTTGATGGAGATGGAGGAAAACATTCAGGTTCCCATTAGCCAGAGCTGGAATGTCTCATCAGGAGAAGAGCTTTAACATAAGCCGGAACAATTTTGTGTGGTTCGTCTGTCTTTGGGTGACCATTTCCAGAACACCTTCCCTGTTGTAAAAGGGAATTTTCCAGCTCACATAGAGTGCACAGCACACCGGGTGATGCAGGGAACGGAGATGACTCAGTGGTGTCAAGAAGAATGACAGGCTTTGTGAAGTTTAGAGCAGCAGGTACGCAAGGTTTGTTTGTTTTATTCCACTTATTGCTTTATCTATTTCAGGATGCATTTCTTTTCACTCTGTGCTGACTTTTTTCAGTCAGAAGGATCCAAAACACATCAGTCACTTTGACAGCTCAGCTCTTGCTGAAAAGGACTAAAAGGAGAAGAAGAAGAAAGAATCTTAACACAAAATGCACAATAAGGGCTGTTTTGTTTACAGCTAACCGTTTTACAACGATACGGAAATGTTTACTGTGCAGAATTTCTTTCCAGACAGACAGAGATGACAGAAGCTGTTCTGTCAGTAAAAGCTTAAGGCTGGGATGGATTCAGCAAATGTTAGCCCCTCTCTCCTATAGGAGTTCAAATCCAGACTATTCCCCTCAGTTTCCTCCTTCCCCTCGTCCTTATTCCTCAGTAAAGCTGTCTTCTGGGTATTTTCAAGCATCTACTGTCAAGGAAAACCACAAAAAGGTCCACTTTTGGCATTGACTGCCTCGGGTTCGTCTGGAAGGCAAAATCAGTAAAAGGAAGAAATCACTCACTAGTGGGGATCCAAGATTGTTTTGACCCTAGTGGGTCGTGGCGAACTTTTATCACAACCCAAATGAACAAGTTTCCTTGCTGTTGTGTCTTCAAACTGCCACTAAGATGCTCATCATTCATCTTGATTTCATTTGCCAGCTGGGCTTGGCATCTGCACGCACTGCCAAATGTACCAACACCTAATTTAATGATTTTGGTGTTACTGTGTTTGACTGACTAAAACCTCATGGAGAATCTATGGTCAACGACTGGATACTAATGAAGGAAAAATGCCCGGTCTTGGTCTTGAGTACTACAACACTGGATATTAGGCTACCAACTGTTTTTAAGCAGGCTTTATAGGAGTGCATAGGTTGTTTGGTAGAGTGGACCACGTTTTAATGACATGGATGTACTTTATGTTAGGCCCACACATTCTTTCTTAGTTGTTCATTTGAGGTAAAGTAATCTGAGTAGCTGAATTTTGGGTTTTCATCAGCCATGAGCCATAATCATTTAAATGAACAACAATGGGAGCTTGTGTCAATGACTGCAAAATATCACTCTGGGTGTCACGAATCCAGACGAGTTTCACTTTTTGTTGTGAATAACTGAAGTAAATTAACTTTTGAGCGATATTCTAATCAGTTTTGAAAGGTACCTCCTGTAATGAGGTTAATGGCTTTAATTTAATCATGTCATGTGACTGAGCTCAGTTAGAAATGTATTTTGCTCACATCTAACACAATTTGTTCCCAGTTAAAAAAAAAACAGCAATTGTGATTAAATACTCTTGAAAAATAAATAGGTTTTAAATTTGACCTTTTTTCTATGGTTAAAATAATAAGGGTATAGCTGAACGTAATAGGATAGCATGGCACAAAAATGATGTTCTTGGTGTGTGAGATGTACAATCAGCAAACCTTAAAAACTTTACATGTAAAGCATGCAATGTTGTATTTGCTTAGTTTATGAATAAAAACCAGAACTTAGGAAAAATATGCTGTCAGAATATTTCAATACAAGATCACAACTATTTTACTTGTACAGTAGACCCTCCGTTAATCAAAGGGGTTATGGATGCTTCTAGCATAGCATCCACTAATACTTCAGACCTGCTCTAAAAATGCTTATAACTCCCTATTTTAATATTTCAAACACTAAATATAGCT
Organism: Phalloptychus januarius; assembly: GCA_902982915.1. Lineage (NCBI taxonomy): Eukaryota > Metazoa > Chordata > Actinopteri > Cyprinodontiformes > Poeciliidae > Phalloptychus > Phalloptychus januarius. The sequence continues at coordinate 2,452,980 of CADWAE010000137.1, forward strand.
CAGTGTGCATTAATACACAAAGTGAAAACTGTCTTGGCATTACACCAGAAGCTAATGTCTGCAGTCTTCCTTTTCGCCACACTTTGGGGTACAGCCTATTTTTCAGTAGGACAAACAACTTCCTAAATTTCTGGATAAAAAAAAAATGTTTAGGACTTTGATAACTTTTTTTTTTCCTATTTAAAAAATGCTACTGTCTATAAGGCTCTAAAGAGGATTGGGCCGCCATGCATTCCCTCTCATGTTCTGCACAGGAAACATTCTCTAGTGAAGGGAGCAGACGTTGCATCTACGCTCGCAGGTCTTGTGATGCATTCGCTTCCCTCTGGATCCATGTTAGAGGGGAAGTGATGGTTTTTCAACTCTGGCAGTATCATCAGAGTTCCTCCAGTCTGGAGGTAATGGCTTTTCTTGATGAGGCTGTAAACTCCAGCTCAGCAAATTCCATCAAACTCTGAAAACCTTTGCTCTCAGCAGAACTGACGGGTGAGCATGTCCCGTAGCTTTCATCTTGGAGACGAACCCTGTCTGTTGCCGTGTGGGTCCTGCTGTCAAACTTTTTCTGTGTGTGTCAGGTAACAAAATCATCGGCGAACTGAGGATGAAGCAATTCTTCCCTCTAAGCTAATCGCACCTTGTCAGTTGTGACTTGCATGTTAACTTGGCCTGGCATTGTTTGACTGGATCTCTGTTTACTTTGGCGCATTTCTCTGAACAGACAGCACAGCTAATATACTCAGTCACAACTCCGCTCAGAGCTCCTTCACAGCTGTGTTTGACCTTTGGTGAACTTTTGAGATCTCCTCTTCAGGTCAGCCCTCTCTTTCCTTTTCCTGTCCAGGCAGAACAGATGCAGAGTTGCTGATTTTCCTGTCCCTTCATTTTAGGCACTGCTGTAGCTTGAATACATTACCCAAAGTTTTATGATTGCAGCAGTGGATTACAGCAGTAAAGTCAGTAAAAAGATAGTTTGGACTACTTTAAGAACACTTCACAAATGTTCCTGTTCATCCTTAAAGTAGATTACAGTGCAATGAGTTTTGTGTTTGTGTTAGAGTGCTTATATAGCACTCTAACACAAACTGATGGGCACTTGGTTCAACAGTCATTCACAAGACCACTGGAGGCTTTGAGCAAAGACACTTTCTGACCAGCAGCAGGGGTCAAGGTTAACACAAGGCAGACAGACAGAGGTTTAGTCCAAAGGCTAAGCCACGGATTCCCCCTACCTTCTTTTATAATCAATCATTGTCATTTTGTTTCAGGTCAACCATTGTAAAAAAAAAAAAAAAAAAACTAAACAAAAAAAGAACTAAATGATTGTCGTTTTTCTTTAGGATATGGTGAAAGAAAGAATACCTTGAATCTTCAAAAAAAAAATCCCAACACACCAAAAATGTCTTGCCGACGCTTCCTTGCCAACCATTGTTGCCTGAAATATTAAAGAAAAAAAAAAACTACCTACCAATAAAGCCCGTTTGAGCAGAGGGGAGGCGAATAAACCCGTTTTTACAGCATCAGATTCGGCGAGCGCTCTAAGGCCCATTACCTTTGCTAGATAGCTGTCTGTAAGATATGAGAGGTTCTTCAATAAAGAGCTCAGGGTTTGCGTCCAGCAGCCATTGATAGCGTTTGATACGGTGGAATCAGAGCCCCCAGGCTTAGCTTATGCACTCTAATCCTCGCGGAGAGATAACGCCAGACAGCCTTTAATGTGGCGCGCACGCACAAGTATTTCCACACATCCCATCAAATACCACTCAGAGCGCACAACCTGAAGGGCACAAACAGTGCACACGCGCATTTGCATACGCCCTAAAATCTCTGATATGAAGCCGTTGATGTTATCTCTGAAGTCCACGCGCGCTCGCAAACAAACACAGATGTGTAACGGGGAGGGGGTCGAGGGGGGGGGGGGGGATGCTGTGAAAACACTGGCGGTGCCAGATCAGGGGCATGTTGGTTATCTGGAAACAGGACTTCTATGTAAGGTCTGTCGTCGCTCCCTAAGCAGGGAGGGGAGGCTCAGCAGATGAAGTGAATTGGCTTTCAGACTTGCAGTCAAGTCCACGCAACTGTCTTTTTATTGCCAATGAAGCGAGCGGCGATCAGTGTCGTTTTTTACTGCCATTTCTTCTCCGCTTGCTTCATGCTGTGGCGGAACGTCAGAGGCATCAATCAAGGATGTGCCTGACGCTGAAGAGTCGCGAGCATGTGGCATGTAAACAACTCCATAAAGCATTTCCAGACACGCCCTGACAGGCGCTGACCTATCAGATCAGTGCCGTGGCAGTCCATCTCCGTTATGCTTTATCTCTCCGATCGAGGAACAACCCACCATCGCGGTCTTCGTCATCCAGCACGTCCTGCGGCCGACGTCCGAAAGAGCCGCATGATGTCGCAGATGGCTAACCTCCAAAAGAAAGATGTAGCGGCAGTGTGCCACAATCAGTGGGTGCAATTTCTCTTTGAAAATGTACTATTAGATGTGTTAGAAATGTATATTTATACCCACAGGCCTCATTTCTTTAAATGTAAAGTTTACATTAAATAAAATACACTACAAAGTCAGAATATTAGATATCGATAGATAATAAAAAGGACAATGTTCAAGAGAGAGGCAAACAGAAATGAGCACAAAAGGAAGCAGACACAGGACTATCAGCTGGGTAATTCTTATGCTAATTTTTTGATTTAGCAATTTGGAACAAAAAGAAAAACTTTGAATAAATGGTTTCAGCTACAAAAAAAGGGCAAGAACAGTGATTGTGTGATGCTCAGATGATGAAGAACTGAATGAAACATGTATGTAGCTCATCAAATGGAAACAAAAGTTGCTTAATGTACACCAATGCCTGTTAAATGTTTTTAATCCTTAATGAGATGTAAACTCAGTCCGGTTAATTTGAGATGCAAACAGCAGTTCAGTATGAATGCATATGTGAACGCCAAGTGGACCGGAGGCTGCTCCAAAACCATGAAGCAGACAACAGACCAGGGCATTCTGGGTAAAAAAAAAACCAAAGCAAAGCAAACACATTTGTCTGGCACCAGCAGTAGAAATGGCTCCTCGTCATTTGACCTGCAGGGACCAAAATTCCAAAGTTTATTCCATTTTCTGCTATTTCTGTTCACTTTCACACTAATGCGTCAAACAAACCAAAACCTTTGAAAAATGTGTTTCTCCTCCTCACCTGTGGTGGCGCTGCGTAAAAAATCACTGAAGGAAACGACACAAAACCCTCTGAAGGACTGAACTTCCTTCTTCATGAAAGTTGTACGGGTCATAGGTCACATGAAAGGTGGATGAAGTTCTTTTGTTTTATCGCAGTAACCTGTATGGACTTTTTATGTGGTCATGGCTGTGACTGTGGCTTCAGCGAAGCCAAGCTAAATCATAACCAGACGTTGTCCTCCTCTGACAGGTGAAAGGACAAAGATGTTTATTCATGGGGGCGCTCTGATTAAAACCAGGCTATAATGAGCGGCGCAGCTTCGGCTTCGGTTGGCACTCGTATGAAACGGACGCAGGTGCAGTGAGGATCAGACGGCGAGGCAGACAGGGAGACAACTGAGACCGGCGTGTTGGCGATGAGGGGGCTTCAAAAAAAAATGGGAGAAGGCTCATTAAGAGAAATGCGGACTGAGGCAGATCTGCATTTTACTTCTGCTTCTGTAATTAACAAATGGATTAATGGGAAAGAGACATCTGCCAAGGCCACCGCAATTAACAGCGGTTGGAAAGTTTCTTGCTCCACGGATGCCGGAGCGGAAGCAGGAGTGCAGGTCATGGCGTTCTGCTCATTGGATTCCTGTCACCTGGCATCTTGCTTTGTTTCCTTTTTATTTTGCTTTTCACTGTTGTTTATTGCTCCAGAATTGAAAATACCATTTTTTCTTAAAGTCTTCCTTTTACTCTGCATTCTCCTCTGTGCTGTGGCAAAGAAACAGTAGATTCATAATTGTAGCCCGATGTACACACGGAGGATTTCTTTTTACCCCAACTTGCACTTTCCAACACTTAAAAGAAGCACTATGTAGCTTTTATAGAAAATGTTTTTGACAATTTTGCTAAAACTGTCACCATGACAGTGTAATATGAGACAGATATTACACTGTCTCATATTACGGAGGCCTGGGAGAAGTCCTTCGCCTTCTCCCAGTGCTACTAATGCCGTCTAAAGAAATGAAATGAGCGTTTTTTACTTAAGACATGGACTGGTGTGTTTTGGATGACTGTCCTGCTTGAAGACCCAGGTGCATCTGAATTTAAAACAAAAGAAATCGTCTCCATGACGATTATCTGCTGAAGAACTGCATTCTTGGCTCCGTAAAGTCTTGCAGGTCCCGAATCAGCAAGGCATCTTGATCAGTCACACCACCAACTTTGCGCTTTGCGTCACCGTTGGAGTGATGATTTCTTTCTAATTTGTTTTGAAACAATGTATAACAGTACACACCTATCAAAAATTTCGACTTTTGCCTTGTTACTCCACAGAATGTTGACCCAAATGTTTTTCAGATTAACAAGATGCGTATTTTTCGGTCAACAGCGGTTTCGGTTTGGGCCTCGGGTCTTTTTTTTCTGTTTTTTTCTGTTGAATCGTGAACACTTGCCCTAACTCAGTCAGTTGTAGCCTGCAGTGCTTTAGATTCTTTTATGATCTCCTTGAATGAGTCATCAATGTGCTCTTGGAGTCATTTCAGAGCAAATCAGCCAGTCCTTGGAAGATTTACTACTGTTGCATGTTTTCTCCTTTACTTTTTAACCAGGGTGTCTAGTGTTTTCTTTTCTCTCTTAACTCAAACCATCACTTAAAAAGCAATATGATTTTACAGGACTGTAGCTACATCTTCTACAACATTCATATGCTCAGGCAGAATCATATAAACCCTTTAAAGATCGAGTATGTAACTTTTTAATGAAATATTTTTTTTTACATTTGTTGAAGCTGTCACTGTCATGACAGTATCTTATAAGAAAAAAAATCTGTGAAAAAAAATCAAGCTCCTCCGCCTTCTTCTGGTTGTGTCTAGTGCTAATTAGAAATAGCCAATCAGGCGCAGGAGGCAGGACTTAATGTTGTCAAATCTCCCACCTTGCTCTCTGCTAGCACAGGCACGCCCACTAGAAGGAAACAAACACACCCAGTATAACACTTTCATTCTATTGGCTGAGAGGTTGCCAGGCGAGAGGACTTTTTCGTTCCAAGAGCGAGCACAAAATGATTCGCAAACAAGCTGAGAGGTCTGCAAGCGATGATGTGATCCAAGCAGAGAGCGCAGGGATAAAGGTTTGAGAACGCACAGTGAATATTTGGAAGAGAGAAGTTTTGAGTGCAAGCATTACAAGTATTGAGAAGAAAGACATGAAATACTGCTTTCAAACTGAAAGCATGTGCCTTCAAATTATAGAAGAAAAATTCCCCCATACAGCATCGCCTGTTGTGAGGGCTAAGGCTTGCTAGCAGACGGCGGAGAACGCTAAGTTTTATCTTCACCATTTGCACATTTAGCAACAAGTACACAAGGTTAATTGACAGCGCTAAGTTCCGCTTCCGGGCTCTGATTGGTTGCTTTTGGTCGGCAGCGGTGCATTTTTTCAGGACATTCACTGATTATCTGTCTCATAGCAAACAGTGACAGTTTTAAGAAATATGTAAAAAAAAAAATTGTTCATGAAAGTTACTTAATTTTTAGTTATTTAGTTTGATGTCCACCTCAACATTTGAATAAAGAACCAGATTAAGATCTAGAGAGTTTAGTTTGAGGATAGACAGCTTTGCTAGTAAGACACCTGGAATAATGAGCTGCTTTGTGACCCCCAGCTGAGTCACCCACAGAGCAAAACTAACAGTGTCTGTGCCTTTCTGTCGCTATACATCAGTTCATGTGTGTGTGTGTGTGAGTAGGCAGCAGGTGGTGTGTGTCACGGGTTGCTTCTGCAGATGTCATGTGAGAACGGGTTGTGAGGTCTCCGTGTGAGATAAGTGACTCGCGTCGGAAGACTTGTCGGATCCAGTCTGTCCGCGCGTCTTTTCTCCGGAGTACACACCTATGGACGCACACACACCTTCGGGTGTGTATGTTGTTGATGGTCGCTTCTCCAGGAGGACGGCCACTGCTCGGCGACGAGGAAATGAATCGAGGTTTCGTCTGGCCGACTGTGCGCTGATGTTTTTTTCTAATGAAATACCTCAACTTGGGACGCTGTTCATTTGCTAAACAAAAAGATTTGAAACAATTCTTCCCCTGAGGCTTTTCTTCTGTCGTTGTATCACTTGTCAGTCAGTGCGCTAAAGCTTGGATTAATTACATCTCTGGAAGCCAATGTTCCTTCCAGTTTCATTTACCGATTTGTAAAGCCTCTGAACTCACACCCACATATGGCCTCAGAGGCTGTGAAACTGCATGAATAGAAGGTATTCATGAAGATCTGATTCAGTCAGTCACACCTCATAGTGCTGATGGATGTAAAGACTGGAAACGTGCAGGGCGACACCCGGTGTCAGGACACCTGACACCGGGTGTCGCCTAGAGACGCAGGACACCCCAGGACGTTTCCGTCTCAGGTTGGAGCTGGACTTTCCTTCCTCTCCAGTATAACTCTGGGAGAACTGCAGAACGTTTGACCCAAATGGGGAGTTTTTTAGGGGCCAGAGGCAGCTGACTCAGGATGCCTAAACTCAGCCACAGATCAATAAGGCATGACTCAGATGGAGCGCTGGGCGACGTGGCTTAAAAATAAAACACCATTGGGGTTTTTTTTCTTAAAAAAACTGACAGAAAATATCCTAAAAAAAATCTGTCTGTGAGTCGACCTGAATAAAGTGGACAAAAAAAGAAGCTGTAAAATAAACTTGTCAGAGAAGATGGTGGCATTAAGGGGCGCATTGGTGAAAAACATTTCAAATTTTCCAAATATTAAAAATTCTAAACCAGTTTATTGTCAAGCCTTATGTGTGAAAACAAACCAGCTATTGCAAAAAAAGTTACAAAAAAGAGCAAAAATGTTCTACATGTGACTCAGTTCAGGTATGACAACTAATGAATTGACTAAAAATGTCATGCGCTTCACAGTAGCACTGAAAGTCATTTGTACAATCAACAGAGGAGATAGCTGGAACAAATGGCTGAAATTGGATACAAAACCATCCTTGGTGACAACCTTGATTATATAATACTTTCGAAACAAATACAGTAATATATATAGCAAACCATATATATATATATATATATATACGATTTATAAGCCTTGTACATTGCCACATTTTCATCACCTTAAAAGAATTAAAACACTTAAAACTTGAAGATTTAAGTACAAAGTAACACAGAGACGAGACAAGTTAGGGAGTGATGCATGTTTTTCAAATGAATTTACAATTATAATCCAATACAATGGTTTGGTGGATTAACGACCACGGCTACGAGCTTAACTATAATCTTAACTATAAATACTTCAGACACTAACTAAAAACACCAATAACTGCCTAATGAAATAGTTCAAGTGTCAAACATTCTTTAATATGCATTAATGCACTGAGTGGAAACTTTCTAATCACTACAGCAGAAGCTAAAGTCTACAGTTTTCCTTCTTTCTGTTTTTTGGGGTTCAGCCAATCAACGCCAAAGGAAATAAATGCCACTCCTGGATTGGCTGCTTTACAAACTCCAGCCAAAAGCGTGTTTAAAAGAATTAAGTCAAGATACTCCAGCTTGAAAAGTTGAGTTTTGTTTTGAATATTTCAGAAAAGTTCTACAAAAAAACTGGTGAGCAGGTGAGATTTCCATAAATAATAAATCGGTGGCTAGGTGAATCGAAGAGAATCCGCTGCCTTAAAAATCCCATAGTTACTAAACCAGAACTAGATCTCATGTGCACAACTAGATCTCAGGATCATGAAGACAGAAAACTCAAGCATAGTTTTCCAGACTTAGATTGTAAAACAACATCCCAAGACTAAAACATAGAAAGATTATGCCTCAATTCCAAACCTACAATGACAGAAAGGACTGGCAAAGGACTGTATTAATCCAGTAAGAAGCCAATATTGTCATGGTAACTGTGAAGGAGCTGCAGAGAAGCACAGCTCAGGTGGGAGAATCTGTTGCCAGGACAACCATTCTAGAAATCTGACCTTTTACAGAACAGTAGCTGAAAGAAAACCATCATTGAGGGTAAAATCAAAAGATAGGCTGCGTGTTGTCTGAGGTACATAACACCTCAAACAACACATCCTAAATTATTTAACCCTCATGAGTTTTATCCTGCAGCCTTCTGCACTGGTGGAAAGCCCACATTATTCCTTCCCAGCTTTTAAATGTCTCTCAGCACTGGAGGAATAGAAAGTGATGCAGACAAGACGAGCCTCAGAAGGAGGTTTCAGCACGAAAACCACAGATGTTCCAAGAAAACTCCACTGCTACTGCTTTTTTTTATGTCTGATTTGCTGATTTTCACTCTCTCTCCTCATCTTCCAAGCACTTGTTCCCTCCGTCCATTTGCCGCTCCTCAGCTCCAGACATTTATTTGGCGGCGGTGGCGGCGGCAGACTGATCAGGTCTGTAGTGGGTCGAGGCTTTTCTGGCCTGATTGTCTGATGAGTCGTCTGGATGGGCGTTTTGAGGGGGGAGGAGCGGCTGTCTCAGCCGCGGCGTGAGAAGCCCCTCGTGCGCGCCGTCGCGCCTCTCAGAGCGATAATGAGGGGATCCGGACCTCCGGTTCATATTTGATGTGAGATGTCTTTATTTATGTAGGTCGCTTCTGTCCCCCCTGCCTCCACCCCTGGACTGTCATGGCATTTTTCTGTTTTATGCATCAGAAATGTTCTGACACTTACAGGGAGTGAGAGTCAATAGCCCCTCATGTTAAATCATCTTGGATTTATAGGGAGGTAGCTGCAAGCAGGAGCGAGGGGAGGTGGATGGGGGGGCGACACACATGTGTACCTATAGCGCAGTAAGTGCTTCTGCACCAGCAGCACTAAACAAGGCCAACAGTCTGCAGTTATGGACAGTAAATAGAGCGGAGCACTGCCTGTAAATAACCAGCAGCACAGCCTCATAAATTCACTGTAGGGGTGTGTGTGTGTGTGTGTGTGTGTGTGTGTGTGTGCCATTTACACACATGAGCTGCGTATTGTACCATATAGAAGAACCCTCCCGAACCCCCAACTTTCAAAGTAGACGAAATTGGTGTCAAACGTTTGTGCTGGTTTGAGCAGCAACATCTTCATTTGTGCCGCTGTCGTTTTAAAGACACAATCAAATGTTTCCAGAGTTCATTAAAGGTCAAACAGCTAATCCACAATTACACAGTTGATTAAGTTCAGGTTGTTGGGGAAGCTACAGAGGTTTATCTCTGGTGAGGTCTAGGAATCATTTTCCTTTTCTAAATCTTCAAAACAAAATTTTATGCTGCACAAATGTAACACAAACTTACCACAGTTGATTGACACTATATTTAGTTTGATCTCCTAAATGTGGACTGACTGGTTTACCTGCAATGACCTCCAGAAACATTTATTCATATTCTTAAAATGATGGCAGCATAAATTTTTGTTTGTGCTGCACAAACCAGCACAAATGTAGCCCAGTTAGTTTGGACTGGCTGGTTGACCTTCAGTGACCCCTGGAAACATTTCCAATGACTGCGGCACTAACAAAAAATTTGTGCAGCACAAACATTTGATAACCATTTTGTTTGAATTTGAAAAAAGACGTGAGGAGCAGCTTCACCAGGTTGTAGATGATCCTTTCTGAAGACTCCACCTCCGTACGTTTGCCTGCATTCAGCCACGTTGCGTATGTGCGGCTGCTCCCAGCAGTTAGCGGGCGGATCCAAGCTCCCTCCAACCTTCACACTCCCACTCCACCGCTCGTACACCCCCACAGGTCGGGGCGTGTGTGGGTGTGTGTGTTGAACACAGTTAACACTGGCGTCCTTCCCAGTGACTCCATCAAGGTGGGCTTTCCCACTAGCGCGGAAATGTGAAGCTGGACCCAAGCCGGGAGCGGGGGCCTGCGATAATGCTGCTCGCTGATGGAGGATTTTGTGTTTCATGTGCTTAGAGCTGCACAGCATACAATAAAACAAAACAAAAAAAAAACTTCACAAGGTCACAAAAGGATGAAGCAACTGAAGGGAGGAAGGAAAAAGAAATCAATCCAAACATAATTTTTTGCGTTGAAGCCAAATTAGATATCTATTGATAGGAGTGAACATTATTTCTGTTTTTGTTCTCCACATTCGCAGGTTGTGTTTTGTGGACATTTTGAAAGTGCAGATTATTATTTTTTTTCCGTCAGAATGAAAAATTGATATTTATTCCCAGCTCAGCCTAACAGACGGAAAACGTCTAACTGTAACAGTAAATATCAGGAGGTCAGGCAGCTTACAGTGTAGATGTCCAATGTTTTCATTTAGTCAGTATGAGGACAGTGAGCTTTACGTAGCTCTACAGTATTTATTTTTTTTAGCATATGTATTCATAAAATACATTTTGGACTCTGGACTTTGTACATTTGAGGTAAAGACTGTGCTTATATCCAAGCCCTAGAATTAACAGAGGATGTACTTACTTTCAAAAATGACGGTTAATGTGCAAACATGGAGGCAAACATCATCATTTGATGATCAAATTGATTAAACAAACATACTTGCATAAATACACAATACATAACGACTGTGTATGACACAGTTCAAAACAATACAATTCATTACAACGTGATATATCATGTGATCTGATATGATGCGATACAATACTGTATGCCTTTCCCAGCCAGCATACCAAAGGCCTTCCTGTTCCCCATATGGGGCCCACCTAGGTATGCTGGCTGAGTTTGTTGTTAGAACAAGACAAATTTCTCTTGCATCACAGCAGTATTGCTTACAGACAAATGAGAGATTATGGTCAGTGATATTTGGTTAGTTTCAGAACCGACTGAGTCACAAACACTCTGTTACAACTTCATGAAACGGTGGAGTCGTGTGTCTTTCACCTGACGCTACCACTTTGTATTCATGTTTCAGACTTTGTTAGCCAATCTCACCATATTATCATGGTAGGGTGATTCATAAAGGTTTTGAGTTGTAGCCAATTTTCCATTGCTCTGACCAGCTCTGATCTACTGGACAGAAGCTAAAACATCAGGCAGTTGAAAGATGTTTTGACTATTCATTGTAGCATCTCTTAGCACTGCCTACTTAAAGCTAGTGCTAAGCACGGCTAATGTCTTCTCCCTGTAATAATTAGAATTTTTATCATGTCACATTTCTGTTTATGCATCCACACACACACACACACATGTCTCCCCCTATAGCATCTCTCCCAGTCAGAGGGTTTGCTGATTATGTTGTCAGGAAGCAGCAAAGGGATGTTTACACCAACTTATTCCTCTCTGTCACTTTTGAGTGTGACCATTAATTCCTCTGTGGATGATGTGCGTGTGTGTGTGCTGAAAACACTTGTGCTATGACATATGGTATATATGTGCAGTGGGTGTGTTGAGGAGGGAAAGAAAGAACAAATTGAAGGCCAGGCTATAAGTGTTCGCTATCACTGTCCTATCATTTTCTTGGCATATGATTCATCATGGCTGACGGCCACTGAACCGGCACGGCGGGGGTTGCTATGGCGACGCAGCTAAGGAGGACAGAGCACCTGCGGCTGTAGAGACGGCGGTGTTTATCACCTGCCGGGGATGCGGGGTCGCGCCTGGGCAAGAGCGGCCGCCCACACACCAGCGCGGGAGCGTGTGTTCACTTCGCAGCGACGTCGCGTCGCACAAAGTACGCGAGAGTTGGTGTAAGGAAAAGCGCATCAGGTACTCTTTAAGATGACATTTGCCCGGAGTTCTGATGATAATAGCACACCTTTCTGTGCTTCTTCTTGAGCTTCGCTGTCAGTGAGATTTTACACCTTCCTGTTGCTCGTTTGAGCGAAGGAGCATCATTTAAAAAAAGGAAAAAGAAAAGAAAAAAGTTTGATCTGACAAAGAAATTCACGGAGAGTTGCAAGAGGAATAAAAATTCTACGAGCAAATGAAAAGCCTGGTATAAATTGTGCGTTTTAATTTAACGCCTCGTTTATTTTGATACCTCTAAATACAATGCGGTTGATTTCAGAGGACGGCATTAGCAGTAAAGTGTGCTTCTAGGTTAAGCAGTCACAATAAGGGCATAGTCCATGCATTGTTGTTCGGCTCCTTGTTATTAGCAATAAAAGCCAACGGCAACAAGTTCCTCTTTATTCTAAGACTTCAAATAATAAAGCAACGTGTTCGCAAATGTAGGTTGTACCGCTCTGTACGTGTGCTTCTGGTTTAACGAGACACGAACCGTCACAAGAGCAACAACAGAAACATTGCAGCTGCAAGTTCCAGTGGATTTTATACGCGCCATATTACCCAGGGTGAATGCTGACCTAAGTTCAAGGTTTATGGTGGAATTCTTGTCTTTTTTCCCCACTGGAAACAATTGCTTGCTTGAGAGTTACAGCAGGGATAACATGTGGCCGGAGACGCATGCTGCAGAAATTAGCATTCAAATTTCCATTCATTCATTGTTTATACCCACTTGTCCATGCATATGGTTCAATCAATCAATTTTGTTTATAAAGCACATTTCATACTCAAAGCAGCTCAAACTGCTGCGGTGTCATTGGGAAAGAGACCATTTATAGATTTATAGACTAATAAGATAATTTTAAAGTCAAGCCTGAGCTTAATTGGAAAAGTGCAAGCACCGGACTGATGTTCTCTTACTTTCTTCTACCATTTAAGGATTGCACCGCCCCATGTTGCGTCAGTAGTAGTCGCTGTAGAAAACGCTGGCTGACCTTGGATAGAATCAAATTGTGATAATCCAGGTTTGAGGTTATGAAGGCCTGTTTCCTCTTCACGCCTGGAGGGAAAAGGCTTTTCTTTGACCGAGTGAGATTCTACCACACTGAGTACCAATGCTACAGCAGTTTCAGAAAGAGCAGGAGTTTCTTAAAGAGACAGAGGCACAATTTAAAGACTTTAAATTAGGAAGTCAAATTTCTTTTAATTTACATTCGATGTAAATGTAAATTTACAGTGATAGCATTTTTATCACTAAAGTTATTTGATTGTGCTATGAACTGGCACTTTGTGACTGGAAAGCACATAATGCCCCTTTAACAAGTCTCATCAGAGCGCTTACCTGATCACACGATTCAAATTTCCTAAGAGTTTGAATTTTGGGTTTCCACTAAACTAATGTCATTGTTCATTACATTTTACAGTCCTGCTCTCTTGAATACTTCTAAACAATGACAGATTCTTGCTGACTTTGTGTTCATATTAACATCTTGCTAACATGAGCTGAGTTAGTAACAGGTTGTAGGTGTTGACATGTCAGCGGCTGATTCTGGTCTCACTTTCTCACACTGAATCTCCAGGGACATAAATTCAGAGACTATAAACGTTCAACGCCATATCCTTCGCCTCACTTTTTGGGAAAAACGTAAAGCAAGAGATGCTTTTGTTTTTCACCTCTTCTGTTGACTTCAAGCCGACAACTTTTGAAGATTTGCGCCTGCCGTATAAACCAAACTCTCAAACGTCTCCATACTGCTGGCGGCAGCCTCTGTTGCTCCACGAGCCGCTTTGTAGGCGCCGCAACAGTCGCTCTTTTACAGAGCGCTCTGAAACAGCTCCGCCTCATTGTGTTTAGTGGCGCCTTTTAAAAACAGTTCAGACTTTTAAACACTTGCGTGATTAACCCGCCGTCGCATCAGGGCGCCGCTTTCACTCACCGCCCAGGCAGCGCGAGATTCAGGGCTGCGGTGCAGTTCCTTCCTCACCGGGCGACTCCATCAGCGTTCTTTAAACATTTCATCCACATTATGCATGACTGTCACAGCAGTCGCCAAGGTGTTACACGGGCCAAAGGTTAAAAGAAAGCAATTTATACATTTAATTATTCATTATCGGTTGCTGGCTGTTGCATGGTAATATGATATTAACATCTCTATCCTTTGTACTTTTAAAATGATTGTTTTTTTAGTATAAAACTCTGTTTATCCGCAGCAAACATTCATTTACCATTAATGTTTTCTCCTCACTTATCCGTGGTATTTATAGGGCTTTTACTGGAACATTTAAGGGGTGCTAATGGATAAGTGTGCATGGTCAGTTAACTTTGCTCGTGTCTTGCACAACCCAAAATCTCATTGAAGCTGTAATTGTGGCGCTGGGATCAGAGAAGTAAACCGGGGAACAACAGTAATTTGTGCTTTTTGTTGCCCAGGTGGATAATGAAGTGTAGCGTGCGGGCTTGTCGCTCCCCTAATGGTTTGTTTCATTTATCATATGTCTTTGTAGATTCGAACAAGCAATTCATTCTGACCTAGAAGCTAGAAAATTTAAACGGTGTCATTATCGTCCACGGTGGTGATTAATAATCACCACTTTAGTTTGCATAAAACATCGTCGGACGGCGCACCGTCTCTATCATGTCAGCTGCAAAATTAACTTCTCCCTCCGAGCAACATTTTTGGACTTATTTTTTCCCCCCGTTTTTGAAAGATATCTTCTCCTTAAACCAACTACACCAGATCGGACAGACCGTATTAAATCAAATTCAGATTTTTTTCTAGGATAAACCACTTTGTTTGATCCTAATAGAGTCTATTGGCTACAGTGAAAACTATGGGGAGACCTAAAGGTTTGGCGCTTTTCTTGGATTGTCTCTCCTTTAGGAGTTCAGCAGTCAGATGATCATTGAGTCTGGTCTTAGTTTGCAGAGAGATAGACGCTTGGTATTCTGATTTAAGCCATGAAACTTCTTATGTTTGAATAATGCAGAGTAATTGCTGAAAGTGTGTCACTGAGGGTGACTGAGGAGGAGTGGTGGGTTACCTAAAGACAAGTCCGGATGTGACCAAACACTCTACATACATACAGCGCCCAGCAGAGGCATTCCTCCTGTTACTCCCGCATCTCACATAACACTTTACGTACAAAATTACCACCTGTGTTTAATTGTATCCAAATCTTAATCCCACATGTTCTGTGGCAACTTTAGAGTTTTATTTATGCTCAAACAAACCTTTGTTCCTGGTGATTAAGGAACAAAAGGTTGAGCAGTTTGCTGCAGGGTGGGGTTGTGACATGACATGAAAACTTCTGATTTCGAAAACATCAATAAATAAATCTCTGACATATTCCTTCTGTCACTATTGTGGCTTCCAGAAAATAGAAATAATCTTGGTAATTCCAACTGACCTAAAACGAGAGAAGTTTGGTCTGATGTGTCTTCAGACACTGATTTAAAAACAACAAAAAAAAAGGTGTATGTAAACTTCTGGTTTGGACTGATCTGAAATAAACTGTTCAAAGAAAAATGGGCTGATTTAAAAGTTTTACAGCAGAGGGAGTTTGAGCTCTCTTGAAGTTGAATTTGTTGTATTGTTATTGTCCTTTTATCGACAGACCTCTGTCAGCATTCAGTGCATTTAACTCTAACTGGGGGTGGGGGGGCGGGTAAAATAGCACTGAACCAAACCTCCCCACCAAAAGAAAAAGATGAAGACAAAGATTCCTTCTGTGAACAACAGCAGCAGAAACGAGAAAGTTTCTGAAAGCCGTCCTTGCAGCACCGCTGGCTTGGAAGCCGTCGGATTATGCAGGTGTGGAGCTAATAATCCTCGCACCCCAATTTCCAAAGACACGCCGCCGAAACAGATTAGGCTATCAGATTTACCGCTCATCCGGCGCTTTGCTTAAAAACAGCATGCGCGTGGCGTGCAAGCCTTGATTAGCCAGCGGTGAGCTGCACGGCATGCGGCAGCGAGCGAGAAGGCAGGGCAGGAATGAAAGGACAACAAGGCAGCCAGCCAGGGACAGAGCTGTTTGCTTTATCCCTGTTTGCTCAGTTTAGCGCAGGGCAAATATTAGCCTGAGCGCTCAGGAGCCCGTTCTTCTCTGGCAGCTTCAACATCCAACTCTGCCTGCAGAGACCAAAAAAAGAAGAAAAAAACTGCTAGGGGATCTGAAGGTAGAGGATGAACAAGAGGGACAGCTGGGTAGTTGTGGGAAAAGGAAAAGGCAGTTGGAAGAAAATGAAAGTAGCTTAGATGATGGAAAACAACGTAGAGGAAATAGGAAGAGACGGTTTGTGCTGTTGATCAGTCGACGGTTTGAATTAGACTTTAAGTGCGACTTGGAGTTTTAGCTCTATTGTTCAGTCTTGGAATGTTATTGGATGGGAATTTTTCATAAAGGTTTCGTTCCACAGGGTCCACAAACTTCCACAACTTGATAAAACCTGGTCTGAACAACAGTCAAAAAGTTTTTGGATGACAAAAACTTTTAGAACATATGTACAGATGCAATTTTTGTCAAGCAATTTCACAAAATGCAAAATGTTTAATATTACATAATTTTCATTCAACAAAAAAAAATCTGAAAACATATTTTCATTTAGACGGTTGAACTTTTGGTTTTTCATGTTTTTCTGCTGTCGGGGCCTCCAGGGTTACACACGGGGGTCCCTACTGTACAGCACCGCATGTGACATGTATTTAATTAGAAGTCAGGTCCATCACCTGCGCCCGTGTGAAGAATCTTGTCACCTTGGTAACTATGAAAGAAAAGCTTGTGTCGCTTCCGGAGTTGTCATTTCAGCACATTAAATGCCTGCATTGTGCTACCAGCTGGAAGAGACTGTGGCCACTGTCTCTGAGAGGGGAGAGCAGGGGAGAAGACAGGAAGACAGGAAGACTAGACGAGCGAAAACAAGCGCGACACAAAACATCTTCCTTTGATTCTGTCTGAAGGTCACAGTGTTTCCTTTGAATTCCAGCCAGCTGCCCGCCTCGCTGCCCCTCAGCTCAGGCAGACAGGCCCCTCCACAACAAGCACAAACGCTCGTATCAAAACAACATTTCACATGTCTCACACGTAGCTCCACACACAGCCAGGCAGCCAAAATAAAGAAGGAAGTTGGCAGTGTGTAGCAGTGTGTAGCAGTGTGTGCAAACTTCACTGACTAAACCGATACCAGATAATGCTCTACGTAACAACACTCTGATGATAACCTGTCACGATTACAAATCTGCTGGATGATAAGTCGTCCCAGACGGTATTGCGATAAATGATACTATCGTTGTTTTGTGACCATTTTCGAGTGGTATAATGTTAATAGTGTACACATTGTCAAAGATCAACTAACTTTAAATTCTGATGCAAAAAGATAACCTTTTAAATATTCAAAACAAATTAGCAAAATAACAGAAACAACAAATATAACAAATTACGAAGTCTCTGAAAACAAAACTGACCTTAAAAAAATGGGCTAGTTGAGAGCAAGGAATCAGACTGAAGGCTTTTGAGAAAAGATTATTTTGAGCTCATTATTGAGCTCATTTTAATTCATCATGTGATTAATTGATGCATTTCTTATCGACAAGTTGTTATTAGTGAATCCATATAATCCACTTTCGAAAAAGAACTATTCAAACGGATCGTGATACCCACGGTGACGAAACCTAGTTCAGTATCTCTGACTCCCAAATTAGTTGAGTGATTTCACCTTATTTTTTTGGCCTTGTTGCAACATCAAGTAAGACAGAAGCGACCATGGCACAGAATTAACCCATACAATGTCACAAAGGATTATTATTGCACAAAGCCTCTAAACAAAACACAGCTTATGCACAATATTCAAGGACTCCGATATCTCATTTCACAGTTTGCTGACTAGATTTACGCTGCCAGGCAGGAATAATCTACAATCCTATTTTGTTTTGACTTGATGCACCCCTCCCCGCCTGCCACGCTGCTCTCTGGGAGTTGCTGCCTTCCCCCGGATCATTCACACAAGCTCCTGGATCAGTTGGACTTTCCGACACCATGTTTGTTACTCGGGTCAACATGGTGACGAGCCTTGGAGGGAGCTATCGAGCTGAGGTCGAAAGCTCGCAGATTAGGAAATTCAAAGTATGTCTCAAGTTTTGTTGGTGAAGAGATAGAGGACAGACTCACTTTCCAGCTCAACTCGCCAAACTGATATTTTGAGCAAGAGTTTGGGGTTTAGTTTAATTGTTTTGTAAAGCAGATAAAATGTCACGTCACCTGCCGGCCCTTGCTTTGTTTGTGTCCTCACAGTGATGCACGGCGTAATGAGGCTTTGTGGAGGACACGGGGATTATTGCCATATCTTGGGAGTCTGGTGAAGGATTAACACGAGCCAATAAATCCAAACGACTGAAAGGGAAAAGAGAGACGGGAGGAGAAAACCAAAGTGGACAAGAAACTTTACAGGCAAATTGGCAAACATCTCCAGATGTCTGGGGCTGTCGTTGGTAAAGAGGTGAACTGTGGGAGGATCCACATTGATTTCCACTGCCAGAGTAACAGAGATCCTCTCCTAACTTTTCCTAAAGGAATAAACGCCCACGCTGCTTCGCTGCTGTGGCTTCCAGCCCTACTCTGGCTTTCTTTCTCTTTTTTTCACAATTTCTGCTTCTCACCGACATTTTCCCGTATCACTCTGCCTCATACATTCAGAACTTTCTCTCTGCCTTCTTTCCCTCTCCAGTCCTCCATCCATCTTTGAAGACCTGAAGATGAACCGACATAGACACTATGAAAAGTTCGGGTTTCACTCGCACATCTTGATAAATATAAACTGCCATCGCACACCTCTTGACGGCAATACCGGGGTGTGAATCACAGCCCTGTGTTAGCACTAAAATACATACTCTTTTCATATCAGAGCTCACTTTTGGTTGTCTTTCATGTGATAAAGCAGTGAAAGGTAGACCTGTCACGCTCGATGCATGTTTGAAGTTTAAGACTTTGCTTAAGGTTGAAGAGCTGCAACAGATCTGAAGAAAGAGATCAGATTAGACGTTGGAATCAAAATGTTTATGTGATCGCTATGTCTTCGTGCGATAGCCCCTCATGTATCACGTTTCCACGGCGTTGCGTAAGCAAATTAGTTGAACCGAGTGGCAGAAAAATCTCTTTAGGCCTTTATCTCAACATCAATGAGCGCTTACAAAACCCAGAGTCCCATTTCGGCGGACAGCCCGACACGAGAAACCAAAAACAAAAAATGAGGCAAATCTAATGACGATATTACCAGCACTTAGCAGGTTTTGAGCTGTAATTCGGGTTTGCCTGAAGCTGAGCCTTTATATTATGTAGTTAAATAGCATATGGGGTGTGCAGATGTAAGTGACCAGATGTTGGAGCAAATGGATGTTGGAGATGCCAAGGGGTGGATGATATATTTTGTCACACTACTAGATTGTAATGGCAGTTTTTCTTTTCAAATTACAGTCCCATTCAATATTCTACCGTGTTGGCTTTCCTCTGTAATGAAATGGGGATTTTGTTTTAAACATGGCAGCTGATAAAATCACCGCTGTAATTGAAAGACATGTGTGTCATTATTGTGGCTATGCAATGGTCGAAGAGAAGAGTTAGAAGTGCTTGTCATTGATCTAGCTAATGACTGGACTCAGTCCCTATCTCCAGCAGGGTCACTCACAATAACAACAGACCCAGTTTGCACTAACAACTCAGGTTTTAGAGTTAAGACATGAGCCTGATGTTTAAGGGGAAGGAATAGGCTTAATGATAACAGTAAATGTAAAGGGCTTCAGTTGAGCTAAGAGTATATATTTTTTTATATATATTTATATATATATTTATATATATGTATATATATATATATATATTTATATTTTTTAGTTTTAGATTATTTTTGGCAGTAGTGGCCTTTTTTCGTACAGTGACTTTGACAGAAGATGTCAAAAGGAGAGAAAGACAAAAGTGGCAGGTGGCCAGAGACCTGGAACTGGACCTGGGGTGACTTAACGCAAAGACTTATGGCCTTTGCATGTGGTGCGCCTGCTCCACCACCTGAGCCACCCAGCGCCCTTAAGAGTACATTTCTAAGTCAGACACTGATGTTGAAAGCACAAGTTAAAAATGCACTGTATGAATACCTGAATGTGTCTAAAGATAGTCAAAGCCAGAGGGTTAAGAATGAGGAATATGGAAAGTGAGTGCATATAGAAAAGGCTGCAAGTTAGAGAGCTATGTGTTGGGGAATGTCAATGTGATGCGCTATCAGACGATTTTGATTGAAACAAGCCAATGCTTTGTTTCAAGAAGAGTCTGAAACCCTCTGCAAAATATTCCTTCATATCAGAGCGCAGAACTGTAATATTATTGATGGACCTGGTTGAAATACTGCAGGATCGTCCATGTCAGCAAACTTTCTCTGAAACAAATTCACATCGGCAGTTGAAAGGTAATCAGTAGTAGTTAGGAATAGTGCCTTATATCTAAACCACGTTTACACATATAGAGGTTACAAAGCTATTGCCGTTATAGTTTAATATTTCAATTCATTTCGACATTTTGTAGCAGGCATTCGTCCTCAAAGTCTCTCGGCTGACAATCATGTTCATTTGCAGAAGGAAAGACAATTAATGAAACCAAGGAGCTCTGCCACACATCAAAGAAGCCTCATCGTTGACTTCAAAGTTCTACAAAATGCAATTAGCGCCACTCACCAATGGCCTCGTTTGATTGAGTTCTCTAGAACACAGGATAAACAAACTGGACTTTGTGTCTAACGGAGTTGGCCACAGATATCGGGCAATTCCACCGTGACAAACCGATTTCACGCAAACCCAAAAAAACAACCCCGATCAAACTCTTTCAAGTGCCGGCAATGCTGTCTAATGCATTTACAAACGCTTTCCTGTCTCTGCTGACCTCCATTTATTGTTTTAATTGACTGTTGGATGCTCTGGTAACTGCCTGATAACAGTGTTATTGCACTTATGATGCCTCCAATTATGCTGTCTGATGCCGTTTTAGACATGCTGGCTCCTTCAAATCAAATAATTCACATCCCCATCAGTGGTCTGGATGACAACCATCCTGTCTTGGTGCTGAGCTTGGTGCTCTACTGTTTTTTATTGGCTAGTTTGTGTCAAAGAAGAGTCACTACACTCAAGATGGAGCAGAGGTAACACTAGGTTTGTTTCACTTAACAGCATCTTGATGGTTCACACTGTCATTTGGATCACAGCAGCTTTGAAAGTCACTGTTTGCTCTTGCAGTTTTGGTGTGTAAACAGGCCTCAGCGTAATCTCACACCAGTATGTTGACGTCTTGGCGTATAAGCATGTGAGTCAGCGTTGTGGCAGAAGGCAAACCTACAGAATGTCAAACTCTGTCGATAGCGGCAGACGTCATGGAATCGCCCCAGGACGAGCTGTTTTCTGTCAAAGCAGAGATTGGAACCTGACAAAGAGCTCCTAATCAGGCTTATAGGCGACGATGTTTCGGCTGATTTATGAGTCTCGCTTCCTTTCTGTAGCCAAGACATTGCCTCTCTCTGCAGTAGCAGGGCTCGCCGCCAGCACGTGTGTACTCCAGGACAAATAGGCAAACCCAGCATGACTCACACTCTGATGGGAGATTCAGATTCAGACACACACACACACATTATCCTATTGATTTTTCAATGAGATCTGATTCGCCATTAGAGCAGCCAGTCTTCATTGTCAGGGTGAGAAAGAACAGATGACCACCATCGCTGAACAGATAGGAGGAGTTAGGGAGAAGGATAGGGGGGGTTGGGGAGATAAAGTGCTATTAAGACAAAGACATGGGGGGGTGCGTGTGTGTGGGTGTCGGGTGTTCGCTCAAGGTGACTGCCGGAGATCACGGCAAACACATACAAATGAGCTGACCAAGCAGCAACGGAGGAAAGGTGTGTGGCGAGTGAATATGTCCGCTCTGATAGGTGACAATTTTAGTTTCCCCCGTTCTCCTCGGCCACAGCCGCTACACCGTCTGTAGCGGCTCTTCGGGTGACTGATGAGAGATATGAATTGGGCGATCTAGATAACTGCCGCCCAGCTCCAGAACCCCCGCTCCGTGTCTGCCACAACCTAACACTCCAAAGATGTCCTGCGAACACAAAGTGGGTGATTTCGCCAGCTAGAAGTCTACAAGTTATGCAACCACTTCTGTATTTTTACCCCCTCCCCCTTGTCCTTATGTAACGCTGCAGTTTCTGAGTGGAAGATTCACCCCGCTATACTGCTCTCCATGTAGCAGATGCCACAGCCGATCTCCACTCGCAGGCATTAGGCGTGCATTTTGACAGGCTGATTACCCATTCAGAGGCAGAATTACCCTCAAAGGGGAGATGCAGAGATATCTTCTGATAGTCTATCAGGCTCAGTAGCAGGCGCCTGTGGGACAACTTCTAAACAAGCCTCCAAATATTCATCCCTAACTGCAAATTAAACATGTATTTGAACATTAAGCAAATTAGAAAGCGCCACTCCACCGTAAGTCCGCGTGAAATATTGAGTTGCTGTATCGACACAGAGAACCGTTGGACGTGTGCGCATGTGCCCGTATGAGAGGCGATTGCTTTTTTTTTTTGGTTAAGACGTGTTTATCGGGCGCGTCTCCCGCTCATTCTGTCCCACCGGCTGACTCATAAGCTCATAAATTATTGCAGGGAGGCATACTTACACTGACACGTCAAGTTAGGCTCAAGCAGATCCGGGCCGTGATAGATCATTATTGGGGGAAATGGGGAAAGAAGCTGACGAATAGTTAGCATTTTCCGCCACCCCGCGGGACTATTAATTTGAAGTCTGTCAGAGCGAATTATCGACATCAGCAAATTTCTGAACTGGTCAAGCCGCTTTTTCTTCATTTCCTCTTTCTTTTTTTATAGTTTTGCGAGACGCGTTGAATTAGCTGAAAAGCTAAATCCCGATGTTTTCTCATTCTGCCTCGCTTGTTTACCCCATTAGTTCATCAGATCGGGAGGTGTGTGTTGGTGATGAACCTTCAGGGTTTGCTAGAGACGAAGCGCCTTTTAATTGAGCTGTCGGTTGAAGGAAACAAAGAAGGGAAAGCTTCAGAACCGCCTTCACGGAGCCTCTTTTTCTATTTCCCCATTCTTAATTGACTAACCGTGTGTGTGCCGAGGAGAAACAAAGAAATCTTGAAGCGTTCAAAAGGAGCTTTGATCTCAAAGCACCTTAAGGCCCCAGAAGACCATCAAGGTTTCCTCTGTCCTTGTATCGCACACTGTCTCTGTCTGCTCCTCCTCCTCCCTCTGCGCTTTCCCTTTTCTGTTCGCAATGATCAGCCAGAGCGCTCTGAGGTTTGCCAGATAACCCTGATGCACACACACGCACACACCCCGACGCACGCCCACTGCAGCCTCTGCCTCATTCTCATTCCCCTCTCGACGGCTGCGTTTACCTCGACGCTCTCTCGCTTGCTGCAAGGTCATGTTGAAATATATCAGACGGAAACGCTCTCCATGTGCCGGTGCTGCTCTCCTGTCTGCCGTGGATTTCCAGAGCTGATTTAGTTTGTCTTCGAGAAGGGGAACAAATTTAAAAATGGGGGTAAATCTGATGGGAGGCCTGCAGGAACTGTGGATTCTGCTCTGAAAAATAAGAAAGTTTTACTAAAAACTGAAATCGTACATATTTTTGCAACAATCAAAGACTTTTTATGACATAACGCTTTCAAGAAAAGTGTCTATAGAGTGTTCAGACCCTCTTTTGAGGTTTCGCCATGCTACAGTTACAGATAGATGCTCTTTTACTCAACAGCAATATCATCATTAAAACATAAAAAAATATGGTAGAACATGAATATGTTTTGGTCTAAACCAGGGGGGTTTGAAAACATTTCCTTGCCCTGGCCCCCAAAACCTCATTGGCTTCTGACCAGGGGCCACGTCTGCAAACCTGCAAAAAATTCTACAAAATATGTCATGAAACATAAATTTTTAAAATTTAAAAATTTTCTGACTTTTATTCTTTATATTCAATAATTGTTATATTCGTAGCATGAGTCGTTCCTCATAGCTTTTGATTTTAGCTATGGTAGCTTGAGGAACAAAGCCTCTTGATAACTAGCAGCTGATCAGAAAGACGAGCATGCCAAATAACATTTCACTCATTTAACTTAGATTTCATAATGATTAGATTTTGTCATTTAAAAATTTGATAGAGATATTTTATTAAGAAATGCGTTAAGTTTAAAAAGATTTTTCTGATCTTCACTCGTGTTTTCTGAGATCACCTATTGCCTCCTGGTGGCGATAGTTGAAAAAGACTGATCTAAACAATTCCATTGTAGCTATAAATGTGAAATATTGTTTGGGTTTGGAGCTTGGTTTGATATTCTTAAACCTTTGAGGCCTTCACAGAACAGTTGGATTTGAACTGAACATGAATCACACAGTCAGACTCTATCGAGTGATTACAGCAGAAACCTGGTACCACAACTGCCTGCTAAGAGCTGAAATCCACAAATACCTGGCACCCCTCTAGAAACGCTGTTAACTTCCTACTATAACAGTTCAAATAACAGTACCATCTTGGTGCTATCGCAAACATCCACAGTCTTACTCATTTCCGCTCTTGGTGAGAACAGCCAATCAATATCAAGACAAATGAGCACCGTTTCTGGATTGGCTGCTTTATAAATGCCAGCCAATAGCATGTCATCATGGTTTTTAAGCTTCTTTCGAATAATTTAGATATGCTTCACAAACTTAATCAGCAGCTAGGCAGAGTTTCTGTGGACAAGTTGGAGTTACGTTCCATGGAAAAATCTGTACAGAACAACAAATAATGCTGGGCTCCACTGTCTACCACTTCAGAGGGAAACTTATTGTGCAGCCATTTTAATTGTGTGCCTCACTTTTAAGAAAAATTGCACCATGTATCGTTACCCATTGCTATTTCTGTGATGCTCTGTCTCGTAAAAATCTAAATAAAACATGCTAAAGTTGTGTTTTCTTACGAAGTGTGAAAAATCCAGATTGAAGGGATGCGAATACTTTGGAAAGTACTGTAACTTTGATATTTCCTGTTACAAAAAAAATAAAATATCCCTTCCTTTCTGCTGCTGTAACAACAGCAAGAACAATTTTGGCTGAAGCTGAATCTCCTTCCAATCTACAGACTTTCTCCCTCTTTTTCTTCTTCCCTCGTCTCCTTGCCTCTGTGGATGTTTGAATGTTTCAACAAAGCTTTGGTATCTCAAAGAGAGACGCCATCTTGCTTGAGATTTAAATTGGACGTAATTGAAAGTGGATCGGTCTGTGGTGAAAAGGCCCCACCCCCACCCCCGACTGACCCGCAGGAAGAGCCGTTAGGCGAGCTGGCCTCCAGATAAAAGCAGAGG
The DNA here is from genome assembly GCA_902982915.1 of Phalloptychus januarius. Taxonomy (NCBI): domain Eukaryota; kingdom Metazoa; phylum Chordata; class Actinopteri; order Cyprinodontiformes; family Poeciliidae; genus Phalloptychus; species Phalloptychus januarius. The sequence goes on from CADWAE010000137.1 coordinate 2,478,213, forward strand.
CATGTGAGAGCCGGGCTACTGACGGCGGCTGACAGTCGCAGCAGATTAAGGGCCGCTAAGCGGCAGTCGAGAAGTGGTGGTGCTGAAGCCGGGGCCTTATTTTAGGTTCCTCCTGCTCTCCTTTCATTTTCGCAGTTACAGGCTTGACTGCACCCAGTCATTCAAACGGTGTTTCTTTTCCCCTCCTCCTTCTGTGTCTTAGAGATACGCTCGCTTAAGGGAAATGGCCATTAAAATGTCATTACTGCATCACAGAAATAATTTTTTTTGGTTGTTTTTTTTTGGTTCCCTGAGGCTTTCCATTGTAATGGGCTCGATACATTCCCTCAGCATGGAGGAGAACCCTAATGTTGTGGAAAGCAAATGCTAATCTCTGTGTAAATATCACGAAAATTCAACTATCCTATCTGCTTTTCAGTCTTAACGGAAAAGCAGATTCTTTCCGCTGTGCTCTGCAAAATCGAATTAATTCTCCAAGCAAAAGCAAGAAAGGTGTTGTGATTATGGTCTCCCTGTGTGCGGGACCTGACCGGGACGAGGGCCGATCGCTTTCCTCCTCGTGACGCAGCATCTGAACGGCTGCCGTAACCTTAGCGATGATTGAGTTGTCATTCTTTTTTCTCTTTTTGAAATCGCTCAGCGACAGTTTGGAAGTGCACAACAATAGTGACCAGAGAGCCTGTAGTGAGGGCTACTGCATAACATGAATCAATTCATCAGGCACCTAAAAAGGTGGAAGCACTTTGCCATTTGAGCCTCCTGGCAGGGTGAGATCATCTGAGTGGAAGTCCATCAAGCGCCGCCGAGGGAAGCTCGTCTAAATCTGGTGTTGGTGTCCGGAGCCAGGGCCGTTTCCTGTTCCGCTCTGTCGTCCACTCCCACAATTCACTCCCACAATTCACTCCCACAATCCACTCCCACAATCCACCCGGAGTCCTGCTTTCTGAGCATGCTCAGTTCATACAATCAGTCCGTAGCTCATTTCTGTTGCGATAACAAATTTTCCCAGACGATGAAGTTATTGCGATAAACGATAATATTGTTGTTTTGAGAACTTTAATGGCATATGGTAATGGCATAATAACACAAGAACACTCAATACTCAAAGATAAAACAATAAAAGTCTAATAAAGACATTTAAAATGTCTTCCATTTCCAAACAAACAAAACAACAGAAACAACAAATAAAATGAATCATAAAATCTATGTGAACAAAGATTTTATGATTCTTTGTTCATAAAAGAATCAGGGTAGATGAGAGAGTGAACCAGACTGGAGACTTTTAATATCCAGTTTTTAGTACAAGGAGGTAAAAGAGAACACAATGAATTGTGCAGAAGGAAATCGAGCTTGTTTTAACTTATCGTGCAATTAATGATTTTATAGCTTATTGTGACAGGCATATTTATTATTTATTTCAAACGACGCATCACTTAATGTACCATAGTTTGACATAAAGGCTAGTTTTCATCTGTATTTTCTCAAAGTAAAATAGGCATAAATACAACATACTGCAGTCCGATAAAGGAAAATTAACAAGCTGCTGCCAAAAAAAAGAGAATAATAATAATACATGAAATAAAAAGCATTTTTAATGTAAAACAGATGTATTTGCAAATTTGAAAACATTAGACGCCATGTAGAACAGAAGTTCACAGCAATACAATAAATTCATTTAAAAAAATAAAACCATTCATAACTATGTTAATCATTAACACACCGCACAACCTCTGCACTTATTTACTTAATGAACTTGCTCTTTAACTGGCTTTATTGTCTTTCTTAAAGCTCTTAATCAGCCATGAATAATACAACATGGCTGCAAGCAAAAGCTGCATGTTCACCTCAGAAATACTCAACATATGGGAAATGGCACAAATAAAATGCACATATCTAATGAGATAATGGGATCAATGAAGCCGTCGCTGCAGAGTGCCACCCGTTCTGCGGCCCTGTTCTGCGGCTCCCCTCTGCGGTTTTTTTTGCTGTTTTTTTTTCGGGCAGGGAGTTTTGCGAGTTTGAATGAGGTGAAACTGCAGCGGAGGAATCTCTGGCAGACAGACGGTGTGTCTGCTGCCGTGTTTGTCTCCGGTGCGCTCCGCTTCCCCTCCCGCGCCGCTTGTTCTGTGGCTTTCTGGCAGCCTGTAAATGACTTTGACCTTTCCTGGGACTGAGGACAGGAACCGTGGAGGCAGAGGAGAGAGATGGCGGGAGGAAAGAGTAGAGTAGGCGGTTGACTGTAATAAACTCGAAGCAGTGGGCGGCTGTCAACACTAATAAATGGGAAAGGGGAGGTGTGGGGGGGGGGTTGGCCGGAAGATGAATACTAAAGGTGCCTGAGTCCTCGGTAACTACTGTCTCTCTTTACCAGGCTGATGTGTGTGAGATCTGATGCTCACAGAGACATCCGTCTGCTAGACATGAGGGCATTCTGCCTCGCTGCAGGAACCTACTGGACAGTATCTTTTGAGTTTCGGTCCTGGACAACAAAAAAGCAAATCTATCTTGTGTGTCAATAAGTTATTCAGCTACAATAAATTACTTAAATGCAGCTTTAGATTTTGTCAACGCATGGTAGTTGCTGTAAGTTATCCATCCATATTTTTCATTCTCTTCTATCTGTCAATCAGTTCTAACTAGAAAAAACATAATGAAAACCCTGTTATCCAGTGAATGGTCAAGAAATGATCATTTAAGAGAGAGATTTGTTTGGGTGTTGATTGTTAAAATATGGCACATGTCAGTGGTCTAAGCTGTGTTTCAATTTGGGTCTTTTTGCTTTTGTCTCCCGTTGTCACCGGAGTTCCTCAGGGCTCCTTGTTTGGTACCCTGCTCATTGCTCTTTATATAAATATTCTTTATGAGAAATTCTCATATATCTCATATATTCTTTTTTAGGCAGAATATACAACTCTGTTTTATTTTTTAATTATGCAAGTGAACTTAAGTCCACATTAAATGGAAAAAGATCAACCTAATGGTCACAAACTGTTGGCATCCAAACTCTGTTCAGTTATTGATTTGATTTGTGCAAGCTTTGGCGTTTTTTACTTCATTCATGAATGTAGTAGTCCGACAAGTTTGAATAACACCTGCTGCTGTTCTTGGTGTGTCATGGTTGGCTGTGAAATGCCTGTACATGACTATTCTCTGTACGCCGCTGCTAAATGAGCATTCTTGTATTTCTGCACACACTGAATGTTTTTTTTACAAAAAAATAAATTCTGCTGTCTTTGTTATTTTCTTATCCACATGTTTGTGTCAGCTCAGCAAAGAGATTTCTCTGATTCTCTCATCTCATAAGCCCCATAAACAACTGTCCTTGCAAACTATGGAAAAGCTAACAAGATTTTTTTCTCAACAAAAGAAGATGCCTTATTGTTAACACAGTTGAAACCCTTGTCAGGAAAACCTTCATGGGCGAGTAAAAAAAAAAATCTTGAGATCCTAAAAGTCATCCATCCATCCACTGGCTAATACAAGTACATTTTCAGTCAGTATCAAAGGCCACAAGTCCAAGAGATTAAGACATTGCTCTCCTTAGTAAGGAGTAATGATCTGTGACTTGTGGCTCTGCCTCTGGACCTCTTCTCATTGGGAAGTCCTATCGCATGGGTCTCCAAACCTCTAGATCTACGGCAACCCTGTAGATCAAATGCAGCACACCTCTCGGCTTGAGAACTAAAGACATTCATATAATAAGAAGCTAACTGGGGACTTTGTGTCACATTGCATGAGCCATAGTCACCCAATAATATAGGTCCCCCTTCCTCCAATAGGAAGGACGAACATTTAGGATTAACCAACCCAGAGCAAAATTCCAATTTGTCGTGAGTGTCTTTCTAATAAAAGTTGTCTTTGCTCTCCGTTTGTAGGAACGGGGAAAGGTCGGCGTGATCTTCAACGTGGGAACAGACGACATCACCATCGAGGAGAGCGCGGTGATGGTGAGCGACGGCAAATACCATGTGGTGCGATTCACACGCAGTGGCGGAAACGCCACGCTGCAGGTGGACAACCAGCCCGTCATCGAACGTTTCCCCTCAGGTAGGCCCCGGACCCCCGCTCTGGGGTCAACGTAAACTAGAACCTCAGGGTAATGAACTTTGCTGATAAGTTTGGAAGAACACATTGGAGAGAGAAAGCAGCTATTACCTCCTCTACCTTGTTTTATTCAAAGGTAGTTTTGAATTGGCTTTGTCTTATTTTATGTTGTTTTTTGGGGGTGGGGGGTTGCGACCCTTAGAGAACGCCTGTTTTATTCAAACAGATTAAGTCAGGTTCAGGTCCAAAAGGCAGGAAGAACCAACCAGCCTTCCAGAGGCAAGTAATCTTCCATCTAAGAGCATCAGCTCTGTGCAGTTAGTCTACCATTGTAGCCGCTGGCACTCTGGAGCCAGGACTTGAATGGAGGTCAGCTGAATGCTAATCTTCCAGGCAGGGAAGCAAAAAAAATAAATAAATAAAATTGAAGGAAGAGAAACTTTTCATCCCGTGAAAGTGTGAGGTGACGTTTCCAAATCCTGCTTTGGCATCCGCGTATAGAGAAGCTCAACGTTATTCCAACATATGACATTTAAATGAGACCAAACACCCTGTGACTCACTGCTGGCAGTGTGCTAATTCCCTCACCAGTCGTTAAAGCATAATCACGCTTTTCTATTTCTGCCTGAATTTCCAGCCTATTTCTGGTGATTCAGAAGCTCAGAGTGAATTTCTCTCTTCAACGTGTGTCTCCCTCCCTCCTGCTGTATGTGGTTGTTCAAAGGAAAGCGCCTCTTATTTCTGTTCCCAACATGAGTTTTGCATATGGGTAAACACTGGGGGTAAGCTGGACTCTCAGCCTGCATTAATGATGATGTTGAAACTAAGCAACCTGAATACGAAATGAGGATCCCGCCTCCCTTCCTCCTTTCCCAGCCCCGTCAATATCACCTTTCATCTCCATTATCTAAAAGTGCTTTCCTTGCAACGCCATTGTTCGAACACACGGGGAGAGGGGCTGCTAATGCGGCCGTGATATTTCCCCTTGTTGACACGAGGCGCGGAGCGAAAAGACTGTGGCATTCGTCGCCACAGCAGTGATCCTGCAATGGGTGGAGAGGGGATAAAGTGAAAGGGGGGGTTCGGTTTTGGCATTGAGAGAAGCGCGTTCTGCCGCTCATCCATCAGCACAGCGAGGCCAGACTGAGGGGCATGCATCACAGCCGGAGGAGGAAGCGCCTTGTGACAGTTCACTCTTTTCACTCGTTATTATGATGGAAATGCAGCCCTTTCCACCGCCGAACACGCTCCAAAGATAGCACTCTGCCGCTTATAGGAGAACAGCAGGGCAGCCTGTTAACACCGACAACTTCCATGTCATCATCCGGATCGAGGTTTTGTTTCATCAGGAAACATGAATGCACAAAAGATAATGTATTCTTTTTCTTCTTCTTTTTTTCTTTACCCACCACTCCTTCCGCCCTCCCCGCTACCACTGCCACCGCAGCGTTGTTGTCCTCATGAAACGCTTCTTTCCTTTTCCTACTGCTGATCCACATGTGACGGCTGTTGTTTTGTTTTTGTTTGTTAGTTTATCTGATGAGTTCTGAGTTTGCTCGCCCAGTGGGGGTTGGAGCTTAAATGAAGTTTGAGAAGGTTCTGAGGACCGCAGAAGGAAAACAGACGAGCTCGGATTCATTTACATTAGCCAGATACGCTAAAACCATTTTTTTTTTTGGGTGGAGACATCAATTTAAAAGACTCCCGGTCTTCACTTTCTGGCTCAGTGCCATCCTGTTGAAAGCAGATTTGTTACACTTTAAGGGAGCAAAGTTTTAGAGAAGGCTAGAGTGTTAAAAAAAAAAAAAAAAAAGTGTGGAAAAGAGAGGAAGGATGAATGAGGGAGGGGCAGAGGTGGAAACTTTGACAAATGAGGTGCACAAAAAGGGTGTGATGAGAAAGCATGCGAACAGGGCAAAGATAACGCTTGCTGTTTGGACAGAAGAGGAAGAGATTTGAACAAATCTCAATTTTGGGGTTTATTCAGTGGTAGGCACCGCGCTAAACCCTAAAGCACGAACACGGTAGCAAAAGCTAATGCTAGAGCGCTAGCTTCAAGTCAAATTATGTCTGCTTTTGAAAGACTGCCACACTCAAGCACCGACTTAATTTTGATGTATTAATTTATATGCTGCATAATTGATATCTTGTTTTCTACCATCTTCTACTGTCTTCTTATGAGGAGAAATGGGCTAGCATGAGAAGAGGAAAAAGAACAGCTGCGTGAACAGTCTTCACCCGCTTCAAAATACGAGCACGGATATAAACATGTAGCTACTTGAAGAATTTTAAACAGTCAATAACCAAATCTTCAACGTAGATGTCAAATTTTATTCAGCTGAAAGTTTACAAAACATCTAAGTAAACTAACGCTTTTGAAATTATTCAGGAAAATTGATTTAGGGGAAGCAAAGTTTGCTAAATGTGTTCAAAGTTAGCAAAAGCGCTAAATGTAAAATTAGCTCCATCTAAAATTAGAATCATCCATGTTAAGCTTCTGCTTCATGTCTTCCTTCAGCGCTAACTTTTCACAACAAAATCGCCAAACCACATAAATTCCAGCACTGCAAAATGAGTGCGACATGCATCAGTCTCATAACAAGAGGGCAGTTGCTAAACAATGCCACATTTTTTAACTGATTGGTTTTTTGTGATTTGTTTGAAGATGAACTTCGAGGATTAAGCCTGTAGCACATGGGCTCCAAAACAGCCTTCTACACTGTATTTAAGTTAATTTGCCTTCAGTATTGCCCATTTGGCATAACCCTGACAGTCAGTTCATGTGTAGGAAGTGTCCTGAGCGTGACAGACCATAACTCAGAAAAGCAACACAGAATGAAATAAAAATGTACCAAACGTCTTTCTTCTGAAGACAAGCAATGTGTGTAAACCAATCATAATATCAGAGGAGTCACAGTGAGTCTCCACATCACACAAACACTGACAATTTACCTTCTTTCATTAGCGTTGACTTCTCACTTTGTAAAGTCAATGCAACTCTTTCAGATTTCTGCTTCACTTTTTAAAAAGCGAAAGCTTTATCTAATTCAGCTCGCCCTCGCAGACGTTCCTATGCCAGCACCTTCTCCGACTCCGGCAGCCTTCACTACCTTAACATCTCTTTTTGTTGTTCGTAGTTCAAAGACACATCAAAGAGCGAGCACCGAGTTACCGAATCCTCAGGCAAATTAGAGGATGACACCTTCGGCAATGTCAAAACTCCCATTTCAATAAGCTTCTCTCTTAAGATTACCTCAACATTTTCCTTCTAACCGTTTGTCTGCAACACACTTTTCTTAGAGCTCAGCAGTCTTTACCAGTTGTTGCAAGTCACGGTTAAGTAGTAGGTTTTAGATGGGGGGGGGAGATTGATGCCAGCCTTGTTCATGTCTGTTTCAATAAAACTCTAATTCGTTTGCCTAGAAAGGCCTGTCCATTTGTGGGGGGGTGTGAAAGTACAATGGAACTCTGATGTGGACCAAAAAAGTAAACTCTGGTCCACCTTAAAACTTAGGTTTCGGTTCGGTTGAAGTGAACTCTGGTGCTCTTTGAATGCAAATGTGAACGCCAAGCGGATGGAAAGCTGTCCAAAAGCAGGAAGTGGGCTATCATGTCGTTTCCTTCAGCGGTTCTTAGCACAGCGCCACCACAGGTGAGGGAGAGAACCGGTTCTTCAAACGGTTTGGTTCATTTGACACACCAGCTGAAAATGTAACAGATGTTGCAATTTTGAAAACACCCTAAAATGCAGACCGCGACTAATGGCACCAACCAAAACATTTAAACTGAACATCACCTCTGAATACCTACATAATCTCCATTCTAGTCTTCAGAAGTCAGGGATGCAACCTGTGGTATGCAACCTGTGGCAAAATTACCAGCAACTGGCAACTCTTCCCAACCCTTCTGCTCTAGTCATGTAACCTCATGCTCCCGTCTGAGACACACTGAAGCCCACATGGGGCCCGGCCTAATTGATCAATAAACTTATTTGCACTATATAGAAAATAGTCAACGCTCTTGGCTTTTAGTTCTTTGACACTCTTAGGGGAAATTAGGTACAAAGTAAACAAATCACCAGAGAATGAAATGAAATGCAAAGAGTAGAAAAACACAAGCATCCTTACTGACATAACAAGTGTGGTTCTCCTCCACTTGACGTCAGTATTGCTTAGCCACAGTTTAATACTTTATTTTAAAAGTGCCACACAAGCATCACTACTGATCAAACATACATCCATCCTCCTATTTCATACTGTTTAGCTGAAGAGTAACATATTGTAATAACTTAGTAGCTTTATTTTCTTCATAAAAAAGAAACAACTAAGAAGGAAGGAGGGTAGCACTTCCCAGGATGTGGCTCTTAGAGTTTTATGTGGAGACACTGGCCAGTTGCCTCTCGTTTCATGAACTCCAATTACAACAAATGAAAAACTGTAAATCATGCTAGATTCCATTTGTAGTCGGAACTCATAAATTTTGACCTACGAGTTAGAAAAATCAACTGGAAGGCTGCCGAGCCGCAGTATACTCACTGGCTAAGTACCCAAAGCTCAGTGATTTTATGGTTTTAAAACTAAATGGTACCCACAAAAATATATCCGAGGCTCGTGATAAAGGCCTAGACTTACCAAAGCAAATCACACAGTGGTGACATCTGGGTAGAGTTAAGACAGAGTTGACTTAAATGCCATTGCTGCATCTTGTGCCTCGAGACTTTGTCAACACCCCTGTAAAGACGGGTTGTATTTTGTAAACACTTTTGCGACGTGAAACCAAATTCGTATGATCCAGATTGTAATTCTCTAAATGTGAAAAAAAATACTCAATACCCACAGGCTGGGCCAGTTTTGTTTTCTGCATACAGTGTTATTAGAATGCCGTCCCAATCCTAGAACCCGATTTAAGAGGTTGTCATGAAAGGTATCTTCAACCAGGAGTTCAGTTTTGGCAAAGCAGTTTCCAAATTTGTCTAATCCCTTAAAAAACAAGGACATGCAGCTTCCTGTTTAATTTCCCTCCCTACAGGGCTGTCATGGCCTGCATCAGGCAGTCTCATTGGGATGCCATGTCATTGCAAGGCCTGCCACAATGTTTTGCACATACAGAAAGTTACAAGAACATATTTCTTCTTGTCTCAGCTTCTTGTCTTCTTGTCTCAGAATAAATAGTCCCAGAGGGCAAGCAGGGGACGAGGCTTGCCCACTTAAAAGAAACGAGACAAAAGAAGACAGTGGTACGTTGTCATTTTCATACACACACTTATGCTAATAGACGGCCTCGCTACCTAATGTTTGTCAGATCCGGGGCCGGTTGTGTAGTTTTCCTCAAAAGGTTCCCTGTGAGGTCCGCATTCGTGAGCGGATGATGTGGAGAGACAAGATGTTGACAGCAAACACGGCCGTCACGGGTCAGGAGCATTCCATGGCAACGCAACACGTCGTCTGATGTCCCATGAAGTGATGTTTGCTGTCCTGAGGGGTGTCTGGGTCTGGTCTGCGTCTGATCCTATGTGTGATAGTGCGTGTGTCCGCGTCGCACGGCGCATCGGCTATGTATCCTGTTTTTTTCTGTGCTTCGGTTGTTGGTGTGTGTACACGCATGCATGCACATGACGGACAGAGAGCAGACGAAACGTGTCGGACGGAGAGGGGAGGAGGAGGAGCCGGGGCAGCTAATTCCATATGTCAGGTGTCCCTGTTGGCTGCCGCGGCAACAGTTAGTGGCGAATCCCCACCTCTCATATTCCCAAAATGGCCTCGTCTGGGGCTGGATGGAAGCAGCCCGGCGTCACCCCGACAGCCGAGAACCGGCCGCGCATAAACAGGCCGGCGTTGGCGGTGCTTCTGTGTAACAGGATAATGGTGCAATTTCACACACAATTTTCTTTTATTCTTTAAGAATAGTACTTTCTGATGGATCAAAGAAAGTGATTATTTTCAGATCCACAATTTACAACAACATAGCCGCTGAGTCAATGTTCAGAGTCAGACTGATTCAGTCTCTTTTTTTGGTTTGTTTCTTCGCTGAATTCTATTTTCGTCGGACAGCTAAAGTCGGTTCACACACTGACCTCACTTCTGCTGTCAACATCTCACAATGTTTGAGTGATGCACCGATCAGGCAGCCAAACCACAGAGTAACAAACGTTTTGGCAACACTTTATTTAAAGGTGTGCATAAGACTGACATGGCGTAACATCTGCCACGAACATGAAGGAGTCTTTTGATAAATAATGACACTTTTAATTCAAACTTGCAATCATATTTTATCATTGATTTTCAATGTTGTGCTTTGACTTTGTGCTCCGCAATTACGTCTGGGTAGCACTTTGAGATTTTTGTTAATGAACAGTACATAACAAATTAAAATTATTGTTACTATTATTATTATTGTTATTGTAAGTTGACACGTTTGATTGACATTTAATGCAGGTTTTAATGCAGCTTTGCATTAAGTGTCACTGCTTATCGAATGGCACTTCATGACAACAGTCGTAAATATTCATGAAGACTCCTTCATGTTCATGACAGATGTTATGTCATGTTTGTGACAAATAAGCGCGTTGCGAAAAAATGCAAAAAAAGTGTTTCTATTTTAGTTTTGTGAAATACACACAACCCTCTTTTCAAAAGTTTCAAAGTTACCATATTTCCATAAAGGCAATTTATTTTTGTAATTACAATTTGCGCCATTTTATTTTATGTCACCGATTAAGTAGCGGTGTTAACTTTAGACAAGTAAAGCTAGCTTATCGGTACACTGAGTGTTGAATCATTTGCGAGACGAGAAATATTGAACACAATGCATTCCCACTGTTCCACCAGCTGCTTTTGCCAGCATTTCTTGCCGTGTTTTAGCGCTAATTCTGCCAGAGAAAGCGCTCTTAATTGAAGCACACGACGAACGGCACAGTATGTCTCCCTTTTCGTCACGAAATGTGCCTTCACTCGAGATCTTCAGAGCTCCTCTCTGCCGAACATGGAGCTCAGACTCTCAGAGGAGAGGTCAGCGTTAGTGAGTGAGGGGCCGCCAGCACCAATAATCCCCCTCTTACAAGAAGCCGGCTGCCCTTTCAAAAGCTGCTCCAGAAACTAGCAGAGAGGCAGAGCTCCAGGGGAGAAAATGTTTCACAGTGGTCAAGTACGATGTGTAGTTCTCCATTTGTTTGCTGGTATTGAACCACATATATAGGTACATATAGAGCGTGTTGCTACATCCAGCTCCCACGGAGACGGGCCTGCTTTTTAGAGCCACTTAGCATGACATGTCCAGGTTTTCCATTTGGCTTTGTTGCTTCTGCATTTCAATAACTGATAGAAGATTTTTTTTTTTTTTTTTTAAAACACCTATAAGAAACCTCTACTTTAAGCAAACAAATAAGTATTCCGATGGATAGATGAACCCATCGTTTTGTCTGTACATAGCAAACGACTCGCAGGAATCCATCTTAAATTATATCTTTAGGCACTTTGTCGCAGCCTGTCACGGAAACACATAATTTGTTCCAATCTTTTTCGCTAAACCCATGAAAATGTCAAACATAATGCAGCCTGACTGGCATAAAATAGTATTTTTACACTAACAAGGTGATTCCTTTAAGAGCGATTAGCCGCCAGCTTGGTGTAGCTTGACATAGTGTGCAGGGTTTCATTTTTTAAAAAAGTTAGAAAAAGGGAAATAGGCAAAGAGACTGGAGGAGAAAAGAACGCCGCAGAAACTGTCTGCCTGAAAAACTCAAATTTATAACTTTTATTTTTTCAATATTGTTGTCAAACAAACTACTGAACACTTTGTTGATGACATCTTACCAATATCAGGGTGAATCCCTCCCTTTTCCCTAAGGAACTGATTTTATTTTATGTGTCAGAATGAAGAAAGAAAGCAAAAAAAAGCAAAGATTTACTCAAGTAAGACTAAAAATGTACTCAATAAAAAGTCTCCCTAATTATGGTGTACTTGATTAGTGCTGCTAAATATGATGTGATTGTGAAATACTATTTTAAATAAAGAACATACAGATAAAAACGTTAAAAAAACTAACTTTTTTCTGCAAAAATAGTTAACTAAATTCACCAAAAGAAACACATATTTTTAAATCTCAAATGTCCATTCATCCATCCATCCATTTTCACACAATGGATCCCTTTTTTATACTTTTAAGAACAAATTGTTTTGGACAGATTTGGACTGTTCCACATTAAAATTGATCAGATCCTGCAACATTTTTCCATTCTGTTGTTCAATTTTGATGAGCCTGTGCTGGCTGTGGCCTTCGCTTCCTGTATTTGGTCTCATGGTAGGATCAGATGTGTTATGCTGCTTTAAGGTTCAACATGTTGTTTGTTGATGGTACACCCTGGTTGTACCCCTTGATTGTTTGAGCAAATGTTGTATTTCTATCATATCGAACCAGTCGGCCTGTTCCCCTATGACGAGGCATTTTGGTTCACATTACAGAGGCTAACTGTGTATTATTCTCTCCGTTGTTTTGTATCGTTCTCTGTAAACCTGGGAGAGATGGCCATGCATGAAACAATATAAAAAAAGCTCAGACCAGCTAATCTCGCACCAACATCCATCTCATGTTCAAAGAACTTTCTTCACCACTCTGTTGCCGTTGCTTGAACTTTCAGCAAAGGGTCTTCAATGTGATAAAGACTGCTTTTTAAGGTAGTTTTTGAGTATGTATGTCTCTGCACGACGGTTTTTTGAATCTCAGCATTGTGTCCACCTTCGCCCCAATGATGAGGAGCACACCAAGCTGAACCCTAAATATGCCTATGTTTAATTTTAGGTATGTAAACCATGGTAAATGTGGTTGCTTTCGACTTTATACCTCACCAGAAATCGCAAATCTCAAAACCAAAGACTTTTCTAGGGTACATCTAGAAGTGTAGATGTACATCTAGAAGTACCCTACTTCTAGATGTACCCTATGAGGTATTACCTATGAGGACCATCATCCTCATAGGTAGAACAAGGCGGCACAGGAAAAGATGCAGATTGCCATTCTCTTTTTCTCCCCTCTCTGGAAGACATTTAAAGGGCCTCTTCAAAATGAAAGTAGGATGTTTGACAGAGGAAACTAGAAAGACAAGATTGGTGGATTCACAGAGGAGCAGAAAGTCTTTGTAGCGGCGAGGTCAGCCCCAGCTCTTCCAGCTGAGCCACTAAGATGTTCTTACATCTTAGATAAATGGTGTGAGAAAAAGGGGTCAACACAGCGCTCCGCTCTGCTCCTCACTTCATCCTTCCTCTCTTTATCATTACTCATATGCCTCCACTGTCTGCTCGGCATCCATCTTTGTCTTTGCGAGCTCCATCGCGGCGGAGAGCCGAGCCGTGCGTGAGCAAACAGGGAAGATAAAGACACTTTGAGGAGAAGGGGATTGAAGCAACCAAGAAGATCAGCCTCCCCTCTGCCTGTTGGCAAAAGCAACATGAGAGCACTCTGAAAGCAGTCGAAAGAGTAGCTGAAAGCAAAGGAAGAGCACATGGATTAGGGTAGGAGAGAGGGGCGCGCTTCTGCGCAAGACACCGCAATCAGACAAATGACTGGAGGCGGGAGGGACTTTAGCTGAACGTGGACTAGATTTCGCTTCAGCAGTTTGGGCCTCCCAACAAGACGCAGGGAAGGCAGTCTTCCGTAGCTTTAACGGTTCACTGGGCAGAACATGATGGATCATGTAAAGGGGTGAATCTCCTGTCTGGGCTGGCAGGAAGCCCCTCTTCACTGTGAGGATTCTGGAGACTAGCAGCCTTTTGTGGGGGCTCGGGGGGGTTTGTTGATTTTTCAGTTTACAGAGTTTTTTTGGACATGATGCTCTGTTGCGGCAGTGATCACTGCTGGATCCGAGCAGGGAAACGTGTGTCTGGTCGTAGCGGGTATAAATCAGGACTTGTGATGAGACCTAATTATCGTGAGATTGGGTTAAAGTCTCAAAGAAGTTTTTGCTCCAATATTTTCAGTTTGACAGCTACTGTATGGGTTGTGTGACAGCGCTCGTGCTCCAGGGATATGGCGATGCGAGCTGAGGAGCGACTGACACTTGATGTAATTTTCTAGTTTAGGGTTTTCATTATGTTTTGCACATACAGAAAAAAAACAGTGCAGCCAAAATGAGCGAGCGAGAGGGAACTGAAGGCAGCCAGCTTAGTCGCTCGTCACTGGTGACATTCTGTTGGTTCTTATTGGGCCTCTGGTGCTCTGCGACTCCATCTGATTGGATCCTGCACAGTTGGAAGGTATCTCAATTTATTGGCCTGTGGCTATGGGATGATGGGGAGCGAGAGAGAGAGAGAAGGAGAGAGCAGAGAAATAGTCAAGAAAGTAATGAAGAGGAGAGAGAGAGTTAAGTAGTGCAGATCGGTAGAGGAAAAAGATTGCTCTGGGTAATTAGAGAAGTGACAACTTTGATTTCTACAAGTTTTTTTTTCTTTTTCCTTTTCTTTTTTTTAAAGAAGTGTGGATGGGGAGGTGTGGAGGTGGGGGGGGGGTCCTTCGGCTGGCTCCGGGAGCAGCTCTTGCATTAAATCAATCTGTGGCTGAGATAAAAGGTGGTGGAGGGAAGAAATGAAAACGAGCTGTTGGACCGATAAGTGCTGCGCAGATGAGAGATGACGAACAGTTAAAGCGATGACAGCCATGTGATTAAAACACAGGCAGACATGAGAGCAGGGGGGATGTGTTTGATGTAAATAAATGAGTGGGTTAGGAAGGTCTCTTCCCTCATTTCACAAACTCCAAACTCAGCTTGGGAAAAGTGGCAAAACTTTAAGATTCAGATTCATTCCTTGTGAAATGATTTAATGAAGTGGCTGGCAGACTCAGACTAACGTTACAGGGGGAGGCTTCAGTCAAAGACTGGCAGAGCGGCGTGGCCGCGGGCCAACCGTCTCCAGTGTACTCTCCATTTTCGTGAATAGATTTCCGATGTGGGTGTCCTGCACAAGGGCATCCGGCCGCCTGCAGAGCGACATGATATCCAGCTGGCTTCTCAGAGCATCACACGGTCAAATGCCACCACACAAATGTGCACATGTGCAATGACATGGAAGGCAAGAGATTTGGTTATCATCGCACTTGAAGGCAAGTTGTCCCAGACGCACATCGATGCAGATAGTTTACACTCCCCATGTGCCGATGCACCTGTTACCCGCGCCCCCCATCCCTAGGTGCCAGTCAGGCAGCGTGTACCCGCCCCTCCCTGTATCACGGCAGATGTGACACCTTCCCTGAACTGGTCCCATCATAGTCGTTATCTGGACAAACCGTCTGGCAGCAGACATGAGAGGCCAAAGGAAGCATAGACAGGATTCAGGATGGATAGTCCAAACCACAGGGGTGTTTGGAGCTTCAGGCAAGCTGCCTGGGTCCGACTCATGGGGAGTTAAGGCCCATACCGTCTGTTGAGCTTCATTTAAGAGCAGCTATATGCTAAGAAGTGTTATTGTGAATGTCCATCTATTAGCGAGAAAGCAGATGTGACTGAACATTAACGTTCACCTACAGAGCCGGGCAGAAGGACCGGCTCTGTAGCTCTTGTCTCCATTTATAATGGGGTTCTATGTGATAAACCAGCTAGCTAAAAAGTTAGTTGTGCTAACGCAAAAGCACTAATGGTAAACTATTGCTCTACTAATGCTAAAGCGCTACAGCAAAATGGTACTTAGCAGAAGCTAATGCTAAGGTTGTAACTTCAATTCAAATTATTTCTGCTCTGAAAAAGCTACAACCATTGAGCACCAAATTCATTTTGACATTATATTTGATTGTGTTTTTATATGTAGCTTGTTCTCTACTGTCTGTGTTTTATTTGTTCCTTTAAATAGTTATTGAGAGAAAAAAAGAGAGTACATGTCAGAAAAGCTGCATATACAGTCTAATTATAAACATCTTAAATATTTTTTTGCAACTAGTACTAAAGCACTAATACACTAGCACAGGATTTGACAGAAGCTAATATTAAATGCTAACTTCAATTCAGATCTCTTTCCTTGAAAGACTACAATCCTCGAGTACCAATTTCATTTTGACATCATAATTTGCATGTTCTAAAATGCCCTTAGATATTAATTTATATTTGTTTCTTGTTTTTGTTTGTTTCTCGATTGAAATAATCCGCAAAAAGTGCTAAACTTTGTCAAAGTTAGCCAAAGCGCTGAGAGGCTAAGCGAAGAATTAGCTCAGCTATTAGCATTGAGCATATTAGTGAAAGTGTGCCAACCACTGCGATAGGCAAACCAAGTAGCGCATTATAAAGACAAATCTGAAAAGTGTGGCATGGGCTGGCCTGATAATAAAAATGCTTTTCCTGCATTTAGTTTTTTTATTGATAAAACAAAACTACTTTATGATTTATCTGGTCCTCAAAAACAGATGCTGACGTTCTAAGTTGTAACAGGAAAAATACTCATAGAAGTCACTGTGGCTGCATGCTACTCTACTGGTAGGCACATCAATTAATGGGCACTAAAAGCTGAATTTCTGACCTTTTATGATCTGCTAGCCTATTTTCTCCTTCCTTGTAAATTAGGTAAAAAACAAGTGTGAGATTTAATAATCTAGATTCACATCAAGCAAAGGTAAGAGTCCTGGGAATGGAGCGAGGGAGCGGGGCCCAGTTGTTTAATCAGCCAGCCACCCGCCGTCTCCTCCGCTCTGATGCAGAGTGACCTGCAGAATGACGGATTTCTCAGCAGATCCAAACGGATGAAAACACACGGAGGAATTTACATCACCTGAGGACCCAAAGACCTGACCAGCAGGGGGAGATTGTTGCTGTTCTCGTCACATTATGATTTTTAGTCACATCCTGCTTTTCCAAGTTTCGCTTTCTCTTTTCCAGACTTCTTTCAGTTTTTGGAGTTTGGTGATGGAATCCCTGTCATGGCAGTCTTTGCTTCTTGATCCGGATGTTGCTACATGCTGCTGTTTGCCAGAGAAAAAAAAACAAAAAACATATACCACCGCATACAGTACACTCACTTTGCAATCTCAGCAGTTATTACTTTGTCTGCTGCACTCTTTGTCAGTAATAAATAGCAAGCAAGCGCCACGCCACAGTGTACCACATTTCATCTCCCTGTAACAAACTTTACAGGTAAAGCAAGGATATGTGGTTACAAATCAGAGGTTAAGTGTGAGTGAGTGAGTGAGTGAGAAGCGCAATTTGTGAAAAAAAAAAAAAAAACAGACAAAAACAGAAATGAGAAATTGCTAAAAACCGGCCCAGTGGAAAGAGGAAGGAAGAAGACAGGAAATAATGGAGATGAAGCAAAGTGGAAGATGAGAAAGTTGGAGAGAATGGGGCGTGCAACTTACTAGCCAGAGAGAGACGGAAATGGATTTTGGCAGGAGGGTGAGAGAAAGGACAGAATGAAGCGTGGATGAAGGATTGTTGGAGAACAAGCGAGGGACAAGCCGGAAAAGAAGGAAAAGAGCCGCAAGAAGGGCGGAATAAGCGAGTAAGACGTGGGGGAACGGATTAGGGAAAGAATGCCTGAATCGCGCAAAAAAAAAAGTGTCCTCGGGAAGAAGAGATGAGGAAAAGGTACATTTCTGAGTGTAGAGTCTCAGCCCTGCCACTAGAGGGGGATAAAACGGATTGTGCATACAGCAGGTTTGATTCCTGCAGAGTGAATCGAAAGTAAAGGATTTAGGAGGAAGAACATTCACCCACAAAGGAGTCGTCTGCCGGTTTTCCTGTTTTGTTTTATCTCTGCAACCTCGGCAGCCCTGCCACACCCCACGCTGGTCCTCTGCCCAACACACTCGTTCACTCTCTCTCTGTCTCTCTCTGTCTAATTTAGTGATTGCAGCAGAGTGGCCATGTGATTACTGAAGCAGCCTTGTGTTAGGGCTGTAATTGCTGCGCTGCCTTTCCAGAAAAGCACAGCAGAAGCAAAACATACCTGTAACTGCTGCTCTGCAGATTTTTTGCTTGTAATTTAGAACAAACTGTGGTTTTGGAAAGAACACCGTTTGTTCTCGCTGGTCGAGTCAAAACAAAAATGTGCAGCTGATTTAAAAGAGAGGACAGCTGAAGGAATGAACTGAGGAAACGCCGATTAGGTTCTCTTAGAACCTTAGATTTGGATTTTATTTTAAAAAAAGAAAAAAGTTTGATCTTTGTCATGATGAGTCATTTTCTGTTCATTTCCTAACTTATGCTTCTATCCTCCCCTCCCATCCTCTGCTTTTCTTTTTCCATCAACTTCTCATTATCCTCTCTGATGTAGCCCTCCTGCTCACAAACAGGCGAGAGAATTTACACACAACATGGCCTCATGCATGTGCAAACACATCTTTTTTCTTTTTTTCCTTTTTTTGTTTTGCTTATCCGAGGCGGTTTTGCGCACGCAGGCAGGCGTGGGTAGGGAGACCCCTGGGGAGAGAAAGTGGGTACTGCAGAACCGAGAGGTGGTCTATTTTAGATCTGTGCTGCAGCAGCACAGGGCAGTGGCGCCGCTAAATCAAAGTACACTCCGTATAGGATGCAGGATGAGTTCCCCACACACACACACACACACACACACACCCACACCCTCTCTCTCTGCAGATAATTTCAGCAGCAGCACTTCAGCCTTCTGCTTTCTCAGATTTCCTATTAAAACAGGCAGTAACTTAGGTGTACGTTTTGTTTTTTGTGAGTTGTCCTATTTTCAAAAAGCGCTGTCTAAACATAGCCGGGTTTTTTTTTTAGCCTGTAATCTTCTAAGACTGCCTTTTGACATGGACAATAACTCCTAATTAATCCACCACATCAGACATCATCAAACTCCCCCCACCTGCCCTCCTCCTCCACACACACCCCAGCCTGGTCACCATCAACTCCACTCCCCCCCCCTTCCTTATTTCAGCGCCGTTTCTGTTGACGGTGCTGGAGATGCAACGCAGCGTGACCCAGAGGTTGATTGAAGTGAAGTGAGGGATAATAAGTTGCCGCAGCAGTGATGAAACTTCTTTGACACGCTGATGAAGTGCTGCTAATTGCCAAGTGCCAATGAGAAGTTCTCCATGAATGCATGAGGAGGTTTGGGGTTCTGGGGGTGGTGATGGAGGAGGGGGGTGGGGTGGTGGGGGTGGAGCGCTGAGAACTACTAGTGCTCTGACAGATCTACTTAATCCGTTTTGCTTTAGGTGAAAAACGGAGCGATGATTCAAGGGGTCCGAACGCCGCAGCACCGTCAGATTTGGGAGGTGCCGTCCGATCTGCAATGGGAACTTTAAGGCGCTTTCCTTGAGAACAACCTTCGAAATGTGTTTTGCTTTTTGTTTTTCTTTTCATGTGTGATTATGTCATCAATATTTTACTGCTGACTCTGAAATGTTGCTTTATTCTTCCTTATTGTACTTGTGTTGACTGCTGGTTTTGCTGGCTTAACATATCTTGTCACCGCTAATGATTTTTCTAATGTGCTGTGAGTTATGATAAGTTCTAAAAAAAAAAAAAAGTAACCATTTTACATCTAAATTACTTTTAAATCTGTTTAACGTGACATCAGATTAAAAAGAAAAAAAACAACTAATTTAAACTCAAGGTAACTAGAATGTTGTTTAACCAAACAAACCAGCCCAAAACAACATCAAGTTCTTCCTGTCCTAACTAAAGATGATTTAAAGTTCATAACCTGCTAAACCTTTTGCAATGTTGCCCTTCTAACTTCTAACTTTCTTAACTTCCAGATTTGCCTGTAACCATTTTGTTTCTAATTTGTCTTCTTCAAATTTCTTAAAGGGAACTTTGATAATGAGCGCCTGGCTCTTGCTAGACAAAGAATCCCATACCGACTTGGTCGGGTAGTTGATGAGTGGCTACTCGAAAAAGGTAATAAAATCCCTTTAACTCCACTAATGATCTAACCGCCTAACCTACCGTTAACCATAGCTCTGGAGGAGGTGCAGTGCCATGCAGCAGGGGCAAATGTGATTGGCTCCTGAACTAAACTACAGGTCCCCGTCATTGCAGAACTACCAACCAATGACCAGATTTTATGATGTTGAGAAGCTCAACTGGAATTGAAGCATGTTCTACCAGATTTGGTTGGCTTTTAAAGAGAGATATCTCCATAGTTTCTAACAAGGCCACAATTCAGGGGTCTTTATCCAAGGCACCCTAAGTTGGGGCTGCATCTCTTCAGAGCTTTAATCTCCAAATAACCCAACATAACCCTTAATAACCTGACCACATGTAAACCACTTCCTTCCTGTGTCTTTTGTTTGCTGAATGTTGGCTGGATGTAAAGCAACAAAAAGTTTGATTTGCACTGGATTTTTTTGAAAACAGGACGCCCCCCTTCGCCCCTTACCCTCTAACCCTGACCACATATCCCCTCCACCCCAACTACAACCGACAACCCCCCTCCTATGAAAGTCACTAAAAGTTAAAGGGACCGTTTTTGTACGAAGTCTAACCCTGCCGGTGTTGTACCTGACAGCGCCCTGAGTTCTTAATGCGGTCCCATTAAACTCATTATTCTTTAACCCTTTGAGTACCGAATGTCCCAACCTTCCTGTCTTTGTCTCGTGCCGTGTGTTTGTGCTGCTGAAGGTGGTTGATTCTTCAAAACAAGAATAAGCCAGTAAAAAAACAAAACAAAAAAACCCTACAGGGGTAAATAAATAGATATGCACTTCTTTCTTTTTTTTTTGCATTGGAGATGCATTGAGATGATCACAACCTTAGCGTAAAGACAGTTTGCTTTAGGGGGTTGTCTTTGAAACGCTATCCGAAAACAAAGAAGTATGAATTCAAAAGATTAAAACTCTGTCTCAGAGAGAAAGATGAGGTATTTTTTTATTTTTATTTTTTTGCAAGAAACAAACAAGATAAATGAACTGCCTGCATATTTATATATTGAGAACAAAACAATCCTTGTATTCATATTCAGCGCCCATAAACTGACTTCTTTGCTCTGCTGTGGCGCCGCAGCGAATGCACGATTGCTGGGACTAGTTAGAACAGAAATTAGAAAGGATTGGGGAGATTAAAGTTGAATGAAAAAGCGAATCAATAAAAAATGATTTAGCAACTTTATGAAATTATCTGCGTGTGCCACGAAAGTCTGAAGAGAAGAGCTTAAAAGTGAATCTATTATTCCCTTTCTTCTCCACTTTGAAATCTGTCAATAGATGAAAGTAATAGGAGTTATTAGTTGTAAACATTCCCATCTCATGAGTTTAAATTTTGATAAAGTGAATATTAAAGAAGATTTGATATGTTAATTGCTATGATAAATGGAGTCGATACAGAGGTGTCCTACACACGCCATGCGATAAAGACAAAGAGTTGCTTACGAACAAGTCTAGCTATCGCTGAAGGGAATTAGTGGACATTGTTGAGCTCAAAGGGTTAAAGTTGTTTGATTTTTTTTTCTTCCTTTTGTTTCTGTATCCACTTAGAAGTTCAAGCTGTAACCCTCAAAGCAGAATCTAACCACCAACAGCAAATCAAACTCCACCCACACTAACCACTGAGGACTCCTCTCAGGATGCTCCGTCTTTACAGACTCTAAAGAAATTGGCAAACTTTCCCAGCCTTATTGAGCTGGTAACAAATTCATGGAGTCCTCAGTTCTAACCTTGTTATAAATGTATTTTTAACTGAACCTGGATGTTGGTATTTGGAAGAACTTGGACAGGTCGTTGCAATCAACGAAAACTAAACAGATGCTAACCCTGTTCTAACTCCTGCTAAAAAGAAAACAAATCTCTAAGTGACAACGTCTTCAAATTGTCCTCTCTTGTTTGTTCGAGCAAAACTCAGAGGGTTAAAATGTAACGCAACGGTTGAACCTCAAATTGACCTCATCTGCTCTGGATAATTACAATAGTGTGTTTAAGAAAAAAAAAAGAAGGTCCCTTTAACATTTATTGTTTTCACCACTAAGGAACATGTTTGCTGTGGATTCCAGTTGTTGAGTGGGTTGACTGGTTTGATTTGAATGAGATTTGTCTTTGTTGTTAACAGCCTGGACCATTTAGACAGTGCCTGGTAAATGGCCCAGGCTCTGTTATGTATGACTGAGTTGTAATGTTGCAGAGTTCTGAATGCGAGTGTGACAAACAATCAGCCCTGTGGGTCTCCTCCGCAGCAATCTGCAGTGTTTTACAGATTACAGCCAGAAATCTACATGGATTTGCTCTCTTATGCTTGAAGAGAACTAATGTTTGTGGCCTACAAGTTCACTCTGCTTTACGGTTTTGAAAAGCAAGTCAAGAATTTTCTACAACGCTGTCCAAGAAAATGAAAAGTCTGTCTCGCAATGTAGGGATTTTCCAACATTTCCAAATCTTTTTCTTAGCTTAAAAATAACGACAGTGCCCAACTATATTGCAATACGTTCAGAACATCTGCATTAAGCCTCACTCTCACAGGCTGAATAAACCACAGACACTCCTTGACATCTGGAAAACACAATTTCCTTTGACATTTTTACATCTTATTTGGTTCCTCTGATTTAATTGTGGTACGCCTCAGTGACACTGAATACAGCGAGTTTTGAGTCATCTTCTTATGGTGGCCATTTACACACCAAAGAGTCCCGTAGCTGTGGCCTGCACTACTGTGTTTGGTAATGGTAAAAAAAAAGTGGATGTTTAAGTTTCCAGCATGCAGCCGAGACACACACACACACACACACACACACACACACACACGCACTGAGCTTTAGTAGCCAATATAGTCATACTTTCACTGCTCTTTGGGAGTAAGCATCACTGTAAAATATAAAAAGATTCTTAAAGGATTGTCACAGCAACAAACCAGAGGTGTACATATTGCAGGTTTTGTCATCTGCAATCTCTGCAAGAAAATAAACTGTGATTTAACACTGTGGTGCTTCATTAATTGCTTAAACTCTATTCATCCACCACTTCCGTTGTTAAAGGAGGTGTAGCATTCCACTCCTGTGTCGACAGCAGCAACATAAAAGGCCTAATCACTCACTTTTTGCCCTGACAAATCAGTATTTTGGTCACACGGTGATTTAATGGAAGTCATTGGAGCTCGCAGTCCTAGAGGAGAGCTGTGCTGTCTCCCCAGATCTCATTCTGAAGCCCTTATCCAATCTCCCATACTGTGTGTGAGGCAGATCAGAGAGAGCATCTCCTGCCCACTCCGTGCCCGCTGACTAAATTCAAAACGGCAGCAATTACAGGAAAGCAATGGAGGGGAAAAAATCCCAAGTCCCAAAAGTTTTTAACAGCTCTATCTGAGACAAAACTTACTGAGATGCAACCCCTTTGCCCGGCAATGGAGCCGTCATTAGCAGTTTTCTCCACATCCATCCCCCGTCCTCGCCCCGATCTTTCAGGTAATTCCTTTTTCTTGCTTTGACTTTGAAGGAGATCCTTCGTCCAAAAGTACAGCAAGCGGCCTCTTATGTCAAAGCTCCTACTTTTTTATGAACTAACCTCATAAAAAAGTAGGTATCAAAAAGAAACCTTTTTGATACCTTGGCACCATTTTTTCTTTTTTGCAGAACATTGAACCTGCCTAAAGAGGATTAACTGCACATCATGTTGTGAAGATGTGATCCCTGTACAGCTCACCAATCAGTTTCTGTGATGAACTACATGAGACTGAGGGAGGAGCCAGGTCTCCATGGCCTCTGAAATCAGGCTGAAGAACCAGGAACCAGGAATGTTCGGAATTTAATGGCCATGTATTAGCTTCCCCCATCCCTTAATCAAAAGCAATCAAGTCCTCCCCCTTGGTGCGGGGCCAGAGCCCAAATCAAATCTCCAGGCCAGGCATTCGTCCAGATTGGCTATTCATGATCATCCCCACTTCATTTCAGAGATTCTGGCCCATCTGGTCACAACTGAGCCGATCCGATTGAGGCCCTCTTTTTCTTTCGGCGAACCCCGGTGATGTGCTCTGGCTCCTCCCGAGTTATTATCTTGTCTTCTCATTTGATCCCTCGGCACTATTATTGCGCCATTCCAGAGAAATTGGGGGGAAACTAAATGAATTCGTACATGCTTGCTCACGGGTGGAGAAGTGGCAGCAAGTAAGCGTGAAAGAAAGAAGGAATCTTCTGTTATTTCACGGTCTCCTGCCGTGAAATGCCACCCCGCGCCCCACACCGCCCCCCAAAAAAAGCACAGTCACAGTTAGGAGAGAAGCTTGTCCCCAGCTAACCACTATACTATCGCTTTCTGCGTCTCTCTCCACAGTATTCCATGTTTCAGATCAACATACGGATAAGGAACCGAGTCTGATTAAATCCAGTTTATTCCCCCAAGAGTCCTGCAGATATTCCCGCAGAATATCTTAGAGCGATTGTTGCCTTTAAGGACCGCTGGGCATCAGACTGACTCCTAAAGCATTCACCGCACAGTGTTGTTACTCTGTGCCTCACATCTTTCTTGTCAAGCGCAATTAATTTTTAGTATTCAACACGAACCAAGCCTGCTACAGAGGAACTGAAAAAAAGAGAGAAAACTTAATTCCCAAAGAGAGCCTTGTGCCGCGCAGATAACTTGAAAACACTTCATATTCGACTTTCTCTTCGTCCCACCCTCACCCCCACCCCCATTGTGCTCGGCTCTTCTTTGACTCACACCGTCCTTATTGTCTTAGGGAAGCTCTTTGTGTTGATTCTGCTACAAGAAGAAGAAGGGGGAAAAAAAGAGACTTCGGCAGGCACATGAAGGATTTTTGAGCAAAAAATCCATATAGACCCCACATACAAACAGTTCAATTTTCTGCTCGGCACGTCACAAACAAGTGGGTTGTTGACAGAGGTGAATTCTGGGCCATCCCTCCCACCCTGCAACTCGGCAAAGAGAAAAACATTTCAGGTTGAAGTGCCTTCCCAACCACTTGATGGTCCTTCTCTCTGTGAGATAACAGGAGTTGAAGGTGGATGAGAGAGAGGTAATGACAACGGTGAGAGATGCCGCTCTCTTCAGCTGCAGTCCCTTTCACCTTCCCTCATGCGCACTTAGATCATCCGTTACCTCACCCCTTACATCCTCCTGCAGCCCCCCCCCCCACCATTTCTCCCCCATCCCTCCATTTAGTAATCGCCTCCCCCAGGTTAGCAGCAGCAGGCACTTCCCTTTTCTCCTCTGCTCCTACAGTACATTCTGCGGGGTTGTTGCAGACATGCAGCCATTATTTCGTAGCCTCAGACAGGCAATCTGTGCATTAGCAACCCAAGCGTGGCCCAATCCCGGCCCACTCTCTGGCTTGGCTCGGCTTAGCTGGTAATTACCGACCGCAGCTCATCTGAGACGAGCCATTTCTCTCTGTTAAGAAAGAAAACGGCCAAAGAGGATGGCACATCAATGCAAATCTGCTGCTAGGAATGTGCTTTTACTCCTGTTACTGCAGCGACGTTTTGTTTCTGGGGAGGTAACCCAGCGAGGATCGAACTCCCTGCTGTCTGCAAACTCTGCACCTTGTAATGTGCATTTGGATGTGGAGTGGCCATATGTCCCCTCGGTCTCGTCTCTTTATCCTCAGCCCACCTTTTTAATGATTTTCAAGTGGCCAAACTGCATGATGGTGGTAAAGGAGCACTCATTAGCAGCTGTGTTCTCAGCCAAACTGTACCCCATGGCGTCCAGGAAACATGAAACCTTTCAACGACTTCTGTTCATTTAGATTCCACCCAACTTGATGTAAAAGAACAATCACAGCAAGGCAGGAATGTACCAACCATGGCACCTGCATAAAACAGCACAGACTAGCAAAACTGGTGGCTGAAATGAACTGTGAGATATTCAAGAACAGAGATTGGGCCCCCAATTAAAACAGTGGTAGGGCACAAAGGTGCTCTTTCCTCTAAGTCATGCTACCCATTCTGGCTGCCGTCCAGACTTTGCAGTAACTTTTACGTCGCTGTGTAGGAATTTCTGCCCATTCTTCTTTACAGAATTCTTTTACTTCAGTCAGACTGTGAAATTTTCCTCTCTAAATTCATCTCAGACCTTCTTGCCCTTCTGGCTGCAGTTGCTATGACCCCTGGATGCCTTCTTTGCCCAGTTACATTCTTTCTCCTTGCGTGGATTTGTGAGCACTTACCCTAACTAGGGTAAGTAAGCCCTTTAGCTTATCACTAATGCTTTTTGGCCAAGTGCGAGGGGAAACTCTGGACAGGTCACCAGTCCATCACCAGGTTTCACAGGACAAACAGCCGATCACACACACACACACTCATACCTACATTTAGAGAGTGCTAACATGCATAAACCTTTTCTCCCCAACATTTTCAGCTAGGAGGAAATCTTATTTAAGAAATCATAATTTGAAAACTCCTTGTTTGTGTTTATTCAAATTATAGATCCCTGTTTGATATTAAATTATACTTGATGAGCTGAAGTAGCGACGTGGGACAAAGAAAAACCTAGAAGAAATTTGTAAGAGTTAATAAAAGCACATCAGACAATTGAACATTAGTGAGGTAAGATCATATTGTCTGAGAAAAAAACTTGAAATTGTTGGACATGTTGACCTACCTGCTTGTCCTCCAACTTTGCAAAATCCTGAAAACTACAAACTGCCCGTTGACTATTAGCACAAACGTATTATTCGATGATGCATCAATGATTACAGCTGATTGGCTGCTTGCCTCAACGCATTCTTTCAAACATGTTGATTGGTCCAGGCAGCAGGAGCAATGATGACACTATTTGGCTAGTTCTCTTAGCATACTCAGGGTAAGTTAATTTCTTAATGTTTCTGAATATTTTTAAATGTCTACATATGTTTGTAATGTTTTTCCAGTGTTTTGTTATAATTCCCAGAAATTACATGAGGATTATTCATTTATCTTTATAATAATATTCACATTAAAGACACAAGTGTCACCTCAAACCACTTTAATTAGCTGCATCAGATTACAGTTCAAACTGTAAAACTTTACGCAGAACAGACACTGAAATCAGAAGTACAGTACTCCAGTTTACTCCAATTTACTCCAATTTTTCCCAAAGTCCTGTTTATCGAAGCTCTCACCATCGTCATCATCATCATCAGAATCGTTATTGTCATTACTGTTGTCTTCAGAAGCTGTACCAATAACAGCAGCAGCTGTCATTTACTGTACAAAATGTCTTATCTGCCATGTTTGAAATGTAGTAAAACATGCAAATGTCAGAAGTCACAGTCCAAATCTGCAACACAACACATTGACATTGTTTAAGTCAAACGATGATGTCTTTTAAAATCACATCTTTCATTGAAGTGAAACATCTGATTCATAATCTGCAAATATTTTAATGAAATAATTGTTTTTCACACAAGCCTTGCTTTAAAGCGCGTTGAACAGAGAGGGCTGCCGTTGTATCGATACCTCTTACATGGATTTGCTTCCTTAAATGGAAACGCCTATATGGTCAAATATCAGGGCTCCCACAATGCAGACAGCAGGAGTCTTTGGCCCCACAATAAGGTCATGGGACACATGCTTTTATCACAAAGTTAACCCTGTCATTATTTGGCTGCATTTAAAAATAAGGTTTGGACGGTAGAGTTCGTTCTTCAGTGTCTTCCTTCCTGTTTCATACATTTACCATGTCTCCAACTGTGCCGTTTCTCTAGTTCTTCTTATCAAACCCATCAGCCCTCCCTCCAGCAGTTTGTCTTGATGACATTCTATCCTCTATACTATACCCTCATTCATTGTCTGTCACTCCCCGTTCCTCCATCATATATCTCATGTCCCCCTGTTCTCCGCGCCGCTCCAGCCCTCTTCTCTCTGTGTCGTCTTTCGAGTGCCGAGCTTGGTAACCGTGGAGCTGTTCGCCAGCAGACGACAAAAAGGAAATTACATTTAATAGTCTTTTAATAGGGGTGATTTAATTTAAACCTTTGATATTATAATGTAAGTCCTCTTTTCAGAGGAGAATCGGGAGGGAAAATTGCAGGCTTGTGTGAGATGTACAGTGGGGGGGGAGTTCTTGTCTGCCTTCAAATTGATTACCTGCCTCGCATGGAGTAGGGGCACTGCATGCTGCATTCCACTGTGCATTAAAAATGTAAAAAATACCCCCTCTCCTCCAGCTGTACAATCTGCTATGACATGCAGGGGTCATTACTGCAATGACTCAGCGAGGAAATCAAAGTCGGAACGCTGCTCGTTTCTCCATGGCGCTTCCCAGCCACTCAGTTCGCCCTCATCCCAAGCTGCTCCAGCGATCAGTGGTGATTGCAGATGATAGCGCCTCGAGCAATACCGGTCTCTTTTGCCCACATGCCCTGTTTAGGCATAAGGAATATACGGGATATTTGGTCAAGAGACTTGCTAGACAGCGGAGACAGGAGCAGCAGTTGCAGCTCGGAATGTCTCACGGAGTGGGTTGAAAATGTGACAGAAAACAAACACAAGCATTTGCCCCAGATAAGCTAGCAGTTTTTATTTATTTTTTTCACTCAGTTTACAATTTTCATGTTTTCTGGCTTCAAACTCAAGCAGCTTTACTTACTGATTTCAGTGTTTTCCCTCCATTTAAATTAAGAATAGCTAATGCTGTAGATTTACCCCTAATATTTTAATTCACCCTTTGTTGCTAAAACAACCTAGCCTGATAAAAACCAGGCCCTTTCTCTATCATTTGCTTTATCCAGAGGGTCTGGACTCATAGCTACTGGAAACAATTGCTTCCTGGACTGAAGTTTTAAATTTTACCCAATTGCACACATTTGTCCATGAGTTTTGCGCCAGTTCAATGCAACGAAGCTAATTGGAAATTCTCTGCACTGTAAACCACCATCCTCCACTGCGAAGAGAGAAGTGCCGACGCGAACGAGATGGCGATTAATGTTGATTCAATATTTGTAGGCGTGGCTAACACAGACTGAATGGCTTAGTTCACTTCCTCCGCTGCCTTTGCTAAAACTACAGGCAGACTACAATTCTAAAACAGCACAGCTGCGTCATTGTTTACAACTTTTACTTCTGGTCGTTGATTGGCCCAGTAGAAATTTTACTGGAGGAATCCAAGTAAATGGGGGAAATTCCAGTCGGCATACTGAAGGGAGATGAGAAATGAGTGGAATTGCATAGAAAGGCAAAGGCCAGACTAAAAACAACCCTGATCCACTGAAACAGAGGGTCATGGTCCACAAGACCTCTGATGGTCTAAGGACTCTGTTTCACTTTCAGTATGAAATTTGTATGTTCAAGTGACTTCTGGTGAAGTCTAATATCTTATAATGAGCCCTAGATACACACTCACTGGGCCATATGACGGTTCAGACGGTTCAGTTTGCTGTTTTGGCCATTGAGGATTCAGCTGGCAGTGGAAACTCTCTCCATCTGAATACACCTGACCATAAAATATGGTATCGTGAAAACGAGGAAATAGGTGTGTGCTTTAAACATTGATGCATGTACTGCATCAATGTTCGAACTCTTATTTTGAAAAAGAAAAAAGAAAAACTGGGAGTAGTTCTTCCAGAACTTACCACAAGAGTGTGGAGATGTCTGAGGCTTCACGCATTCCCAATTTGTACTTGTAAAAGTTCCTCTAGTTCTGATGTTTTTCTGGTTTTCTACTTTAAATGCATTTAAGGTGGACCAGTGGTATTCGCAAGGGTCAGGATCCGTGAATTGCTAAAATCTGTAAGAACTTGAGAACCCCCGTAATAACACTTACATGTCTATTGTATTAGCTCACACAGCAAATATACTAAAATATGCATTGATGTCCACAGTGGAAACTAACCTAGCATTAGCAGTGACTAATATCGACAGCCTTCCTCCACTCTTGGGCTCAAAGTGGCAATGAAAATAAATGGCAACCCTGGATTGGCTGCTTTGCAAATAGCATGTCAAGTAGCATTGCACTAAGCTATTTCAGCTTCCCAAGCTGTGTTTTCTTTCAAATATTTTAGAAATATTCTACAAAAAATCTGTGATTCGGCAGATTTTCCATAAGCAATTCTGGATCAGCCCTGCGACAGACTGGCAACGTGTCCAGGGTGACCCCGCCTCTCACCTGGAACGTTAGCTGGAGATAGACACCAGAAACCCTCTTGACCCCACTAAGGAACAGGGGAGTATAGAAAATGGACGGATGGATGGAATTCTGGATCAATATGACCTATGAAATGGTTGAAATGAATTTATTAACTTTCACTTGAGATGCTAAAGCTCCTCCTTTAACATTCTGTAAAGCATAATAATAGGAAATGTTCACACGCTGTGATTTGGAGGAGAATCTTTAGCTCTGCTCCATGTTCAGGCCTGCAAAAGGAAAACATTTAAAACCATAGAAGATTCCTGTGGTCTGACACGCAAGTACACTGCTGCTGCTGCTGCTGCGGCATTCTGCAAGGTAATCAGTAACTGTAACATTTAGATTAATGTACTGGAGTGAAATGTAATTTCCTTAGAGCCAAACTAGCAAGTATTATTACATTTAAAGCACCCAAACACAATTACCTTAGGCGGGTACTTACAGCAGCGCTTGCTTAAATTTCCTCGAAAGCTGAAGATGTTTCTCTTTCGTCAATGTAAAAAAAAAAGATAATTAACTCTTTGAGCCATAGACTGTGAAAGTTATGCTTCAAAAATATCCTCAAAGTCATCTTGGAAGCTTTGATGGAAAATTGTGAAGTGTTTGGTGTAATCTTACCAAGCCAGCGGGAGAGCTAAAGAGCTCCAGAAAAATCTTTTTTTTTTAACTCATGCGGAACAGTAAATGAAGGTAAATAATGCTTTAATAAGAACCAGTCAAAAATTCCCATGTTACTGAATTTGCTCTACAATATATTAACCAGAGTCCGGAAGCAGAAACAAAGCTACCAGGAATGTTTCCAACAGCAGCACGGAGCATTCTGTTGGGGAAATACGGCGTGAAAACCCAGCGGAAGAGGCTAAACTGCACATAAATGTTTAACGTTTACTCCCATGAAGGCTGATTAGGGCTTCAGATCATACGTCTTGTGGTGTACTTAGAGCCGTACGCCAGGATAAGACCTGACAATGACAAACACGCCGCTTTGTATGCATGCTGCATTTTAGAGTTTGTCATTTCCTGGAAAACGCTGATGACTCATTCAGCGCTTGGGGGCGTATGCTTAGTTTGCATATGACAATATGCTTCATTGAGAATTCAAATTTGTGCAGCTTTAATACAGACTGTTATTCGGTATCTGTTTAGGGCCAGTAGAGCAAATCGAGCAGGCCATTCCCCTCCGGCTCTGTTTCTAAGAGCTGTATAAATAAAGGGGGGGAAAATGCCTCCACTTTATGGCAATTTCATAAAGCATCTCCTTCATGGACAAATATATATATACAGTAAACTACAGTATGTTCTAACCAAATGACAATATGGCTAGAAACTTTATCCGTACTCATTTTATAATGTTTGTTTTATTGCAAACGATAACTCAAGTGTAGCTATATGCTAAACAGATTGTTGCTCCAAGGCACTAAGCTGCAGGCTACTACCATAGGACGGTTGATACTTTTTAAAATCAATGTCATGAAAAAAAAGTCGGTTTAACTTTAAAATCACTCTACAGTCCAGATTCTGCAGCAGGGGTGAGCATTTATCGTATCGCTTATCATTTATCGCGATAAAATGCTTATTATGAGAAGAATTTTGATTCATTTATCACTATAAACTCCAATTAATGATGATTAAAACTCCCCAAACTGTCCAAATGATCAGGCCTGCTGTTTTTAATGTTTTTCTCCACTGTTGGTATGAATAAGTATCAATAAATTGAAAATATGATTAAGTGCAGTTAATGTCTACAGTGAAGTTTCATTTGACTGGCATCCTAAATAAGTGAATTACACATGGGTTTAAAAACATGGGTATGTTTTTCAAGCTCATTATTTGCGGGGTTATGATTGCTGTGTAATACAGTCACAGCCATATAGTTACCCTAAAAAAAAAGTAATTAATAGTTTTTATCTCAACTTTTATCATTATCACTATAATGCCACAAAATATTTTGATAAAGTTTAAGTACATGTCGCCCATATCTATTCTGTACTGTTTTTCAATAAATATTTTTTCCCATT
This sequence comes from Phalloptychus januarius, assembly GCA_902982915.1. Classification (NCBI taxonomy): domain Eukaryota; kingdom Metazoa; phylum Chordata; class Actinopteri; order Cyprinodontiformes; family Poeciliidae; genus Phalloptychus; species Phalloptychus januarius. The sequence continues at coordinate 2,510,253 of CADWAE010000137.1, forward strand.
TGGTTTCATTTTGATTCTAAAAATTAATTATAAATATTTCAAAATGAACATATTTTGAAATAAAGTCACTTTTTGTTCCTCCTAACGTTTCCATGCAGTTTGCTAAGATGTTGCTTTCCTGCCTTACAAATCTAGCGCTTTGCTTTAGATGCTGAATATCTGCGCAACGTTTTCCACACAGACAGGCGGGGAGCTGAACCAGGCCAACACAGTCTCTCTTTCACTAGAGTAAATAAGAGACTGTATTGGGAGCCGCAGCAGCGACAGATGAAAAGACTCAGATTGTTATGAGAAACTTCGATTTTTTTTTTGTTGTTGTTTTTTACCTCAACAAAATCCTGTTCACCATCTGAAGAAAATGATTTGTAAAATTAGGCACCAATTTAACCAGCTGGCGTCCTGATGAGAAAATCAAAGACTAATCAAAATACCTGGATCTGATACCTGGGATTGAATAGACACACACAGTAGTCTTTTACAAGATTTTCTTTTTGTTTCAGGATAATTTTTTAAAGTGAAGTAATAGTCGGTTTGCATTAGAAATATGACCAATCACAGAGAGTTTGCAGAAAACAAAAGAAGCAAGCAAAGTCAAACAGCTAATCCAGCAGGAACTCATCATCCGCTCCAATTTAGCAAACATTTGTATTTTGTGCCACGTTGTCATCTGAGCAACAAGTTGCTGATATAAGCTTGTATCCCTCAAACAACATAAACTTCAGTTTGAGTTGTTTAAAAATGCTGAAATCGGCTAAAACTGGACTCTTGACATCACTCTGACAATTTCTTTACTTTTATAAAAACCAATACAGTTGACCCCACCTGTTTGCGCTTCAGTATTCATATTTTTTTTACTATGGAAATGTTAACTCACAATCACTTGCGTAAATGTATTTTTGTCTGAAATATTCACAAGAAAATGTAGCCTGAGAAAATGAAATACCTACAAGCAATACGACTTGATACTACACTGACACTACCTGGCATTTTCAAAGCAGCCAATCCAGAATCACCATTTTTTTTCCCTTGGCGCTGATTGGTTGAATCCCCAAAAGCAGATATAAGGATTTCTGTAGATATTAGCTTCTACGGTATGGTAAGACGGATCCACTGTGTGCACTAAAGGCACAATACATCAGAATACGTGAGGAGGCTGATTCCTTATGAGACAGTGTACAAAAAAAACACAGGTCCCGTTTCTGTCAGCTATACTGAATGCAGAGTTTAAATGAAGGGCTGTTTTCTGAGTTCAGCATCTGCAGTGGCTTGTTGCTAAATCGTGACCCTCCTTGTGTCTGCACTGCGGTTAATTAAGGCTCCATGTGTTGCTCTGAATGTCTGGAACAGTTAGAGGCTGGTCGGCGCCATAACCTCACCCCACCCGACCGGGTCCGTCCATGAGCCGCTGCCCATTAAATGCCTATCACCTTAAGAGCCCCGAGGACAGAGGCGGCTGAATAGGTCCAATGGACTGCTAATCAATGTGCGAGCCCTGATACACACACACACACACACACACATTGAGGAGGCATATGTAAATACAAATCTTAGCAAACACACACTGCTTCAAAAGACAAACCGTCGCTGGCATATTTCATAAGTCATTACGTCGGAGCGCGCACGGCCTGTTCTCTGCGGCAGTGTCACATCCAGTTCCGTCATGTTAGGAGCGCCGATTGCTTGTCATGCAGACGGCCCGTCCCTCCATTCCGCCGCAGCACACTCATCCCTGCCACCAAAATTGGCTCTAAAGCCACACGCCACTTTTGATTTGACCTGGCACGCCCAGAAACAATAACTTCATCAGGGCCTGTTAGGGTTTCATCCTGACCAGAAAACAAACAATGATTTCCCTGATTCTCATCTAGAGGGCACCTTTTGTTGTTATCATCGTTGTCGGACCTGGCGAGGACCAAAGGCGTCGGTACGGTGGAGACCCAGCATTAGCCTGGAGGTTAGGAAGCACAACCGCCTGGAAGTAACTCAAAATCCACAAACACTTGAGATTATCTCTAAAAAAAACCTCTTATAACTGCCTTTTTAATAGTTCAAACTCCAAACACATCTTAATCACAATTGATATTAGAGATGCACCAATCCACATTTTTCATTTCCTATGGTGATACCAATATCTGAGGTTTAATATCAGTTCAGCAACAGTGAATTACAAAGGTTTTTGAATGGACCAATGCAACACACTTAAATACACTAACAGCTTCACAAGCTTGGTCAAACATGTAAAAACAGCACAACTCTGATCTGTTCAGTCGGTGCAATCAGGATTATAAACAGCTAATGTAAAATAAATAAAAAAGAATCTGAAACTGATATAAAAAATCTGTCAATAGGGGAGTTTTCAGCAAATAATTTGGGGTTACATTACACAGAAAAACAAAACACAAATACTCAAGTGCAAACAGCCAGGAGTTCACTTTGTAGCAATTTGGAAAAGTAAATGTATCTTCTGTGTGCTGGCAGCCTGACTGCTAGCCAGTTAGCATTTTCACACAATCCACACAGACACCTGTTAAACAATGAAAACTGCCTACCTTAAGAGTTCAAACACCAAATATACCTTAATCTGCAGCAATGCACACAGTGGGAACTGTCTTAGCACTAGCGCAGAAGCTAATACCAACAGTTTTCCTTATTTGTGGACACAGCCAATGAGCGGAAAAGAAAAATGGCGCATCTGGCTTGACTGCTTTTCAAATGTTAGGTTGATGGTGTGTAAAGAAGCATTGTGGCAATTGGTATTTTCAAACTAATTGGAATAATCAACTGAACTTAATGTAGTCTGATAACTAGGACCAAGTGAAACGTGTGTGGGATAATACTGAAATGATTTTTGTTTTTTGTAAAGTTTCCTCAGGTTTCCTCCTATTTGTTTTGAATTGGTGCTATACAAAAAAACTGAATTGAATTGAACCGAACATATGCCAGGCGGTGCACACAATGGTTCCTCATTATTGTGATATTCTTAGTTTTTACATATTTTTCACTTGAAAGGGAAACTTCATCTCTTTGTTTTGGAGCACCCAGGATTAAAGAGACATAAGTTTTCGAGTTAGCGAGACCCTCTGGGCTGATCTGTGGTCATGTGTGTGTGTGTGCGTGAACATGAGGTGCAATGTGTGTGTATTCCCCTCTTTAAAGTTAGCTACATACACCTGGGGGCTTTTTCTCCAGTGTTTTCCTCACTTTCAACACTTTGTCCATACATTTTGCTTTCTTCTGCCAGTCATTACAACATCCCTCCCACAACCAACACGAGATAATCGAGTAAGATGCCACCATTATGTCAGCGGTGCATATGCCAGACATTAAGTGTCTTCATTAAAGAGTTGGGGGACAAGAACCGGGGCCCCGGTGGCTCTGCGACAGATCTAATGATGTGATAATGGGATGGCATGCGTAATGGCCCCCTCTCAGTGGAAAAGACTCCTCTTTCCTAGAATGCCCGTAGAAAGCGCACACACACGCACACACGCTATAAAACCTACACTTAAACATACAGATGTGCGTTTTCTGTCTGATAGTCCCACCCACCTGGGTGCTGCATGAATTTCAGACCAAGAGCACTCATAGAGGAAAGTATGTACAGTAAATCATAATTAGAGTGATGAAGTACCCTCTGAGCTCTTAATTGAAAACAAATGAGACAGTTCCTCCATGCTGATGACTAGAATACTGCCCTGATACACTTGGATTATTAACGCTGAGAACAGAAACATCGAAAGGTTATTCTAAAGGTTCACCTGTCATCAGTCCACGTATGAGCTTTAATGTTTCTGCGGCTTGACCTTTATATTGTCACTACAGAACCACAAACCTCAGTGGGGCTTTATGTGATGGAGAAACGCAAAGTAGGGAATCCCTGTAAAGTGGGAGATTTATTCTTAATAATAATAATAACAAAAAGGCGTGGCATGCTTTTGGATTCATCCCCCTAAAAAAAACAAAAAAAAAAAACAACTGGCTTCAGAAACAGCGGAAAGGTAAGTAGAGTCTGCTTGTGTGCGATACAATCTCAGTGGAAATACAGTGCAGTGTTTACCTCGGGGTCATTTGTGGCCCTTGAAATGATTTTGATTGGCCAGAAGCCAAGAGCAGTGAAAGATTTGGCCAACAAAACAGAAAACGACTGATGACCTCAAAATTTGTGATTCTAAAGACTCATGAATAATTTGAGTTACAACAACATTTTCCTTTGGGATCAATATTTTCAGCATAAGGATTTTTTGAATTTCAATTTAATAAGACATTAGTACAAACAAAGTCTTCTTTATGTTTTGGATTCATAGATTTCACAAAATATTTGCTAAATATTGAGCAGATAAAACTAGATTAGATCAAAATTAAACTTTTTGATCTTCCAGCAAAATACTGTGGCAGAATATAGGCTTCATAGAACGCATGAGCACAGCCTCTCCCCAGTGAAACACAGTGGTGGCAGAATAATGCTGTGGGAAAGGTTGTTTCTTTTTCTTTCCAATGGAAAGGCGGATGGAGATAACTAGCAAACGGTGTTGGAGGAAAACCTATTAAAGGCTAGAAAAGACATGAGACAAGGGACGAGGTTCACCATGATGCATGACGATGACCTTAGACCTTAAACATAGAGCAAAACGGTTTAGACCCAGAACTGACAAAAAATCTTTGGAAAGATTAAAAAAATTGGGAGCTTCCTGTGCAATCTGACTGATTTTGACCTATTATGACAACAAGAATGGGACAGCGTTTTTGTCTTGGGGTATTAAAAGCTTCAAGAGACGTTCGCCAAAAGGTGATTCTCCCAAATATTTACCCAGAGGAGTTAAATACAAACTCATACCACACTTTGATGGATTTCTTTTTATAAAAATAAATACATGGAAGCCATTTTTTTCCTTCCACTTCACAACAATGCTCTACTTTGTGTTGATCTATCACATAAAATCCAATTAGAATATTATCAGTATTTCTCAATTTCTGCCCTTCATCTTTTAGGTGTTTCCCTTCTGATTTGAATAAGTGGGTGATGAACAGGCTTCTGCAGTACTTGCTGGCATGAAGAGGAGGTCATCCAATCCCATGAATCAGGTGTTTTGCAACACCTGATTCATGAACAGAGACACATCTACAACATGCAGGGCAAAAGACTGGAAACATTGGCATATGTTGACAAAGTTCCTCTTGGTCGGGCAAAAAAAAAAATAGATTAAGGCATATGAATACTTCTGCATCACAGCGTCAACTCAATTCAGGCTCCGCATCGCTCTGTAATTTCAGAGGCCCGAAGCCTGAGTCAATAATTCACTCTGAACTGCACACATTAGTGGCATATTCCTTTCATAAACAGACACACTCCCTCTTTCCTTACAACCATTGATTAATCCATAAAAAAGCTCTTTGGCTTCTCTCATCCTTCTCCTTTGAGTAATTACCTCATAACTCCCATTTCCATCCCACATCCTTACTAACATGTCCGTCTGAACCATATGACTCATAACGACATTGGAGACGGTCAGGGTGGCATCATGGGAAACCCCCCCACCAGCCACGACCGCGGTGCATGTCCAAATGAAATCCTATTTGTGAATCCTCTGCTGCCATCATCTGGGAGGGAAGCTCCACCTGACACACTCCCCTCCCCGTTCGCCACACATCTCGGGAACACATTAGTATTGGGCCCTGGCTAAATGCTTGACCCCCATCCTCCCTTCATCCATCTATCCATCCAGATAAATGGTAATGACCGCGGAGAAGAACAGCCCTGATGAATTAAACATTTCCTACTGATGAGGATCTCATTTTCCCTCTTTCGGATGGCGGTGAGGTGACATTTTTCCTGCTGGTAAAGGTACTTTATCATTGTGCAGCTCAGGTGCATTGGAGGTCAATGACACAGAGCCAGTACTGTTCTAATATATTCCATCTGGGGGCAAATCAGATGCGTTTTGCTGTGAACCACCCGTCCTGGGGTCAATCCACGACGAACCCCACAATCTATTTGACTGCCAGATTCGGGGCTGCCTTTTCTGGAATGTAATGGCACCAACTCTTGCAAGCCAGGGCCCAATCTCCCTAAAGTGTTACCCAGGAAATCCCCCTCCCTGTTTCCGGGTCTCCTCTGTTCCATAATGTCTGTGCATTACTGTGTTTCATATTCGAGCCAAAACATGAGCTGAATTCTATTCTTTCTTTTATCTGTTTTATTTCTCCCTCCTCGCTTTCTCATGGCCTCTCTCTTCTCCTCTCCGTCTTATCTCTGCCACTTCTCTTTCTCTCTCTCTCTGTCTGTCACGGCTCCGGCGTCTCTGGCATCATCAGGTCGCCAGCTGACCATCTTCAACAGCCAGGCGTTCATTAAAGTCGGTGGTGGAGAGAAGGGGCGCCACTTCCAGGGCCAGATGTCGGGCCTGTACTACAACGGCCTGCAGGTGTTCAAACTGGCGGCCGAGGGCGACCCCAGCGTCCAGACCCAGGGCAACCTGAGGCTGGTGGGCGATGTGCCCTCGGTGCTCACTACCGATACTACCTCCACCACCCCGCTGGCTGATATGTCCACCACCATCATGGAGACGACGACCACAATGGCTACAACCACCACCCGCAAAGGGCGCTCGCCCACCATGAGGGACAGCGTCACACAGGTGAGGAAGCGTGAAGCTTGTACGCAACGACGAATATTTTGAGAAACGTTTCGTTAGATTTTTTCACATCTCTTCTGAGCAAAAAAAAAAAAAACATGGGAAAAAGCCACTTATTTTGTCATGAACACCAGTCATTTTACCTCTGGCTTCTCACCATCGGTCATGCTAACACTAGCATTTCCATTGGCTATTTGATCACGAAATTTGACTTTTTGAAAATAAATTTGCTTAATGGAAACACTCCAATTTCAGAAATTGTCCAAATTTCATAAAAGGTTTTGCGGCTAGGATGAGGTAGGTTTTTTTGATATTGGTTTATTTTGGAAAACTCCAATGGAAACACTTTTTTTGCTTCACACAAAAAACAACCTGATCAACAACCAGATGTTGCCTGCATCAGCATCTGCAGTTGTAGGACTGCAGATGCTGCAGGAAGTAGTTGTAGGACGATGGTGAATAATGTTTTTAATGACATTGTGTCAACAAAAATATTTGTGTGATTGTAATTAGTTTTTGAAAAAACTCATTTTCAAACAAAGGAAGACAACAGGATCGTAGTGTCACGTTACTAAATGTCTTATCATGTAAACAAACTTATTCATGTGATTTTAATTGCGTTTCTTATTTAATGGAAACACCACAAATGAAAAATTGTATTTTTTCAACATTAGTGGGATTTTTTTTGCAATGGAAACTTCTGCTTAATTTGCTATTTAGTTAGAACAAGCCAGAGTTGTTCTGAGAAATTACTTAGCTGTTTTGCACAAGTTGAACCTCTTATTGCTCCCAGATTTGTAAAAAAAAAATAGTTTAAGGTAGCCTTTTCCTGTTTGGCTCTAAATATGGCAAACGTTATGGTTTTGTTTTACATCCATATTTGCAGAAAATAAAGAAGCCTAATCAAGCAGCAATCAAAGGGACAATACTTGTATTTATTTGCAATCAAACTGATTTATCAAAAAAACTAAAGATTCTGCTCATTGTTTTGAGGCCTTCGCGTGCAACAACGTTGGTTAGCAGAGCTTGTCATTTCCTGTGGGAATCTTCACGTGGCTGAACAATGTCTCTCCTGATTGGCTGCCGTTCAATTAGTTAGAGGTGAAATGACTGAGCCAAAATTAGCAGTCTGAACTCGACAGGGAGACTCAGAGGGCAGCTGAGTTTTACACACACTCTGCCTTGTGTCTGTAGTCCTGATAACTCCAAAGAAGTGAATCAGAAACGCAAATTCTCAGGTACTTTATTCCACAACGTTACAGAGCTGGATTTACACGTGTGAACTATTTATGGCCCGCATCTCGGCACCATTTGTTAGGCCTCAAAGGGTCTAGCAAAGAACAGCCACTGTGACTGCTTTTTATTACGCTGCTACTTATTTTCCTCGGAAGAGGTCTGGCATTCTGGGATGCGGGAAATTGCTACACATAACTAAACAACAAAGACCGGAGGGTGGAGTGCGGAAGGGGGACGGGTAGAGCATCAGCACAAGGCTATCCTCGGTACCTCGGTCAATGACAAACCAGGGTGCAGTAAACACATTTACAGCCAGGCTTTCCATGCTGGTGAGAGGCTGTCGTTTACAGTCTGACGACGAGCCACGATTGCTGAAGTTAGCATCATGGTAAGCAACAATTAGCAAATGGTAGGGAAGTGGCGCTCGCCCGCATGCGGGATGATGGAAGAACCCTCCACTCTCATCAGAAGACTTAATGACAGGCTCCATTTGTTCCAGGGGGAAATATGTTCCACTCGACATCCACAATCATTAACTGCAAGCTGCGTGGTGAGCGAAACCAGGAGCAATCCGGGCCGTCTCCGGAAGGACTGGCAGCTTCATGCCTGCGTTGTGAACGGTGTTGCTCTCTGTCAGCTGTTTCTGCCTCTGTGAAGGTTTTTTGCTCAAACACTCTGGTGTTTTCAATGTTTTAAGGATTTGGAGAAATAACAAAGGGCCGCCTCGAATTCGCAGCGCGTTGCGCTCATTCATTAAGGACCTTCGTGTCTGCAGAGACTCATCTGAAGTTCCAGCAAGTCCCTTTACCTGTAAGCATCATCAGCAGATTCAGAGCTAACCGGATCTCAACTCGCACCGTTTGTTCGTTCAGACCATTTGGAATAAATACAGCAATTATAATTAGAGGAACTTCTCATTGAAACAACGGACAGATCCATCTACAAAATGAATTCAACTTTATACAGCATACAGTAACTTTCAGCAGAATTTGGGATGTTAATTTTGCTTGCGGCCTTGCACATATTTCTTTCTCTTTCGTGCATTTGTAAGTTACTGAATGGACTTACAAATGCACGTCCATTCAGTAACTTACAAATTTTACAAAACTTTAGTTCTAATGACATTTGGGGGACAAAATGCTAAGCCAAACATGATCTTCTGCACATTGGGCTACTTTTTAGAGTACAAAAATAGTGCCAAAATGTATGCATTCATTCAAATGGTCTGAATGGTGAAACATGAATAGAATTCCCCAAATACAAATAAAATGTAAAGTACATCTGGTAGAAGAAGCTAGTAGTTCAGATGAAGGACCTAAAACTTATTTAAGATACAAATCTGCAATAATTGTCTAACCCTGACCCTATAGACCCCTAAACCTAACACAAACAGAAACAACCATCTTCCTGTGAAATATTTTTGTACTTGTGTTGTTCCACACTGCAGTGGACATTGCATTTAATTACAGGAATACAATTAGTGCAAGCAGGTCTTCAGAATGTTTGTTAATCCCCGTCTACGGTGTTATTGCGATTTTCAGCAGTAGTATATCACTTATCTGTTTTGCTGTTGTTATGCACAATGTAGCATTGGCTCTGCAATTCCAGTTTCAGTGGCATTTAGTCCTGTGATCTCCACAGATCAACTTGTGAAATGTGAAAGGCAGAGGGAGCTCCTTAAGGCATGGTGTGTGTTTATCATGACACTATCGTCTGAAAGGGACAACCAGCAGCGATTTAGATTTTTATTGCGAGCATAGTGCACATTTTGGAACCAAATTTGCCAGATTTGTCAAAAATAAATGACAGCAAAGATACAAAACCATGCACACGCACACTAAAACCTAATGGGTGTTGAGTAGTAGTCCTGTTTTTGGACTGCGGGAGGAACCCAGAGGGAACCCACATGCACAGAGATAACATGCAAACTCCATGTAGGAGAGACCTCAGGCCCAGGATTCAAACCCAGGACCTTCTATTTGCAAGGCAACAGAGCTACAGCCTGCGTTACCGATGTGCGGCTGGACTGTGGAAATAAGCCACTGACCACACTGCAAACGTTGGTTATTTAACAGAATGCTACAGGCGAAGATGTTTTGAAGCTTGTCTTTTGCCACCATGGTGTGTTGCTTTTAGGCATTGTTAAGGAAATGACTAATATTGTTGAAGAGTTGGTGGCCAGTTACTGACCTCAGTATCTATAATGGTTGTAAAGAGCTAAACCTATCTTTTAACTGTTCTTTTGGTATAAAGATCCTTTGACAAAATGCCAGAAAGAGTTACTCCTTCATTCCCTGTTTTACTGCACTAGCACCCTGCTCATTGTCTTTTCTGTTAAACACTGGAAACACAACCAGCTGTTTGGAAAGTTGGAGATGTAAAATAAAGAAAGCCATGTATGGCTGTTATTAAAGTTCAGTTATTTTGAAAGTAAAGTCTGGATGACAAAAGTCAGGAGCAGGATGTCTGCTAGCCAATATGCTAACAGTTTATTGCAGTTTCCAACAGGAACAGGACAGCAAGAAGAGATGATATTCTGTGCTGCAATTACATAATTGATTCCTAAAAGTCTATCCATTCATCCATCCATTGACTAGACCCTCCAGTCCTTGCGGGGTGGCCTGGGGGCTGGTGCCAACCTCCAGCATTAAACTAGAGGCTGGTGCACCCTGGACGTGTCTAATTAATATAGTCATATCCATATCATGCTTAAATGTTCCACCAACTTAGCAAATCTCTTTAAAACATCTTTTAGAATGACTACATTAGTGCTTTTAGCAGACACCAAGTTAATCTTTATATGTTGCTAAATGAACATTTATTTTTTGAGTGTAATAGTCAATATTATTTTAGCAGGCAAATGTAATGTAAGCTCTGTCCTACGGTAGGCAGATTTTTTTTTCTCCAGGATATAATACCGATGAACTTCATGGTAGAGTGTTTTAATGATGGATTTAAAAGCAACAATCCTTTCTATAGATACTCTGCAGGATCTGTGCAAACAAAAATATCAATGTCAAATTTATTTATATGGCACTTTAAAAACAGGTTTAAAACTTCACCAAATTGCTGTACAAAAATGATAAGAAAATAAGTTGATGAAAAGAAAAAGGAAAATAGTACAAGAAAAAAATATACGTATAATGTTATTAAGAGTAATAATAAGAAGTAAACAAACAAAAAAGAACCATAAACTCCTTTGCATGAGCAATTTAAACACATTATTACTGACTAATACTCATACGTTATGAGGTTTTATCAATCGTGATGGTGGAACATTGATGCAACTCTGCACAAACTAATGTTCACGAGCTTCAATGAACAGAACAGAACATTCCTCTGAAAAATCATTTGACTGGTTTAGCTATTCAGAAGAGAATTCCTCCAAGTTGCTACTAGAAGTCATTCTGCATGTTTATCTTCAGGGAACTGAATGAAGCAGTGCAAGAATTCCTCTGTTACAATGCTATATAATTTTTTTCATTTACAGGGAATAAAATCAGACCTAAAACAACATTTAAATGTCATCAAAACTGAATAAAAAATGATGTGTGACAGTCTAACAAAATTGAAAGCATTTGGCTGGCGTTGGCCAAATGTTGGTTTGTCAAATAAACGGGAAATTGAAAGGAAAAGCAATATTTGTGCTGCCACAGATGTCGGTGTTGTGTTGCCCAATTTAAATGCAATGAAATTTAGACGACATGTTTTTTGTTTTTTTTCTGCATTCAGTCTGTTCAGGAGGTGTTCCACCGTGAATTTTAACTCTGACTCGAAAACAGAAATATGTTAATATCCTGCTGGGTCCTTTGTTGTGGCATCAAAGCAGCTTTACGACTACAGCAAACACAAACTCTAGGCTGTGTGTCAGCAGTGGAGTTATCTTGTGTTTATATTTTGTCCCACTTAATCAAGAAGTTTATTATACAGACTGTCTGAATCACAGTTTACAGGCTTATTCTGTGTTTATGAATCATCAGAAATCAGTATCTGATTTTTCAGTAGCTTGATGTGTAGGAAGTGACTCTATGTTTTGACAGGTCTATCGAGGACCAATACTGCCAAAAGTAAGAAAAAATAAGAAATAAATATTGCAACAAATGAAGATAAGATTTATTCAATAACATTGTCTCAGCTGTTATATTTTCTTTTTAAATATTTAAAAATAGATGTATTTTCCTTTCTTAATATATCCTGTAATGTTTTCTCCAATGGATTTCCGTAGATAATTTATTTACATCTTTTTTTGTACTCCTTTGACCCTTTTTACATCTTAGCCTGTGCAATATTAAAAATAATTTCAAAGGATGGTCCAAAACCAGATTGCTAATCTCAAATTAGCTGCCTAGTAGGCCTTAACTGTTTTATAGAAGATCTCTGCAGAGAGTCGAATAACACATCAGAGTGCCTGCAAAGTGCAAAATGTCTCATTTATTCACAGGATTAATTATAGTCACACAACAGTTTCCAAACAGCATCACATGAGAGAGTTGCATTCTATTCACTGGTGAAATGACAAACAATGGCGTCTGCAGTGTCACCGTTTGGATGGCGGGTTGGAGGGTGAAACTAGGATGACCTGTAGGAAAACAACAAAACAACATTTTCCAATACTAGAAATGTAAAAACAAAGTCAGTGGGACCAAGACAAAGTGGGCGGTCATTGGAACGGTGTCACTGCCTCAACCATTAGCTGAACTTAAGCCTTTAGGAAATGTGTGCTGAAATGAAAGGATATCTCAGTGAAGGACTGTTATGCCATCATAATAGATTTCCAGCTTAAAATCAATGTACTTGTATACTAAAATGGAAGTTATGCTAACTAACAAGTTTGAAATAAGTTCTGTTTTAGCATAAGTTAGAAGGCTTCTGGTTTTTTCCTTCCTTAAAACAAAGACAAATTTTGCTTTTTCTCATGACTTCCCCACATCTATCTAATGACGATAATATCTTACTATTATCGTCATAAACTAAACTTCTGTTACTTATGCTAAAACTGGCATTATGGGAACAGGTTTGTCATAACTCCACTGTTAGCATTATTTCTGTTCTGGCTTTTGGTTTTGAGTTATGGCTTTTGCATTTTTTTTTTACCCTTCTGGGCCCCCGTACTGCACAGATGTCACTTAATAAATAGTGGAGCTGTATTGTGTACCAGTTCACACAACAAAAGTTATTCCTCCAAACCCTGAAGAGAACTGAATAGATTCATCTGACCAACTTCTAGGAGGAAATGACTTTCCCTTTCATGAAATGCTCAAATGTTTGTCACATGTTTTTCGCCGAGGCTAGCCGTGTTTGTATGTGAAGATTGTTCTGAGCCACTTTAGGTTACTCACAGTTTGGGCTTTTGTGCAGCTTGGAACAGCGTGAAATCCTCTCAGTCAGATCATCAGTCAAAACTGCGTTGGGAAACAATCTGGTTCAACTCCCTGGGAGCATTTTGGCATCAAACATCCAACCGTCAAGCCTCGGTTTCTGTCACTGACAGTGGCTGAAAGCTAAAGGAAAAGCATTGAGAAGGCTGGGCTTTTCTTCCTCCCATTCGATAGCGAAGGTGTGTGAACACTAAACAGTGAAAGAAATGTGAGAGCCGGCGTGGAGTAACACGAAACGCTGCTAAGAGAGTCTTTGAAGAGAAAGGAAATTGAATTTGCTGCCACTGTTCCCACAATTATCAATGCATTACATACTGTAGTTTTATATTTAACGTTGCATCAGTTTCATTAGTTTCTGTTGTTCTTTCCTATCCCAGCCAATCCACTATGTTTTATGTAAAAATAAAAAAATGAATACATTTTATTAAATAGATGCTGTATTGTAAATACCAGGGAAAGCTGACAGAGGACATGCAGTTTTGATGAATACTGCCAGAATCCAGCAAGTCACCGCAAAGGGTGGCGGAAAGCTAAGCGAGTGGAGAGCCAAATTTCAATTTTTCTTTTTTTTTTTCCCAAAGCTCTGAGCTACATGGCTGCTGCCGCTTTGATCATAGTGGAATAATATGCTTTGATGCTTAGAATAAAAGATCTACCTTTTGATGTATCTGTGGGGGGGGTCTGATATTTTTTCCCTCTCCTCACCCCCTGATCGTGTGGGTTTCCGTGAAACTGTTGGAGTCATCACTTGTTCCGTTCTGACCCAAATTCGGCGCCGGGGCGTTTTATAACCGAAAATCACAAGCCGACGCCCCAGCCGCCGTCTTGGGCTGAGAGCGCGCTCGTGCGTCTGTGATCTCTCTGTAAGCTGGCTGCGTGGATGTGAAGCCGTAGAAATCCCACCTTCAACCCCCATTCTGCATTCTCCTTGAAGACTGATTGAGAGAGCGAGAAAAAGAGAGAGAGGGAAAAAAAATACATTCTGTCTGGGTCAAACCTGACATTGGAGCTACACCTTCAGGTCTCCTTCAGAATTTATCAGCACACTGGGTTAGTGGGCCCCCTGACGATCTTATCTGATGAATTACAGGCAGTGGTGGCATTGTGGGTCGCTCTGGATGTTCCAGGGGGGCATGTTGTGAATTTGGCTTTACAAGTGTGTCACAGATGCTGCACTAAATTACAGCCAAGGATAACTCGGAGACTAAGAACAATTCTCAGATTAGTATTTTAACCTGCATTGTTGTTTTGTGTGTGCTGGTGAGGTCTGATCTCATATCTGTTGTACTGTTAGCACTAGTGGTACTTGGGCTAACTTTGTTGGTGCTCAGAATATTTTGATGGTGATTATTTTCACGGTGAATACAAGCATTTGGGTTTTATTTGCTAAAATTAAGTGAACAGTGATTAAGTAATGGTGGCTATTTATGCAGTGCTTCATTATATATGTCTGAAATTAAAACACAGATCTGGGAAGCTTATTAGCTTATTAGCTTATAACTCTTGCTCGCTACTATTTGCAGTAGTGGCTCCATTATATTTCTTAAGTCGAAACACACATCTGGAACTGACATCGGATCCAACTGAACCATGTTCTGCATTAAAATGAAAAAGAAAAAAAGTATTTTTGCTCATTTTTATAAGCAATTAGCTAATAGTAATAGCAGGCTAACTATTATTACCATTAAAAGCCACAAGTAGCGCTCCATTATATTTCTGAAGTCAGAACACAGATCTGGGAATAAAATTAGACCGTAGTGAACCATGTTCTTGCTTGGGAATAACAACAGTGATTTTGGCTAGTTGCTCTTAGCAATTAGCTTATAACAGTAGCAGGCTAGCTACTATTAGCAATACAAGCTATCAACCAATAATGCCGTGCCAAAGGATCAAAATTCCAGAAAATGACTCGTTTTCCTGTTATTTTGCTGTTTTTACCAGCTGCTGTTAGTGTTTACCGAGGTGGTTCTTCAGTTTACCATTGAATTAGAAAAAGTTTAAAAATATAATTTGTTTTTGTAAATATTTTCACAAAGTTCAAGTTGCGCAGTTGAATTTCACAATGCATGTTTAGTGTTTCTTATGTTTGACTCAGATGTTTTGGTTTTATTGAGAGGATAATGATTAACACCTGTAGCTCGTTGTCTCCTCTCTCGTTCCCCGGGTCGAGGGTTTCCCCGTGCGTAAGGGCAGTTCACACCATTCACGGTTCTACCTCAAACATATCCAAAGGTCCAAAGTTTATTCAGACAAGAAAATGCATCAAATCAGACCAGTGACATACCATAATCAACAGAAACTCAAAACCACAAGACAGACATCAATCACCTGAAAGAAACAGAAAAATGCACAAATACAGAGACCAATACGGAGACACAGCGCGTCTCCGGAGAGCGCCGGTGCCGCCGCACCCCAACGATCTGATTCATTCTTTCAGGTCCGAAACTTTTTAAAGGAAGGTGTGTTCTCTTCTCTAATGTATGCAGTCTGGGAGGTTCCCTGCTCTCTAATTAGAATAAGTTTCGAATTTCAAAGGGAAGATGCTCTAAATGTTTATGACTGTCGTTGCTGGGCTGGTGAGTCCTGAGAGAAGCAACATTCCACACCTCTGTGTGAGATCCTATCTCTCTTCAGGTGTCCTCTCCCTCAATCACATAACAAAAGGCCCCAATCCTTATATGGGTTCAGGAAACAGTTATCTCTATGCAGACCCCCTTCTGTTGTCCCACCAAGTGGCACATCAAGTAAAACAGACTTTTGCTGCAAACTTAAAGTGGCACAGAGCTGCTGGAGGAAGATAATTCAGCACTCTTTCCCGGGCCGTTAAATTACACCACTGCTTTTGGATCTTAGTATTAGCACATTTATCTTCCAAAACTCTTTGGAACAGTGAACAGTTTTAATACTACAACATTAATCTCCTATTATTTTGATTATAATGCATTAACACACACCCAAGTTAGTATGATTTTGACACTAACTAGTACTATTAAAACGAAACTACAAATTAGACTAATTTTATCAAGTCATGCACATTATGTCTAAGAAAAATGTTCTACTGATCAGACTGTTGATTGAGCCAAATCTAACTAAATGTTAACTTAATTTTGAGGCCTATTCAAGATAATGTTGATCTGTCAAATATTTAAACATGTGCTTAAAATTAAAACTAGCATAATTGAATTATCATTTCCAACAGTTTGCAGCTAATGAAAACCTAAAAATAAATCAGTTTCTTTTGTTAAGATTGCACATTAAGAAAAACCATACTTCTATGCAGAAATGCTAGTTGTGGCCAAGTTGTGGCCTAACTAATCCTTTATGAACAGCACATGTACATATTGTTCAGCATGTTAATATCTCTGTATTGATTTTTTTAAATTAAAATTGTCAAATGTAATGCTATCATGTTCAATAAATTAGAATATTATTGACATTTTCTGAAGTGATGTTTGGGTTTTTCTTAGCTGTAAATAATCATTAAAAACAAAAAAACATCATTCATAGAACTTTGTGTGTAATGAACCCATGAGTTTTACTTTTTAATTGACATTACTGGAAGAAATCCAGTAATTATATTCTAATTTATTGCAATGATATCAAGGCAGATGACTGCACTGATAAAACAAAACGAAAAACTGTACATTAGACAAAGACATAGCCTGGAATGTGAGACGGCATCGTTAGGCCTGTTTGACAGAGTCAGGTGACGTGAACACGCACTCAAACTGACACGATGTGATTAATAAATGATAGCGCCCATACTGTGGATTAATAACAAGGAGAAAAGCCCTGCCGAGCACCGCCGAGCTCAAATCAATTACGCTGATAAAAGCTCTCCATTTTCTATCGGATGACCCCATCTTGAATAACAACCAGAGGCGGGGAAGACGGGCGGGGAGGAGGCCGGGGCGTCTAGACATGCAGCTGTGTGAGTCATGCGGCAGCCAGGACAAACATGGGACACTTTATTTCAACCACCTTGTCAAGTTTAATCTGCTTTCATGTCAAGATCCCTGCTGCTACAACTTCTCTGTTTCCGACTCACAGCTACAAATTATATCTTCTGCCCTCCTCAACATGACAATAAGAAAAAAATTATATTGTTTTCCACAATTTGTGAAGTTTCCCAGGCCACGTGTCATACATTTTCACGTTTAAATGTTTTTTTTTAAATGCAATGTAAATATGTATGTACAAAATGTTACCCATGTTCAGTTTTATCATCTTCAGTTTTCAGATTTAGTTGCCAATGTGGTGAATGGCTTCTATTTGAATATTACTATTCATATATTTTTTGTTATCTGCTCAAGCTTAGAGTAGATTACTCTACATTAAATACAGATTATTTTGCTATGAATTTTATTTATACTAATCCAAAAGGTTATATGGTTGCCTTGTAACATGGATATATTTTAAGTGTAATCCAGTATAAAAATCCTAATCTTAGAGTTTAATTGGAAAAAAATAAAAAAACTGTGCAATTTTTTTTATATGTATATATATATTTTGTTTATCTGTTCTTTTTATCTGTGTGCACATCCAGAAACTAAAAATAGTCAGCATTGACCAAAAAAAATGAATGTTGAAAATCAAAGAAAAAAGATGACATTTAAATATTCATCAGGTCATTTATTTCTCATTTTTTGCTTTATGTTAAAGGAGCATAAAATAATGTATGCCACTCAGACATTTTTCCAAACTTATCTAGAATTAAAACGTAAATGCTTTGTAGTTTTATTATTTCCTTTACTTTTTAACAAAGACCCTGCAGTGAGGATGTAAACGATGGCTCTGCGTGTGACCTGGTTGCACATGGTACTTTAGCTGCCAGGCAACTGAGCAGGATTGTGCATAAGCTAAATCACATTAAAAGTTATGAAAAGGAGCTGGAAGCAGCAGTGAGGGCGGTTAACACAATGGGAGAAAAAGCAGAGCTGACTGGATTTTATGGATACCCCATGATTTTCAGGAATAAACATATTTCCATGAGCTACAAGCATGGCAGACTGATTTCTAACGACAGTAAAGGTCGATCTATTGCTCATATTACTTTGCTTTATTGCAGAATTGTAATGAAATAAAAGATCAACCTTGTGTTGCATCTTCATTCTAATAAATTATGGATTGTGAAAGTAATAAAATCATCTGAATTAGAACAGTGGAAGCACTTATTGGCAGAATGTCCTGACAGAACGCTCTACCCTGATATTCAGTCCTGTTGGGTTCCTACTTTTAACGTTGTTGTGAAGAAACAAGTTTGCAAAAGCGCTCTGAATGCAAACCATTTGCAGTGTCTGACTTCCTTGCCCACACAGCAGAGTCGATGCCTACTATTAAGAAAAGCTACACCTCTTTGATTATCAGTGTTTGGTCAGAAAGAGCTCGTTTCTCTTTGTTTTGTGTTCATGAAGGCAGGCATGAACTCTGCCTTCATGAACACAAGCGCTGCTCACAAAGCGCGTCCACCAGCAGCACATTTCCAGCACACTGGCTGAACAGCAATCCCCCCATGTTCAAAGTGAAAGTTACAACAGAGTCCTGCACCTACAGAATGTACAAACGGTTAGACAGGATTCTGTGGACCTGAAAAATGTTAAGAAGATCGCTTATTCCCTCAAATAAAATCTGCCCTGCCGTTCTGTCCCTCTCTGTTCCTTCAGAACGCCGACGACCTCTTGGTAGCTTCGGCGGAGTGTCCGAGCGACGACGAGGATTTGGAGGAGTGCGAGCCCGGAAATGGTGAGTCAGCTCAGAAAGTTCTGTCTTTATTGTGTTTAATTCAGAAATCGAAAAAGGGAAAAAAAAAAAAAAACAAGGAAATCAGTCTATCTCAGATACTTTGGTTTTTGCAGTGCCCCTGTATGCACCTCTGATTGGACAAGGAGGTTACTCCATGCTTTCTTTTTTTTCTCTCCTCTTCCAGCAGAGTTTGTATTTCTTCAATTTCCCAGCCAAGTAGTATTTCCTAACATTTTCTCAGCTGTTGCACAAATCTCCGGCGCTGCCTTTAACAAGGACGAACAGTTTCAACATGGTAGCACAGTTTGTTGTGTGCAGCGTGCAGCTGAGCCACTGTGTCTGAACAGCAGGTCAAGTAATGTTCTGACACCCCAACAGGAGGGGGAAGTAAAAGGCCATGTGTTTTACTCCCTGCCTCTGTGCTTTCCAGCTCCATTGTACATGAAAACTGCCAAGAACCATGTTCACACAAAGAAGCAGCATGGCTCAAGCTACTCCCACTGCTACCATTAGGGCTTAAAAGCGGCGAGGGTCAGGAGATAAAACGCACACTTTTTTTATTTTTTGTATTTTTTTATGAACAACTCTCACGCTGATTCTGTTGCGACTGTGGGAAGATTAATTTGGGGTTTAATCAAAGGAATGGTTTGGATGTTTTGAAGTCAGGTTCTCTACCGTTATTATCAGCTGTGTTTACGGGTGCGGTGAGATCTTGTCGATTAATTAAAATCAAAATTCTCGTCAAAGTGAAATCTCTCACGCAACGTCGGTGTAAACTATTGCCACGAATCCCAGACAGAAAGAGCATCTTCCGTATTCATGTCTGACTCTCTTATTTTGACGTGTGGAAGGCAGGAGACGTTGAGCTGGCAGGTTGCGTAATGAAATAATGAAGACTTTTCATGTATGTAACAAATGCATAGAAATCTCCCGTACTGGTAAATTATCTGACTGTCAGCATTTCAGGTGCTCAACCTAAAAAGGAAAGTGAAAACGGAATAAAGTAGCTGAGAAAAACGGGACTGGCTAGCTGCTAACAACAAGAAAGCTAGCATCTGCTTCCATACTCCTTCTTTATCCTAAACTAAAGAGCTATTATATAGTTATGTAACATAATTAGGCCAATCAAACTGAACTCCAGTAAAGAAAGGTCATTTAAAACATTCAGAGTCCTGGGTTTTGGTGGGAGGCTAACGGCTACATACCTATTAGCAGCAACATAAACGCAGCCTTACTGACAAAACAACCTACTTAATAGATGTTTACTGTGAAACTGTAGATACTTAAAAGACTATAATAGCAGACATTATCACATTACTAAGAATTGTTTCATGTTTGAGTTGTTTTTTATTTCTATAGTCCACTTGACTTTTAGCAAGAGTTTTTATTTCATTTTCTAACAAAGTCACAGTGATGTGATGTTTTCTACTGTCACTGATAATAATCTCACAGAATTTCACTTCAAACCATCTGTTTTTATTCTGTGAAATAAAAACAGAAGGCTTGAACTGAACAATACTTCTCTGACTGACTCCACCATCTCAAGATGACTGATGAGATTTACAATTTAACCTACGACAACAAACAAAATGGCTCTCTCTTGAAAAGCAGCCCTTAAATCTTCTCTTATGAAGTTACGAAGCTTTCCATTTTCGCCATTCACATGAAAAGCACACCACTTCTTTTCATATGTAAACAAATCTATCTAGGAAAAAGCGGTAGACCTCATTTCAGGGAACATTTGCTATTTGAAAAAGTTGGAAAATAGAAAAGATGGCAGAATTGCCATGTTTGCTTCCTAACGTCGCTGCACTTCTCCAGAATAAACTGGGAATAAGGATTATGGCTCTGTTGCGCCTGTAAATAGCAAGAGATTACAGAGCCTATCAGTATGCTTGTGTGAAGAGAAACTGATCTGAAGCTGTGTTCAGGAACTGGAGAGCAGCACTCTCCTGCGGTTTTCTCTGTAGGTGGTTGGGACCGAAATAGAGCCACGGTTCCACTCTTATCGAAAGCAGGAATGAGAGTATTTCAGTGGATTCTATGCCCAGCCTTAATCTCCTGTGGGGAAATGCAACTCTCTTTGCCCACCCACAAACACAAACACACACACGCACACATACACACTTAGGCGCACGCAGAGATAGTGGCAGACATGTTCACCTCTCCAGACAGACACTTGCCTCTCTCACTCTGTGGGTGTAAAGTTTTCTCTCTGCAGCCGACTGTCCTGAGAAATAAACACGCTTGCTCGCGCGTATGCACACGTGCTCCGTATCGCGCCTCCCAGATGCTGAAACGGTTCCAGCGTGGCGAGCCAGCCAGGTTGGATAAGCCTCTCTGAAAGCTGTGGACAAGGAGAGAAGAATCAACATTGTCCGCAGTACATGTCCCCCCCCCCCCACCACACCTCATCTTCACAAATACAGGCTTCCAGCCTGTCAGAGATAGGAACAATTCCCAGTGTTTTCAATTATATATGAGAAGGAGCTGGAAATTATTGAGCTGCCTTTAGGAAGGACAGAAAAATGTTAAGCGCAGCTGTGGAGTTTCTATTAAGCTGAGCCTGATATGAGGGCTGGGAATTCATAGGGATCAATACGACTGCTTTCTGTTTCTGTAAAGCTCTGTGTGCTTTACAGATGGTTTTACCCGCAGCTGCGATAGTAAAGTTCAGCGCTTAGCAAACATATTCATTCCCCATAATTTTTTTATTTTTGTTTACATTTTGTCATGTTAGAATCACAAACTTTACAGTATTTTATTGAGATTAAATGTGGTAGACCAAGACAAATTTGATATCATACAGATGCATTTGTTAGAAAACAATTTACAAACCACGTATAATTTTCCTTCAGCTTTACAGAGACGTTCTGCTTTGTGTTTGCTCATCTGTTGAGGTAGTATACACAGTAAGGAGAAAAGAGGTCTCAGTGCCTCTTTTCGCCTAGGGGGCCCTAGTGGCGATGTGTTTAGTATAACACAAGATAGAATACATTGAATGACTGACCAGAGACCCACAATCCGAACCAGGCAACCCTTTAATGGCCACGCTGGAGAATGTCTGAATATCTAAACATTGTCTTTGCTCATGAGAACGAATGAATGCCACTGTCTTCTGCCTGGTGACAAGTGAAAAATAGATGGGAAATGTATCAAACAAACAGTCAAGATGCAACGATGAATGGAAGGGAGTTTTGTTGAGATGCTTATCACGTTGTGTCGCACTCAGAGCGGAGAAATGAGAGGGGAGTGAAACGCAGATACCAAGGGGAGGGAGAGAGAGAGAGACGGGGAAAAGGATGCAAAATTGGGAATGCAAGTAGAGTGGAATTCCCATGAACAAATCCTGCTCTCCCACTAGGCTAATTAAACTTTGACTGTAAGCGAGGCTTAATTACATCACCCAATTAGAGCGCTGGTTTGAATCTGCCCTTGGTGGTAATGAGCCTAAGTCAGAGGGACCAAATAGAAATGAGAAGGACTCTATTACAAAGCTGGATTCAAAGCGGAAAATGACTAAATGAATGTGGACATAGAACAATTTTTTCCCCAAAACTAATAAAGTATAATTTACTGCGGCACACATTTCAAAAACGCCTATTCGTCCAACAACAAGTTCTGCTCATTACGTCTTCCATGCCATCTCCATATTTCACTTGATGTGTTTGCTCTACCTCCGCATGACCTCACTTTGCCTTTCTCTCACCAACCTCAAGCTACTTATCAGTCCTAGGACGTTGTAGACGCTATATGGTTTTACTCTGACAAGATCAGAGCTTTGGGGGAGCTCCTCAATAATTCATCAGATGCCATACCATAGAGACAACCTGCAAATGCTCTTTTTAGGTCAACGAGTGAGTGTACGAGATAGGGTGATAAATGAGGGCTGACCCCGGGGCGCCGAGCCCTCCGGTCCAGCGTGATCCCACTCAATGAGTTAGGTGTCAGTTATTTGTCAGTGTGATGCTTCTTTGAGCTCCCTTGGCAAGGAAACATCCCCAGGTTTAATAAATAGGTTCCCCAGTTTGGATGTTTGGCGGTGTACACCAGCGATGATCTCTGAATAGCAGGTTTCAGAAATGATTCTCCTCTTCTGATCTTGGATGTCAAATCCAAACCTGCGGCGCAGCTTCCCCTGATGCTTCAATTGCACATTTAGCCAAGAGAAGTAGAACTTAAGTAATCAATTAATCGAATAGACAACCCAAATTTCAGATCCTTAGAAGTTTTCCCGGTTCATTATGATTTAAGCAGATATTTGTACAGTAAAATCAACAATTATAATTGGTGGGGGAAAAAAGATAATCCAATTACTAAACAATGATAGTCAGTAATAATTTTATACCTTTTTCATTGTGAAATGCTGAATGATTCTTTCTTCCATCCTAAGATCACCATAACAACCATTTTTTGATCTCAGTTCAGGTAAAATTTCCAAGAGGTTCCAGGAGTTTATTGGTTTTCTAATCATTTGAAAGAGTTGGTTAACCTTCTGAAAGCATCTCAACATTATGTTGACCATATCAATCTTCTTATTAAAAGTATGTTTTCTTTTGTAGGATTTCTCTTTTATCTCATTATTTGATTCAGCTGTATAGCTTTCAGGGAATTATAGTCAGATGCAGACTGGACAAGGTAGGTTTCTTTTCCCGAGCGGACTTTTAATAAACATAATCTATACATTTTCAGTGCGACTGAGGTTAAGACTAGTGCAGAAGTTTGATATTAGCCAGTTTTAACATTCTAAGATCACTTCTGAGATGTATTTGGGATCTGAATTGAAATGTTCAGCTTCCTTCATGGACAATCCAAATCCATCCTGGAAATCACTTCTATGTTCAGATCAGACAAAAATTTAGTTATCCACCAAAAATGACAAACTGTACAGGAGGGGTTCAAACCAAAGAACCAATTTCCTTAATTTTGGGAGGTCGGTGATGGGTCAATACCTGCATAAGAAACTGATCTTGTATCCTTTTCAGACCAAAAAAAAACAACAACAAAAAAACAGTCAAAATCAGAATTTGCAGGTCAGACTTTAAAAGATTGGTGATCAGTAGGAAAACTGCAATCGGTGCACCTCTAGTATCCATCCATCCATTTTCTAAAAACCTTATCCTTTAGTGGGGTTGGGAGGGGTGCTGGTGTCTATCTCCAGCCAATGTTCCGTGCGAGAGGCAGGGTCACCTGCAGGTCGCCAGTCTGTCGCAGCACCTCTAGTACCAAAAGTCAAATAAGGATATTTGTTGTGTTTCCAGAAATTATAGTGTATCCCACAACTTAGACCTATAAATTCTTCAGCGTCCCAATTATATGGTTGAAACTTTAACATACCAAAATGACACTGATCCAAGTTGGGTTTGGAATGGAAAAATCAAGCTAATGATTTGCATCTGGAATATCTGTTTTGAAAACCTATGATCAAAGTTGAGAACCAAACCAATTAACACCATGATTGCTGCTAAGAAAATGCTTCAATATCCAATCAGATTTATATCAGAAGCACTTTAGGGCTAAAAAGTTGCATGGCTTCTCTGCAGCTGGCTCGTGGGTTCTTAGCCTAATATGTATACTTGGACTTATATGCACAGTTCTTGCGCTGTGTTTTTGACAAATTCAAATTTTTTCACACGGTTCTTGTTTTCAACCCTGATTCTACCCTGCTGATGGAAAACAGCAACAGTAAATGTCCAAAATTAATATATAATGTCATGTATGTATGGAGAATACTGACCAAAACTGCTCCTGGCTAATGTTGCATCTATGAAATTATACAAAGTGAAAACAAAACAAAACATTTTCTGTCTAGTTTGATGAAAAATAACTTCCATTTTAAGACAAAGCCCAAGCTGTAATTACTGAAAACAAAACTCTTGACTGATCTGTATTCTGCCATGTATGTGTGTATTCTCTATGTTTAAATAAAAAACGTGCAGCAAGCGATCCCAGAACTCATTTAAGCTATAATTAAATCCAAATCCACATCTGTAGAGGGAGAATTGCTTCTTTTTTTTTTTCTCTCCTTGTGTTGCTGCTTTCCCAGCGGGAAGTCTTCTCACTCACCCTTCAGATTACCAGGGAATGTGTTTGCCTTTCTCTCTGTGAACAGAGAACGCAGACTGTCCAGAGCTCCTGATTTTAGTCATTTCTCTTTTAATTAGTTTCAAATCACTTTAATTTTTCTTTTAGAAAAAAAAAAACAAGTTTTACCGGGGGGGGGATCAGCTAAAAGAGTTCTGAATTTTTTCTTTTCATAGGACTCAAAAATAGAGTGGAGATAAAGACAGGATAGTGGAAGAATGCTAAATTATGATGTCTTCAAATCAGGTTGAGATTCTCTCTGCAGGTCTGACATGTTTCTCACTGTGAAATCAAATCCGCCCAGGTTGATGGAGGCAATCCAGTGGCTCAAACGCTATAGGGGCTGACGGGTGAATTTCATTCCTACAGATATGTAACACCCTGCAAAACACTATATAAAGTCAGGAGCATTATTTTGTTATTGTGCTGTTTTTTTCTTTCCAAAATAAATCCCTTTTTTCTGAGAGCGACACCTGCAAATGCACCATTTGCAGACAGCTTATGGAACCCTTACGTTGCACAGGCGGTTTGGTGGTAATTGCCCCTATTGTGGTATCATTCCGCAGCAAGCGAAGCATCGGGCTCGGACATGCTGCTGGATATTCCATCTGTGGTCTAATCAAAGCCGAGTTACAGAATGCTCAGCCTCCAAAACAGCCCCTCTTTTTTTCCTTTTGGTCTAAATATTTCAAACGGGTGCGAGCAGCGCAGCATTATCGGCACCACAAATGTTTTCAAGCGTGTGACATTAATGCATCAGAGTCCATCTAGGCTGGTCTCATTTGGTGTAAATAAAGATGGCAGGTGAGTCACGCTGGGTGTGCAAGCGGAGCGTCATGAGAGTAGAGATTAAAAAAAAAGTTTCATCATGTGGCCTAAACGTGAACCCACCGCCTCAGCAGCTTAAATCGGTGGAGTCGAGCTCAATAAATCGGACCGCATATCTGATACTCTCTCAGTTTTAGGCGTAAATGACAGGAACAAGCAGTCACTGGAGACATGAGCTGTTTTCTCAATGCTGTTTAAATCAGAAATGCCATCAGGAAAACTCTGGTTACATCCTATATATACACATATGTAAAAACTCTGTTCTCACTAGAGGTGTGTGATACTTCATATGTTGGTATTAATACAATTCCAAGCAAATAGAAGAATCACTAATATTAATACCAATATAATACTTATTGAAGTTTGATACGTCATTAAACTTTGGACTTATAGGCATTTGTGTTTTTTTTTTCTTTTAATGCTTTTTTATTATAATTTGTTTTAAACCTGAGACAGGGAATCAGCAGAGGCGTGTATATTTTGGTATCGATCCGATACCGAGTAAATACAGGGCCGATACCGATATTAATACTGATACAGTAATGGTTTAAGAATATTAAACCATTATTAACCATTAACCATCAATCTTCTGACTTTTAGATGTTTGTTTTCATTGTTTGATTAATTTTTAAAGCCCAGGACAGAATTTTGATAAAGTTTATAAATGCCTTGAAAATATTTTAATAACATTACCATGATAAACAGAGACAATAGCAAAATAACAAATTTAAGTGCAAACAAATTATCTTTTGAGAGCAAATCTAAGATTTTTACAAAAGAGTTGAGAAACTACAGTACAAATCTAAAATACCATTTCAAGAGGGAGTCCGAAACTATCAGTCTTAGTAGCTAGTATTGATCCGATACTGCCTTAGTATCAATATTATCGATATTTTTGATTGTTACGCTGAGATTTCACATTTCGAGTCACTACGAAGCAGTTACCCTGGTTCTTGGCAGCTTTCTTTGGGAGCACATGCACTACACATCAACCTCAGGTCAACTGTCACCTTCCTGTGAGGGTTAGCAGGAGAATCAGAGATGCATTCAGGGGACCCAAACGGTGCACAGCCAGTAGACATTGTTGACTGGATTAAAAAACTGTTTCATCAGGCTCAAGGCAAACAACAGGAAATGAAAAGATGGTAGACTTGATAACTGCCTGGCCCACTTTGTGGATGAGGGGTGAGATTCATTATTTTTCCAAGTAGCCCAGGCTTGTCAGTCTACATAGGCTGACGCCATAAGGCCCCGAGGCTTCGCCGCTGACTGAAAGCACAGCAGAGCGGTGGGACGGGTTTGACAGAACAATCTCTCACTTTCAACAATCATGTGCAGTATCAACATTTCATAAGTGGCTAAATAAATGACTGCATGCTGTGTTCCTTTGGGTTTGCATGTTAGCCAGGAATAAGCTGAGAAACAACATCCCCCGTACAGCCAGAGGATTACAGTGCTGCTAAATCCTCACAAGGTCGTCCACCTGCAATGTCAGCCACTCTCACTGTGGAAGTAGGACACAGAGAGAGTGGAAGTAACTGCTCATAATGGGGCCGGGCCCAGAGCAGCTGTAGCAAGTTGCACTTGCAGCACATCTGCCACAGATGGCAGCGTAAAGGTAGCTGAGCTGGTATCTCCTCACCCTCCATCACACATCGCTTTCTTTGTTAGTTGGACAGGAAAAAAAAACAAAAAACGAGCCATTTAGGAAGTCCTCCAGAATGCTCTTGTTCCTCAAATGTGCCACCACGCTCTGCTGTCCTCCAGTTGTCACGGCGCAAGCGCATCCCTCAGACACAGAGACAAAGAGTGAAGGGAGATAACCGTAGCATTGCCATGGAAACTAGACTTTAGAGAAATGGCAGCGAGAGAAGAAGTCAGAAAGTTCTAGATTTACAAAGTCTTTTTCCCTTCGCAGCTCTCATGTTTTTCCTCATGTCTGTTTTTCTTTCTGAAATGTAATGTTACATGTTTTGGTAGTCATGGTAACTCGTATGCATTGGTTCTTTGAAATTGTTTGCTGAAATGTGACTAAAAGGTGTACAGGGTGGGGGTGTTTGTATGTTGATGAGTTAACTAAGGGCCGTAGAGGAACTCCGACAATCCCAGAACCCCTTTCCCCTGTTACTCTTGCCCGTTTCAGCCCTGAACTGCCCTTTCCAAAGTCTCACCCACGGAGTTCCACTCACTCACCCCATCAATCAAACAAAGAGCCTGAGCCATGATTTTATGCTGTTGATGTTGGCATTATCTTTGGTCATGTTTTGCTCTTACCTTCCCTTTTTTCTCTCCCCAAAGATGTGATGTAATTTATTCCCGTCTGCCATGTTTTATGACTGTTTCGTGCTCTTTGACCCTTGCATATTTGCCACTCTGACCAGAAAAAGAAAACCTGTATTCATTCTACTGCTTTGTGCTCTTATGCTTCTTGATATGTGTAAACAGTTATTCTGTCACTGAAGGGTTGACCTTTGGTGTTTGTCCTTTTTCATTTTGCGCCCAGTAATCTTTGGTTCTTATTTCACTGGGGGCATATGACAGAGGAATAGCGGGACCTAAACAAACTTTGGCTCATTAAGAGCTTTTTCTAACCATTGATGGTGGTTTTAGAGGAATGGTTTTAGTGGGGTTAGGGTTTGAAGAGCTTATGTTAAAAAAAAAGACACTTCTTTTGGAAAAGTTTGTATCCCTTTTGAACTTTTTTCACATTTTTGCACATTACAATAACAAACTTCAAAGTATTTTATTGGAATTTTATATATGCCAATACAACATTGGGATTAATTATGAAGGTGAAAGAAACGGATGTATTGCTTAACACTTTAAAAAAGGGGCAATTGTATTCAGACCCTTTACTGTTGTACCTCTGAATAAAATCAGCTGTAGTCAATTACCTCAGTCTAAATACAACTGTATTTGAAGTCATCAAAAGACTGTCATGGATTATTGGTAAACAAATAGAATCATAAAGTACTAAATTATTTGTGTTTTTAATGAGTCTGAAAATAGAACATAATACAAAAGTAATTTCATGTGGAAATAGATGGCAACACAGAGCTTTCAGCAGGTACATTGGTAAGTGTGGAATATGCACCAATAGGCATCAGTGGAAGAAATGCAAAACTGGCGGAATGAAAACTGAAAACATGAGTTCAAGGTTAGGTTATAAACAATACTCCATCTCATAAGAAGCTGGTCAAAGTGAATGGTAAAATAAATTTGGCTAAATATAGAGTAATACTTTTAAAGGTAGCAAAAGTCATGTGACACTAAAGCCCCTTCTCCATTGTCAAACCTCACTAGATTGAGACATTGACTGGCTAAGGCTGCCAGGTTGTATGTTCTTCATTATGTGGGTGTGGTCAAGACTCCGATGATGTCATTTTGCATGCGTACCATTAGGCAACCAGTTTCTCCAAAATCTCTGGATGTATTTGTTCATTGTTTGTCCAGTTGATGTTGTAAGCGCACTTTCGCCACAATGGACAGAAAGATTTGGATCTCAACATTTTATAATGTTATAGATAATGCCACTTCGCCTTCTTGACAACTACTACGGTCTCATTGCGCACTGGTTGAGTTGTTGTTTGAGGATGAATCAATAGGCCAGTCACTGAATACAGTCTGCAGCCAATAAAATTGCTGGCGCTAGATCTTGCTTTTTCTGGATAGATCTGGGTTGGACCGCACCCAAATCAGGGAAGAACCACACAGTATATGCAAATGGAGACTAATATAGGTGGAGGTTGACTGGTGAAGAATTGACTGAGCCATGTTGGTAGAGAAGGGGCTGAAGGCAGAGGGTCAGCTTCCAGGAAGACAATGGCCCTTAACATAAAACCAGAGAAACTATGGAGTGGTTTACATCAAAGCATATTTGTATCACCAACCAAAGTCCCAGACCAAACTTTGAAACTTTTATTGACTAAGTAGGGCTGAATATAAAACCATAAGAAACGCTTTATTTTGAAAATGAAATTTAAAAAAAACTTCTTTCACTTTTCTTGCACTTCAGAATTATACACAACTTTGTGTTAAATCCCAACAAAACTAAAGTTTGTTGTCGCAATGTAAAAAAATGTGAAAAAGATTAAAATCGATAAATACTTCAGCAAGGCACTAGATGTTTAACTCCCTGCAACATGCTTATTTGTAGTGAGATTTGAAAGTTAAGCCTTAAAAACTAGACTTCTGCAGTGCCTCGTTTTGACAAATGAGCCATAGAAACCACCGTGCCAAGAGAGGGTGGGAGAAACAGGGCAAGCATTCTCATAAAGTAACATTTGGGACAAGAAAAGGTAGAGGTCAGTGAGTAATTCAGGAAGGTATGCCATTGCATTGTAATTTATTTTAACACCAGAAAGTAGCAAAAGAGGTAAAGGGGGGTGGTTGTTTATTACTATCCGAGAACAATCTTACACAGCTTTCTTTTTGTAATTTTTTTTTCATGCAAAAATCATGCGGCCAATTTGTTGATGTAAGTGACCTGAACCTCGTGGTTTGCTATCTTACTTAACCACTCACAGCAGAAACACCTGAGTGCTAGCATAGGTAAGACTAGAAAGTTAGCAGTTTACGACAGGACTTGTAGTGCAATAAATGTTAAATTTGTCAGTGTTGTTTGTAGCTTACTCATATATTTTGTTAGTGACATAACACATAGGTCTGTCCAGACAAGAGAGGCAGAGCAGGATAGAGAACTTTCTTGTATTTTGTACAACACACTGCAGCTCAGATGTAGTCAGTACAGTCTTGTTAAATAGAACAGAATAGACAGACATAACTAACTTCATGTTAAGATGTAGAGATTAATGCTGGCTTTCCTATTTTCATTTGAACTGTTCTGTTTGATTTGATTTAAGGCGGGCTCTATGAGGCGGTCTCTAACACTCTGTCTCATTTTCTCTTTCTTGTCCTAGGAGGTGAATTAGTGTTGCCCATTATAACGGTGGACTCCCTAGAACCCCCCTCTATTGCCACCCGCTACCCAGTAATTCCCCCGCCCCCCACCACCTATCGCCCTTTCCTCACCCTGCTTGAAACCACCAAAGAGTCCGTCCCCATGCCCAACGGCCGCCCCCCCTGTCCCTTGGACCAGGAGGACTGCGAGGAGACCATAGAGGTTTCGGGTTCAGGGGAGATGACAGAGACGGATGACGAGGACTATTATAAAAACTCCCCTCTGGTCACTGATAGAACTGTCCTCCCTCCTCCCCCGGCAGTCGAGGGCGGGGTCCAGAACCCCCGAGACCGCCACTTCTCTCGCAATCCCAACTCCCATCGCCCACCGCTTTCCTCCACCCCCACTGCCAACCCCGACCAGCTAGGCCCCCGCGTCAAACCGGCCGCTGGCGGCAGCAGTAGCAGTAGCAACAATATCCCCGCTGGCAAAATGAACACCCGGGATCAAGTGCTGCTGCCGCCGGCCCACCCTTCGTCAGACCCGGGACACCGCAGAATCCCAGGAATAACCTACCCCCCGAATTTCCCCCATGTTCCCACTCCAGATCCCACGTCTCCCGAAAGAGGCCTCCCCGGCGCCGTGGAGGTGCAGCAGTCCAGCAGCACCACGGGGATGGTGGTGGGCATTGTAGCGGCGGCAGCTCTCTGCATCCTCATCCTGCTCTACGCTATGTACAAGTACCGCAACCGAGATGAGGGCTCCTATCAGGTGGACCAGAGCCGCAACTACATAAGCAACTCGGCCACGCAGAGCAACGGCGCTCTGGTGAAGGAGAAACAGCCCGCCACTGCCAAGACGGTCACCAAGAACAAGAAGAACAAAGACAAGGAGTACTATGTGTGAGGAAGCGCCGCCATCACACGCAAAGACAGACAGCAGGCGCACTTAGAGAAGGAAAGAGACGGGAGACGGAAAAAGATGGAGGGAGAGAAAGCAGCCTTGGTGTAACGGCAATCACACACCCGCTGATTTGGTTAAAATTCAGTATTGTAAATTCAAACAACGGCAAAAAAGGAGCAGCAAAAGCAGTG
Source organism: Phalloptychus januarius (assembly GCA_902982915.1). NCBI lineage: Eukaryota > Metazoa > Chordata > Actinopteri > Cyprinodontiformes > Poeciliidae > Phalloptychus > Phalloptychus januarius. The sequence continues at coordinate 2,542,147 of CADWAE010000137.1, forward strand.
TAGAGGCATCATTGTCCTTTCCATGACGTCTTGTATTTGTTAAGATGTTAACTCTCGTGTCTATTATGGCGGAATCTGGCAAACCCACTTTCAAATCTTCATAGGTACAGTGCCAATAACCACGGAGACAATGCTGATAAATCAGTGATTCCTTGGTTTAGCATTTTAAAGTTTTAAGTACTGTAAAGATGTACCATCAAAAGTATTGGCCTATAATTCATTTTGAGTGGGTAAAACTTGAAAAGTCATTTGCAAACACCAAAACTGAACACACATTAGCATCATGCTTGCATTCCTGGAACAAAATTTACCGCTACCTTACAGAAATACTTCAGTCGTAATTCATCTGGGGGTTAAGGAACACCTGTGTTCTCTCGCATCTGAACGGGTCTCTCTCTCTTTCGCTCATTGGCTAGCGCTCTCTGTTTCTCTCCTTGTCTACGGTGCCTAGCAGCCGATGCAATGCGAACTCTGCCATGTTTCAAGCATGTAGTATTCATTTACGAAAAAGAGATAAACAGTTTTCCTTTCTGTGGAGTTTCAAAAAAAAAAAAAAAAAACGGGGAAAAAAAATCACGATGACTGACGATCATACCGTTAAACGTAGCAACTATGTGAAATACCATCGAGCTCCAACCTAACGGATGCTAACTTGTACGTTTAGCCGCCAAAAACTCGTGGCCGAACCCACTTGGCCCGTCTTTGTTCCAGCAGATATATGTCGTGTGTTTTGGGACGCCACGGCGGCCCCCAGTGGGCCAACAAAGAAACTGTCATGTTCTTACAGTTACTAATCACAGAAAAAAACTCCAGCAAACCAGATGAACTCTGTTCTATATAACTATAAATATATGTATAGACGATGCAGAAACTTATGGACCTAAAGCGTGAGCAAGTCTATAAGTAAGTTTGCTGACAGAGCACAAGGAAGATGGACTTCAGGATTTTTTTGACAACACCCAACTCCCTAATCTTGACAACCCCTATCCCTCTCATGAACAGTGTGGCTGATGAAACACCCGATGGCAAGATTCAGCTGCTATCTTTTATTTCCCCCCTCCTCATTTCGGAATAAATGACAGACGTTTTAGGGTAATTCCGATTACATTTTTGTGGGAGTCCAAATGTGGGGGAGATCTATAACAGCAGAATAAAGACACCACTTTTTGTCCTTCTCTTGCCTGACTGGACTGATGATGGCAGCCAAAGGGCAAAACTAACTTTGTGGGAGGAGTATCCACAAGAATGGCTAGTCCCTGGAAGATGTACAACTGAACTTTAGTATTCCAATTTTCAACTCTATGGGAAAAAAAAGTAAACTGAACCATGAAAAGAAAATTCCTGAAACAAGTTTGTGAAATGTCTAAATATTTGACACTCATCCCATTACTGAGACAGACATGTGTTTTCCCCACTATCATTCCTGTTTGAGGAAAAAAAAAAGACCTGGGATACTGAAATTTCTATGTATTTTCTTTTGGTAACTAAGCAAATGTGATTTGGGTTATTAACATAGCACTCCCGATTTCCATGGGAAAATAAGATCCTCTTTTATTCTGTTTCTGTCATTGTTCATCTTTTGTTTCCTTTCCTTTTTGTGTCCTGCATCCATTCCTCCTACAGCAGATTGTCCATCTGTCAATCGTTTTTCTTTTTTCACTTGCCAGGTTCCATCGATTTTTCCTCGTCATGTTCGTCTGGTTTTTTTCCTCCTTGTCCATTTCAAACATACTCCTCCTCCCAGTATCTACCTGTTCTTTCTAAATGTTATTGTAAAGTGTTCCAGTGAGATGACTCTAAATATGTGTACATTAACAGAGGGAATACACTTGGTTATATACTTCTTACTCTGTGTCATGTGTTCTTTATACTGTCTTCTTACCCTAATTTTGGCTTGGTTTAGTCTAGGGGTCCCCTAGTCTGACCCTGATTAAGTTTTGTCACAGTCCCAAACTGTAATTTGGATACAAATCCAATTCTTTTTTACTGTTCCAGTGAGCTGAAAGAACTTTTTATCTGTCCGTTGGGATATTACCTGCCCTTAGATACCAACAGAGAGATCTTGGTGTGGCATTGAGGAAAAAATAGCCATAAGAAACTCCCAAGTTTCTAAAGTTGTGAAATCAGTTTCTGCCCAGAACAAGTCATTAGAGAGGCATTGAGCCAAATTGTCAATGAGTCATATAAAAACAGAGGAAACATGCTAATGTTAGCATAGAGCAATAGCAAAGTGTGCGCCATTAAAACAGCAGGAGCAAAACTTTACTTTATCAAAGGGTGATACAGTTTACTTGAAAGAGTTTGTATTGCAGCAGAATATTTAGGCTGACCAACAGAAACTGGTTGTAATAAAATACCAGAAGCTTTCGTTGGGAAAAGGGGTTGGAGGGATGGGAGTTGTCTTATACCCAACATTGAATCTATTGATTTTCCTGAGGTATCAGGTTGTATATCACCACCAGCAAATTCCTATACTGATATAACTGTGATCACTGTCAGGAGATCCCTAATTCAAACCGGTTTCCAGTATCTACCATTGACTTAGCATTTGACAACTATTACGCTCTAAAGAAAAAGAAACGTCAAGTTACATAGGACAAATGAACAGGAAAACTTCAGTCATGGGTCATTTATCGGTACAAAGGTACCAAGGTTCGAAAGTTAACCTTCCTAAATTACCAGGTGGTGTCGATATGTAGCTACAGCTCCTCTTGTTATGCTTGTTTTACTCAAGAAAATTTTAAAAATAGCTAAAGACAACAATAGCACTGAACCTACTAAAGTTACCAGCTGTTCATTCAAGTATTCACTCAAATTTGCGCTAAGAAAAAACAAAAGTATGGCATTTAGGGGTGTAACAAGATGTCGTTGCACAAGATCTCGCAATATCAAAACATCACGATGTTTCTGTGATCTTGTCAGCATTAGCCAGTTGCGGACGTCATGGCTTCACCACTGGCTGCCAAACTCTTAAGTCATTAGTTTGGCAGCAGTTTGGATTTCCAGGAACAACAATAAACGGCAGCAGAGCGACAGAGAAGACACAAGCACTAAAAGTTGTTCAGACGTCGAAAGAGACAGAAGGCATCGCTATAACAACCGAAGAAAGACATCTGTTTGTTGAGTTTGTGGCCAAATGTAGAATAAAGGCCTTTTTGATGCATCAATTTGATCTTTGAAGTTTTCTTAAGATCTTGTCCAATCTCCTTCAATATCTCGTCTTGTGAGTTTTAGATATCGTTATACCCCTAGTGGTTTTAATAACCAAACTGCAACTCATAAGGTAATACAATTTATTTGGTTTTGTGTGTCAATATTGTGCTACCGTGAAGCTGAGGTACTTTTTGCCTAAAGCCATCACACGGTAGGAGAACGATGCCAGCCCAGGCCTTGAAGAGAGACGATGCAGTAGCACTGTAAGGCTTCGGGGAAACGCTTCACTGACACGGCATGGATCCATTTGTTCCTTTAGCCACCTCAGAGTTGATCAATAAAGGTTTTCACCTTTATCTTGCAATGAAATATTTCGGATAGCAAGCACAGCCTTGCAGAGGGCAAGAGGGGTCTCTGAATGCTTTGATGGCTGACGGTAATTGTATATGTTCGTCAGATTTCAGCATAGTTTGCACCACCATTATCAGAAGACTACATGAAGGACCATCTCTCAAAAAATATTTAATTCCTGCAGTGGAGAGTGTAGAGCCTTGTAAAATCAATACTAATGTTATTCTGAGGCCACAGAGAGGCCAACCTGCTCACCTGTGAAGAGTCTCCGAGTGCTCTCACCAACTGCAGCAATTTTTTATTTTTATCGTATTTATATTTCATGTTTTATATATTTGTATATTTGGGGGTTAGAGACCACAACCACCTGCAGACAGCTAAAAAAGTTGGATAACCTTGAGCAGTTTGTTTTACTGCTGTAAAATGGCTGCTTGGAAAGACGAGTGTTTTGTTGATGAACATCCAGAAACCACTTACTGTATTCCAGGTGGTTGTGCAGGAGGCTCTACTAATGCTTTTCGAATATGTACTGCTGTATAATTGCGAATCTGTTTTCACGTGAGTGTAAACATTGAGTTGGGGAGTGGGAGGGCGTAGCCAGCTTAATTGTATTTAAAGTGACGGAGGCCCTAAAACAGATTAAAATCTGCTGAACTGAGCAGACTAAGATCTCATTATCTAAGAACAATTTTGTGCAAAAATGTAATGAACATGTTTTGAATAGACCTATCCTAACCTGTTCAAAGAAGCATAATAGGTCAACTTTAAAGCCAACAAAAATTGTTTTAAGAACCTGAAACATCAAAGACCAAAGTTTTTATTATTATTATAAAATTTTTGTTTACAAAACAAACCATTTCCTTCTTTATGTATTTCTACTATCACACTGCACATGATCCCTGAGGACACGTCGTCTTCAGACCTCTGATGGAAAACGCTTCATCCTCAATATTGTCACAGGCAGTCAATCAGCTTGATAAAACGCGTGGAAGCTTCGGTGAAGCATGCTTCTGCTGCAAACCTTCCAAGCGGTTCTGCACGTCGAGCAGCATCTCCAGCAGCTCTCCAATCAAACACAGCAAAGGCCGCTTCAAAAGGACAGAGGTAAGTGCTCTACACTTATCACTGTGATTTACTCACGCTGCGAATGCTTCAAGGGTCCCTGCTCTCCAAATACCACTTTGTCATTCTGGGTCTTATTTGTGGAGCTATGAAATGCAAATAACATGCATTTGTATGTACTGTCTGTGGTGAGTTATAACTTCTAAATGCAAAATAAAGAAAGAAGGATCTGGTGGCGAGATTATCAATCATTTGAAAATGTGTTGTTCTTTGACAGATTCTGAGAGAATGAATTTAGAAACTAAACCAAAACCAGTTGGTAAGATTTTGTGTTTTCTGTATACATACAGCAAAAACAAAGGTGTCACAAGAAGTACCATAAAATATTGTAATAAACTTTAAATGTGTCAATTTAAAATCTACATATTTACTTGGACTATTGCAGCTTCACATTTCCTATTTTAAAAACTGATTTATTTATGTTAGGAGAGAAAGAGAGTGGGAATATCAGCAGATAACAGGAAGGCTGAATGAAGCGATGCTTTATCCTTTGAACTTTACTTACTGGAGAAATATTAGTAACCTGTAGGAAGGATCTTTTTACCCATATGTCTCCTGTCCTTTTTTGGGTCTTTTTACATGTTCATTAGAATTCAAAGTTTATTGATCTTTGACAATGCATGGCATTACTGTTATATTACTGGAAATGGTCTTGAAACAATATTATCACTTATTGCGATAACGTCTGGGATAATTTATCATCCAGCAAAATGTATTGTGGCAAGTCTAATAATATTATGACGTAATTCTGGTAATATCATTACTTTATACTCAAAATATTGTGACTTAATTCTCATATTATTTCAGCTCTATTCTTGTACAACTATAATTCTTTCAATACTATTTTATTAGGGCTGCCTCCCTAGCATGTTGCATTATGAGATCTTGGTTTGGACAAATTGATTTTGTTTTTCTTATCAGCTCTAACAATATCTTGTGAGGCGTCTGCATACAGATGCTACGTTCAGGTCCTGAGGGACGTCAGAAGATCTTGGTGTTCACCTGGACAACAGACTGCCAGAAACAAGAAGGGCCAGAGATCTGGCAAAGGTCCTTTGCCGTCATCAACATGTTGTAATATCTCCCCTAAATTGGGGTGGAGAGAGTCATTCTGTTGGAACAGCAGCATCAGAGGTTTAGGGGGAAAAAACGAGAACAAACTGATAAAGAAGGATGGCTGTGTGCGAGGAGGCACTGTGTCGTCCCCAGAGATGAGAGCAGAAAGAGGAATGTTGGCAAGCTGTTCAGCATAACGAATGGCGCCGTACACCATCTGCACCACTTATTGATGAACCCAGGGACTAACTTTAGTTTGGGGAGTTTTCCAGCTCTTGCTTTTTTTTCTTTGCCTGGTTGTGTGTTTTTTTTTCTTCTTAAATCTAACTCAGTTTTAATTCTGTCAAGAGCGAATCACAGAAACGCTTCCAAGGAGATGTAATCGGCTCATTTAGGGATGCAAGATACGCAAACTTCATCGCCCTGAAGCAGAGGCAGGAGAAGAAAAAAAAAAGCACACAAGCCTCCTGTGCTCCTTTTTTTTTTTTTTTGAGAGGGCTTTCCTCCTCGTTTCATCATCCGATCTTCAATCCTGCTGCGAGTTCCATTTCCCATTTACTCACCGGTCTGTAAAATATGAGCCGCATGCATGCATAGATCACACCACAATGAGGCCTGGCCAATATTCCCTAGCAGAAACTGATAAATGCTCCTCCTTCAAGCAGATTTTACTTTTTTTTTGGATTTGTTTTCCTCCTGCTCTCTCTGCGCCACATCCATCAAATCAGAAAGTGGAAGAAGGATTTGTGGCATAATTTTCCTGCAGGCAAGAAAGTTCAGCTGGAAACAGGGGGGGAACTTTGCTTTCAGAAGGAATCCGATATCTGGGGTTAGACAATCAGCGGTAATATCGTCTCAGCGGCCGCCTCGCTGTTTCGAACCGTCGGCGCCACGCCCGGCTGAGCGCCTGCAGGTTGGGGTGAAAACCAGAGACGACGCATCATCTTCAGACTCAATTTGTTTATTTGCCTCTTCGCCCCCCGAGCGGAAAGCTCCAATGAGCTGTGAGGCTCGCCTGTTTGTTTGTTTGTGAGTACGCGGCTCTGGGTCTAATCGTGTGTGTGATCGTGCACCCCCCAACCCCAAATCCCCGAGGCGGCGTTCCTGACAAACGGGGGGGGAGGAGAGGGTTCCCTTAGGAAGTCACATTGATGCAGTATAGGTAGAGAGGGGAGAGTTTTAGGCTAGGCACGCTTACAGAAACACCTTTTAAAGTAAATCCTCAGACAGCTGAAGACTGAGCTGGCATCATGCTTCAAAGTCTGCAGAGGTATTGATCCAGAACAGGGTTGGCTTCCAGACAGAGAGCAGAAACTCACTGTAATGTTTCTGACCACTAGAGATGTCAGGAGCTCTTGTCTTTTTCTGTTATTGGTTCTTTTATTCACAACATTTACAATCTAAAGTGATATTTCATCATTCTTATGGAAAATCTACTTTTTTGAGCTTGACATCATGTTATAATGTCAAAAACATGCCTGGACTGTTGCTTCAACAGATCATGCAGTTTTGATCAATTCTGGAATATCCTGTAGCAACCATTCAGGCGGTTCCTCAGCACTTGCCCTGTTGGGATTTAAGTTTTTTTGTGTGTTTATGTTGGGTTTCTTTAGTTTTCTGTGTCCTGTCATGTCTCTGTGTCATCCTGCTCTTGCTCCTTGATTGTTTCCCAGCTGTGTCTCGTTCCCTGATTACCCTCCCTGGTATTTAAGCCCACCTGTTGTCTTTGTCTCTTGTCGGATTCTTGTCGTGTCTGTTGTGATTTGTCGTTTGTCACAGTGGAACTGAGAGATCCTGTGTCAGCTTAGCTCTCGTTTGGTCAGTTTATTGATACGGTTGCTACCAGTGCTGAGCCTTCGCTTCCACTCTGCTGTGCTGCCTGTAATCTGGACTGTTGTGAGCATCATCTTCATTAAATGAATCATCATCACTACATCCTGGGTCCTGCCTGCGTTCTCTCACCTCATCACAACCACGACTCATGACATGTCCATGCAATGCTCTGCCTATTTCCCCCAGTTTCCAGGCTGTACGACAGCATATTAGGGTCATTCTGCATAGAAACAAGAAAAGGAGGAGAAAGTTTCCAGTAAGAAAACTCAGAACCTTTTTAGAATAGTCTTTTTCTAGAAAAAAAAACTTGGAATTTACTGAGTTTGAAAAGTCAAAAGCTATATGTATAATAGCTTTTGACTTTAAAAAAAGCTACTATTTACATCGTAGCTTGTAAAAAAAATAAATAAATACCACAACAAAATAATTCCTTGCATTAGTGGTTTTTATCCGTATATTTCAAAACATTTCCCAGACCTTTATTATTTTTCTCCAAAGTTATTTGGGGACCTAAAAAGTTGTAGACTTCTGATTTATCCACTTCGTCCTGACCAGTGGCAAATTTTGCTCCAACAGAAAATTCTGGCAAATATCCTCCCACCTGAAATGTAAATTCTTTCAAAATGAATCACCTTAAAACAACATCAGATGTTTTGCTCAGGTGTGACAAGGCACAGAAAGCCATGGGGAAAAGACGGTGTTCACCGACTGCATAACGACCGAGCAGGCCTTCGTCCTCCAGTGCAATAACAAAGTCGTTATCTACTTTTAAGTGTCCAGGCATGCAGGCTGTCATGTGCTCAGGGACGCCACCAAGGTAAAACTGCTAGAAAACAACTCGTCTGAATAAAAAATCCACAGGTAGATTAGGCCGAGAAACAGCTGCAGGCGCATTCTGAAAAGCTTGATGGGCAGACGGAGTGGCGTTCAGTCCTGATGGAGCGGAAGGAAGGAAGGAAGGAAGGAAGGATGGACGGACACACGCTGAATGGATAATCAGCACCACGGCACGGCGGATTATCAAAGGTGGAAATCATTCCAAGACAGAACTTTTCAAGAGGAATGTGAACAGGCAAGAATTTCCCAAACAAATCCTTCTGCAAAAGTTGAACCCGTCAGCCAAACTTAAAATCCTTCCATCGAAACTCAACATATCTGAAATGTTTGTCATGTTCCAGCACAAACTGGTGCACACACATTGTTTTGTGAACCTTTTTTCCACAAAACAAGTTAAAAAGTGTGGCGTACAGTTGCATTCATCCCAGACTCCGCCCCCTAAGTCGATACTCAGTAGAACCGCCTTTTCCTGTGAACTTTCAAGACTTACTGGGTTTGTTCCTGCCAGTTTCCATCTGTATGGATGAGAATTTTTGCCGATTTTTTTGCAAAATTACTTTGACGAAGTTTGTTGACGTCAATTTTCGGCGCTGCTACAGATTCTTTTTAGAAGTGGAGGATAAGGCAAAAATACAGCAGAATTTTAATTTAATTTTTTTTTACCAACAATAAAAAGGCAAAACAGAGTGTAAAGCAAAAGATTTTTGAAAATATCACATTGAAATAAAAAAAATACTGTGCTTTCCTTTCTTATTACTGGTTGTGGTTTTGCTTTGGCAGCTTCTTCTCAGCTGTCCTGTGAACAAAACAAACATAAGTAATGCATTAGCTAATCTTTAAAATGAACTGTAAAACAGTGATGGTTCCAAGTGTGCTGTGGTATTTGTTGTGCAGATGATTAGCCTCTGCCACCTCCTCTGAGTGGGTTCAGGCTATAAGATTATCCAGAGAACTGAGCATCTGTCCAAAGTTCAGTTTGGATCCATGTATTGATTCAGAAGCGTTGAGTAAACTAAGCACTGTAAGGTTTAATATTCAAGATTTAAATTCAGATATTGAAATGTGTTCATAGCATGGCTCTGTCACAACGACCCAACGTGTGCTTTTGCAAAAGCTTTTGTAAAAGTTTTTTCAAAAACCTTTGTGAAAGCACCAACCATCAGTTGGTTTCGGGAACTGACGGTCTGACGGAAGAACCTCCCTTCCCCATTGTCTGACCATGATATTTGCTGTCGGTGGGTTACATTACCTATTTGGAAACTTCTGTTAATTTTGTAAATGATTGTTAGCCTATAAATGTTCTTGTTTACCCTGTTTTATTTAAGGTTTATTAATTTGAGGGTGTATTACATTATAAAAGATTCCCTGACTTGTGTCCTGTTCAGTGTTGTTGAGGAACACCTGAATGTTGTTCTAACATGGACTAAAAAAGCCAAAAACATCTGTTCATACATTAAATATTTTTGCTAACCTACAATGTTTAAATATATTTGTGGTCTCAATGTTTTGTCAGACAAAAAGTACTTTAATTAAAAATAAAAAGATGAACAATATCACTAAAATGAACTTACTTTGGAATATGTGTGATATTTTTTTTGTCAAAAAATTCAGCCTATTTATGTTTGTCTTTAGGAAACATAAATATGCTTTCTCATTTTTAACATTTGTAGTGGTAGAAGGAATATTTTCCCTCACTTTATATCAGCCTCACCAACACATTCTCCCTCCTTCCATCTTCTGTTTAATCTGTCAGGGACAAATTATAGCCGTACAGCCTGAATGCACCCTGCATTCAGACAAGAGGAGATACTGGATGTTGTTTTCATTAGGCTTCAAAAACACAATTTGAGTTTCAGAGGACAAGACATGGTGTAGAAATGTACAGTTGTATCTAGTAATGTTTGGTAGAGGTGGGCGGATCAATACAAAATATCAATAATATCAATACCAAGTTGGTAACAGTATTGGTAGTACTGTCCTAAGATTGATACTTTAGCTTATTTTTTTCCTCTTGAATTTTTATTTTATTTTTGTAATGTGCTTTCTCAAATCTACTGTTAAAAAAAATTTGTTTTGATTAGCTCTTAAATGATTTTTTTTGCACTTTATTTGTTGTTTCGGGTTATCATGTTAAGATATTATTAAAGTATGTTGTAGACATACATACAGAGATTGATACCAAAATAATGCAGTATTGTACACATCTAATGGTTAAAATATATGACATATCCTGGAATACAGCAGTCAGATAAACCAGAACAAGTTAAGCAGACTAACCAGCCCATTCTAACTATTCTCACTTAACATTAGAAACTAAAAGATGTAATTGCAAAATACCTTCTGAAAATTTAAACAGTACATCTTGGGTCAAAAGATTTGGGTTTCCTCCCATAAGCATCTGCGTAGCTAAATTAGGACCAGAAAGTTTGCTCTAAAACCATTTTGGAAATCGAAAGAAAAAATGTTACACTGAAATGAAAAGATTTAAAATTGAAAAAGAAATTTCAAAACTACTTTTCAGACATTTTTAAATTCATATTTGTTTCTCGTTTTCAATTTTTATTGTATTTTTTTAGCAAACTTTTTGGCTCCGATTTAGCTCCATACACAGTCGCTGATCAAGGCTCAGTTTGAGTTCTTTTGTAACTTAAAGTAAATTGGAAAGTAACATTTCTAACTTCTAGCAGGTCCAGGTGCCAGGAACATGTTGATCCCTGATGAATGAATGAACTCAGGCGAATGTCTAACACCTCCAGCGTTAATGTGATGCAGACAAACAGCAGTCACAAACAGGACATGCTGGAAGCAGGAAATGAAAAGCCGTCAGCCATGAATCCCAGGGTTCTCACCGTGCCATGGCGCGCCCTCGCTCATTGTCACGGCTTTTAGAAACAGACCCATCACCAAAGCCATTGGTTCGCGTCTACCTGCTGCTCCTTCCTGTGAAAAACAGCAAAAAAAATAAATAAATAAAAATTAGACACAGTAAAAAAAAAAGTTGGTGACTTTGAGCTTCCATTGCTGTCACTTCCCTTTTTCAGCCAAGAATAAATTACAAGTTCTGAGGCATAAATATTCAAGAGACTGATTCATAATCACAGCGTTGTGCAGCAAATCTTTGGTTATGTCACCGGTTGGACACAAGAACCTGATTGGTGTTGATTGCGACTGTATTAATGTATATCTTTAAATATGCACCTTGTTGCTTTCTGATATAAATATTGCAGAGTGTTACACGGGAGCAGCTTAGTGTGCGGAGGAGGAGCTGAGCTCAGTCTGGCCAGGATGTTACATAATCTGAGTTTTTTCATAAACTGGAAGGTTATTTAACATGGCATGCCAGAAATGAATTTAATTTGCTCTTTGCAGCTTGATGTGTTAGAGCTGTAAATAAATATTTAGGTCTTTCAGAGATTAGAACCAAAACCTCCTACAACAGGAGTGTCCAAACTTCTTGTCACTTTGGGTAAATTGACTAAAATCAATCAAATAAAGTTATCGAATATTTTTTTTTGTAGGAAAGAATTTTATTAATCGTAAAGAATTTTGCAGGTTTGTTGCTTTAAAATAAAAGCATCTAATTTTCAAATTCTTTTACGCTCGATTTAACAAATTTATTTTCAGGTACAGAAACAGGATGTGGGTGACTTTCTTTCAAAACGCTTGCTGTATGTAGCCAATTTTAATAAATAAAGTGAAAAGTGATTTGAGTGAGTCTGCTTTTCAGTAAAATCTCCAGGTAATAGTAGTTTTACGTATTGTGAAAGCCTGACGAATACCTTGTGTTGTGTTTAGCACTTTTTCAATGTAAGAAATGTATGAAATTAATCAATTTTACCCAGAATAAAAATAAAAATATTTCACAAACTAATTTGTACCTTTTGTGAACTGCAATCCACGGGCTTCAAATGGCCCCCGCGCCTCACTTTGGACACCCCGGCTGCAGAGTCAACACATGAAACCTTTCCAGCATCAACGCTTCTACTCTCCTGCATTCAGCACGCATCTTAAGAGAGATCAACACTCATCTCAGATCTGCTGTTTCTATGAATTCAGCATCATATTTTCACTTTCCATCCATTTTCCTCCTTTATTTTCCTCCCTGCTCTCTCTCTCTCTCTCTCTCTCTCTCGATCTGCTGAAGAAGCGTCATGGTGTTTAGACTAATTGACAGCACCTCTTGGGCATGACACAAATAGAGCCACAATTTACAAGTCAAATCTGTATAAGGAGCGGAGCGTGAATGGAAGGGGGCCAGGAAGAGCTGAGAACGCAGAAGGGCGAGAAGCTGGAGCGTAAAACCAACCATAAAATGGTGAGTGGAGGCTCTAAAAACATTTCTACCGGAGCCGGGGACGCACATGAGGAACCCTGTGGCTGCCACTGTATTTAATTAACACTCCTTATCCACGCAAATGAAACCTTGGCACACTTTTTTAAAGATTTATATGCATACAAAAACGGTGAATACAAGTCCCTACAGAGAGGGATGGTGAAGTTGTGTAATCCATTTTGTTCTAATCTGGTCGTTTTCCACCCTGGACCTCAGGAACCACTTTCATGTTTTAGGTGTTTCCCTGCATTAAAGGCATCAGCAGCCACTAACGCCTCGCTGAGGAGGGAGTGAGTTGATTTTATTCATGCTGCTGTGCATGCATGAGTCATTGTGGATAGAAAAAAAGGAGTCAATTTCAGAGGGAAAAACAGCCAAATATTTTGATATTAATCTCAGAAAATTTCTAAAAAAATTTGCTTGTGTTTGTATTGCTCCTTTATACTGCAACAGCAAATGTTTTCCAGGACAACGCCAGGGTTCAAGAGCAGGTTCCAGCAGGGCCGGCCCAAGTCTTTTTGTGGCCCTGAGCAGATTTTAATTCAGAGCCCTCCATACCAATGTTTCACCATCGCATACTTTAGGCTTTCAAAGTGTCGGGCTGCAGGCAAGTGGCATTTGGCAAGTTGTACACAAGATGAGAAAAAAAATAGGGGAAAAAACTGAGTCCAATAAATTTTTGAATCATAAATTGAAATTGTTTTTATAAATGCAATCTGTTTTTCATTATAAAAATACAAGTTAATATAACTTATCGAAGATGGAGACAGAAGATAGAAATAGCTTTTATTGCTTCAGGAAAACATTTTTTTGCCATGCTGCAATTAGCAACAATTGGAATGAAAGGCCATGATCCAATGAGGCTTGACCTGATCGTCCTCTTAAAACCTAACACACCCCTGAAGTCATCTGACCATGTCTGGACTTTGCTAAACGACAAAATCACTGCCAAAGACAAATATAATTCAACAATGAATACTTAACGGCTCTCTGGAGCACTCTCAAGGGATTTATTCATGTAAAAGTCTTACATTCTTCAATGTTTCAGACTTATCAGCTGAAATCAGGACGCTGTATAGCAGAAATTTCTCTCTTTTTAATAAACTCACTGCAGGCGTCACGTTATGAATTTTGTTCAAGCAAATCAAAACCACTTTGAGATGTCCAACGTCGTACACATAAACTAATGAAGTTGCACAAGCGAGCCATTCGCTCTTTCACTGGTTTAGAATCTCTAGTCAGCCAATGCTGCGCTTTAAAAATGGCCTCAATTCCTCTGAAGTTACACAGTTGAGCTTCCTGCAATATCACCACAAAAATTAGACTCAGATGAATCTCAGCCGTGTTGATGAATAACAATACTGTCCAAGTGAATTCAAGTATCTGTGGTGTTACAGAAATACTGGGCCTGTTAAATCAATATTAATGTCTGACAATTGTTATTGATGCGCACTATTCATGGTCCATTATCCCCAAATTCATCTTTTTTCTTTTTTTGTGTGGAATGTAGCTCCTAATTACTTTTAGTAAATCCAACTATTTGTTGATTTTGTTTTTGTTTTTTTCCATAAACATCATCTAAGATATTTGAAAGAAAATGCAGCTTCAGAGCTGAAATATCTCGGCGTAATGCTACTAGACACACCATTTAAAAAAACTACCAGGATACTTGGCAATTTCTCAGCAGAGGGTTCAGTCTTTGCTAATGCGACATGAGTTAATAGAATATATTTTCACACTATCCTGACAAATAATGACTTGTTTTCCAGACAAAAAAAAACCACATCACCTAATTTCCAGAAAGTGGATGGATGGTTTCTTTAAAAAGTCGTAAAATTTCCAGCCAGAATAATATTAGAAGTCATGTTTTAGTCTTCTGGACCATTTTCTTGTTCCAATCATGTAAAAAGGTTTGTTTGAATTTTTCCTTCTTTTCCTGAACACAAGTATGTTTTTTTTTTTTTTTTTTATTGCCTTCCCATACAATGGCAAGTATCACCTCCATAATAATGAAAATGACGGCAAAACAGTGCTTGTTGTTTTATAGTCAAATTTGCCTGCCCCTAAGAAAAAAATCATAAATGTTAAGGCGAAGTGTTGTATTTTTGCATTTTCTTTACCTGTTCAATCATTGCCAGATGTTTCCTTGGATTTTGTTCTTTTTAGAAAATTGTTGATTCTATCAGAAGGATCTCGGTTTGGAGCAAACCACGCACACACACACACACACACACACACCCATACCCACCCCCGCACACACACACACACGCATATTTTATCATTAATTATGCTACTTAATCCGCTTACTGTGTTCACACTGCACTTTTCACCCTTGTGCTACCTTGAAGGCAATACCCCGTCTTCAACTATCAAAGCTGATGGAGACCTTAAAGTGTGATGTTTGATTCACGAGCTGTTCTAATTAATCCCTTGCTGTAGCTATTAAAAGAGCCTTTAAAGAAGGGGAGGGAGTAGGCAGAATAAAGATGTGAAGAAGAACTGGAAAGTTCAGGTAAAGGAATTAAACGAAAACCAAAGTGTTGCGAGGTTGCCCTGCCGACTGTGGTAAATATATACATGCATAAATGCTAAGTACGGTCATGCTGTCGACAAGATGCCAAGGAAACGCAGACAAGTTCAAACGAAAAACATTTTAAAGTATCTTCTTCATGAAAGTTAAAAAAAAAAAGACACAAACACATTATGCTTTTTCAAGCCATGTTAAGCAAACAAATCAAATTTAGGACATTTCTCAAGCCAGACAAGATAAATAAACATCTGATTAAATGTTAGCAATAGCATCCAGACATTCTCAGGACAGGTGAGGTATGTAGCCCTCCATTGACGTCTGGGTCTTCCCCCGAGTCAAAGGGAGTCAGCCTGGGGGGAATTATGATCAACTGACCCCTTTCGGTGAGGAGAAACGGTGGCTCTACTTCAAACTCCCCTTGATGACTTTACCTTACCTTATCTCTAAGGTTAGTCCAGCCACCCAATGGAGGAAAGTCACATCGGACGCTTTAATTCAGGATCTCGTTCTTTCACTGGTCCTATGACCATAGATGAGGGTCAGAGTGTGAAATACAAACAGTCTTTCTCACATTTCTGTCAAGAATGTTTTGCACTTGTACTTCAGCTGCATAGGAGAAAGGCGTTTGAGGTTATTTAGATGTCTTTCAGTTGCTCTTGGAAAGTTTGTCTCTGGAGTTGTTTCTGTCTAAAATAGTTGTGTATAAAACGATCCGAGTGAATTTGTGTATAATATATAGGAGCTTAGAGAGTGTGTGTGTGTTTGTTTGTGGTGGCATGGATTAATGAAAGAGTGGTTGTCAGTATAGCAAAAATATCTGACTGTAGGGTTAGAGAGGAGAAGGAAGATGATGAATGAACAGGTAGCTGCCTCCAGACCCCTGCTGCTGGAGTAAAGCCATACAAACACAACACATTTAGCCATCAATCTGGCTGTCAACAGACCACACTTTCCAATGCATACGCACACACACACAGAGAGTACAAACCCACAGAAAGGCTAAAAGAGAGAAAGCAAGGAGGATGAGGGACAAAAGATGGAGAGATGTTAAAGGGAGGACAAACATGTTGAGAGATTGCCAACATCAGCAGGCCTGTGAGACGGTTTGCCTTTTGATGATTGTGTGTACTCTCCGCCATCCTTCCACAACTATTTTTGCCCAGTTACCATGACAACCGTCATTCTGGTGCTAGTGCACCAGAATGACACACACATACACACGTGTGTGTGTGTGTTCAGGAAATGTAAAGCCAGCTGCTTTGCTTGCAGAAACTGCATTGTCCACAACTTTCTTGAGCACCCCCCCCCCCCCAGCTGTGATGTCCACAGCAAAGTGAACAAACACAAACTTCCCCCAGCCTCCATCGGCGCGAGATAATCATTCATAGTTTGGGATTATTCATGGCCCCAGTTATGTGGAACAAATTAAGGACACATAGAATGACGAGGTGCTCATTAGGGCCTATTCCAGATAGGGTTCCATTATGGAGCGCTCTAATTAAACTGCTGGCGTACCGAAGCTGCATCCAGCTGACCTCACTGCCTCTGAAGGCAGTTCGTCTCCATCACGCAACCAGGATCCACTCATCACTACCCTGCACTCTATCTGTGCTAATTAAGAGTATGTCTATAGGATTGGAGAGCAGTTTAGTTTTGCACATTTATGCACAAGATGACAGACACGGTTACTCTGGAGAACAAAACTGGTACGATTCAGAAGTACATTATCCGATGTTCAATACTTACTTCTTACCAGTTTCCAGGTACAGATTTTTAATGAAACGTGGAGCGTGGCAACACTTTCATCCTAGTGTAGTGTAGAGGCTAGTGTACACTTTTATACTTACTGACTTAATGAAGGGGTCCAGTCCAGATGTTTGTTGTGGATCTGGTTTGCTGTGGGGCTGTTGCAGGAGAACAGGGCATCTGATCCTCCGATAAGCAAAAGAGAAGCTGGGTCTGCATTTTAGATACAAACTCAGTGGTGTTTCCTTTACTGGTTGGACTCCACTGGTACTCTCCCTAATCACAAATCCTACTAGTTGAGTTCATGAACAGGACTTTGAAATGTAGTCATGAAGAACATGGTGTCTGGTACAGAAACAGACACCCTCAACAAGCTTTGTCTTGTTGCAGATGATAGGACTAGAGCAGCCTTAGCTGAGGTTTGTATATTCTGAGTCTCCACCTCAAGTAGAGGAACTCAGGTATGTGGTTGAGGTGGTTTGGCCTCTTAAGGCGCCTACTGTTGGAAGTTGTACAGGTTACATCCCAGTGAAGGAAGTTCCTGGACGCACCCAGAACTCACAAGAGGAACTAAGTGTTACGTTGCCCTGCTGGACAAGCAGAAGACAATGGATTGATAAATGTACACCATCTTCAACAAAAGCTCCGAGGATTATTGCAATATTTTTGACTAATTCAAAGTCCTAAAACTGTTTGACTTATAATGCAGGAAATTCAAAACAACCTTTCAACAATTTATCTGAAAGATTTCCATCGTGGAGAGTGCTATTGATGTGTTTCTTCTCTCTGTAGGTGGCAACAAGCGCCAGTCTGTTAGTTGTATACAAAGAGGTTTAACAGCTATGGCGGCACCTGCTGTCTCTATGTTTTGGCTCCACTGTGTCACATAAAAACTGTATCTGAGTATTTACGAATAGAATGAGCTCATATTGTGATCCGGTTAAAAACGGTCCCGTCGTTCCATTTTGGCTCAGTTAGACACACATATATAGAGGCAACAATATGCTTATCAGACTATATCAGGTGGAGAATAAGTTGGCTCGTATTGCTGGAACTTGACTGATTCAGAGAGAACAGTTGACAGTTAAATATGGAGTGTTGCAGAAACCTCGTGTGGCTACAGCATATTATTTTCCACATTCATCTACATCTGCAGCTAAACCACTTCAGCAATTAACATTAAGATCAACATCAGTGTCACATTGATGGAGTTACATCACGAAGAACAAAGATTTATTACACATACACCAGTTATTTAATGTGTAAATATTAGTCTGAAACTATACTAAAAGATATATGACTCTCATACCCCTAAGTGTGACAGACATCAAGTTTGTCACAGTTGTATTTTCTGTAATCACTATAAATATAGGGCTGCCCAGTGGCGCAGTTGCTATCACTGTTGCCTTGCAGCAAGAAGGTTCTGGGTTAGATTCCCGGCCCCGGTCTTTCTGCATGGAGTTTGCATGTTCTCCCTGTGCATGCATGGGTTTTCTCCGGGTACTCCGGCTTCCTCTCACAGTCCAAAAACATGACTGTCAGGTTAATTGGTCTTTCTCTGCGACAGACTGGCGACCTGTCCAGGGCGTACCCCGCCTCTCGCCCGAAATGATAGCTGGAGATAGGCACCAGTAACCCTCCGGACCCCAGTAAGGGACAAGGGTGTAGGAAAATGGATGGACTATAAATATATCTTTTGATTGGTTCTCTAGACAATTTGGCTGTTAGAGTGGAATCTGGCAATATTCTGTGGCTAAAGTTTGACAGGGGGTCTTCCTGTTCACCAGACAGATTCCTTAATCCCTTATGGACGAATGACGCTAATTAGCCTCATACTTACTTTCACGGTTGCCCATTTTCCAACGTCATAAAGATGATGACAGTGAAAACATGTGTAAAGCTGGGACGATGTGTAACATGTGTAAAGCAGCCTCCAGTGTAAAACTGGAGGCTGAATACGATTCAGATCTTTAATGGCTGTTGTCACAGTACAGCTGGGAATATTTGACACCGGCGTGAACGTAGTTACAAGTTTAACAGACAAGCAGCCAACCGACTAAAATCTCTTTAGGATCCTGTCTGTCAAACTGCTAATTATAATGTTCCAGTTCGTGTGCTTTAACAAATTATTGAGACTCGGAGAAAGATCACCAGAGATTAACTAGAACCTCAGGGAAAATCAACTTATGAGATTTTAGGTGCTTGTTTCCATCATCCTCTCACACAACTCTGGAATCTCTGTAAAATACCAACATTGAGAGAATCTGACAGTTTTTTCCATCAGTAATGTGATTCTTACTAAAAGAGTTTGACATATAGTGAACTATTTTTAAGGGCTTGGCCTTCAGGTTCTGTTCCTCTGCTGTAGATAAAACAGAGAGTAGCCAAATCCTTTTTTTAAAGATGAACACACTGTAACACATTGTCATGATTAGGTTGTGTTGGACAAAAGTGAGGAAAATAGCAGTAAAGGTCTGATGAAGACATCCAGAAAACCTGGAAAGCCATTGATTGGGATTCTCCTTTTTCATTATTCATGCCAATCTGGTGTCACTGAAAATATAAAGAAGCATCTCACCTCTACAGAGGCTGGTTCATATGGTGGAGCAGGACAAGAAGACTATTGTCTGGGTTCTGAGACTTTAAATGAATTCTGTTAGTTTATAAATCGCTGAACACATTGACGACCTGTTGTTGTTGTATGAACCTTCCAGGCTCCGGTCTTCTTTGTGTCCCTAAAACTAGAACCAAACATGGAGAAGCACATGCATCAGTAATATGGAACAAACTTCCCCACAAAACTGCCAAACACTGGTTTCTTAAAATTAAGACTGAAAACCAATTTGAGTTACCTAAACAAAATGCAATAACTGGAACGTCAAGAAACGTATTTTATGTGAATTTGCTTGATGATGGCATTTAATATTGTTTCAAAATGCTGCATTATATTTGATGACGTAAAGCACTTTAAACTGCTGTGCTTCTGAAATATGCTATGCTAATGAACTTGACTGGTGCTGAGAAAAGGCTGGCAAAACATTAAATCTATAATCGACGTACACAAGGAGAAGCATTTAATCAATTTATGATGTGTATAATGACAAAGACATGAAAGAAACCTGTGTCTTCTAGTTCATGTCTAAAAGTAATTGTCCTGAATGATTTGTTCATTTGCATACAAAGTGTGGAAGATGGTTAGAATTTATTTGCAAATGTTAAAAGTCCAAAGCATGAGTCATCTGAACATATAACAGTATAAATATGATGAGGGAGGAGAATTAATTGCTGCTGTTGAGGAAGAAGGTAAACACAGAGGTGGGTCAGCTCCTGGCACACGAATAGATATATAGAATATATACAGCCAACAGCTCTACCAATTTATTATCTCCTAAGGGGGATGAATGGACTTCCCGGATTTCATTTGGATAAGAAATGAGGCACAGCAAAGAAAACCTATCCGTCATCATTCCGGCGTGCTCAGGACAGCCTGTGAATGGCTTTTAAGAACACCATTTATTACGGCTTACTCTCCACTGTATACCCCTGGTTCCTCTTAAAATGTTCAATTGCACCTCCACTGGTCATGAATCAAGATATGGACTCACAAATCCCAGAGGACTGAGCCTGAGGGAGAGGAATTAACCGCACCGACGGTCCTGTGCAGTACAGAAGCCGACCGCTGCTGCTAATGATATCGTTCTATTGTGCACTTAATAGAAAAAGACTCTTTTATATATATGTATATGCATATTTCTCAATTTTGATCATTTAAAAACTGCCACGTTCTGCTTCTATAAACTTTTCTATAAACGGAACAATTTTTTTTTACCGCATTGGAGAGTTGAGCTGCTGTGTTTCTGAAATACAGCAGAATTTAGTGATAAATTAGCAGCTAGCCAGCTAGCTAATGAGCTTCTTCACAGCCCCGACATGTCACAACATCAAAGAATATATTACTTGTATACTAATACATTAATATATTATGGTCTTTCCAAGATGGAAGTGGATTTCCACCAGATTTGAATAACCGTCTTGGTAATCATGTGAAAACCATTTTATAACCCTATAAACCACAACGTTTTTCCAGTCATTTTATGACCTTCTTCTGGTAATATTGTAATTTTATTCTGCTAATATTAGGATTTTATTCACATAATTTCAAAAGAAAAAGAATCTCTGTCTGGCTGTAAAACTCTCCTGTAGGGAATCATATTTTATTTTTTGGACGTTGTGCACTGAATCTTTTAGAATACAAATTTCAAGTGTCCATTCATATAAAAAAAATTTTTATGTTGGACTTTTCAGCTTAAACCCACTTGTTTGTTGCTAATGTTTCATTTTCTTCCTTATTGATATTGGTTTGACTGCTATATTCTTCTATTGATCATGCAGATATTTTAACTTTCATCAAAGGTCATTTTACAGCAGATATGAATTATCTTGCCAAATTATTCCACTTGATTCCCATCTTTGGTTAGAAAAATAGAGGACACACAATCCCTTCAACCCAGAACAAACTTCAAAAATGAACAAAACAATTAGGAAAACAGTAAGAACGCTGTGATGTTTTTGAAGCCGTTATCAAAAAATTAAACTCTTATTTTAGATGATTTCAATTAAACCCAAGTCTTCCACACGCTGCCAAAAGAAACCTGCAGCATCCAGTAGGATTTCTCCCTTCAGTGTTGGGGGTTTGTCAGGCTGAATAAGCAGCAATAGTTGCTGTCTCTGCCCATTTTTGTCACAACAATGAAGCATGTAATTGTTCTGTACACATGCTTCAAGGCCAACAGCAATATTTACCCTGCAAACACGTCTCACTCGGAAGTCTTTCATGCATGCAGGCGCACATTTATTTATTTGGTGCTCCCTTGTTGAGGGGCCACAAAGCAGCACAAAGTTGCTGTGCATTACTGCCATGCTCCTGTTAAAGCAGGTGTATAATGTATGTACATATATATCTATCTATATATATATATCTATATATATATATATATATAGATATATATATAGAACTGTCCAACCCCACCTCTCTCCCTTTGACAGGTGGAGATAGGTACCAGCGCCCCTCCTAATCCCAATCTGATGAGTGTGTAAAAAAATGGATGAATGGATGAAAGAAATTATATATTATTATTTTATTTTCCATACCAGAAATTTTACTGGCAAAATCTGGCCACTAAAAATATATATTATATTATTTTTTATATTGATTGGAGAAGGTGTCCCTGTATGCCTTTGTTTGAACTGAACATGAATTTCTGAGGTGATCATTATTTCTTCCATGATCTCTGTCCCCATTAATCCCCCACTTGGGGACACCACTGTCAGGTAGAGCCAACCCGCAGCTAATTTTGAACAAACCAGCCAAGGCAATTTAGGGGGAACATCTAAGATAAACTTCACACCAATCACGTGTGTATTTTTTTTCTTTTTTCAGAATATTGGAGGGAATTAAAGAGATTAAAGAGCACGTTTGGTATGCTGCCTTTTCTTTACGCCATGATAGACACGCTGCTATGATGAGGAGTAAAGAGCACAGATTGTGTAATGATTCAGTCCTGCCTACATTTTCCTTTTGTCTGTAATTTCCATGATCTCAATCTGTCATTCAGCGCTCCTCCGTTCCACGTGCAGCTCTGCGCGGCTGTGGGAGGACCCGCGCGCTCTGAAAGCATCATTATTCAGATGCTCAGGAAAGGGAAACACATGCTCAACCCCTGACCTGACGCGGCGTTCACTCCAAAACTCCCCGTTGACTCCACGGAGACAAAAAGAGCAGGCTGCAGTGAAGACAAAGCAGAATAAATTAGTACTCTAAAGTCTAATATTATTATGCAGCGCACTCAGACACTGCCCCCTGGTGGACGGAGCTAGAGAAGCAGAAGCGACTGGATCTGCATGCTGATGAATAAATGCAGAATGTCTTCCTTTTTTTCCCTTTTTCGACCCTTATTCGGTCACTTTCAATTTACATTGGCATTAAAATTAACAACCACACTCATCTGTTTAACTAACAGCTTTAGCTTTTTTATTGCTGCAGGAAAAGGGAACATCTTTGTTCCGGTGTCGATTTGCCCTCACAGCAAGTCTTATCAGTCAGCCATTTTTTCCCACTCTGGTTCATTCTCCTCAAAAGATCTTTGCGTGATTTGGCTGGGGGAAGCGCATATCACACCAAAATTGCCTGTTAACATATATAAAGTCAGATGAGCTGCAGTTTTTTTTGTTTTTGTTTTCTGTTCTAAGAACTGTAGGCTGAGATTCAGTTGTGAAAAAAACTGTAAACCTTATCAGATAATGGATGGATGACTTTAAGTATCATAGCATCTCAAAAGTATTCACATTTTCTACATTTTTTTCTTATATTTTGCCACTGAGCTGTGCATAAAGGTGGTGAGGAATTGTAATGTGATCTCAGTGAAACCTCAGTAAAAATTCAGACGTTCTGTGAAGGCATCAGGAGTCTGATGGGGAACATTAGTGAACAAATGGCATCATAAACACCAGGTCAGTGAGAATGCTTTGAAGAAGTTAAGACACATATAAAACCCTTTAGCTTCTCATTCAATCCAAGTCAAGGAAGAGCACGAATCAACAGACATGTTACTGCAAAACACCCAAAACCTTCCTGAGTATTTTTGCTTTGTTTCTGGCGCAGACATCTTAGTACAAAACTAACTTCCAAGTAACTTTTTAGGGAAATATAGGAGCTTAAGTCAAAAACTCCTTGTCAGTGAGTATAATTGAAAGAAAATGTTTCAGTTTCCCATGAAGTCAAATGATACTGAAGTAATGGGAGAAGAAACGGGGTGCACCTGAACACACCGAATGGCCTGTTTTTTGGGGGGTTCTTTGTTTTCCCCCATCAATGGCTTTTATTCCCTCCTTGATGGTGCAGGTCGTATTCCGAGATGGCAATGCCAGGATTCATTGGTCTCAAATAGAGGGAGATTGCTTCAGAGAGCATGATTCTCATTTTAACACCTGGATTGGTCTCCGCAGAGTCAGGACCTGAACTCCACGGAGAGTCTCTGGGTACAGACATTACACAGCTGTCTGGCTTTCTCACAAGGACTTGATTTTAGGAGGTTATTGTAGGAACTGCAAAAGGCAGTCGATTATTATTCAAATGGAGGAAACTTCTGTGCATGAAGGGCTTTAATACACAAAGTTGGTGGCCAGAGCAAGCTTAGAATCCCGACCCAAAAAAGTCAGTATGCAAATGCTGCAACCCAAAGAGTTTGTCCCTCATCCTCCTCTACACAACAACTCCCTGAATAATCAAAATAATGTGCGTCTCTACTTCAGTTTTTTTAACTGCTCAGTTCATGACATTTTAATTCTGCTGTCTCTGGCAACACCACTGTGTAACCCAGGGTAAAACCGCCCTCAATGGTAAAACTGCGCTTGGTCCCGCCTCTGCTGATCCATTGGTTAGAGTGACAGTCAGTCACACAGTCCATTCAGCCAATCATCTGCACCTGAAGTGGTCAATCAGGCCTGGTCCAGCTGTCCCAGTCAGGTGTGAGGGGGAGAGCTGGAGACAAAGGAGCTGCAGGTTTGTGCTTCCAAACAATCAGTTCATCTCTTTGTTTATTAACACAATATAAAAGTCATGTAGATCTGAACACCCAGTGAACTTGGAGCCATCAAGTTGTCATGCACTGAACTATATATGGAATTGCGGAGCAGTGAACACAATGTTTCACAATGTTTGTTTAGCATGTTGGTGGTAGCCAATGCTAATTGTTTGATCATCAATTGCAACATTATCTAACTTCTTAAATTCAATCTATGTGTTTAAGATAATGAGATAAATGCTGAAATCTTTATTTTGTTTAAAAGATTTGATTATGGATATAACTGCATTTATTTCTGTATATATCTGAAAGTCTAGTTAACTAGCAGGCTGGTAATTTACTGATCCTGTTTATTGTCCCTTTTTAAGGGTTAAAGGTCGGTGAGCTTCTGACAGCTGGCTGGCGCCAGGAGAACCTGACATTCACTCCGTCCTGGTCTGGTAGGAGGCTGATGGTCTGCAGTATTTCCCTCTATCTCACCATACAGAGACACAATCCTTTAGTCATCTCTTCTCCATTGGAAACAAACTTTGCTTGGACATTTTTCACCTCAAACATCTGGACAAATTAAACCATTTCAAATGTGTGTCAGTCAGACTCTGCTGACCGGGGAAATTTAGGACTTTTGTGCATTGGAAGAGCTACTGCAGTACTGTGTGTATATATATTTAGTATTTATTCTTTGGGTTCTTTTGCATGTTTTGTGTGGTGTTCACTTACTTTTCCCTTTTTTAAATGCTTGGTATTGAAAGCAGTTGTTCTTTGTATTGTATTCATTGATTACTGACAACAGCTCCAGTAGATGAATTTAGTCTTCTGACTATTATATGCCCTCTAGTCCTTTAGTACATTACGTACTGCTACAACTGCAAAAGTGACATTAAAGTCAGCAAACGTCCCACAGGAAGCCAACAGCAAGTGGTTTTTTTTGTAAACCCAATTAGAGCCTTCTGATGTACACAAGTTTGTAAAATCTGTTCAAAGTTGCCTGCAATAATCCCTTAACTGAAGCTTTGCAGAAATGGCTCAGTGGATGTAAATAAGGACTCATTGTGGTTCATTTGGCAACAGGTCAAATGAAAATATGAAACACAGGTTCGTAAATCTTACAAAAAAATATAAGAAA
Organism: Phalloptychus januarius; assembly: GCA_902982915.1. NCBI lineage: Eukaryota > Metazoa > Chordata > Actinopteri > Cyprinodontiformes > Poeciliidae > Phalloptychus > Phalloptychus januarius. The sequence continues at coordinate 2,567,817 of CADWAE010000137.1, forward strand.
ATAATTTGGGCCACAGCTGTCCGATTTGTAGACACAAAATGACAAGCTTCCTGGAAATGTAGTGGAGTCTAAAGCACGATATTTAAATACGCAAGTAAAGTAGAGATAACTCAGAAAATGCGTGGAAAACCTAAAGATCTGACCCGAGTCAAAGACGGTTATTTCTGATACTGACCAAATGTGTGTAAACTTTTAAAGTTATCAAAAAAAATTTGTAAAAAAATATTTTTATTGCTAAGTTTTCTAGCATTTGGCAAATTTAAATAATTTTGTTGATTCTAGCTAAGCTAAAACGAGAAGTTTGATCTGATTGAGTTTGCCTGATGGTGAGAACTGCCACATGAAAGCTTTTGAGGTGATTTTATTTTTAGCATTGCAGCACCGTCTGCTGAAAAACCTTTCACACTCCACATTTATAGGTGCTGGTCAATAGAAGCATCTTTCAGTGTGTCAGGGAAATTTGCAAATGACTTATATTGTTGTTCTAAAGCATTTTTTTTTCATTAAATGTTTAAAATTGACCCTGCATTCCTCCGAAACTGGAAGTTGCTTTGGGTAGAACTGGTCTAGTCAATGTATCCAATGCAGCGGACGGCGCTGATGGCATGCAGCGCTGCAATGATAGCTTCATTGATTTTTTTTCGTCGCTGCAGGCTCTCCACACCCAGAGGCTACAAACATTCATGCTCCCTCTCCTCCTCTCTTGTGCTCAGATTTAATAATCTTTAGACAAATACTTTTTTTTTCTTTTCCTTCAACCTCTTCCTGTTTTATGTTCCTTCTTTCTTTGGCTCCTGATAAATCTAATCAATTTCGGGCCCTCTTTGGAACACTCTGTGACTCCATAAGGAGCATAAACAACTAAATTACTGGAGGCGCAGATTTAAAAAAAAAAATGTCTTTCTTGCACTCAGCTCAAGCTTTAAGTTCTACTTTTGTTTTGCCTTTGGCCTGTAATCAATTTCAAGCAGAAAATTAATAGGGACGGAAACAATAGAGGGAGATGAAATTGCCCAAAAACTTTTATCATCTCAGCAGCTTTGTGAAGTCCTGCCCCATTTCTCCTCTGGTTTAGAAAGAGAAATGAAAAGATTCACTTAATTTTCCAGCCCTTAAAGAAATGTATTGAATGTATTTTATGCATTCTGCTCTACCGTTGAGGGGTGTTAATGTTCCGTCTGTTCGCCAGCATCCTCTTTTGGGGAATTCGATTAGCGGGAGTCCCATTAGATTGCTGAAGTGCTATGGAAAAACAAACCATCTGAGGCTGGGCTGAGTGAAAATGTCTGCAGGGAGTCTTTGATTTTTAACCAAGTGGTGGACTAAAAAGTACAAAATGTATCTACCCCAACTCATATCATTTTCTTGTCAGTCATTTTAAGTTAAGCTTAAAATTAAATCTGTGCTTTGGCAAAATATAGTAATCAGTAATGCAATTACATCTATCAACTGCAATACAATGGTTACCGTGCAGCTGCTTTGCTAGTTTCAACCTGATCTTGAGTTAATATCTTGAATGCTAAGCGCAGAAATCAGGTGATAATAATGAAGCATTTAGTGGTTTTTTGCCATAGTATTTTAGCATTTTATAGCAACATAATACTTTATCTTCAGTTGTTATATCTATACATACATCAACTATGATCTAAAAGAGATTTGGCTTTGTAATTTTATGCTTTGAAATTGGACCTCTGTCTCTTTAAAAACCTCTGCTCTTCCTGAAACTCCATCTTCAGGAAGTCATCACAACATTAACCCTTTAAAAACATTTTTAAGAAGTAGCTCAGCAACACTAGGTGTTCCACCAGGTGTTTGCTAATTGCTGCTGGCTAGTCTGAAGGAGTTGAGGCATCAAAGCGGGTAGGTTTCTGATGAGGGAATGACATTACATCATGTGAAGGTCAAAAAAGTCCATTTTTGTCCTTTTTAAGTTTGCCATTTTCTTTTATAATTTTTTGAAGTTGGATATTTCCAGATTAAGCCCAAAATTGTGCTTACACAGCACCATCTGTGAATATTACAACTTGAGTTGGACATTAAGGTTCATTTCATTTGTTGGTTTATTTTTGTTAGAGACACAGCAACATTTACAGTCTGAGCTAATTTGCGATGTCTAGTTCCTAGTAGACATCACATCAAAATAGCTTTATTTTTTAATAGGGAATCAAATTCTTACACAGAAAATGAATGAATATAACTCAATTTTCTTTAAGTTGGATCACCTAATTTATATTTTCAGTGTGTATCTTCTTATTCTAAAAAAAAAACCTGATGCCAAAGGGGCACTCATTTCAGAGTTCCTGAGACACTGCCCCCTGGTGTGCTGGGAGAGAAATGGGCATCACTCATCCTTCACCAGGCTAAACAGTGGATATGAGGTGATTTCCCACATTATTCACTAAAAAACCTCTTGCTTTAATTTCAGAGTTTAATATGTTAAACTTCAGACTTTCTCCAGGTGATCAAATTTGGTTGTCATGGTAATTCTGAGGCGTGAAGATGCCACATTTTCTCACAGTTCTTCAGTGTTGAGAACTCTTGGTAATTTATTACTATTATTATTTCTTACCATCCTGCTGTGTGTTTTCTGACAAATGCTAGTTTTCTTGGCCATTTCCTGACATGGCGAAGTTTACGTGAATTGCATGTTCTCTCGTCTTTCCCATTTTGATGTGTAACTAAGATTATGATTATATTATTGGTTAAGTGACTGATCACCTTGGAAAAATAGAATTCAGATTACAAAAATGATGCAGATGCATTAATTTTGTAGGAAATGCTAAAGGGAGCCTAAAAAAAACCATGTGGCACGTGAGATTTTGGAACTGGAAATAACATTTGGGAACATTTATGGGAAGGTTGAGCTCCTCTGCTCCTCACGCTGCAACAGATCGCTACAGTTTGAGCTTATCTGTTTAAGATGCATGCCTTCCTGCTTCACTCTGCATATTTCTGCCACCTGTCCACATGTTGCCTGCTTCTTCAGCCTCTCCGTCGCTCCAGAAGGCTTCGGCGATGGGAACACTCTCATTGCTCCATTTAAACACACAATGGTGTAGAAAGACAACAAACACAACTAGCTTCTGCAACCTGTAAGTGTTTGCATGTGTAGCTTCAGCCAGAATGATAAATTTCTGGTGTGGATTCTTTTTGTGTGCTTAATCTCTTAATATCTAGTATTAGATCATTTTAGTGACCCGGTTCATGTTTGTCTCCTGCGGCAACCTTCAAGTTTGAGTGCGACTATTTTTCAACTAATTTATAATACGTTATTTCAACATTTATGTGAAAGAATGTGGTAAAGTTGGAACATTTCTTTAAATATTTCCTACATTCTATGAGACAGATTTACATTAACTGGATTAGTCCTAAATAGAAAATAACATTCTTGTTTTGATGCCCTGAGGAGAAAATTATGTTTAATTTGTTTGTCACTTGCTGTTGAAGTATTTTCCTTAGTATTAAATAACAGGACTTATATTTAGTTTTTGGTACAATAATACTCAATCAATGTATGCATATATTTAATACTTCTCATATATTTTTTTTTGATAGTGTAGGAGCATAGTAGATCTTACTGTACTTAACTTGATTTTTGTACTGAGAGACTTTTTGCTGTGACATAATTAGAAATAATTGGGGGAAAAAAAAGAGTAAAAATTCAAATAAAAAATGAACTCAAAAAGAAATTTTCAAGTGTTCACTACTGTGCTCCTCATCCTCGGTGTCCATGGAAACAGGAACCTCAGAGACGTGCTGGAAGGTCAGGCCCTGGCGAGAGCTCCTGCTTCACGTCTTCTTCAATGCCTGTTATCTAGCTGGGAGATGGTGCTGATGAAGGAGGGACCGGGGGGAGCCCCTGTTTGGCTCTCTGTTTGCCTTTTAACATTACGCCAGAGGCAACCTGGACCACATTCATACACAACACTTCATTTGCATCACAACATTAAACATAGTTGTTTTATAATTTATTAAATAACTTCAAATCCTCCCAGTTTGAAAAAATAGGCAATATTAACGTGTCAAAAGTCTACATTGAGAGGCCCCTTGTAAACTTTTTAAATGTGGTAGATTTATTCATAAATAGACCATGGTGGTCCAAAATATCATGTTTTGTAGGACACACACTTGTTAAAATCTGTCATCACCTAAAGCAGCGAGTCTCACCACTGACTCCCACATGCAGGTTCACTGAACCATGATGGGGCTCAATTCATACTATTTCAACTGACAGGCTAAGCTTACCTTAGCATACTTAGCTTCAAACTGAATAGTTAGTAAGATATTCAGTTTCAAGCTAACGGTTTAGTTTAATTAGCTTGATTATATTCGCTCCAAACTAAATATTTAGTTCCAAGTAATTATTTTAGATGTAGAGAAAATACTTTACATTAAAAATGTTTAGTTTATAAATTGAATATTTCTCCACAAGCTGTTTTGCTAAATAAATATTCAGTTTAGACCTAAATATATATAGTTTGAGGCAATATTTAGCTTTGGTTTGAAGATAAATATTTAGCTTGCCAACTTTGTAACGGTGACGTTTCTAAATAAATAACATGGTAAAAATATGACCATAAAAAGTCAATCATGTTTTTTTTTTCCCTTGTATGACAGGATTAAAAAAAAACTAAATTATTGATGTTAAATTTTGACTGTACCTTTACAAATGGCATGGAAGTTTCAAATCCACAGACAAGTGCTTATAAATATAAAATGTTACAGTTTGTGTGAATTGGGATGCATTTGCTACGAAATGAACTGGTTCTTTAATCTCCAACAGAAGCAACAAAAATAATAAAACACATTTCAACCTGAAAACACATTTGTATGTGTTTTCAGGTTGCAGAAACCTTTGCAAGGTTTCTGCAAAGGTCCTGTAAAGGTCCTGTGACCTGGAGTGAAAAGCCTCTTGTACTGGGTGAATTATGATTTTGAGTCCCCAGGAGAAAAATGCAGAACATCTCATCCCGGTACTAAAAAATCTCAATTTGCAAATGGAAATCTTGGCCAGTATTTGTCAATGTAAGCCTGGTGAACCATGTACACTAAATCCATAGATGCGTTTGGTTTTTCTTCTTTTCTTCTTCCGCCTCCTTTCTGTGCAGTCAGTAAAACGTCTTGTTACAATTTCACATGTCTGTCAGAATCAGGTTCCTTCACCTGTTTTAATATCAAACACAGACACAAACCTCATGCATTTATATTTAATAAAAAAGAAAAGCCACTTTCTTTGGTATGATGTGAAAAGTGCTATTTCCAAACAAAATAATTGCTGCGACAGATAATTGTTGTGAGGATGTCATCAAACGAACAACACATTTCGTTCCGATTGTTGGTGCGGCGGCGGACAGCGGGAGGTGTCACACTCTGTAATTGGTGTCTAACATGGCAGTGAAGTGCTGAAAAAATTGTCGCAGACCACACTGACAATAGTTGAATCAAACAGCAGCGATTTCACTGTTTTTATGCTCAAAGAACCGACGAATCATAAAAGCCTCGCAGCCATATCCTCAACAATAAGAGTCGCAGGCAAGTCAGGAGTGTTATGTTTTATTTGGTCGTTTCTTCTTTTTTTCAGCTTTTTTGTTCCTCTCCACAGGTTAAAACCCATTATAATAGTCATAAGAAATAAAAACACTTTCACATACTGCATACAGAAATAATACTCTCGATGCACAGTAAAAACAAGTTGATTCAGGCCCAGCCCAGTGCGAGATTTCACAAAAAAAATAAAAACTCGAGGAGAATTTTTGCGAAGTCTTTAGCTCGCTTGAGCAGAGATGGTCAAACAGTTACTAGAGTAGGCATGACATAAAGGCAAGACAAGAGCGGCGGGAAAAAAAACAAAGCAGTTCGACATAAAATTGGAAGTTTGGGCACCCCAAAGAAACATTAGGCTGAAATTTTTATAGCTCAATTTTCAATCCTCAAAAGGCAAAGAAACTCTTTGACCGCACCCTGTAGAGAAAATATTTTACATTAAAAATAAAGAAATAGAAGCACCCAAAAGCATGCCTCGTCAGGACTCCAGTGAAAACCTAAAGCAAGTATCTATCATCTTAAAGTAGACTGCGTCAACGGCCACCTCGACAGAGTCTCCATCCAGTGTTTAAGGAGGTGGCCAGTCATAAATATCCTTTTTGACCGTCGTATGGAAAAACCGTGAGCAGAGTTTGAAACATTTGACTAGTGATTCACGGGGATTTGTTCCAACCAAAACCTTGCGAATTGCATCTGTGGATCATTGGGAGTGCAACTCTAATGAACACCTGAAAGAGACCACCTACTGCTAAATACTCTCAAGTTTATGTTGGTTACTTTCAAGTGCCTTACACGATAATAATTGGGAGAAATTGCCAGTAGATAAAACAAGTTAGCGCTCAGCGTTAAAACGGTTACGAACTTCCTGGCTTCCCCTCGCAGTGTTATGATGAAGCACTTGTCTGATTGGAAATTTCCGCTGCATTTGCTGGTCACACTTGAAATGTAATTATTGAAAGCGTCAAAGTGATTTGAAAACCAGAGCTAACCTAAGCGCAAGCATTAATGCCTTGTAAAGGGAGGATAAGGAGACTATCAGTCCAACATTTGGTTAAAATCTAATATTTCTTAAACTGGGAAACCAGTTGTTCTGTACTGGTCAGCGACTACCATCAACAGGATGTCAGCCCACCCTTAAAAAGTCCCCATTTCTTTTTTTTATTTAATTCAAGTTTGTCTTAAATATGCTAATGACAGGTCTTAAATTTTGCTGTGGCAAATGTAAACTTGTTTTTGTGTGTATATTTTATTTAATTTTTTTCTTGTGGGACTTTTCTGTCAGGCTAAAGTTTGAGTTGAGCCCTGAGACATCTTCATTGAGGCAGTTGGGGCTACTGCTAACTAGATGATGGCTTGATAGTCAGCCAGCAATCCATCTGTCGTCCACATGCTAAGGACAGTTCTATAGCGCCACAGGTCTTAAATTTAATTCCTAATGGTCTTAAAAAGTTTTACATTTGAGTTGACACCCTGATCAAGCTTTTGGGGTAAGCGTCGTCTTTCCTGAATGCTTGCAATTCAGCCACACTGGCAGGATTTACAGGAGACGATAATTATTTCATACAGTCTTTGCAGCCAAGTGAGCTGAGGTTTTGAATTACACATTACGATTAGCATTTCAAACCAAAACAAACGGAAACGGGGAAGATACCTTTTTATGGTCCTTTTAAAGATCGAAAGAGATTGCTTCTGAACTGTGATCTGTATTGGTTTTATCAAATGAACAAGAGAAAAAGGCCCAAAAGATCATTTATCTGTGGGAGCAAACGGTAATAAATCATTTAGCACCTCCAAATCTAAGGGCCGATCAGAGTTCATTCAGCATAAATTGATTTGCAGCAGAGCTGTACCATACTCCAAAAAAAACCCACAAAAAAAACAGAAATTTACAAACTGAACAGCTTCTGCTAGAGAGGAAGATGACAAATGTAATTGAGTGCCAGTAACTAGACGGAGCAATAATCACGAACAAGCGGCTGCCGCATGCTGTTGAGTTCAATGAGGGAAGCGCGTTACAGCCTTGGACTTGATAACCTTGCTGAAATCTGTTAATTTTCCAGACGCGCCGCCAGTTGTCCGCAGGAGCCGGCGCTGTGCTCCTGGAAACCAATCGGCTTTTCTTTCGCAGCTCCTATTCATTTCGTTTTCATTGTTCTTGGAAGAGAAGGGGACAGCAGATTGTGACCTTGGGTGCCCGCGCCGAAAGAATTAGAAATAATATTCGCAGTTTTTTCGGAGGGTGAGCATTAAGCTTCTGCACCTGCTGGCCATCTCTCACGGACGTGGGCTTTTGTCCGCATCCCCCACTGGGGTTCCGCCGTCGCTGAACGGTCAGCGAAAGGTCAGATTTAATCATTTGGTGCCGGCCTAATGGGGCCAAACAAAAGTCCGGGCAGGTGTTTCACTTTCATAAATGCCAAATAATGTTTGTGGCTTAGACGGGAAGCTGAGAAGCAACTGTAGCAAGCCAGAAAACCACACGTTTGGAACGTCCACCTAACTGACCGCAAGCAAACAAAAGAAAGTGCCAGTGATAAATGGAGAGCCACATATAGTGGTACTGTAGGAGTTAAATAATAACTGGTTTGCCAAAGTAAAAACTGAATTGAAGCAGTTTGAATCTAGTCTTACTGAACTGCTTCTAATTTTCCCCAGAGAAATGCAACTCTTGGGGGGGAAAAAATAATAATTTTAAGCCAAGATGCAGAAACCTGCCATGTTTAAGGGCACATTGTTCTTCCTCAGCTCTTTAGAAATTCAAATGATCTATTTTATTTTCCCTACCTCACTGACAAAGGTTCATGTGGTTTTTTTGTTTTCTTCCAGAGCTTGGTTAGTTTACCCTGAAGGCTTTAAAGTAATATACCTTCTACCTCCATCACCTCTATCCTTCATGTTGGTGCAGTTGCATATAGCACATTGATTTGTTATTTACCCTGTGATTTTTTTTTTTTTGACAGAGAAATGAATTGGATTGTGTCTCCATGGTTTTCAGAAACTAGAAGATGGGAACACACAAACTAGCTACCAAACTCTACAGGTTTCTAATTCAGACTCAGCTAGGAAAAACAAAAACAAGAAAGAGAAGAATTACAGAGCGGGACATTGCACATAAATCTAACTAGATTTGGTAATGACGCATTTATTATTATAATTTTTTTTTTTAACCAAAAAAACATTCTACATAGTTTTAAAAACAAAAATTAGCTAGCTATTTCAGCTAGCTGAAATTGGTAAATTAATCAAGCTAGCTAACAAAATAATTGTTCAGCCAGCTTTTAAAGTTTCTTCTATTGATCTAGCTCATTCAGTTACTTATGTTTTCAATAAAGCTTTACTTTATGATTTAACTATTGTAAGTTCAGGCTACTTTCATATGTTTAGTCCTTCTGTTCAAATCTAAAAATCTACTATGCTCTTATTACCTGCTATCAAAAACAAACATGACAAGGTATCGTCATATTTACACAATGGTTGAATATTGTTGTAGCAAAAACTAAATATAAGACTTATTTTAAGGGAAATACTCCAACAGCATGCGACAAACAAACATAATCTTCTCTTAAGGGTGTCAAAACACAAATGTTGTTTTCTATTTAGGGCGAAAAGCATTGAAGCTTTCAGTCTCAGTAAGAAGCAAAATGTCCTTTTTTTTGAAGCCTTCAGCTGAAATCCACTAATCTGCTCAGTCTTGACGCACTTCTACAAAAAGTGTCCAATTAGTGTTTAATGCTGGGAGAAGAGCTAGCCAATTGATGCTACGCTCTCCCATTAGCAGCTATAGACTAAAATCAATACATTGTACATTGGCTTCAACACCCAAGCAGGGCATGTTCCTGAAGAGCATTTCAATGTTTCGAAATGGAATTAAAATGCTAATTCTAATATAATAACTGCACCAGCTAACTCAAAGTCTAAATCAAAGTAAATGGGGGATAAAAAATAAGCATGAATGTAAACTTGACTTTTCGCAGATCCAATAAACTAACTTTGGGTCAAATTAACCAACCTTTCATTTCCTAACAGTCTAACATTACTGCGAGAAGTCTCAAAGGGGTCAGTACTTTCCCTACAGATTTTCGTCAGGTGACACAATGGCCATTTATGCATTTAGTTATTACTGTAAATGGTCCGGGCATGTCTTTAAATGAAGTTTGTCAAATGGGGCCAGAGGGACTCGACTACCTGTCAGCTGCACTCAGGACAGTGACTTGTGGTGACGGACTGCCTGCTGCCTCAACGCGCAGAGACTCATCAGGACTTTCTTGTCGAAGCGTAGGCTGTCAGCTCAGGGGCGACGAATGGCAGCTACGCTTCTTAAATCTGACAGCCAAAACCAAGAATCAGACATCCCTGTCAAAGGCAGCCTGAATAAAATGTGTCAAGCCTTTTTCTCACAGCTAGCAAATTAGAAAACCAAGTTCAGGGAAAGAGAGTGTGGGGAGTTTTTTTTGTTTTGTTTTTTTTGCGCGTGTGTGGGGGTGTGTGTGTGTGTGTGTGTGTGTGTGTGTGTGTGTGTGCAAAAGCAAGTGCTTGTTCATTCTGGGTCAATCCGCAACAGAAGTGATTACCAGAAGGAAAAACATTCCCCCCTCTGACTGCAGGTAGGAAAGTAATCATCTGTGAGAAGCACAAGAGACTCCTTTTATTTCGAGTCATATTTTAGGGTCCTCAATTATTAAATAGAAAACGACGAGAAATGCTTTCCAAAACCAAATCTCTGAAGGAAAATTCAAATCTAGCCTAGGCGGGTTGCTGAATGACAGCTGAAAGAGGATACTTCACACAGGAAAACTTTCGACTGAAGCAATTTCCCCAAACATTTCAATCATCTCAGATTCCTCGACGCATTTTTTTGATCACCGAAATCAGCAAAGGTAACGACTATCAGAGGATAGCGCCTGCCTTACCGTGTTGACATACTGAGGCGAGGCACTAAGTGTTCACTTGCAATCAAAGTTGCAAATCCTTATATTTGGTTTGCTTGGATCGTTTTAGCTATTGCTTTTTAACTAGCTAGTAAAACAAAACATGTCTGTTTTGGGAGCTTGTTGGTTCTTTCTGTTGTTGTTTTAGATCTTTGTTTTGGTCAATCCATGCCTGACTTTTCTGGGATTTCAATTCATACACTCTAACTTAAACCTCAAACTGCTGCTGCACAACTTATTCAACCGGTTCTATAACCGGATGAATAACTCACTCATTCACTTTCTGGTTAGAGTGAGTGAATCGATGGCATCGATATTGCACATATCGATGCTATGATGATGACTGAATTCAGGATTTGTTGAATTCATGGACAGGTTGATTGCAACCTGATACGATGCATCTTTCTATTTAAAAGGTTAAGGAAATGTTGTACATCGTCTCTGAAATAAAATAACGTAAAACAAATCTTATGTTTTGCAGCTCTGGATGAAATAGGAAATCGTGGGTACAAAGTAATGAGGAACCATTTGACATGATCGTTTCTTTCAGCAGCCATTATGTCGTACTGTTTTGTGGCTTCAGACTTTTCATTCTAGAGATATTTGTTTTTTCATAACTGGCAGCCATTTAGCAAATCTTGTGGCCATTTAAAACAGCTTTAAAACTTTAAGAGCTAGGAAGCAGTGGGACGGCACATTACTTGAAATCCCAGTAAACGATTTGGACCAGAACAGAATGTGTCAAAAAGAAAACAATTGCTCCACGGTTAATAGACTCTACCCTACAACAAATGCCACTTTATTTTTTTTTCCCTCTGCCGCCCTGCGGCACTTCATGGGTGTTACCGAACCGAATGCTCCGCAGATGCCAGAACTATTCACGAGAAAATGCCCCACAAACTAAGACGGTAAGGAGAAGTCGAGGGAAAAGTGAAGAACGGCCAGGTAAACGAGATGTGAGGATGGAAGGAGCAGAAACAGCCTCGGCAACGAAGAAACGGTGCAGTCAGCAGTTGTAGTCGCTGGCACAGAACAACAAAAAGAAACGGAAAGGGAGGAGACCCCCAGCTCACATGGGCCCAGAAACTTCACACATTCAAAGAAGGAAAACAGGACACAACATGGATCTGGATGGGAGCCAACACAGGAAACAGACCCACTTCTGGCCTCAAGCGCAGCATCGCCAGGGCTAATTAATTACCCAAATATCTGATCACTTTGTTAGCGCTATGCTGCCCCCGCCCTTATCAGGAGGCTCAGAGGCATCACAGGAGAAAGCTATGCATAAATCTAACTCAGTTTGGTAATGACTTTACATTATTTAAACAAAATGAACTGTTTTAAAGGAAAGAATTAGCTCTGGCAGTTAGTTGAGATTGCTACTGCTAAGTCGCTCATGCTAGCTGACTTAAATAGTCTACTTAACTATTTAAGTCCAGTTAAGCTACTTATTTTTTTAAAATAAAGCTTTAATTTACAACTTTTATCATTCCAGCCTAGTTTGTTTATCCCCACTTTTCTTATTTGTGTTCAAATCCCATCTAAATGAGCTAGTGCAGGAACTAGCAAAAGAAAAATGTGACTAGTACTGGATAGTAAGGGTTGTGTGTCATTAATATAAAAATAATTATGATTTATATTTTATATAAAGAAAAATAATTCTAAAAAAATTGGTGATTTTATTTGAGATTTTCCATGAATGTACTCCGGTGACTCAGAATCTTTGTCATATTTCGAACTCTTTCTCGCTAATAGGAAGACTGTCGGCTATAAACGATGGGTCTCTTTCAGGTGCTCGCTTGCAAAACAATCATGTAATAAAGAGGCCATTTTGAAATCATAGAGGCTGGTATGAATCATCACTCTGATATTCAACACCCTCCTGAGGATAAGAAGTCTTCGCTGCAGCAGGAAGTTCAGCTCCAGGTGCAAATTAACATTTCCCACAGGGGTTTCACACAAATCCTATGAAAGGCATCTGAGTGTGTGAGACGTGCAATAAGATCATCCAGGTGTCAACAGGAAGCTACGTTTGATCGGAATGATTTGGAATAGGTGCAAAGCCTACAAAGCATTAATCTGGAATGCAAATGGGATGTTAGACTTTGATGAGAACGATTCGAAACTACAAAAAAAAAAAAACAGACCTAAAGCATGAAGCCAGCCAAAAACAGACAGACAGGCTCAGATCAAATGTAGCAAAAATCAACCAATTTCACTGTGTAACTTGGCCTAAACATCTCAGCTAGTTGCCTGGCAACTCCGTGGTGGCACATGTAGAGGAGCGAGCAGCAGATAGATGTTAAAGTGTCTGCGCAGGCCAACTAGGAAACACATTAGGGTGATTTACATTTAGGACTGTATGGAAACATTTTTATGAATCTGATATGTTTGTGAGGTCAGAATAAGGAAGAATCTTCCTAAAGCTTACGTTTCTCAAATTGAGGTTCTAGGAAGTTATTATTGAAAGTTTAAAGATGACATTGTGCAACTTTGTAGAGGAGTAAAAAAAAATCATCTTTACCGATTAAGTTATGCTTATGGAGAGACGTTAGCAGCAACAGAATAAGGTCATGAAAAAGAATTCAGACTTTAATCTCAGAATTCAGACTAATGTCAGAATTTTGATGCTTCTCAAAATCAGAATGCTGAAAGAGTCATTTCAGAATTTCAGACAATTCTAACTAATCTCAGGAAAAAAGGTCTGAAATCAGATTCATCTCACGACTTTTGCAGAAATGACTCAAATCTCAGAACTCAGAATTTTTTTCTTAAAACATGATTTTTTTTTTCAAATCAAAAATTGGAAAAAGTCAGAATTCAGGCAATCTCGAAATTCTGATGTTGAACTCAAAATGTTCACTTTCAAACAGAATTTTGACTCAGATCTCAGAATTTGGACTTTTTTCTTAGAATTCAGAATTTTGACTAATCACAAAACCTTCATTCAGAGATCTGTTCTTTCCCCTTAAAGAAGCAGCAGCAGAGAGAATTTCGCAATGTGTCGAAATTGAACCCGTTTTTCTTTTTCTACAAAATGCCAGATTAAGTCATCAAGCTGCTTTACAATGACAAAAAAAGGTGAAAAGTGAATTAAAATCTAAAACCCTCTGCAGGAGTTGAGCCGTTTTAGTTGGAATATCTTCCTAAGCGCTGCATCCAGAACGTCTTTTAAGCTGAGAACTCCAACAGAATGAAGTTCTCTAAACCAGATTCACCAGAGACTATGAAAACTGCAGACGTTCTTTAAATAAAGCCTCCGAGCATTTAGCAAGTTCTTTGGAGAATATCATTTAGCTCCCGTAATAATAAAATGCATTTGTGTTCCCACCAACGCTCTGTGCGCTGCTCTGCATGTGAATCCCTGCTGGCTCCGCCCGGCGCAGCGCGGAGCCCAAAACCGCTTATTTGTAAGCACCTTTTGTCCGAGCGCTGGGCGACATTCTTTGGCAGGAGAAAGGAGGGGCGGGGGCGGCGGAGGCTCCCCGTCCCGCTTCCTGTGCCGCCGCGTCGCCTGCCAGCCCAGTGGATCCGTCCAATCCCTGGCATTTCCCGAGGAATGTGACTGGAATGCTTTCTACTTCTGAGGGTGACGGGGGGGTTAGGATGGGGTAACGCCCGGGTCGCGGTTCTCGTCTTGGATTTCACGAGCGGCCTAGAATATCTACCGAGTGGATTCTCCCATAAAGCAACAAAACTGTAAAGAAACGAAAAGAAAAGAAGCTTTCTTCCAACAATGAGACACAGATGCACACTCACAGGCATTTGAATTTTTTCTTCTTTTTTTTTTTTCCTTTTCTTACACGATCTGGAAATTTAGGTCAAATCTGGTCTAAAGCACCGGCTAAACGGTTCAGGGAAACCTTTAAGAGATATAGATATGTATATATATATTAAAAGCACTTCACAAAATAAGGCACTCCAATTTTCTTTCATTGTCCTGACTGCTTTCAGTCTGCAGGATGAAGCTGTAAAAAAAAAAATAAAAAAATGGCCTGATCCACTTCTGCATTGTCACAATGCTTCAAAGCAGAGGGGGGAGATGAAAGCAGCTGATAGGAGCAGGATGACAGAAGATCAAGATGAGGCTGCTGATCTGGATTCTGCTCCTTCAAAGGGACAGCAGTAACACAGACGAGAAGAGGGGGAAAAAAATAAAAAAGGAAAATGAAATTGGCACCAGCCGTTGGTTCACAGGCAGATATCCCACAATCCATTGTATCACCTTTTCCCCTGGCTGTCTGCTCTCCAAAGCACCAGGCGGGGTAGGAAGAAGAACTGCAATGCCTGCAGCTTCCCACCCTCAGTGGGATTTCAATTTGAAAGGTTCCAAGTTTTCGTCCCAACGAAAAAACAAAACTAAATAATAAAAAAACAGTAGTGAAAATGGTCCTGGACTGAACTGCATTGGCACCTGATTGAAGTTGCACCCCTGTAACCACCACCTTATTCAAATTAAGCAAAACTGGTGTCAAATGATTGTGCAGCAAAAATAAAGATATTACTAAATGTTTCCAGAGGCCAACAGAAGTCGACCAGATATTCACATTTACAAAACCAAACTGCATATAGTTTCAATCCCCTGGGTTTCATAGGTGCAGCAATAACTTTTTGTTTGTGCTGCTATGATTTTGAAGATTTCTAGGTCACCAGACCTGCCCCACCTCCCCAAAACCTTTCCCACCAAATTAAAGCCAAATGTTTCCAGATACTTTTTGAGGTCATCAAAAGGTCCCCCCCACCCTGACACAATATCAAAAAATTCTGTGTCAAATTTGGTGCTACTAAAATTTAAGCTGCTCAAACACATAACACAAATAATTTAGATCAGTACTGGTGCAGGTTGATCTTCAGAAACCTTAAAAACAATCTTAAAAATGACAAATGTGGCGCTAACAAAACTTTGTTGTGCACAAACGAGTCAAATGGTTTGAGACACGGTATGTTGTTTGATTTTGGCTGATTGACCTTTGATGACCTCCAGAAACATTTACTAACATGAATTAAAATATGTGCAGCACAAACATTTGACACCAATTACACTTCATTTGAAGAAGTTGGGCTGCGGGGTCAACCTCACTCAGGTGTTGCTGGGATGAAGTCTGCATTCCATATAATCCATGACTGGGAATGACATTTGGATTCAGAAGCGATCGTCTCTGAGTTGCGTTGGCGACTTGAAGGGCTTGAGCCCCAGCGTCCTGCGGGGGTGGGCTCTCTCTTTGGTCACGTCCAGAGGCTTGCCGCAGGCCGCCCAGCCCAGGTCCACGAAGGCCGGATCCGCCGGGTTGATGGGTGCGATGCGGAACGAGGGCAGCGTGGGCGAGCCGTTGGCGGAGCACGGGGCGGATCGGGATGTCGGGAAGGGAGCAGAGAACGGGTCGAAGGGCGGTGCGGTGTCGGAGCTGCTGGAAGGGTCCGCCTTGAGGGCGAAGGGGTCGCAGTCCGGAGAGGGGAAAGGGTCACAGCTGGTGAAGGGGTTGGTGGGCGAGGGCTGGTAGCCCAGGGCGTGGATGTCTGAGCGGATGGGGCTGCGGCTGCCTGTTGAGATGGCGCCACCCGCCGAGATGAAGCTCCACGGGTCGATGCGGGGCCGGATGGGAGACGGGCGTGGCCGGGGGATGACGCTGACCTCTAGGCGGCGGGTTTTGGGGCTCCATAGCGCTGGGTTGGGGTGGAGGGCGTAGGGTACGGAGGTCTTGTCCTCAAAGTCCAGTGTGTCTTGGCATAGGGGGAGATCTAAAACTGGAACAAAACAACAAACCAGTGTTACGCTTCAATAGATTCCTAAATAAGAAGAAACTTTCCACTCTCATTAAAAAGTGTGGAACATCGACATGAAAATTATACATGACATCAAAAATGCTTCGCTAGCAAAAATCTCAAGAACGTGATTTGCATTTGTATTCAATACTAGCTAAAAAGTTAGTTGTGCTAAAGCTCTAATCATAAACATTAGTTCTGCTAGCACGTAGGAATTATGCAAACGTGGCATTTAGCAGAAGCTAATGCTAAAGTACCAACTTTAGTTCAAATGAATCAATACAACCTTTGACAACAATCTAAACTTTGGCATAACGTACGTGTTCTATAACGGTCTCAGACATTGTATTTATGTTTAGATCTTGTTCTTTATTGTCCATGTTTTATTGTTAGGTTTTTTATTGTTTTAAGTAGTTAATAGCGAGAAAACAAAAAAAGAAGAGAGTCGACATAAACAGCTAACTACTTGAAGAATTTTTCACAGTCGGTGACCAAAACTTGAGAACATGTTAAACTTTGTTCATCTGAAAGTTTACGCATTTTATAGAGCTGCTATAGAATTTATATCACAATTTATATTTTTGGAGAACCTGTGTTCTCCACAACATAACTCTGGATACTAAAATTCTAATGTGCTAGTAGTATATTAGTAGAGGTTTTTACTCTAATAGCCCTAAATTAAATCTCTAATGGAATGATGTCATATTGCTGTAAACAAGTGAATTCAGTGAATCCAAGTCCTGTTGGGTCAATTCGTCAGTGAACACTGGTGAACAAATATCCTCAAGACCAAGGAGCAAAGCAAAAATGTCTCTTTAAACAGATCTAGTGGTTGAAGTGCTCTACTCTAGCCTCTCTCATTTGATTTAGTCTGTTCAAAAACCCTTCACAACACAAACCTGTGCAGTGAAATTGATCAAAAACAAGAAGATGAAAGCAAAACCGTTACTGCAACACAACAAAAAAAAAAAAAGAAAAAAGAAATGGAGCAATTACAAGTGAGGAATGTTGATGTAATTAGTCTCAATTAAGTGTAACATAGTGCTGTTTAACTAGTTGACAGAGCTGCGAGAGCAGCAGACAAAGCGTAAATTGGCGCTGACAAGAACATTAAACTCAGAATAAATCACCCTGAGTGAACATTTGCCGTTTCCAAATGTGACGCGTCTGCCAAATGGCATTATTTACATCAACGGTTACCCTCAAAGGCTGCCGAGCTTTTCAGTTGACAAGAGCGAGCAATCAGGAGCCACACAAGAGCAGCAGAATATTAAAAAAAAAGAAGAAGAAAGTGAGAAAAATCCTCTGAATAAACATCTCTCTTTCAAGCGCACGCTGCCAGGCAAACCATGTGGCAATCTGTCGCCTGCATCATTCCAGTCAACAAGCATATCAGGGTCGTTTAGCTAAAACACACTTGGCTAATGATGTGTGATGTTTTATTTTGTTGGGGGTTTTTTTGTCTTGAACTTCAGGGTTTTCCCAAACTCAAATTTAAGACTTTTTAAGGCCATTATGAAGGGAATTTAAGCCCTACAACTGGAATGTCCGAACCCTGTCCAGCCAACTGCCGATAAACTTTTACTCCACAATCATGAAATACTACAGCAGCTGCATGCTGGCCTCAACCGTCTCCAGTTACACACAAGGGAGACGTCTGTGTGTGACTAAACAGAAACGTCCCACAAGAAAAAATTACATAGAGCATATGTGGTTAAATAGTTCTTCCTGTCAAGATAAAAAACTTTAATATACGGGGGCATCCTCAAAAATCACGGTGTTGCCACCGGGGGGCGCCAAAATTGGGTCGTTTACATTACTGCAGCATAAATTGAAACAGGTGTGAAGAAAATTGATGCAACTGTCTTAAATATTGCATCATGCAAATCTTCTTTGCACTTTCATAGTGTATTTCATGTGTTTCCATCACAAAAGATAATCCTGCAAATCTGCATGAATTTGCATTTAGCTCCGTTTACCAAATAAAATCCGGTCAAGCAGAATCTACTAAGATGTCCATGTAAATCCAGATGTTCTCAGAAGGCCTCACAGATTTGCTAGAAAACATTGGAGAACAAACAAAATCACGAAGACCAAAGAGCTAGGGGTGCACCGACTGCCGTTTTCTAGACAATCTCCACTTTTTAAAAATCCTGATTCCAATTTTAGCTGATACCAGTTTTTTTTTTTTTGTCAAAAAAATTGTTGCTAAATATTGCAACAAAATCACTAAGGAGGAAACTTCACAATACTTCTAGTCACAGAGAATCTGAATACAAATGCATGCCGCACTTTTCATATTTTTAGCTGTTAAAAAAGACGTGAGATCGATGCTTTATGTTCCTACTACTCCACAATCATGAACTATTTTGCTTCGGTCTTAAAGCCCGGAGAGAAAACGGCGAAGAATGTAGCACTAAACAAACGCAGCAACGTTATAATGTGAACACTGGTGCTGCGAGGCAGAGTGGCTTCACACAAACTCCCCCAGCTTTCCAGCAGACAGACTGCAGATTAGCAGCCTGGAATCTGCTGCAGTTCCATCCAATGTGCTGCACTCATCCTCGGCGATTCAATGAAAGAAAACTCCAATCTCAGGAGAATAGAAAAAAACAGCATTTAAAAAAAAAAACCCTGGTCGATAGCTCTGCTTAGCCAGTATTAGTAGTGGAGTATAGCGCGGCCCAGCTGTTACCTGAGATATGCAAATTGCTGCAGAGAAGCTTTGATGCTAATGAAAAAGCTCCAGGAGCAACGAAGTATCCCCAGTGCTGCTAAATGGAAACAAAAATTCTCACTAAAAACAAAAGACAATGATAATTCCAGGAGTACTGTGTGTATGTGGGTGTGTGTGTGTGCGTGTGTGTGCGTGTGTATGTGTGTGATTGTTTTGCCAGGGTGGTACGGGACTCAAGGTTAAAGCCGGATTGGGATTTGCGTGCGCGGCCGGGTGGAACGAGCTCGGTTAGGAGTTGCAGATGAATCACGGAGCTAAATTAAAAACCCGAATCCGAAACCCAATCTGAGTGAAGAGCAGGTACTTAAAGGAAGTACTCTGCTGATTTAAAATGGCACTTCCAATAAGAAAAGAGCTGGAGAAGACAAATTAAAAAATAGAAAACACTAGTGAGAATTAAAGCAGCAGAGGTAGACTCTAATTATTATTAGATCGGCCTAAGGAGGCTTTCTGGATATTCAGCAATGGCTCTTAATATTCTGCCTTAAAATGATAAAGAATCAACTAATGATTCAAATATAAATTTAATAAATTCTGCTTTGAAGTTTTTTATGTAATAAATTCATTTTCCACACCAGAAGTGTGAATGATAATGTTTTGTAACTACATTTTTTGCTATTAAATTGGAAATCATATTCGTTTCTCATTTCTACAAAAATTTAGTTTTTTCTGTATTTTAAAAACTAAAAAAGAAATAAAAAAATTACCACAAATTTTCTTAAGTTGACAATTATAAAAAATACATTTTTATTTATTTATTTTTTTTTTTTAAACAAGGTCAAGGTTTTAAAGTATTTTTTTAAGTGGCTGGGCCAGACTTTAAAAAGGGCTTACAGGGGCGGTAACCCAGAGCACCATCTGTTTGGGGGCTTCAGAGATTTATTTTTTTAATTTAATTAAAAAAATAAATAAAAAAAAGCCCCTATCCTTTTAAATCTGGCGTGAGCACAAGGCATTCTGGGTAAATAAAACCAAAACAAACGGCTGGTTTACTTTAGGGTCAGTGGGACAAATGGCTTGTTCTCTTGTACCGCTGACAAAATCTGCTTCACATTTTTGTTTACATATTGTGAAGTAGAAAGTGTCTTCCTCAGGTTTTCAAAGAAGACCTTTCAGTGGTTCTTGGCGCAGCACTCCCACAGGCAAGTCGGGGAACTGCACCAGGTGAAAATGTAACAAATGTTGCAACTTTGACCCCCAATTGAGCCAAGTCTACCAGACTATCAGGTGTGATATTATTTATGTGAATAAAGGCAAATGTGTGGCTCTCAGGGTTATCATGACAGGAGACCCCCGGTCTACAGGGAGTGAACCGACTGACCCAGCTGGGAGGCGTGCAGGCCGTAGCTGGATCTCCTCCTGCGGTCGGGTCGGTGCTCCCAGGCCTCACTGCTCAGCTCTCCGTTGCTGGAACCAGAACTAGCGGTCCAGTCCGCCGGGACGTCCTGCTGCAGTGGGGTCCCCGGACTCGGCGGGGCGCTGTGGTGCGTCTGCAGCGTCCGGGGGCCGGACCTTTCGCGGGGGTTGGGCGGTGGCGGCGTGAGGGGTAACGGTTTCAGCTCCTGGTACTGCAGGGCTAAATCCAGCAATGGCTTGGGGAGCGGCTCAGAGGTGGAGAAGGTGATGAGGTCGTCCACCACAGGAGGGTCGGTTATGAGTGGCCTGGGGGGGGGCCCGCGAGGTGGGACCCTGGGGGGGACGTCCAAGCCCCGACCCAGCGCCACGGAGGACAAGAGGGAGCCGCAGCCTAGCAACACCCGGTGCGTGTTCTTGACGGCGCCGACGAGGAACCCCCTCTCTGGCATGGGGGACCCAGCCGGGGAGTAGCCACCCTCCTCGCTGCCGGAGTCTCCCTGGGAGGGGGGGAGGCGGAGGCTGTCCTTCAACGAGGAGCCTGTAGAGAGAGAGAAAGAAAGTTTAGAGGAAAAAAATGGGACATGAGACAGAGAATAATGACTCCACGCATTTATTATTCATTCAGCTTGTGTTTCTAATTCACACTGCCAGACTTGAGTGAGTCTTAAAGGGGCAGTATTATGTGTTTCCAGGCACATGGTGCCATTTTATAGCACAGTGAAGTAACTATGTTAACCTCAGTGGTTAGAACTCAAATATAAGTTAAAATTTGAGTTTGTAATTTAACGTCTTGAAATTTAAATTGGGACTCCGCCTTCAGAAAGTCATCACAGCATGGCTCTTCTATTAAACCTTTAACAACATTTTAACTAGCGTTGCACTGAGAAGTAGCTCCTAATGAGCTCAGCGCCACCAGGTGTTTGCTAATTGGTGGCTAGTCTGAAGGAGCCGAGCTGTAGAGGAGCTATGTTCACTCAGGCGTTTTGCACAGCTGAATGGTTGCCATAGAGACCAAATGATTTCTCAAACACGGAAGTATGTTTTCGATGATGGACTAACATAACATGATGTAAAGATATCATGATTTTACTTAAGGGTGGTGTTACCGTTCTGAGTGGACGACGAGGTCGGCGTGGGGGGAAGGTACTCCTCGAAGTCGTCCATGGCGTCTCCGTTCTCGTTGCTGTCCGACCCCAGCAGCTTGGCCCTCATTGATAAACTGGAAGCAGTCAGACGAGCAGAACATCTTAGAACGCCTAATATCAGCATCAGTCGAGATATTAACAAAAAACATGGTGACAACGAGCTTGACCCATAGAGGCAGATTCTATTCAGTCTAATTCCATGCGTAGTTCTGTAAGCGACGTCATGCTTTATTGTTTGCTATATTTAGAATTTCTAATCGCACTTTCTGAACCATCGGAAGAAGTTTTGTTGCAGCTTATTTTTACATGCTTGACCATGTTAGACAACCTATCGTTTTTGTCAATTTCAGTTTCTTCATTGTTGTTTTACATTAGGTGTTGGTCTCCTAATTGCACTGACTGAAGGTTGGGTTTCCATGTTTGACCAGGCTTGTGAAGCTATTGCTGTATTTAGGTCAGCTGTGCTGGTGCAAAGGCATCAGATACATTTGTAATTCAGCACATTTATGTCTGTGTTTGAAAAAGGAACAAATATTTCAAGTCAATTCAGCACTGCTCTTCTGTATCGGTATAGGAGTTATTGTGCATCCCCAGTTTTGATGTTTTTTATTTATGATTTATTTTGTTCATTCGCAGTTTAAAATCAGCATGTTACACGGTGACATAAACAAAAGTTTTGAGTGACAGTTTGTGGTCGGAAATAAGGAGGGCAGGAAGGATTTTCAGTAGCAGTCAGTGATGCAACAAATTAGAAGAGTCCTCTGACTGAAGACCGTTATTTCACCAGGTGTACGACTCTAACGGACACACTGACAGCTCAGTTTCCAGGCAGAGTCCATTAGGACTGATGGAGGAGAAGGTTTGAACTTCCTTCTTCTCTGTCTGCAGTCACAAAGTTTCACTTTCAACTCCTCTGTGATTTTTGGTTGTAGTTTAGGGTTGTTTTTTTTTTTAGCTTTTTGATATCCTAGTTGTAAAAACAATATCTTTTGTTACTCTTAGTAACAAAATAAAAACAATTTAAAATTCCTTCCAGCTGCACAGCATCCAAAACCAGAGAAAATAAAAGTCTAAAAAGAACAACAAACCAGAACTAAACATAAAGCTATTTCTATATGCAGCCACCATGAGCAGCGCAGCTCTAAATCTGTTTAATGTTTGTTGAAATATTTAATATGCGAATTCTTTATTCTATTTTTGTTTAAATACATAGTGTTAAAAAAGAAACGAGCAGAACCAAAGTAGGACGCTAGTGGTTTCAAGTCCCGGCGCACCTGCTTTCCTGGGGACTCAGCCGCAGAACCTTGGGGCTTTTGGGACTCTTCGGGCTCTGGGGCCTCCAGTGTGGGTTCAGCCTCAGGTCTCCGTTGGACTGCTTGTGAGACGGGGCCTCTAATGACCGAACCGGGGTCAGACAAAACGTCCTGCT
This sequence comes from Phalloptychus januarius, assembly GCA_902982915.1. NCBI lineage: Eukaryota > Metazoa > Chordata > Actinopteri > Cyprinodontiformes > Poeciliidae > Phalloptychus > Phalloptychus januarius. Next base: position 2,590,719 of record CADWAE010000137.1, read on the forward strand.
GTCGCTGGGACTGACTGGAGAGACCGAGAGAGAGAGAGAGGCAGAGGACATGAGATGAAATTAATCTGCGTTGGCTACAGTTTTTCTAAACTTTTCTCTCATTTTTTCTTTGTTTTTGTATTTCCGAGGCCGACGGTGACACTCAACCTTCAAACTGATCAGAATCACACATGGTTCACAGGGAAGGGGGAACTGGTGGGACTTCAGCTCTAAGAATAACTGAGATTGCATCTGCCAAGCTCAAGTGACACATCTCAGCTCTCCTCACACCAACAGGTCTGCCAACAGTGTGAACAGCATACAGTAACACAGAGGATTGTCTAAACCAGACTGTCTGCAGCAGCTGTCACTCTGCTAAAAGTTTTAAAGGGACAGCGCTATGTGTTTTCCAGGTACAAAGTGCCATTTTATAGCACAATAAGGTAACTATGTTATGTTATAAAATAAAAATCTAATATGCCTTCAATATTTAAGGGCTTGAAATGGCTCTTTCTGAAATCACAACATGGCTCCTCTATTAACCCTTTACTAACCTTTTTACCACTGAGAGGTAGCTCCTATACTGAGCTTGGCTTGTTTTCAACCAGGTGTTTGCTAATTGCTGAGCTAGTCTGAAGGAGCTGAGTGGGGAAGGGGCTCCTCTGTGATGCACAAACTCGGAAACGTTGAAACTGCAGCCCCGTGGAGGAGCTTAGTCCTTGAAGGCGGAGCTAAGTCCAACCAGGCGTTTTGTGCAGCTGAATGGTTGCCATGGAGATTAAAGGATTTCTCAAACATGAATGAAAAAAAATCAAGGCAACACTACCAGGACATGACATAATACTGCCACATGAAGCCTTTTCCAAGAGCTTTTACCCAGTTGGTCTTTTCAACTTTAGACCTAAAGGGGGTGATACTGAGCTGGCTTTCTACAGCTTAAAAACACATTTTTGGTGTTTTCTCTCCAGGAATTTGGCTTAATTTTTGTTCCCTTGTAGTTAGAGAGTACTGATTTACACAAATGCAGATCAAAGAGTTTCTCCATAAAATATGTAGTGTTTAGGGATGGCCAATTAAAAACCAAACAAAAAAAAAATCCCCTGACTTTTTTTTTTATATCAAATTTGATTTACAATTTTTTTTTTCTGCACTTTGTTTGAATTCAGGTCAACTCTGATCTTTTTCATTGTGTTGGTCTTACACATTAAATTCCAACTACATACGTTTACATTTGTGGTTGCAAAGTGACCTAATTTGGAAAAGAGATATAAATACTTTTGAAATCCACTGCATTTCCTTTTCTTACTTCAGTAGATATTTCAGCTGCAGTTTCTGCATTTTCCTGTGTTGGATTTTCGAAACGACACTTGTTAGTTTGTTTTCCTCGTTATGTTCACAAAGTGTGAAATAACACAATAAAAAAAAAAGAAACAACAAAAAATGACACTCTAGCCTTAGTCACATAATCCATTTAAACAACTAACTGAAACAGATCATTTTCTATGCACTTCTTTAAACATTCAAACTTGTTATATGTGGAGTTTTAAAGCTCAATACAAACCTAATGAAGCTAAAGCAAACCCTTTCTAATAAGCATAAAGGGGGGAAAAAGCATCTCTGGAAACACCAGTTAGTATCAATTTACACTGTGATGATATAACGAGCGAGCCGGTTACACATCCAGGGTAAATGGAGTGAGCAGCTGCCACTGTTTGATCCAAATTCGGCTGCAATGTGTAACGTGATTAGTGCCGCACAGTTAGGAATCGAGCCAACCTCGGGGAAATCTGCAACAGTCTCCCAATTCTAGGACGGGGTTCAAGAGCGGGAACGCGTCCAGAGGGCCGACCTTTGAACTGTGATGTGACTCGAACAGAGGAGGAGAAGGAACGCCGAGCAAATCGTGTTTTAGAAATTTACAGCATGTACCCAGGCAGAGGGAGTCCGTGTTTTTACAACCCAGGAGAATGACGCGCACTTCCAATATTGGGGGAAAAACTGTCATAGCTCCAACTGCAGAGTACCTTGCTATTGTGACTCCAAAATGTTCATTTCATTTCAGTAGCAGAAATGAAAAGGCTCAGTAGATAAACTGTGTTGCGTTAGAGGCAATCTGGTTGCCTTCCTGTCATGCACCGATGCATAATTTAGGAAATTGACTTGGATGCTTTTATGTGGTTCCCATCATCATCATATTCCATATCTTTATGTGCATTTTTCCGTTTTTTTTTTTAGTTGGAGATTCCATTTGTAAAATGTCAGGAACTCTAACTTGATCGAGGGGCTAGAGGAAGGGTTTCCAACCCGTGGTTCTGGAGCCACATGTGGCTCTTTAGACCAACCGCTGTGGTCGAAAATGCACACAAAAAAAATCTGCTTTATAATGTAAAAGTACATCTTTTTAAAAAGTTGTTTTCATGCAATATATACAAAGATTTTTCACATTATTAGTTTTTTATAAAGTAACTTTTACATGTTTTGGTTGTAAAGCATGAGCTTTTCTGACCTAATTTTCACATAAAAATATTATGTTCTTTAGGGAAAAACAAAAAATCATTTTGCGTAAAGGTTTGATTTTCTTTATTTTAACAATAAAAAAACAAATTATATTGCATATTTTGTTAAAATAAGTTAATTTGTTTAATGTCACTTTTGTGGCTCTAAACACAGTTTGTTCAGTTTCACCAACGGCAAAAAAAATGGCTCTTGGGGTTGTAAAATGGTTGTCACACTTGAAATAAAAAGAGAAGTAACTAATAGAGAATAAAAATCTTAATCTATTTCTGTCCCAAACGCGCAGAAAATAAATTGTAGCAGGAATATTGGCTAGCTTCCAACACGTATTGCTGAGCTAGGGAGTTAAATTGCAAATAGAAAAATCTGGGCTGGTTTGAATTCCTTGTTATCTCATTTGTCAGATAATGAAACAAAGGAACTGATCTGAGCAGAGAAATAAAAGTTCTCCACTAAAATATCCGGAGATGAAAAAAGAATCTGCTGGCTTCTAAGAGGAATATCCTCTAGACATGTTTTAATGGCCGACCCGCTCACGGTTTCATAACTGCTGTTACACAGAGCCATTTAGAAATTTTTTAAAAAGTCGTACCACTTATTAATAATTAAGTGATAAATCTGTTAGATAAAAAAAACGTTGTTGTAGGTTGATATTTTTTATTCCAATTTGTGCTTTTATATCAGTTCCTTCAACTGTTTTGTTATTTAAATTGTCCCTTTTGGAGAAAACACAAAAACAAACAACATTAGAACATCCTGGGAAAAAATGGAGCACGTGTCTCCATTTTTCTGCACAGGAAGGATAGCTGAATGGCTCCCCCTCCTGCTGGAGTGTGGCAACTGCAGACAGAAGAACCAAGAGGAGGTCTGCAGCTGGGGAAAATAAAAAAAGAAGTGCTGAACGGCTCAGAGGAAGTTGGATAATAATTGGACTGGAGAGGACTGTAGAAAAGGGAAAGGGTGTGTGTGAGAGAGAGCAGGGAGGAGAGAGGGCAAGAGGGAAACAGGGCAGGGAACTAGGGGTGTGTTGGGGGGGCCACAGGGACACAAGACGAATACAAAAGACGTGTGTTTAAGACAACATGAAAGGAGATGGGTTCACAAACGGAGATACTGCAATGCGGGCTGTGTGACAGACATGATCAGAAGCAATCTGGGCGGAGGGGAAAGAACCAATACTCACGTTGGATTGCACGAAACCGTGGGCCGAAGGACGGGGAGGAGCCCGAACCCAAATCCGGAGAGTTCCGCCTCTTTTCCAGCCCTGGGGATGCCTGCACTGTAATTTTATGGATGAAATCTGCACACACAGACACAAATAAAAAATAAAAAATACAGAATAGCTTGTTAAGACAATTCATGCTGCTGTTTGAAAGGTTGCAACATTTTTTTTTAAATCGGCCCGTTTCCTTAAGAATGTCAACAACTTCAGCTGATTTCCAACAGATTTCAGCTGCATTATTTTACACTACTCCTTCAATATTTGGCTTTTAAAAACTCATACTTACATGAAAATGATGCAATACTGCATGACAACTCAGCAGAGATGAAAAAAAAAGAAACTCATCCAAGAGCCAGAGCCAGCTAACTAGAGAGGCACAACAGTTTACTAACAACCAGAAGCAGCAATTGGAAGACGCTGTGGGTTTTTGGATAGAGACCATAACTGAAAGACTTGTTGCTATTCTTAAAGTATGTGAAAATAGTCATTTACTGCCAACAAATACAAAGCTACATCTACCACTTACCTACCTAGCTAGCTAGCTGGCTAGCTACATCTAACTTCTTAACCATCCAGGAAGCTACTTGGCTAGTTTGCTAAGTAGCAAGCTAACTAGCTTACTAAGCAGTTGGTGGAATAGCCAATTTAAAAGCTGCTAGGTAGTAAAATATAAATGTTCTGAAGGTGAAAGGTTTGGATTCAAATATGTTTAGTCTTCACATCCAATTTCAGGGCTCCTGTCCTGAAACCTTCAGATTGAGGAAGTTCATCCATTATGAGGGGTTATTTGCTCTGACTCATGTTCATGATTATATTCATTGAAGCAATTATCCACAAAGCAGATCAGACCATATAATAGAAATCCAACAATTACTGGAGAGAATTGAAGCGACGCGACTAACAGCTGTTTTTCTGTGGATTCCTTCACCATGTAGTAATAAGAGGGAACGAGACAAACATGCAAAGCGCGCTGCACAAAGCAGCAAAAGATGAAATAATGTTATTCTGTAAAAGAGAAATGAGATTAGCAACAAAACAAAAGGTGGAAACATGGGAAACGTGACTTTTGTTTTTGAGATGAGACAGTGGAACATGTTTTATAATTCTGCACCACATATAATGTCAAAAGACATTATATGACTGGGACGTAATTTAAGGCAGTAAATATCAGCTGGATGTGCAAGAACCTTTGGACTAAGCTCGTAGTTCAAAGCGTTGCTCTTTTTTGTTACAGTACCGAACAATTACATGCATTTAAAACATTTTTGAGAATACATAAAACGACACGCAGTTTCATGTATTGCGTTTGAAACGAATAACTTTCAGTCAAAAGTGCAAGACGAACACAAGCAGAGCAAACGCACAACAACTGTCATGGACAGGAAATGAAAAAGCGAGAATAATAAAAGGGTTGAGCGCAATACGGCTGGCAGGAAAATAAAAACACAGACTTTAGGGGAAGGGAAGGTATCTAAAAAGAAAGAGCCAAAGGCACTGACTGGAAGCTCCAAAGTGAGCGAGGCCAGTATGTCTATGGACAGGAAGTGTCGAGGCGTGGTTGGCTCACGCTCCCCTCTCATCAAACCCTACACCCCCACCCACAACTGCCACAGCCACCGCCGCATCACCGCCCTGCTGCTGCCACTGCTGCTGGGAAAAGGGCTGACCACGACACACAAACACACTGACAGGCACACACAGACGGCGCATTTACGCATGCATGCTCAGCCCAAAATACACTCAGACTCGCATTGAAGCACTGGATGGGAACTGCTGCTGGCGGCGTGACTCTGCCGCAGCAGAGGACACATCAGCCGAGGCAGTCAGGTGAGGACTACGGGAGAAAACTAGGCAGAGGCACCGATAAATCGGCCTCAGATTTCCTTCGTTTTGGACGACCAGTGGTCGGCAGATACTTAAAAGTGAAGTCGATCTTACCCACCGATCTTATCTACACCAGCAAAGGTCTGAATATCAACCACTGTCTTCTTTTGCTCTGGCGTGACAGAGAGGTTTGACTGATGGACCCGAATGTCTGCGGTTAACAATAGTCACCCCACTGTTGCCAACTCAGCAACTTTCTTGGTACATTTTGTAACATTTCAGACAAAAAAAATGACTATTGGCCAGAATCTAAATGGGTAGGTCAGAGTTCCTTAAAGGTCGGTAGTCAGCCTGAAAACTGCAGTGGGTGACCCAGAGTGATATAAGCCTGGTGGGCCTCCAGGCTTTATTTGCCCCCACCGGGCTAAACATTGTTTGATCATTTTAAATAGTTTTTTTTTTATATATATAAACAAGTAGCAGTGACAGTAAGGACGAGTTAAGCTAGGTTTATAGTTGACGCACTGATCTGGGCACAAAGAGGTGTGCACCAATCGCACCATGCCTTCACCTGCTCATACACTTCTGAATTTTTGTGACTTTTTAACATTTATTAACACAAAAACATGGCGAGCAACAGCTGTAATGCTCTTAGCACCGGGCTTAGCAAGGTTTCTAGAGGAAGCCGTTGCTCAAAGCGATCAACGCATTGTCGGGACAGTCAAGGTTCTAATCCACTGCTCACCAGATCAACTCTTAGTCATGCCAGACAACCAAAAGAACCCTGATTTGCAGGGCAATTCAAAGTTTGAGGCTCGTGTTTTCAATAAAACCGAGCTGCAAACATTAAAAAGCACACAGAGTCGGGAATACCTTGTGGCATGCTGATCTTCTCGCCGTTCTTGCTCTTGAGCTTGTGCTTCTTGAAGGTGCCCTTGCGCTTCTTGACGTTGGGTTTCTCCTGGTTCTGGTTCAGGTGGAGGATGAGAAGGCTGAGCTCGCGCTCAAACACGTCCTGCTCCCACTGGGCCAGCTGCTGCTCGCGCTGCCGCAGGAACTCTTCGTGGGACTTCTGCTCCAGTGCCGCTCGCTTCAGTTCCTCTTCGCGGCACCGCAGCTCCTGATGGAGGAGGAAACGCACCGCCGCATCGTTAGGGTTGTTCTGCGGGCTATACAGCCTCAGGAAGCCAATGGGCACACACTGGATTTTATTTAGGGCATCAGTGTAATACCACACTTCCAAAGTTGTCTAAAAATAATGCATAATTTTTGCTTCACATTTATACACCAATCTTTTGTGGATTTTTCCGTGGGGCATAGCTTCTTGATGCGCTATCGGCCGGCGTTTGCTAAGCAGCCAAATGCTTAGTTCAGCATCTTTACTTTAACAGCTCAATGTTGTTTTTATTAGTACCTCAATTAATATTATATAAATAAAAATATGTTCTAGAACAGTTTTATTTATTTTTGTACCTGCATCATTAACAGCTGTATATACAGTATGTCTTTACAGGCACACTAAGTTTTTCAGTAGTTTTTCTGTGTACTCTGGTAGCCAAGCAACAAGATTTCGTTGCCAAATTCACAATTTAATAGACACAAGTTTCATTAAAGAGCACACAATAACATCTATTCACTGCAAGGAGCTTACACTACTCATGGTGTACCTCTATTGATATACATTTACTTTACCACTGACCTAGCTCGAATAAGCTTTAACTTCATGATGTTGCCCAGCTTTTCATCACTGCTCTTCCTCAGACTGGAGAAAACAAAGAGTAAAGCTCTTAAACTCTTTCCGGCTCTCCTTCGGGACTGCTGTTGTTAGGAACAGTCTGAAAAACAACCTGAGCTCCCAATAAACAACGGCTTTACAGCCTCCAATATATCCAGAGGTAACGTAAAGCCCAGCAACAACATTACCGGCTTAACCGGTAAAAGGAGCTTTTGCTTTTAGTCCGACGGCGCTCACATTAAAATGCCAGCTCAGAGGAGCAGAAATATGCGCCGTTCCGCCAGTAAACGTTCAAGGCGAGGCCCGTTAAACGCCAGTCCGAGAGCTCGCGCAGAGGCCATCATTTTTAGGTTTCATTTGATGTTTTCAGCTCAAAATACAACAAGTAGCCGACGCTTCAATCGTGAGAAGCTGCCCGACTCCAAAGAGTCGCGTGACGAACCGAAACATCTGTGTAAGAAGAAACGATGGAGCTGAAAAGGGAACGCAGTATAAAAAGATTTTTTTTTAAAAAAGGTTTGATATGTGAACTGTAATATGGCTGACAGAGAAAGTCCAGTGGGACTTTTAGTTTTCAACACATGGAAATATCTGATTGGTGCCTCAATAGAAACTAAATATTTCCACAACTGAAGAGAATATTGTCAATAAAAAAGGCAGCAAGTTTATACTATGGCTTATTATCAAAATTAGGTGCAAAAACAAATTTGTAGATTCTAGTCAGGTTGTCACATTCTTGGATATTTACACTAATATTTCCTGTAGCAGACTTTTTAAACCAGTGGATTCATTTTTTCAGTCTTCAGAGAGTTTGATTGTTATGATTGATTTCAGCATGTAAAAAAATTACTATTATCAACAAACTGCTTTTTTGTAGTATATATCTACACTTAACTGTGTTCTTAGTAGGGCTGCTAGTATTATGGTAATGATAGTGATCTGATCTTTCACAAGTTGGCAACTAAAACATTTTTATGTCTTTCTACTTTAGGTACACAGGTAACTCCTCCAAAGTGCTTGTTGTACTAATATAACTAATTAATTAATAAATGATAGTAGTGCCCCTTTGGCTTTTATATGGCAGTTCTTATTTTGAACAGTAGATGGCACTTCAGGCAAAATCTGCTTATATTCAATAACAAGCAGTAGAGAAAGAGTCTCTACAGGAAATGCATTGCAACTACAATGTTTGCCCAACAAAATGTTACTTTTTAATTATTTTTACTAGGTTTTTTGCTGGTTTATTTGGACATATGTAATGATAAATGTCTTCCTGTGTTTAAATTCAGCCTTAAAATCAACATAATTTTAGACTGTCCTTTATCCTTTGTTGTTCTTGTTTGCCGAGTGCATGTGCTTCTGTCACGACATCCAGAAACGGAAAGTACGCACCAGGTTTTTGGCCGCATTGCAAAAAATGAATAAGGCCGCATGTGGCAAATATCCACCATATTGTTTGAACCACGCTTTAGTCATTTAGATGTAGGAATCCAGAAAGTATTCTAGATCATGAATCAGTGTCAACGTGCCCAATCCACAAGGGCCGATCTATTCACTCCGATTCTATACATTGTAATCTGAGCGATGTCATGTGATGTTATTTATCTTCCATTTAGAATTCGAAATTGCACTTTCTGAACCATTTAGAAGGTTTGTTGCAGTTTATGTCTACATGTCTGACCAACGTAGTCGACCTGTTGGTTTTATCAGTTTCAGTTTCTTTATTGTTTATTTTACATTGGCTGTTTGCCTCCTAATTGCACTGACTGAACAAATGAAAATTGCGTCGTTTTTACAAGTTTGACCAAGCTTTTGAAGCAGTTGCTGTGTTTAAAGTGTCCTTTCCTGGAGCAGTAACTCAGTACATTTATGTCTGTGTTTAAGATAACAGGAATAAACTTTTTAGTCATTCCAGCACTGCTTTTTGTATCATATCAGTATGGAACGATACTGATACAAATATCAGTATCGGTATCGAAAGTAGAAAAAGTGGATCGGTGCCTTCAAAGTCTGATGTCTGCGCTAACCTCTTACCTTCTCTTTGGCCCGCAGCTCATCAAACATGTCCTGGATCTCCAGCTTCCAGTCATCCTGCAGCGAGTGAAACGACTCCTGTGGCATCTCCTCCTTCACCTGCTGCTCCAGGGCGGTCAGCTGCGTCAGGATGGAGCCAAAGTCGGGCCGTCGGTGAGGGTCCTGGTCCCAGCATTCTGCCACACACAGACAGGCAAGCGGGTCCGTAACAAACTGTATCGCGCATTAACGCCCAGAAGACAAGGGAAATGTCGATAAGCCCGAGAACACCAGATCTGCGTTTGACCTTGGCTCGTTGCAGGCGCCTCCTGAAGACGGTACAGAGAATCTGTCAGGTTCAGTAGTTCCCAGAACGGTTTCACTTCTTTTCCTCCAAAAACAAGGAAGTCGCTCGCTCATAACGCTTCGACTCAACAGCCGTCAGATCAGATTTTTTACGACTTAAATTAGGCCCGATGACTCATCGAGACGGCTGGTTCTGCACTGGGGAATGTTTAATAGAGATCCTGCCGGGCCTATGACTTTTATTTACACGCGATCCGGGGGTTTATCCCAGCCGATTCCACGGATAAGCTGATCTATTATTGAGAGGGTTCCGCCCAATTAACCTGCTACGGGGGAGTTTGGCATCATTTGCTGTAAAACTTTGGGCACAGTAATAATAAAACAAATCCATTAATTAAATAATCATCTGGAGGCCAACAATGATTTAGGGCTATTGGTTTTTTTCTTCAATAAAGAAAGATGTCAAATAAAGCTTAAAAAGGTTACTATACCTATTCAAGTGTTTATTCTGTTAAACAAGAGAAGAAAAAATTGCACAAGTTATATCCAGAACACACGTCCTCTTATTGAAAAAAAAAAAGCACATTGATGAATCTGTTTTCTTTCTTATACAGCTTTGTGGAAATGACAAAATAAAAAGTATGTCATTGTTGCAATGATGAATCGATCTCAAACAACTAAATGGGAATTTTTATTTTTTTGAAAAGCCCACCTGACATGAGCTGAGCGAAGGGTTCGGGGCAGGTGGACGGGATGGGCAGAGTCAGCTTGTTGACGGCAACTCCGTAGGCGACAGCAAGACCATCGATCCCTTTGTAGGGGGCCTCCCCGGTTAGCAGCTCCCACAGCAGGACACCGTAGCTGCGAGTGGGGAAAAAAGAAAACCACAGTTTGCTCAGAACAAAGTTGGACAAAAAAAAAATCTGGCCGATTGCCAATTATGAGTTCAGATTTGTTTGAGTTGCTAAATATAGTAGGTAAGATTACTGGATAAGATCAGTTTTACATGCAAATGTTGGCCAATTACCGATCTCCCAAAATTAAGAAAATCTGGGCTGATTTATTAGTGCACCAAGAAAGTAAAAAAGCAAAATTCACAGAAATTGTACAATAAATCTCTGTCAAGAAACTCTTATTTATAAAACAGTTGTAGAGAGGTTAATTATTCTCTTTCAGCGCTGTTGTTCTGATGGAGGCCTGAGGTACTAAAATGTTTTGTTGTAAGCAAAATATATTAAAACCAAAAAATATTTATTGTGAAACAGTTGTATAATTGTGAAAATATCATTGTCTTTATATATTTAAGAAAATGCATTTCTTAAATATACAACTTAATATATTTAAGATATATAGTTTATATACAACTTGATTTAAAAGTTGTATATACAACATTTGAGATACAACTTAGAAATTAATACATTTCTTTTTTTTTTAATCTCTGATAAAGGACGAAAAAAGAAAAGAATTTACATATTTTGCATTTTCTTTTTCCAAAATTCCCCCTCCCTATTCTTATTCGTCTCCTTTTTTACCGGAGCACTAACATTATCTAGTTTCTGTAATTAAACATTAATAAAGACATTTCATGAACTATAATCCCACTGCAGCAAATCTAAGTAAAGGCCACGGAGAAAAGCAAAACGAGCCCTTGGAAAATCCCGCTCGACAACAATTCCAGCGCAACAGGAAGAGCCTGTGACCCGACAGATACTACTGCTGAAACAGGAAGTGAGGTTGTAGTCCGTGGTGTACACGGAGTGGGAGGAGCCTGGCGGATGTAATACGACTCCTGGTTAAAATAACTGCGGTGCTCCTTTTTTCAAAGACAAACTGCTGAAAGATAAGATGAACAAGAAAAACAAAACAACAAAAAAAACACGATAGGCGGACCGTTCTCCACACAAATCCCCAAATGAGAAAGCAGCTGACTCATGCTCAAACCTGACTCACTGAGAGCCAAAAGGACAGGTTTTATTAAAGAGAAAAATAACAGAAAAATACAGAAACTAATTGAGAAGTGTTAAAAAAAAAGCTGCAGCTTACTTCATTTACAAAGATTTTTACATGACTAGTGTGACTAATGGCATTACTGAGAAAGCGTTTCAAAGCATTAAAACCTCTCAATTATTATTTTAGGCATCACCTGTGTCATATTTATAGGTCCATTCCCTTTTTAAAAGTATATCTTAAGTGGTTATTTAGACTGTACGTCTTGAAGGCGTTGCATCAGTGAGATGAGACCGCCAGGATGTCTTGAATGTGTTGTAATTGTCATGCCAGGCCACTATATGGCGCCGTGATTTCAGCACGTCGTCGAAATGTGCTTGACCATCTCCGTCTCCGAGGAACCAAGTGCTTATTTAACATGTTTCTGTGTCAGAAAAAGCGGTGAACTGAAAAGGCTGAGTAGCAAATGCAGTGCAACGTTCCACATTGGCTGCGTTTCCATTGCCCGAACAATTACACAAATTGGAATTACGAAAATAAATTTGCTTAATAAAAAGCCCATTTTATTTATTTGGAAAAACTAACGCCTAGTTATCCTATAGGCTTTAGTTTTTCATCTCTGTCGAATTTAGTGTATTTCGCAAAACTAAGTTTCTTGCATCACACAACTAACTGGACGTTACTACAGCCGGAAACGACAAGGAACATGACAGGAAGTAGGAAGAGCAGAAGGAGGATGGCACGGCGTGTTTAAATATTATTAATTAATATTTATGTAATATTTAAAAGCATTGGAATTGGAGTTTTTTCCAGATTAGCACGACTTTTACGCGATGTATTAATGTTTAACTTATAACATGCCATTGTGAATAAGCTTAATCACGTTTGATTTATTTATTATTTTTTATTTAATGGAAACAATGCTATTGCGAAATAGTGGGGGTTTTTTTCTTCCAACATTAGCAGAACATATACAAAGTTTTACGCACATTTGTAATGGAAACACGTCTATTGTGAGAGAATCTGATCACTGATCGCGTGTAAACAAACATGTTACGGTTTCACTGAAAATCAGTTCAGTGTGAACGAGGCCTGGTGTTTTCAGTGGCAGAGATACAGTAGTTCACATAGAGAAAGAAAAAAACTCATTTTCATCAGCATCCCAATTAAATATGTTCCTGATATCATGATGCCCTAAAGAGGTCGAACCAAAACTGCAGTCACTAAATACAGAACAGGTAACCAGTCAACCAGGAGTTACACCCATCTATTCGATGACAGCGTGACACAGCATCTATTTTCGTCCTAAGCACACAATCTGATAACAGCATAGACGCTGGACTCGCTCTTGTGCAACCGTGATAAAACCCCGTCATGAAAAACTGATGCAATGGAGCATCATGCTGGATGAACCACATGCTTACAAAGCGCCAACAAGTCACGCATGATGATCACAAACAGACAAACGGGGAGAGGTTTTTGTTTTTTGAGCAAAGGCTTCAGCATTGTGTCTTCAGAAGACGAACCGTGGCGCAGAAGAGGACTTGGATCACCCACACCGTCAATTAGCCGTCACCCGGCCCTGACTGAGCGCGCTCTGCAGGCCCCGCTGCGAGGAGAGCGCAGGGCCGCCGCCTTTTTGTTTTTTATTTAGTCCTTTAATTACAACTTCCACACGCCGTGTGACTGTGCAGAAAGAAAGAAAGAAAGAAGGAGAAAGAAGGGAAAAAAAAAAAACGCCTCGTCGGCTCGCAACCGGAGGCGGCCGTCAGGTTCCGCTCCGAAAATCTGGAGACGAGCAGCCAAGGACAGATGAGAGAGAATACCAGAACAAAGATCGGCCTTCGTCTTAGGAAGCCTGCCTTACTTAGCTCTGCAAATGCAGATGCGTCGCCCCGTTCTGTTGCTGTTGGTGTTAAGACAGCAAGAAAGAAACAGTGGATAAACTAAAAAAAAAATAAAAATAAATGGGGAAAATCTGTGAACTTATACTAATTAGGGGTTTTCTTTGATAGCTTCCAGCATATCGAGATTCTGTTTAGTCGTTCTCCAGAATGTGTCCTAAGAAAACACAGGGGAGGGTGACAATTAAAGCAAAGCGTATGAAAGTAGAAGTTTAATCTTGGCAAACAAATCTCGAGAATGACTCATCGATTTGCAAAACTACAAATCTTTCTTTCTACTGCCAAGATGAAGACTTTGTGTTTATGTCCATCCAGATTCCAGTTCTAAAACACCACTTTATGAAATCTCAGTCATTATGATAAACCCTAAAACCATAATCAGGGGATTCTGGTTATAGTGTGTACATGTGGCTCCACACATACACATAAGTGTATGTGTGGAGCACACACACACACACACACACACACTAAGCTATTCCCAGATAAAGGGCCGCGGTCAGGTCTGGTGTGAGGCCTCCTTCTCTGTCTATAGCAGAGACAATGGGACAGTGTGCAGTACACATGTCTCACAACAAAGCACAGAGCAGGCCTTTGAAGGGAACGCCGTCACATGGTCACGGTGTCCTTGTTGCAATCCATCACACTGCCTCTCCTCTTCATCAACAAGTCTCCAATTACAACTTCTATTTTTTTTTACCAAACCACCGACTCCACTCGTTCAAGCTTTACAGATGATTGAAAAATGACTGTTTCACACAAACGAAAGCTCGCAAGCTCCTTTGGAAACTTGTGCAAAAGTTGCTGGGACATGCTAGCATATGCCTTGCAATAAGTGTACAAAATATCCACTGGAACTCAAACTTTTTTTTTTAACATTTCTTTTCAAGCTACAAGCACAAAACTTGAAAACCCGCCAGGCTAATGCTAGGTTTAGAAGTGCGCCTCTGCACGTTGGTGCACGCATCGTAGCAGCGCCACCGCCTCCGAACTTTTGTACATTTTTGGGAGAACAGTGCACCAACGTACACACGAACTATAAAAGCCAGAAAACTATTAAAAGCACAGCTATATATATATAACTCTATAAGTCTGCACTATAAGTGCAAATATTCTAGTGCAAATATCTTAGAACACATTAAATAAGACAAAACTAACTAATAGCTTTGTAGCAAGATATTGGAGCTTGTTTTAAGTCAATAATTCCTTAATACAGATGAAAACGCACTAGTACTACTGGCAGTTGTAAGGAAAATAAAGTTCTAGCAGAACTAGTACATCATCATTATTAAAAAATGCATTTAGATAAGGCAAACTGCTGTATCTTTCTGAAAAGTTGTTTGTTAGTTATGTCTTATGTCAAGTGTACTAAGATATTTGCACAATAAAACGGTGGCCTTAGGTCTGAAAGTCTCCTAAAACATTCTTCTTGTCATTCGGGTTTTAAAAATGATAAAGCAGGCACACATTAAGCATCCTAACCATATATTAGCTTAAAAATTATAATGTATAACTTAAAAGGGGATGGGTTCAATGATCTAAAGCCAAAGTATAATATAAAATTCCTCCCCAAGAGGAAATGGATGTGATGTTTATAACCATCTATAAAGCCTAACCATGTTCACCTCCAAACATCGCTGCCCTTGGAGAAGGTGGAGGACTTGATGACCTCCGGGGCCATCCAGGCGTAGGTTCCGGCCGTGCTCATCTTCGTGGTCTTGTGCCACTCCCTCGCCAGGCCAAAGTCTGTGATCTTCAACGTCAGTCCCTCCATGCATTCATTCTCTATGGGTTGAGCCAGCAGGACTGCAGAACACAAGGACGGGTAGGTAGGAAAAGGAAGGAAGAAATAAAAACGGTTTGTGTTAGACAGAGGCATCGTGATCTTACATTTCGATAAAGCGGACAACTTTAGAGTGATTTTGTCTCAAAACAGCAGATTAAAAATCTAATCTGGCTGAGATTATGCTTCAGAACATGGATTCTCAGTTTCTTTCTCACTTCCTCTTCCTCTTGTTTTCAGCCCTTATGATCCAGTCGCACACATTTCAGCAATTCCTGCGTCACACTTCACTTCCCTGTTGTAAACACGTTCGTCTTCACCCGTCAAAATTCGTCAGCGCTCCTGTATGTGGAGCGCGGTGCTTCCATTGGACGCATTGAAAAGACAATGCTAAGGAAGCCATGTGCGTCCTGGGGAGCAGGCTGGCTGTGCTCGTCACACAAAGAGGAAAAACAGACTAAAAATTCACTTGCAGAATTCAGATGACTTCTGTATCATAAATATTTTTATGTACACATGGACACTGGGCAGTATGGACACTGAATTTAATTCCTATATTTTGTGGTGTGTATTGTATAAAAAGGAAGTCATTGCAAAATTACTCATGTATTTTTGAGTGGCTGTAAATGCTCGTTTTCTGAAAATAAAACTATAATTTTATTTAGAAAGTGCTTTAAAAACAAACACAACTGCACATAAAATATAAAGATGTGACATAAAAAAATTAACAAATCAAGCAAGCAAGGTTCCACTCTGCTGAGGAGACGCACCGTGCAAAGGCACAACTTCCCCCCCATAGTGATGCATTTGTCTCGTCTGAGTTAGTAGTGGAAGACTTGATGCAAACCTTCCTCTCTGTCCTGCAAAGACCTCCGCCGACCCGACACCTCCTCCTTCCTCCTGCTGCCCCTGTGATGCCTCCCTTGTGCTTTGGCTGTCTGTCACAGTACACCCATCATCATCTGGTGGTTTTCCTCCTCACTTTCTTTAGCTATGTGTTGCTGCACGCATCCAGGAAGACCTTCAGCAATGTGAAGGTCAGCATCTCGGCCCAGTGGACGCCGTCCACCCACAACGACAGCGCTCGTGCGTTCTGTCCGGTCGAGACATGGGAGGAAATCGCTCTTTGCTGATGAAAAGAGTGCCACGGTGTTTTGGGAACTCTGGACTCGGTCTTCCTCTTCTCATACGCAGCGGGTCTGTATGTGAGCGGCATCGCGGGGACAGAATCAACCTGCGCTACGTGCTCTGCTTCGGCCTGTGCTCATCCTCCGTAGTGGAATTCCTCTTCGGCACCCTGACCGAATGGCTCCAGGTCTACAACCAGTACCTGTACGGCATCCTGTGGGGCTGAACGGCCTGCTGCAGGCGGCCGTCTGGCCCTGCGTGGTGGCCGTCATGGGCAACTGGTTCGGCAAACGGGACGCGGCTTTGTGTTTGGACTGTGGAGTGCCTGCGCCTCGGTGGGAACATACTGGGTGCCTTCATGGCCTCAAGTGTGTTAAGTACGGATATGAGTACACCTTCCTGGTGACTTCGTGGTGCCTTCTGTGGTGCCCAAAGTCTTGTCCCTTTTGAATGCCAAAGAATTTTTAAAAATTGGTTTTAGGAAGTTTTAAAAGCAGAAAAAAAGATTCTGAGGCCTTGTCCACTGTTAGCTAATCAACCAACTTTGATTAACAGTTTTTTTTAAGTTTAAATTAACATTATGCAATATGCTTTGATGAATAAATGGGAATAATCTTGTGATGCATTTTCAAAACGTCCATCATCTACAACACTTATTTTCCTTAAAAAATATATATATAAAAAATTAATAATAAGATCAGTCAAAGTAATAATAGCAGGTCAGAAAAGGAAACATTTAATTTCTATTGATCATTGTATTCATTTTGGGGCTTTATTCTGTTCCTGTGTTTGGTCAATATGCTTCAATGAGAAAATGTTGGAGTATACATTATGATATTCTCAGAGATTAGCCATTTTTTTAAACAATCACAATAAAAAGATGGCTATAGTTAGTAACTAAATGTGTCTAACTTTGACAGCTGTTTTAAACCAGAATGCGCTCCGCCTTCTTGGGCTCAGGAGGTTCTGCTGCCTGGACAGATCTTGCTGTTTGGGCTTAGAAAGCTTCATTACTATGGACAAGCTTTAAAACTCTCAGCTCATTAAAAAAAGACTCACAAAAAGACCCTCAAATACAGAGTTTTCTCTTAAGCAACAGTTATTTTGAAACTCTGGAAGAGATAAGGACGGTGTTGAAGAATTCATCCCAAAGGACAAAATGATAGATTTAGAAGGAGAACACAAACATGAATGTCAATATTACAATCAAGTTCCTTGACCTGGGTCTCCTTTGCACTAAAAACTGATGACTGAGCCATAGTTAATAAATCTAAACTTTAGGTGCACAGCTACAAGCTAAGTTCTAACCTTAGTACGATTAAGCATGTTTTCCTAAAGCAACCCACACTCTGCGTGTGTGTGTTTGTGTGTCTGTGTGTGGGGTTAGTGGCAGGTCAGGATCACTGATCTGCTTGTTTCTTTATGCAGCCTGTTGCTAAGTGGCTTTAATGAATCAGAAAATACTGCATCTGATTTCCGGTAAGCTTCATAGCACTGAACTGGCAGGTTAGCATACGTCATAGACAAAGGTTAGCAACAGGGTACAATTTAAACCTTCAACAGAGTCCATGCCTTCAGTAAGCCATCACTTCTCAATAACAGAGCTCAGACCCTCTGTACGAAGCAAAACGTAGAACAAGGGGCTCCTTTTTACCAGACTAACCCCCAACGAGCATGGCGTGAAAACACAACAGCATTACAAAGAGTAAATCTGCCACCATCAAGCTCCATGTTTAGTCAACTACCAAAGTCAGATAGTCAAACACCAAAGCCAGCAAAGGGGCGTAGAGATGATCCTTGATGATGTTCTGTCTCCTACAGCACACCTGTCTCAGGCCTCTGATGCGTGTCATGCACCACAATAAACTTCTCTGCCACTACAGACCTCCTCATGCAATATCACAACTCCTCTATTGACATACATTTTCTCTATGGCAACAAGATCTGAAATCTTGTCCAACAAGATCCAAGATCAACAAGGCCCAGCTCCGTCTGCCCTTCTCTGTACTTCTACATCAGCATCCTTAAGGCAAAAGCTGCAATTCTAGGATCCTTTCAGAGGCAATGTTTGCTTTATGGATGCTTCTCAATGTCAGTAAAAAAATATCTTACAGCAGACAAGCCCTTACAGATGTGCCGATGATCAGTGTTGTGAAGTCCTGACACGGCAAGCTTCGATAGAGAGAGTCTAACGCTGAGGACGGCGGTTGCTGCTCGACAGTGACGCTGGATCACATGTCTCAGAGTGAGCGAGCGAGTGGCAGTGGTATCTTTCTTCCTCTTTGCTGACAGACCGGTCATCGTTCAGGGTACGACTCGTTGTCAATCTCGCAGAGGAGAAGCAGCAAAGAAAAGTATCACTCATTATAGGGAAGTAGGACTCCAGCTATTTGGAGTCACTTTCTGACTTTCCCCGCTCGTCCCCCCCCTCTGTCCCATCCCCCCCATTTAGACTTCAATGAAAAAAAAAGAAAGAGGAAATCGATTTTGCCCAGACTCTCTTCACACATTAATATGAGTTTCATCTTTTCTTGTTGCATCTCTCGGACTCCCTTTGTCTCCCTTCTTCAGACATCCTGTGCTGCGCCTCGTAGCCCAGAGGCAGGGACTTTGACGTCACAAAGGAATGCATCACAAGAAGTTGTGTTGTCTGCTGTGTTTGTGGGAGCTTTGAGGGGCGACGAAGAGACTTGGGTCTTTCACAATCTAATTTCAAGGCCAATTTATGCACCCTGTTCCATTGAAGGTGCAAAGGCGGAAGATTAATGAAGACTTTCAGTCAGAATAAATCAAGATCTTCTGGTGGAGGGGATGGGGGGAAAGAAAAAAAGGTCTCGATCGTTTAATTCCCATTTGCATCCCCCTTTACATCGGAGTCATGGGTTCTGCAACCCGCTGTTTGGGTTGTGGGAGTACAAAACAGAGTCACCCCACCACCCAGTTTCCACCACAACCCTCGCTTGCCAGGCTGTGTCATGGATTGAAGTGGCAACACTATACATTAAAAACTGAGAGACATCTTTTTTAAGCCTTCTCCAGTGTTTTCTGAACTTGGGATCACAAAATAAGCCGTGTTATTTTTGTAAACACGTGTTAGGAGAGGTCACATGAGTCCAGAGAGTCAGACAGGAAGAGATCAGGATGTCAAAGACTGATCACCCAACTGTTGTTTCCTTACAACATCCGGAGGGGGATACATTTTTTTAAAAATAAGAACACCCCTCGGTGAAGTACACCGCAAAGATGGCTTCATGCTGTTCTGACTGTGAAAAAAAGTATATTTTGGTTGCGTTTTTTTATGCTAAATTAAGACTTAAAATGTTTGTCCGAATAAAAATTATTGAAGTGAAATCTCTGAGCCCATCTTTCCTTGAAATAAAGAAAACTGTTCCTCCAGTCATTGTTTCATACAGAATAACTAATCCCTCTGTACATATTAAGGGAGATTGAGTTTATTTTCTTTCTTATTAGAAAAAGTGATATATGACAAAGAAGCACTTTCCATTGACGATTTTAGCCAAGTTACCAAAATTTGGACACTACTCACTTGAAATTCAAAGAAATGTTTCCCCTTTAACCAGAACCATCTTTTTAAATGTTAAATATTTTTACAAACTGGTGTTTTGTGCATAGATGCTTTTCAGTTGAAATCCAGATTCAACTCTTTACAGTACCACCAATCAAAGCGATCAATCTCAATGACTGAGTCTAAAAACTGTTCTCCTTAGACTCCTGTGAACGTTTCTCGGAAGTTGAGCATACAGCGGCCCAGAGTGTGAGAAAAAGACGCAGATGAAGAGTTAAGCACGAGTGCACACTGACAAAAAAGAAGCAAAAGCAAAGACCAAACCCCAGAGGTGCTCTGGTGAGACAGCTGGAGCATCAGAAACGGCAGTCGGACACTGACTCTAGCAGTACATCCGAGTCTAAGCATAAAGTCTCAATAGAGGTGAGAAAGGATCCTCTTTCTTTTAGGCGCATCTGTCATGCTGTTCAGTAATATAAAAGCTTGTAAAAAAAGAAAAAACAAAAGGATTACCACTGATACATGTTAAAGCAACCCTAAAAGCAGGAAGCATGTGGTCTACCTGGTCTAACTGACACGCATGCTTCTGCTACATTCGCGTGCAACCGAGAGGAGAAGCAAAACACACGCAAAAGCATTTCAGCAATATCAGCACACATACATTCTTCCCCCACTTCCTGAGCTGAGGGAGAGAGAGAGAAAGAGAGAGAGAGAAAAATTGAGACAAAAAGAGCGAGAGAGAGAGAGAGTGCATCCACAGTTCAGCCCTTGTTCGCCCCCATCCAGCCCTCCCCTTTCCTACCGTGGACGGCGGCCGCTGCATTAGTCAGCTGCTTGCTGGATGGCATGTGGCAACGCACTGTGTCCAAATCAGCCGTTGACCCAAATAAAAACGAAATGCCGCTGACATCGTCAAATCAGCACGGGGAAGTTTTAGAGTGCAAAACAATTCCAAAGGTCCATGGCGGAAGAAACTCCTACCTGTAAGGTGATATTTTCTAGGATTTCCAAAATTTCAAATGACACGTTCAATATTAGGTCATTGCACGCTGTTTAGGAGATTCCACCTGCATCCTCTGTTATCTCCCAACATTCCTTCCATTTTGGGAAGGTGTGTGTGTGTGTGTGTGTGTGTTGCCCAGAGTGGTAAACAGAAACAGAAACCCGCCGTTTCAAAAGTAGGAGGGGGCAAGCAACAGCAAGTATCATCAGCAGATCAGTCTTGCCCAGACAGAACATCGTCCTGATTGAGAGGGGAAACCAACAATGTCACCACAGAGAAACACCGTGACACCATCTCCATGGCAACGGGGCCTCTGTTTGGTTACTGTTTGCTGCACGGAAACAAGGGAGCATCAGTTGCAGAAGGGCCTTGTACGAAAACGCGGCCCAGACACAAGCTTGGTGCTGCTGACTCAGGCTAATTACCGCTAATTTCTAGAAACACTCCGAGTCAGAGATCCGGCGAGTGGCTTTGGTTAAATGAGCCAGCTGATACGGCACAGAAAACCACAACTTCATGACTAAATCTGACTTTAACATGAGCAGAAAGAAACTTTTAGGTCTAAACATTGAGGTTTTTTTAGCATGATGCAACAACAGGTAACAATCAGACACCTCTTATTTGAGCAAACGCCAATCTTTGAGGTACCAGTCCAGCTAAATTTTCCAGGACGACTATTTTTAGTCTTCTTCTTTCTTCTTTGTCTTTAGCAAAACAACAACAAAGGTATTCCAAAGGTTTCAAGTCAAGCGACATACCTAGTTTCTTGTTTTCTCTTTAGAAACTCTTGTGTAATTTTGGTGGGGTGCCAAGGAGCGGAAACCCGCTGGATTATTCCTCTGGTGCCAGGCTTGCTAGAGTGAGAGGATGAGTTTGCTTTATCTATCTGCATTCACCGTTAGATCATAAACTCCCTAATGCCTTTTGAACTCATTCAATCACATATTGTAACAACCCAGATGCCCTTGTGTGCATCTGAGTTAACCGAAGTCTTGAGTGTTTTTCTTTTTTGGCTTGTATTGTGGAACATCCCTTGAACCATTCAGTCTCTTACAAAAGCACTAATTGCCATTTATAAACCTTGTTCACACCATAGTATGAAACAGCTGCCAAGTTGTTGTACTTGATTATTGTAGGGTAGCCACAGGAGACCCAAACAGAGCCACATCGCCTCGCTACATAACTCCTTGTTAATGCCGCAACTGTTTTCCCTTTGTTTTTCTATTCTGATGTTGATCTTACTTTCACCATTTTCACCAGTTCTAGAATGATGCAAATATAGTAGAGAAGGAAGGAAACTTATTTTTCAAAATTATATAATCCTAAATGGGAAATATTAGGCACAACACAAAGTGTTTTTTCTCTTTTGTTAGCCATGTTTTTTTTTTGTTTCATGTTAATATTGTAGTAAGTCAGGCCGAAAACATACAGTGACTTTTTGCTCAATGGATTTGTTGGACGCACCTGAACATTAAACTCGGCTAAACGCAGCAGTGGTTTTAGAAGGAAGTCTTTGTTGCTGGGAATAGACCAAAAACATTTTCCAGGTAGAAAAATGGAAAATTCCAATTCAAAAGTTAGGAACTTTTACACCTTTCTTTAATTAAGACGCTTTTTAAGATCTACAATGATTTTCTGCTTTGTTTTATTAAATTATTTTGAAATTAGTACTAAGCATATAAAAAGAAAATAATTCAAAGTACTGTTTTCCATATGTGTGTTTTTACTTTGAAAAATAAATATGTCCCTGGCGTACTTTCAGCGTCTGAATTTTGACCCACAGTACAAACAAAAAAGTTTTTGTTTTTTTTTCTTTCATTCTTTATACCTTTATTTATACAGGTGAATTTCATTTACGTGTTTTACATATCCATATACGTACATACCACACACAAAATGACAACCTGCTAAAACATATTGACTCGTTAAAATCCATCTGATTATATTGACAAGAAAGAACTGGAATAAAAGCCTTTAATTTAATTAAGCTGCACAGCTTCGGGTCCTGTTGTAATTAGTTTCAATAGCCTTTATATTTGTCAGTATTAAGTACCAATTTCAGATAAAAAACAAAAGTGACTTAATCATGTCAAAAGCAGCTTGAAGACAATCAAAAACAAAGGCAAAGCAGCTTGCATGACAAAAAACAACTGTGTCATCAGTACAGAGATGCACCACATGCAATTAGGCAATTTACATTTTTAATGAAAATTGCAATGAGTGCAGGACCCAACTCAGAGCCCTGAGGCGCACTCTAATTGACGTCAAGATAACAAGGGGAAGAATTATGGAATTTAACAGGCTGCTTCCCACCAGAGATGTAGTTTGAAAACCAGTCAGTAGTCTAGTCTGAACAGACTGTGACATTACAGGCTACGATACAGAGCCAAGAGCTTTTTGAACATGTTTTAGTAGATAAAGTGGTGGTAAGGTAGTTTAGTATTCAAAAAACTGCAAAAGAGTGCTTTCATTGCCAGAACAGTTGTCAGCTGAAAACAACGTTTTCAATAAACTTTATTGTTTAAATGAATACAAGTTGAAATAAGCTGCTTTTGAAGGTACCAATGTTTGTTGGATACCTTCAAAAGGTTAATAGAAAGCAATAAATCTCATTATTTAACCATTATTTATGAATAAATGGCATATGCTTGTATATTTAGATTTTATTTCATCCTGTAACGGGTCACACAAACACTCTTCCATGTGAAATTCTTCTAT
Source organism: Phalloptychus januarius (assembly GCA_902982915.1). Lineage (NCBI taxonomy): Eukaryota > Metazoa > Chordata > Actinopteri > Cyprinodontiformes > Poeciliidae > Phalloptychus > Phalloptychus januarius. The sequence continues at coordinate 2,614,318 of CADWAE010000137.1, forward strand.
GATGCTCAAGGTAGTTTGTCCTATTTGTTTTGAAATGACAGAAAAAAAAACATTTACTGCTCAGCTGTGTAACACAGACTGCTCTCCCTGTTGCAAATTAACAGATTAAAGGAGTGTCTAACAATGTTTTAAAGAAAACTGTTAAAATAATAACACTTCGTCTCAGGCCTCTTTTTTATGCACAAAAGAGGCAACATCAAGTATGTTGTTGTTATGTATATTTCTTAAAGACAAACCAACTAAAATCTGGAACAGCACGCCAAATTTCTACAAAACCTCACCGAAGGCAAGAAGAAAACCCCAGCCTGTTCCGACCGAATCTGTATGGCGAAGCGTCGCTTTGATATTTTTATTTCAATATATGCCTCAAGTATTTAAAATGAACTACGGTCCAGGTAGCAACACTGCGTGGTTTACTCAAAATCTGAGTCCATCAAAAGCATCGAAGCTGTAGATCACCACCTTGCTCAAGGACGTGTGGCAGAGCGCGGCCGGAGCTGAACATGCGAAATTATAGTCACCTTTAAGACCCAAACGTTAGCGCTGTGCCTCTTCACTCTGCACCTCGTTTAATGATCTTCTCTCCGTGGACGGAGCTACATCTGGAGCTGGGGCTCCATCTCTCAGCGCATTCTTCTCTACATACTGCATCAGTTCTCACCTCCTCGTCTCATTCCCAACGAAGCTCTTCCTCCGACGGCAACTTTATTAGGTCCGTCCTTTGGTTGTTAAACACACACACGCAAATCTGCGAGCCACACAGGAGCAACTGAAGCTAGCTTTAGGTGGTCAGAGACACTTTCCACATAAAGAGGCCTTACTAAAATACCAAGGTGTAGCTAATAAAGTGGCCAGTGAGTGCATTTCACAAGAAAAAGACCAAATGGAACCTAATGGCAGAAATGGCAGACTAGTTAGCATAGCCACCAATGAAAGGTTTCCCTATAACCGTAAGTTGTTTTTCCACCATTAGCACATTGAGCAGGAGGTTGATTGACAGCTCCTCCTTCTGGTTCTGATTGGTTGTTTTTGACCGAGCCCGGTGCATTTTTGCAGGCCATAATAGTAGCACTGGGAGGAAGCAGAGAAGCTTGATTTTTTTCTTAACATATTTGTCTCATATCATACTCTTGACACGGTGTCGGTTTAATGATAAACATGGAAAAAGCAGTTTATTACAACTTGCTTACCATAGCTTAAAGGGAGTTCTCACCCCTGATAGACTCTGTTTGACTGTGTCAGCACTGGTCACATTTTCAGCTGGTGTGGTTCACTTTCACTCTGCTCTGTGTCTCACCAAACTAATTGAAAAACCTGTTCACCTCTTCGCCTGTGGTGGCGCTGCACCAAGAGCTACTGAAGGAAATGACACGAAAACCTCCAAAGGAGAAATGGACGCAACTTCCTTCTCAAAGAATTATAAACAAAAATGGTGTTGCATCAGATTTTAGCGGTTGTAGGAGTTTTCCTTTGTCTTTGGTAAAAGACCACGAGACATTTCTCCTGTTAACGCCAGACTCGCAGGTTTATTTTGGTTCCACTGGCCTGGAGCTGTGGGTTTTTAGACGGACAAGAGTTTGAACAAACTGAACTTTTGAGATAAACTGACTAGAGTTTGATTAAACCGGACTAAAACAGGGGCTGGTGTGAATGCACCCTAAATGCCACCACGATAGTTCTCGCTGCGCGTGATCTCTTTTACCTTCTTCCCTCTTCCCGCTGCACTCGTAGGCGAGAGCAGAATCCAGGCGGGGTGGAGTGGCTGGGGCGGGGGGCTTTCCCCAGGAAGAACGGGCGCTTTGTCCCGTGAGGGACGAGGCCATGGGCTGACAGAAAGTCTGGCAACCCCTGACCAGGCAGGGGAGTGAGCAAGTGAGAGAGGGAAGGAAGGAAGGCAGAGCTGCGGGACATAATCATAGCTGAGAAGATGTCAGCTCGCAGTGAAACTAGCACTTGCTCTGGCGGAGTTTCGTCTTCGCCCCACTAAGTTGTACTCCGAGTGCCGGATGGTGTCAAGCTGCCTCAGGGAGTTTAAATAGAGGGAACAGGGACAAACTGAGTGGTTTAAAATAAGCAGAAGATTTTAGAGTCAAACTGATGTTACTCTTGTGGGGAAAAAAAAGTAGGAATCAAATTTGAATAATTTTCATGTTTGGTCTGAAATCCCTGAGCAAAAAAAAAAAAATCTGGATCTGTTGCAGAGTATCCGTCTTGTGTTTTCAAAGGGAAAGGAAGAGAGGGGGGGAGAAAAAAAATCTTGTTTCCTGTAAGACCCTCTTTGTTCAGCTGCTTGTTTGGTCTCCTCTATCTAGTTTGCCAATTTAAGTGTGGTCTAAATCCATCACTCAATGTTGCCCCGTGTTTAACGTGGGCAGTTCTGACAAGCGAGCTTTGTTTTCTCTGGCTAATGAATCCGGCCCGATCTCTCGGCTTCAAACCATTTCTGGACGCATCGATCAGATCAGAGCCAGTTCTCGTGGACAGGCAGGACGAGCAGGAGGGTTTATAACAAGGAAGCGGAGCGGGTTGAGGTCGCAGTTCTCGGATGTTGTTGGAAATTGGTGACGGGCAAAAGAAAAACGATGAGATTCAGAAAGGAAAGGTGGGGGGAAAAGGAGTACAGGGGAAAACTTTCTTGTTCTCACCAATGCGACCACCGGAATTCAACATTTAATCGATACGCAGCATAGCTTCTTGTTTAGAAGCAAGTCACGCTGGTACACATCGTTCAAAACAACACCTATTAGCAAAGTGAGCAAACAGATGCACCGATTTCCTCAACATTGAGAGATCGGCTGTCGGCCGATACTAATGTGTGAAGCTGATTTCTTCTTCCAGTGGAAGCGTCTGAAAATCAGCTTCTGTATCCTTTTGCTCTGCCGTGAAAGTACTGGCTGACAGACCTGCCCACCAGGTCACGTCTGAACATGCACCGTTAGCAGTAGTCACCCCACTGTTGCCAACTTAGCAACTTTGTTGCTATATATTTAATGATCGCCCAAAATCGCAAATGTTCAGTTGGACTTTTTTTTTAATGCAATCAGTGCCTAAACATTTGACCATGGAGGTGGCAGAAACCAGTAAAAAAAACGATCATAATTAGCAAACCACTGCAAGAAATAACATACGAGTCCTTCTGAATACAAACTGAAAGATCTTTATATTAAATCTGATTTCATGCTGTGTTTCGCATTGGAATACATTTAAAACAAGCAAATAGGAAACAGTTTACTGAAGCAGCAACCAGCATTTAACTCTGAGAATGAATTGCTATTTATAGCATTGGGTTGTGTCAAATCTTAATGTTTAACTGTTTTTAGTACTTATCTTAAGATCTTATCTTAGTAAAAGAAAGCATACGTGATGACTAAAACATCAACCTTTTTTTAATACAACACAAAAGCCACAGGGCTGCACAGTGGTGCAGTTGGTAGAGCTGTTGCCTTGCAGCAAGAAGGTTCTGGGTTCGAATCCCGGCCCCGGTCTTTCTGCATGGAGTTTGCATGTTCTCCCTGTGCATGGATGGGTTCTCTCCTGGTACTCCGGCTTCCCTCCCACAGACCAAAAACATGACTGTTAGATTAATTGGTCTCTCTAAATTCTCCATAGGTGTGAGTGTGTGTGTGCATGGTTGTTTGTCTTGTGTGTCTCTGTGTTAGAAAAGGGTGTTAGAAAATGGATGGACAAAAGCCACATAAATATAAAAACAACTGGAGCTTAGGAGACTTCTTTTTCAATATTAAGATGGGTTTTTTTGTTTAGTAAATACTGTGGAATCAATACTTGGCACTAAAATCTTAGAGACGGAGACACAGATTACATATAAAACAGAACCAACTTCCATCCTGATTTTTCTGAGCATCATCATAACCATCATCCAAACTCCCCATTAAACCAAACCTAACGCACAAAAAGCAGGGTCCTGTATCTGGGTAGCCACTTCAACACTGTCAGGAAGGAGGTTATAAATGATTCGCTCTACCAGGTGAAAGTCTGTGTGTAAGCAGTCATTTATTAACAAGCTCCCCCCGAGCTTCTGTGTTGAAATTTAACCTTCATTAGGGTCGCTTCCTTACAAAACTTCACAAAGGGGGCGGGGAGGGTCTACCGCTGGCTTGACCTAGAAGCAAGGCAGTGATCAGAGCCAGAGCCGAAGTTCTGATGTGTAAAGCAGATCTCCATGATTGAAATTTTCCCTCCGAGAAGAACTTGTGCAGCTGGAGGAAGTGCATCTTTTGAATGTTCCTGTTTGCACGTCAACACGCAGAAACTTCTCACCGATCTCAAAAGAATCGTTAAAAGAACTATAACGGATGAAAAAAAAAAAAAAGCTTCCAAACATTTAAAATGTTCTTCTAAATGTTCCTGCATTAAGGGGATCAATATTCATCAGAAACACATTTCAGGGTCCCGAGAAGTCAGAACGACTGTTCATTTGAGAGAATGCACCGATCTGAAAACCTGGGCCAATGTGGACGGTCGATATTTACAGATATTACATATACTACTCAATCATTGCTTTGACAATGATGATTAATATTTTTTGTTTAGGCACATTGTAATCCTTTTTATCTGTTATGTTGGTTGCATGTGGTTTTTATTTCCTTTTAATTTATCGTTATTGGTTGTTGTGTTTTGTTCTTACAGTTCCAATGTGGAGTGTTCTGCACAAAATGAAAGTTTTTTGATTTGAGAGGGCAAACTTACATTTTCTATGCCATTATCAATAAATTACCTGAAAATGGTCTTTAAACAATAATATTAGAATTTATCACAATGACTATGGAGTTAATTTATCATCCAATAAAATGGGTTATTGTGAAAGGCCTAATTGCTAGCCTGGCTACGACTAAGTCCACATCCGTTTTCATAATATCGTTTCTCACAGGAACAGCAGAACAGCGTCTGATTAATTCTGACCCCACAGTCAAAAAAGTAGCGAGATTAATTTCCATATGAATAGTGTCAACATTTTAAAGTAAAAAATACAAGTGTTTCAGTTTAAATGAGGGCGAAGATAGATAAATAGGACATTTTTGACATTTAAAAGTGATATTCAGCTTTAACATTGGGTTCCAATGACGTGACAATGACAATTGAAAGAAAAAGTATCTACTACTATCTAAATATATTTTAAGTGCATTAAAATATAGGAAAATAAAAGTGAGTTCCTTTTGGGATTGATCAGTACCGGGGGGAGCATAATAGGCAGCCTAAGAATCTCTTCATCACCCTCCCCTCCTGACCCATATAGTATAGCAGTGGGCGTCAAACAGGGAGTCTCTATAATACTTACCCCCCAGAAGACCAAAGTCTAACTCTACCCATTCAAATGGGTAGAGTTAGACTCCAATGGGTAGATTCCAATGGGTATCCCCCCCTGTGGAGGGATTTAAGAAGGTGTTGATCAGTTCATGACTCAGCAATAAAGACTGGATGGAATTGACCTGCATTGGAGGGTTCCAAGGCAAGACACTGCCTACTAAAATAACACAAAGACCTGTCTAACATTTCCTGAAAAAGATCTTGATGGGAAACTATTATTTGGACTATCAAGGAAAGCGTGCAGCACTTCAGAAAAAGAAAGAATTATATTAACTGTGATGGTAGGGTGGTGATGGTAGGGTCATGGTGTGGGTGGGTACTTTGCTGTTTGCTAGGAGTCGTAGAGACATTGATTCTGCTCTTTATCAGAAAATGCTAAAGGGAAATGTCTGAATGCAAATCTAAGATTACGGGTCAGAAGAAGCTAATCTCTAAGTCATCCATATCGCCGCTACTGAAGGTACAGTCAATCAGAAATAAGAAAATTAAATGGCTCTCCTGGACTGGCTGCTTTGTAAATGCCAGCCAGTATCACATAAAGTAGCACTACCTTCAGGTATTTAAGCTTCCCAAGTTGAATTTTAATTTAGGACATTTTAGATACGTTCTGGAAAAATCGGTGAATAGATTCATTTTACACAAATAATTTGGAGTTACGTTGAAAGGAGAGATTTACGAACTAGCAAATCCTGAACCGCGAATAAGACTGCGTTTACTGCAGTGCGAAAGACGTATCCCACTGTATTAAAACATGCTATGCTACGTTTGGTGTTGGAAGTTTTCAAAAAAGCAGCTAGAAGCATTTTTATAAGGGATCTCAAGTATTCACGGATTCTAGCTAGGAGCGGACGGCTGTGGCCCGTGGAGACTGGAGTTTTTGTAATGCTATCCTGGTAATATGAAGATGCTTGAGTCGGATTATTTTTTCAAAGAATTGGAATGCCCTGTTTCAGTGCTTAATGTCTGCTCATGGACAAATATTCTCAGTGCAGCTAAAATCTGTAACAAGTCAAATCCTTGAAGAAAAAAAATAACTGATCATAAATTGGACAGAAAATTATGATGGCAGTATCTCCAGTGTGGGTTGATACAGATTATGTTACGCATGGTTTACTTTTTCATTTATTGCCAATGCGATTTGCCCTACGCATAATTTCAGCATAAATTTCACGACCTTATTTAACTCCAATTACCTTAAGCAACCTTGTGTACTTTTTGATCGTCAAAGGAACCCGTCGCTACATAAGCTCAACATTTAACTTGCTAAATTTAAAGTCATAAGAAAAGAGGAAAAAAAGCTTAAATATCTTGTGTCAAGCACATAATACAAGCAGGGACAGCAATTCCCTGCAGAAAATATCACACACAAGCACACACACTATGGAGAGGGGTTTTTTTGTTTGTTTGTTTGTTTTTTTATAAGTGCGCGACATTGTGGGACACTGGGGGCCCTGAATAAAAATATGCTGGTAAAGATGCATCAGATGTTTGTCCACTAGCTGCAAAAAAAAGAGCCATGTTGATCCAAGATCTATCTGCGGCTTCTTCCTGAGAAAGAAGTCTCTAAGCACCGGCCCAGGGAGTGCTTAGCTTGGCGCTTTTCCCCTCTCCGGCATTTCTAACTACAGCTCTCTGCAAAGTTTTATGTGCTGTGGTGTTGCATATAGCTGGTTTTGGGTCTATGAAGGCTTTGTGCAGGAAAAAAATTTAAAAAAAACACAGGGTGAAAGGAGCAAAGCTGAACCTGATGGAAATACAAGGACGAAAAGCATATCGCAGACTGATGATCCATTTCTGATTAGAGACTCAGTGGCCCATAGTTCTAACATACATAACGACTGTTTTTCTCCTAATCAAAGTAAATTTGACCTAAAAGCCAGAGCTGGTTCCTTTATCGTAAACAGACAAAAAAGGAGGTTTTAAAATAGGCATGGAGTGCCATTTTACAGCACAATCAATCATAATCATGACATTTTATGTTACTTTCAGGTATTATAAATGCTGTAAATATAAAACATGACTTCATAAAATAACGCCTTGAAATTGGACCTCTGTCTCTTTAAGAAGCTCCTGCTCTTTCTGAGACTCCGCCTTCATTAAGTCATCACAACAGGCACTTCCATGAACCAGTAGCTTCAAGCTGATGTGCAGTTCCAATTGCTGGGGTTTGCCAATAGCTGCTGGCTAGTCTGAAGGAGCTGCTATCACTGCTAGCTTGAATTTCAAGAAGTATTCTCAAGTATTTCTCTTTACTATTTAGGTTCACTTTTTTTTTGCTAGAAGCTTCCTCAAGTTTAAAGGAAGTTGTTCCTACACACTGTCGCTATGTACTTATTCAAGATGACTCGAAACAAACTACTGATTTCGTTAGACGCCTTTTAACTGATCATCACTGCTTGCTGTGTAATCTAGTGAATGTGACACTGCTGTACTACGTCAATGTTAAGAGTCTTAGCTTTGATACATTTACTGAACAGGAAAAAAAAGTGGTGAGGTGCATAAATTGCAGTTTTCTGCCAGATCGCTGATCTTCAAAAAGCCTGACACGTCGATTCAGATTTTGGCCGATACTAATTTCTTTTGGTCTGAAAATTTACAAGATAGTTGCTAAGCTGGATACAAGCTGAAGTTGGTTTCAAATGCAAGTATTGGCTAATCACCCAAATTGAGGAAATTAGGGTAGATTTATTGACCAGCCAATTTACAGGTGCACTCATAATTTTTTACTACTTTCAATCAGTCAGAGTCAATCAAGGGTAGGTTGACTCCCTATATTATAGCAGTTCTTACAATCTTACTGGTGATATTTATGAATTAAAATTAACTCTTTGTTGTGGCTTTCAATAGCAATGCACTGAGCCGATACTGAAAAACATTTCTAGATCGGGTATTGGTGACAGTGTGTCCGATCCACAGGGCAGATCTGTTCAGTCTAACTCTAAGCGACATCATGCGATCTGAATCAACTCAGCACTGTTCTTCTGTTTCAGGTAGATATCAGCCGTTAGTAGATCTCAGATATCTGTATTGGTAGAGAAAAAAGTGGATTGGTGCATCTCCAGTTTTCAATTGCTTGTTGGGCAAAATGCTTTTTGCTGTTCTTCTGTTTTTCACTCGAGTATAACTGATATTATGAGGTTCATTAGGTAGATTACCTGCTTGGATAGAGTCTAAAATTGACCAATTATAGTTTTAAAGCAGCTCATTAGCCTTACAGACGTGTTTATTTTTACAAATAAATATGCTTTTAAAAAAAAATACAGCAAATCTGTTTTACTTCTAAGAAAGACGTCCTTTTTTTAGACCCAGTGACTGGCAGTGTGCATCAAAAGGATTTTAAAGGGATTTTAAAGGGATTTTAGTTTATGCAAAGTCTCAAAATCCCACAGAAACAACCACTGGAAAAACTGAAACTGTAACGTGCCAAAAGTACAACTCCTCTGCACACATCCAGACACAATCCTGTACTCTCTGCTCTTTGTCCATGTGCGCTGGAATTCAAGTTATGGCCCTCTGGCTTCAACCCAAGCGCCCCCAGAATGCACCCTCTCCAGCACGCTCCTGTTTAATCAGCATCTTCTGCTGGTCATTAGCTTCAACAGCAACTCTTGGCTGTTGTTTATGAGCCCTGCGAGGATAATGACTTTGCACCTCCATCCATCACTGTGACAGATGAGCCCAATTATCCCCAAGTTCTTTTTTTATGCTGCGCTCATCATTTTTCTTAACCTGTGGTTTTCAATTGAGCGGATCACAACAACAACAACAACAACAACAAAACGTTGCATTCGACTCCATTTTTTAATATTTCCTTTACAAGTCGCTGCCATGTTGCAATGCAGCTCACTAGGGGATACGGATATAAAAGAAAGGAGACAAAACAAGCGTGACGGATTTATGAAAAAAAATGGCACCTCGAGAAAGAAGAACTTGCATCAATATTCTGAGGAACTGACACCTCATTCAGAGGCTGATCTTTTTTTGCTGAACTACTAAACTGTATCGTTCAAGTAACTCTGCTTTATTTCCTTTTAAGATCGCCCTTCAATGCTCATGCACCTGTTTGTCAAACCGATCAGCAAACCTATTAAACAAAAACAACACAAAGAAAAGACATTGTCTTGGTAAGATCCCGCCACCCCCACTAATCTTTCTTCTATCCTCCCTCCAACACAACAGGATGTTGCTCAGTGACACAACGGGGCTACGGCTGTATGGAGACATGTAGAGGCAGGCCGGGGACAAAAGCTTGAGAGAAGAATTAAAAAACAAGAGGCGGCAGGAGGCAGAAGAGCGATATGATCTCACGGCGCACACAGAGAGGGATTGTGTTGGAACTGGCCTGCCCCATATACAAACACTATATTACCACAACACCCTGCTTCTTCTTCTTCTGCACTGCAGGAGACGAGTTTTCATCTGGGAGAGAAACCCCGACAGGGGGAGGCAAAGATAAGCGAGGGTGAGGGCGTCTGTGATGACAATCATGTCAACGATCTGACGACTGAGACTGATGCATCGGAGGAGAGGAGGGATGTCTTGGGATGTTCTGCATAAGGCCCTCCTCCCCTCAAAGTGTCCCATAAACAACTCGAATCAAGCGGGTTAACATCACCAGTCAAAGGCGTATTTCTCAGGAAATGACAGAACTGCACAACGGTAAAAGTAAGGAGTGATAACGCCATCGAGACGGCTGCTGTAAACGATAGATGGAAGATAGAAACTGAAGGTAAAAGTACTGGAACAGCAGTGTTCCGCGCGATAGAGCCAACACGCTGCCTCCTTAAGGTATCAAAGTCCCAGGGATGAGTCCCAGAGGTGCTGATGCGGAAACATTTCCTGACCTTTGCTCAACAGCAAAGAATTCTTGTCCCGTCGACGGCTCACTCAAAGACCTTGCGGTCTCTATCGCTGAGGCCTGCTTTTGTCAGCATGCAAGTCATGTGATTGGGATACCGCAAAGATGTATTAACAACCCCCAATGAAAAATTGTGAGAGCCTTGAGCCCGGTCCTGCAGGTTTATGATATCTCTCTGGTTCAACAAACATAAAATCACATGAATGAAGCTCATTTCAATCAGGTGAGGAACTTGACAATGTTCTATTGAGTAATTGAGTCATTGATTTAGTCCTGTCGGAGCTGTCAGAGTACCCCCCTCATTGTCACCCATTTTTCTGACACTCCCTTCACTCCATGTGTGAATTTCTTTCTGGTGTTAAAGGTTAGGGTTAGCATGACAGAAAAAATGTACAAACAAGAGGAAGATTGACAATGACACCTACAACTTGCTTTCAGCTACCCATAGCAACTAGTGGGATAAGGAAAAACCTGCATTACGCTATTTTTATTTTTGCTGTTTTAAAACATTATAACTAGTAACAGTCATTTGCAATTCCCATGACAGCTTTATAAACACCTAAAGGCCTTTTCGAAACCACTAAAGTCCCTATGATTATATCTCTAACCTTTAATCCACCGGTTAGACACAGATGGACAGACCAGAGTACTATAGTTGAAAGACTTGAAGGACTTACTGTTGTTGGACTTGAGATCCCGGTGGATGACGGGAACGATGGCTTCATTGTGCAGGTACACCATCCCTCTTGCTATCTGCACGGCCCAGTTGACCAGGACGTGAGGCGGGATGCGGCGGCCGGCCAGCGCCCGGCTCAGTGGCCCACCCGAGGCATACTCCATAATGAGGCACAGGTTGGGCTCCTGCAAGCACACCCCCTTCAGGGCGATGATGTTCTGGTGGGTGAGCATGGCAAACAAATGGGCTTCCTGCCTCACGTTCTGCGCCGTCACGCTGATGTCCTCGTCCGGGTCTTGCCGGGCCGCCTTCACTGCCACCAGCTCGCCCCTCCATGTACCTCGATACACTTTCCCGAAGCCCCCGACCCCAATCACCTCCTCCAAGCTCAGCTCCCGGAAATCCACCTCCTCGGGATCAACGGTGCCAACCACGGCACGGTTTAGCTCCTCCACCACGCTGGTACCTGGTAGCTTGGCATATCCACTGGGCTTGAAGGAGCCATAGTTGGATGGGAAGATGCCCACCTTGTTGTTGACCTTACCTGCCCACCAACCCTCATCCCCAGATATCTCAGAGTCCTGAGAGAGAACCTCCACCAGGTCACCTTTACGCAAGGTGAGCTCGTCTTTACAAGAGGCCTCATAGTCGAACAAGGCCGTCCACACAGGGTTGGTGAAGTTCCCTTTTTGGGACTGATCCAAGTTCTTCCAGTTCGACAGGGAGCTACGACTGAATATGTTCTTCAGCGGCTCCATGGAACCTCCACTGTATTGCCTGACTGGATCCGACTGCGCACTCCAGGGGTCTGAAAATAAAGTACAAAAGAGTACTTTATTGCACCTTGCTCCCTTTCCTGTCTTTGTTGTTGTCTCATCAGGGACCAATGAGGTGTGTTCAAAAGTCAGACCAACAGGTGGGCTGTGGAAGAGGATTCAGGGCCAGATGAAAGCCAAACGTCTTCCATTTGTTCTGGGATTAAACTCAAATCTTTCCATTTCAGCAGTCCTCAGACGGTTTGCTTTTCGTAGCATTCATCAAATCTCTAAAAGACGGCAGTGATTAACTCTCTGAAAGACTGATGTGGTGTGTGGTTTCGCCGCACAAGGTTTGAGTAGATTATCATCTCATCATCCTGTGTTTAAAAGACTCTGGAATCAACTCATTATGACTGAATTTGTCCTCCTTTCTCCTCCTCATTCATAACAACCACCTGTTGAGCAGCAAGTCCCAAGAGTCAAAGTTCAAAATTAATGTTCAGGAATGAAACCGCTTACAGAAAAAGAGTCCAAATCAACATTTCCCACACACTTGGTAGTCCATATTCGGTTTTTATGTATTTTTAGCCATTAAGAGCAGTGGCCACCGTAAGCAGGAAGCGCTGAGAGGAGGAGAAGAATAGCAGGAAAAGGAGCATTCAGTCCAGCCAACCAGTGTTTTACGACAAGTTTCAAGCGCTGACCACTGTTCATTATTTAAGCCCGAGGACCCAGAAAGTGCGCCTGAACGCAACACTGCGGTGACCACACAGGAAATCCCGCATTCCCGTGCGCTACGACGTCCATGCTGGCTGTGTTATGAAGGAGCTCATACATAAACTGCGAGCTGCCGACTCTGGGAACAGGAAGAGCTCTCCAAACCTGCTTGGCATACAGTCTTGAGGAGGGAAAAAACCCGAAAGAAAGAAAAACAAACTATTCCCGTTAACTTTAGTTCTTGTTGGGAGTTCAGCGCCGGGCCCAGGTCACTTCAGTGCTTCGCTCCATAACGACGGGGTCCAAACTGCGGAACTGTTCCGTGAGAAGTTCTTACTCCGTTCCTCTTCCTCGGTCAGCCTTCAGCGGCCAGCACCTCGGACCACTCCAACGTCGCTGCTTACAGCCGCTGCGCCGGAGGGTGGGGTTTCAAAACTTTTCCTCTCCCAACAGGAAACAAAGTCAGCTGACACGCTCCCTCCAATGGGGACGAAGTAAATACAAAACTTCCGATTTCAAAATAAAAGTCCATCAATAGGGGCCTTTAAGCCAGGCGAAGAGTAGATGGCACACGCGTCCGCCATCTTGTGAGTGGCATGTTCTCTTTGAAAACCAAAGTTCCTTATAAAAGAACTGATGTTCAGTTAACTTTGATAAAGTTAAACGTTCTGAACTAAAACTTATTAAAATCTACTAATTACACTGATATTAATAATAATTAAAAATTAAGAGTTCAACCAATTTGAAACATGTGTACTTACTGCAACCAAATTTGCCTGAATTTACCTTTGAAAACATACAAACTGCTTAATTCAATTTGTCAGTTTGTCAGCTGTATCATTATACAATTACATTGTTAATAATAAATATTTTATTCAGGTGAAAGGAAGTAAAAAAGAATACCATTCATTATTGTTTATATTATATTATTTTTTGTTTGCTTTTAACTAATTGGTTGGAGCCATTTCCATTGAAATATTTTATACTGAAATCCTTGTTTATTCACATCTCACACATTTAGAAACAGAGATTGCTAAAAAACACAATCTGACTGAAAGGAATGTTTACTTTTAAATAGAAAGAACACAAAATTGTAATTTAAAAGGCAAAAACCTCACTGATGATTCTTTAAAAAATTGCTTTTATTTTGAAAGGTACACCATTAGTTAGTGTTTGTCCAGTTTTTACACCACGCGTTGAATAAGCCTATCTCTGGGAAAAATACTTAAAGCAATTTAGAAATCAGAAAGACTTACTCATTTGTAATGTTTACAGAATTTCTTAAAAGATATATATTGCATTTGAAGTATGCCCCAATTTTTGGGTTGTTTCTGACATATGTTGAAACTCTTTCATGCATTTCATTTTCCTACACCAGTTGTATTCTCATTTTGCTTTTTTAATTTATTGGAATTTCTTGGGATAGCTCAAAGAAAGTCCCAATAAAATACTCTAATCCTTTAGTTAAAGGGGCAGCATTGTGTTTTCCAGTCAGATGGTGCCATTTTATAGAACAATCAACTATGTCAGCTTCAATTGCTAAAAAAAACAAACTATCTCAAGTATGACTTCAAAGAAAATTTAACACCTTTAAATTGGGCCACTGTCTCTTTAAAAACTTTCTAAAACTCTGTCTTCAGGAAGTCACCACTACATTATTCTTCTTTAACGTTTTCACCGGCATTGCACTGAGAAATAGCTCGCATAATGAGCTCAGCTGATCCACAGTTCCACTAGGTGTTTGCTAATTTCTGCTGGCTAGTCTGAAGGAGTTGCGGTGGAGGGAGGCAGACGGAGGCTTAGCGAGGTGGAAGCTTGGAAACTGCAGCTCAGAGGAGGAGCTTTGTCCTTCAAGGCATGAAGTCAGGTCCTTCATGCCTGGTGGCAAAAAAAAACAGGCATTTTGGCACAGCTAAATGGTTGCCATGGAGATTAAAAGATTTTCTCAAACATGCAAGAAAGAATCAAAGCAACACTCCAGGTATGTATTTGATGAGAGAATAAATTTTAGTTTGTGAAATCAAACTAAAAAAGTTAATTTTACATAACACTGGCCCTTTAAAACATGACAAAAAGATACATAAGTGAAACATTTTTATAACACTATTTCAAGCACACATTTAAAAGCTGCATAAAAATTTAAATGTGGAACATGTCCACTCTTGCCAATTCTTCCATTTATGGCCATAGCAACTTTTAAGTTTTCAAGCAAGTTCGTTCATATCATTCTAGCAAACAACCAAACTGAACAACAAAACACGTAACACTTAAAACAATAAAACACATGTCAAATTGGACGGTCGTGTTGTGAAGAGCTGAAAGATAAGGTGCATTTGATTCAAGCCAAAGCATTAGGGAATTTCTTTTTAGATTTTTTTTCCTCCCTCACGTTTCCTCTTGTTTTTAAAAAGTGCAGACAGCCTAGAAGACAGTAGCTTGATGGGAGCGGATGGGAATCAGAGGGACCACCTTTGACCCCTGTTGGCTGCTGTGTGGAAACAGTGCGCTTCCTTCTGCTGGCTCGCCTTCCCTTCCCTCCCCCGTACTGCTCTTTGTCTGAACACCAATCCTAAAGTCAACCACCCAAACTCCGATCCCACACACACACACACAAAAGAGGCTCCGCCTTCCTCCCAGTCCGCTGAGTCAACTCTTGCGCAGGAAGGATGCAGTTGTTTTTGCGGCACCAGATCCAAGTCGCCTCTTTGGTTGGGTGGTAAAAAGCACGGGGTTAACCAAACAAATACGGCAGGAGGAAGAGGAAATGGGCTGAAGACGCTCCGAGGGGCAAGGCGGGAGGCCCTCCCGACGCTCCTACACAGCAGCTCTCCTCCCAACCTGTGCCGTCTTGCACTTAATCTGATTCAAATGCCCAAAAAGGAGAGGCTGCCGATAAATGCTAGGCATTGTCTCTTCCAGAGGGCCTCGTGAGTCACGGAACGTGAAGCTGCGTCCATGGGAACCTTTCCGCGTTGCAAAATTCAGGGAGGAGGCAACATAAAGAAAAAGAAGAAAAAGAAGAAAGAAAATGGAGCCAAGAGATTACATGTCATGTGATTTGCGGTTGTGAAACGGGGGAATGAAGGAGGAAGCAGTTTGACGACTCTGCCAAAAGATGCCACAGGGTTTCAATTTTCCACTTCCAGCTGGTGAACCAAACAGCCATTTCTAAAGATGGACGCGCCCCCAGCTGACAGTCCTAACTAAATATATCTGCCTTAACAGTTTTTTGCATATTATATTAATATAAAAACTAATGTTAAACAATCACCCCATGAGTTCCAAATGTATTAACTATTTGGCATGTTGCTCCATCACACTGGAAAATGGAAATACACAGATCAACATATGGCTTGGCTCTGATTGGTGGAACAGAACAAAAACAAAACAAAAAATCTAAGGAAGTATTTTTGGTTTAGTTTGGAGTAAAAATATCCTAGTGAACTTGAAAAAAGACAAAAGTAACTTTTGAGCAAAATATAGGTGCTTGTTTACTAGATATATTATCTTGTAATAAGATAACATGTCTTATTACAAGATATAAGTTCTTCTAATAAAAATACTTTTTTTAATATTTATAAAAAAGTACTTGTTCCATTGGCAGATTATTTTCACTGCTAACATTGAATTTAATGAGAAGCAGGTTCTGGTTGTTGGTGTCCTGATTCTCTAGCGTACGAATCAGGAGGAACGTTTAGGAAAACTTTTTTTGCAGGTGAATAAAAAAAATAAGTAAATAATTAAAAACTTCTTCCAGCTTCAACATTTAAGCCGAATGTAACGTGAATTTGTGTTTGTTTTTTTTACGCGACAACAAAGAAACCTCAAGAGCTGTCTATTTTTTTTTTTTTTATTGAAACGTGAACTTTATTTCACCCATACAAAATAAAAAGAACATTAAAAGTTTACAATACAGAGTAAACTGTCTCGCAACCATTTCATAACAAGCTCGGCGCGTAAATGGGAGTTCCGCCTCTGCATTCGTTTAAAAAAAAAAAAAGAATCTAAAAGAAGGAAAAACGAATGTTAAAGACAGAGGAGCGAACGTTGGGGGGTGTGGCCAGAAAAAAAAAACGACTTTAAAAGGAAAGAAAGCAAAAGAAAAAAAAACCCATGGTCCAATATTCAATATGTATTTTACAGGAAAATAAATTTTCGCTTAAGTGAAATAATAAAAATTCAGTCAAATCAAAATCTTTACCCCCTGCTGATGTGGTTGAAATCAATTTTGACTTTAAAGTAGAGACTAAATTTGAAAAGAAAGCAAACAGCGGGTGGCAAACACATGGCAGAAAAAAAGAAAAAAAAATTCACCTGCTTTTCTGTCGACTGAGATCAGGCACGACTAAAAAGACGCAACCAGCATCTGAAGAATCGCCTGAAAGACGACACCAAATACACGCTGCAGAACTCACCTGGTCTCTCTCCAGCCTGAGCTTTAAAAAGTTGATTTTTTTTGGGCCGGAGGAACTGTGTTTGTCTTTATTATGCAGAGAAATAAAAAAAATAAAATTAAAAAAAGCGCAACAACTAACAAAAAGTTGTGAGGCGAAATAAACCACACCTATCCTGTCTACTAGTCAAGACCAACAAAACAAAAAAGAAAAAAAACTAAACAACAAAGACCTAGCTTAAAAAACAATCCCCCCCATCTCTACATAAAAATAAAAGCATTTTAAAAAAATTAAAACACCTAATGTACAACAAGGTTTTGTCTCTTACAGCTTTCTTCTGTCAGCAGGCTGTGATGAAGAAGAAGAGTCCTCTTCTTCACTGCTGCAGCAGCCACCAGGGGGCCAACTTCATCTGGAAATAATGCTGGGTATGTGTGTGTGTGTATGTGAGATAAAGAGAGGATGTTTGCAGGGAGGGGAGGGAGGTAGCTAAGAGTCATAGTCTTCATCGTCGTCCTCCTCGTCTTTGTGCGGCGCGGGCGCTGGGGGGGGCAGAGCGACGCTCACCATGGAGGGATGAGGGGCGAATGCCATGGTGCCCTGGGCCGGAGCCGGATTGGCCGCTGTTGCCTGGTTGCCCGTGTTCCCTATCTGGGAGGGGGGGTTTGAACTGGAAAGGGGAGAGGGCATAAGCATAAAATGTATGATATAGTCCACTGAGGACCTCTGCAAATTCTTTATAGTACATTGAGATTTGTTTAACAGTATAAGAGAAAAAGAAGGTACATAAAAATACATGCCACACTTTTCAGTTTTCTTTTTGTAAAAATATCGAAAAATGCACAGTTTTACATTTCTTAACATAACTTGCTAAGAAATGTTTTATGGTTAAAGACATTCGAAAATCCCCAAAAATGTCTGGATTGTTTCTCTGTAACGTCTACATCTAAGTACTAGTACCAATAACATAGAGCACACATCAAGCAAAAATATCTTCTTGTATCAATCAAGTGTGGAAAAGTTCAGGAGGTGTGAAAACTTTTGGGGATGTGGATGGTTCAAATATGTGAGCATCATGAGAGAAAATAGCATTTTTTTTGTCTCTTCATACTAGAAAAAAGATTCTCATGTTTAAACTCAACAGAAATGTTTTTTCTTCTGATTCAAGTGGGAAAACAGCACCCTCTACTGGTTTGGGATCGTAACGTCACTTTAAAAACTTCTGAAATGATCCAACTATGCAAGCTTAAATTAAAAGCACTTAGCCAGAATCCAATCGCTTCACCTGAAAGTGGTTCTGTCATTCAGCCTCCATTTTGTTCTACCTTATCCAGCCGCTCTGGGCTGTCGGACTGACCAGCTTTCAGACGCTCGGCGTCTTCGCCTCCTCACCTGTGGAACATGGATGCAGCCTGCTGGTTTGTGCTTGACTGGGAGCCGTCGTCCTCGTCCCCGTACGTCTCGCTGTCTTCGGAATCTTCCTGTTTTCACCGACATAAAAAACACAAAAGTATGTTTCTGTTTTGTTTTTTCTCCCAACACGAAGCCCTAAAGCGTTGCTGTGTAAATCATCTCTCACCTCCTGCTCCGATTCTGTTCCAGAAAGCTTCTTGTCTTTGCCTTTGGAGCTGGCTCCCCCGTTCTTGCGACCAGATCCTGGCTTTCGTCCCCTATAAAATTACAAAAAAAAGTTTAAAAAAAAGAAGAAGAAATAAATAGATTTTGCTGTGAGAAGTGAAGGTAGGTGCTGCTTCCAGGATCTTTTTCCCAAAGAGTTTTCAGTTCGTGAACTCGGTGAATAACTACTTGGGAACACTAAAGCAATAAATACTTGGTTATAAAAGAGAAGTTACCTCACAACATGAAGTCAGAAAATGTTCACGTTTGCAGTTTAAAAAAACATAACCGAAGCCATATTTAAATGTATTTAATCTTATTTCGAACCCTTTTGGACTTGCTTTGTCGAAAAATGTCAACCAATCAAGTTTAGCAACAACTGAAAGACATATTTAACATATTATGCTGACATTTAATTCAATCCAAAGAGAATTCTTTTAATCCCAAATACAAATTAAACAGTTGTTGAAAGTATCTTCAAAGAGCCATTATGAATAGTCATGCTGTGGGCAGAAAGCGCCTCCAGTAGCAGTCAGTGTCGCAACGAATCCGAAGAGGCCCCTAACCGAAGACGTTTTCTGTACAACCATCATGATATGCTAAGAGGTGGGGTCAGAGTTCAGAGAATGAACTGTTCCCAATTGTAAATTAAAGAGAAAAAAAAATAAACTTGTTGCTACGGTTACACATAACAACTATTCAAAAGTAAAACTTGAGGGAATAATTGTCCTTAACCAAAAAAATAACGGGCAAAAAGAAGAAATCAGAACTAAAGTAACAGATAACATGTTAACACCAAGAGTGGGCGCAATTTTTATTTTTATTTTTCCCATGAATGAAGCTTTTTGACTCTATTGTACTTCCCTAACTCTGAGCAGTGTGTTCTGTTGACCCTGCTGGAGCGTTGGCTCCCTGAACCACCTGCGTGGGACTTTTTCTCCTCCGGCCTCGGTGTGGTTCTCCTCGCCCTCGCCCTGCATGTCCGGCACCGTGGCCACCAGGTCTTTGAGGAAGTCAAACTGCTGCTCCAGCTCGATGCACTGCTTGCTGCCAATAAACAGATGCCACAGGCTTTAAAAAGAGAGAGAGAGAAAAAAAAGCACTACCTTTTGAAACTCACAGCAAACCCGCTCCGAATGCAGTAACTCACAGGTGCGACGTCGTCATGGTTTTGGCGTTCCTTGACTGGGTGACCTCGCAGGCCTTCGTCAGCAACGACTCCAGGAACAGCTCCAGAGCTCTCGCTGAGGGTTTGCTTCAGAAAAATAAACCGCTGCAGGTTCCCATCCGTGGTTTATGTCATTGGGGTTTTTTAATCTAGTTTTTTTAATTCATTCATGAAAAAAATTTTTTTTTTGCTTTCCATATTTTCAATTTCAGGCAGAATTCGAGATTAATATTTCACTTCTCAGGTTTTACGTGACCCAGAAATCATTCAGCAGATATTACTCTTAAAGCACATCATGTTTGCACTGTTTTATATTTGAGCTAAAGTAACCCATCATATCATTTGGAAAAATATTTTAAAAGCCAAACGTGTTTTGAATGCATTACCTTGAATAAATAAGGTGAAAATAAAAATGAATAAATAGAAAATTTTTATTTATTTTTTTTTAACTAGGACTAAAATTGAAAAATATGACAGTTTTTGTATCAAATTCAAAAAGCAACACAAACAAAAAAAAGAGTGAGTTTTTTATTTCTTGATTGTAAATTGAAAAATACAGAGCAGAAAATTTTTTTGCTTTTGGTTGTTTTGCTAGATATGAATGTAGCTGTATGTATGAGTTATCACACAGGAGGATGAGGATAGTAAAAATTATGCAGACTCCATAATAATAGATTTAGTGGATATATATATATATATATATATAAAACTTGGAAAGAATAGAAATTGTAACAAGTGTAAACAAAATACACTCCTATGTGTAAATATGTATAATGTGGACAATACTTTGACAAGACAGTTGTAGGTAGAGGATATATAGAAGTCTTGCCTTTTGTTTTTTTTTTATGTTTAAATATATGTTGTTTTGCTTTCTTCTTCCTTTTTCTGACATTTTACTTGTTCGAACTAAAAGATCTCATAAAAAGAATGAATGATACACAAATTCAGGTGTATGTTCTTTAGCTAAAATTATTCTAGCTAATTTAACTGCTACGTCATTCAACAACACGTAATATCAGCAAAAAAAACGAGCTTTCCTTAAAATAGACTTAAACGTGTGGAGGCATAATATCAAATGTCTCGCATACAAACACCTTAAACCAGAAGGATACAGATTATTACGGGAACTGCTGCAGCCACTTTGCCTATTTCTTCATCTGTCTGCATGATCTTCTTAATCCTCGCCTAGAAGAAGGACAGATCTGATGTTATTGCATGCAAACACTCAAAGTGTTCAAATGAGTAACTGTGCGGATAATGTACTGTGGATTTTAAGCAGGATGTACCAGGACAGCTCATGCACTCACAGAAGACGTACAAATAATAACATTTCTAAAAATTCAGCCTGGGTTAGCTGTACTTGCTAAAAACAACGACTCCTGGAAGCTAACTTGGGATAAAAACATAAAACATCCGTTTGTTAGCTAATTCAGAGGAACCTACGACTTATCCGTAACGAACTTTGACTACTTTAGCAAATACTCTCCGCTAGCTCTTTTGAGGGTCGGGGGGTTGTTTTGGTTTTCTGGGCAATAAAAGTCGCCCGAAGCCCCTCAAGTTTAGCTACAACAAATAGCTTTTCATTTTCACTGTTAGCTAAAGTTAGCTAGTGCTGACACCGGTAAAAATAAAGCTTTCAACTCACCGGAGGGAATCTGGCGTTGTATTTCTTCTTTTTGCTGGGCATAATTAAATAAACTTTATGGCTAAAGTAAAATAAAATACAAAAACGCTCGAAATTATAAGCCTACACCATATACAATCCTCCTCCAGCCCCGGCTAACTTGTTAGCACGTTGTCGTCAGTTGTGTCAGTTTGGTTCCGCAGGGTCTCAGCGCCGTCAGGCTCAAAGAAACAGTTTGTTCCGCATTTTTCTCAAAAAAATTCACATTCTACATTATAATGTGGTAGCTATAAATAGAAATGTAGTGAACGCGTTATACAGTTTGTTTTTTAAGTTGTTTATTTTATGTGAAAATAAAAATATTTCTCGGTTAAAAAAAACAACAAAAAACAACCCATTTTTAAATTATTATTATTTTGTAATGAAGCACTGAAAATGGCCAAGTATTTTAAAGGAGTATTCAACGTCAATTGGTAAAAAAGGGACCTATATTTTGGTTACACAGAGCTGCGTCATCAAACTGAAGTTGGTATCTAAATCGTATCCACTTAAAGGGCTAAGTCACCATTTCTTTTGCATAATTCTAGATTACGTTTGACCAGTTTTGACAGTCAAAAGTGGTTTGTTACAACTTTAATGAGGAAAGATTCACAAAAATACAACATAATTTGTGAAACTAAAAAGAGAACTGCTTCAATGTTCAATGTTTTTTGTTTTCAGTATTATGTAGACTTACATTATATACAGATTCTAATAAAATCTTAAAATCTACAATATTTAGATCTGTCACACCAGTTTTGCATTTCTCAAAATTTTTCACACTATTTCATCGCATACTGCTTCCTCCTCTACATTTTGTTTGCAGTATTTTTTGTCAATTTGCATGCAGCACTGTTTGACTGCATGCCTACCGACTTGCATGCAGTCATGCATGCATGACTTGCACTAAACAGGACTTCTTATGACTTTCTTCATTTTGCATAAAGTCCAAAAAATATTAGAAATTATTATCTTTCTTACAGTTCACAATGACTTGCTGCTTTTTATGGAAGCCTATTTCCACCACAAAAGACAAAAATAAAAGTGCTACAGGAAGATTTAATTGTGGGTTTTTAGATGATTACATTATGACGTTACTAAGACAGGAAAAATGTGAAGGCACTGTAGAATGATTCAGACCAACTTTGATTAATGTAAATCCTTTTTGGATAATACATTACATGCAATCAAAACTCCAGGTCTATTAAAATACAGAAATGTCCCTTTATTAAAGCTTCAAATCAGAAGCTAACTTTAGCAGCATCGCTGTGCCCCTGGAGCGGAAGAGCCACACTGGCTAACAACGTGAGCTACAACAGGTAGACTGACTGCATTTATGCTCCACGTTTCATGAGTTGTTAATTCCACAGACTGCGTGTGGATTTTGTAACGCCTGATGCGTTTAAAAGTTACTTGTTAGCCCGTGCTGCTCCTTCAAAATTGCTCAAAAAGTAGTTTTTATGCTGGAAAGCGGCTAGCGTAGCGGGCTAGCCTCAGCAGGAGGGCAGAGGTAATTGTTTATTTCTTCTCTAAGCCTTAACTGACGGGGTGTAGAGAAGGTATATTGGGCAGAAAACGTTGGTTTGGACGTTGTTGCTATTTAGCAATTGTTGGGAGTGTGGAATTCTAATTAGCAGTGCGGGCGTAGAAAAACAAACCGACTTAAACTGTAGCACTCAGCAACTGTGCCTGCTCTCCCCACTCAGGATTCGTTCATCAGTCTCGAGCGCAAACTTGACGGCATCATGGAGGACGAAGCCCCGGCGGACGGCGAGGCGGACACCGCCCTTTCCTCAGAGACCTATGCTGCCGAGGCCATGGCTGCGGACATGGACCCCTGGATCGTTTTCGACTCCAGAAATACTCCCCGGTCCGAGTTTGACGGCTGGCTGGAGAGCAACAGACCCTCCCAGGTGTACCGGTTTGGGGACGAGGACAACGGGGTCAGTCGCGTGGGCTGGATAGCCGTGCTGGGTCCCAACCACTGCCCGTCTGCTGGTGACGTGACCGGTCTCCAGGAGAGCTGGGACAAACTGCTGGCCAGTTCCCGGCCTGTCACCTTCCAGACTGTGAAAGAACTGGCCCTCAACCACGGCGTGCTCTCCGGAAAGTGGCTCATGCACTTGGCCTCTGGCTTCAAGCTGGACCACGCGTGGGAATGCGTGGCCAGAGCAGCCTTAGAGGGGAAAATCTCCTTGGTCAAAGTGAGTCCTTACAACCCCAAGGCGGAAGGCAAGCAGGTGATCTGCGCCTACAACCAGAACTTCACAGACGAAGGGGAAGTGGTACGGCTGGACTCCTTCATCCGGGCCACGGGCGTCAAATGCCCCCTCTCCTACAAGCCGGACGTCTATACCTACCTGGGGATCTATCGGAACAACCGCTGGAAGCTCTGCCCCACCATCTATGAGAGCAAGTTTGACCTGGAGTGTGTGCCAAGGCGCTCGCACATCATCAACAAAGTCACCAATCTGGAAGTAACATAAGGAAGATTACTTGGGTGCCTTTTTCCCCGGACTGATTTTAAGACGAGGCCTTTGGTGAACCTGCACAGTCATCAAAACTGTTCGAGTTTGGATCTCAAGTTCTTCCATTTCTTTTGACTAGCACATTTTCTAAGTTCTACCAGGGGTGATTGCTTCGGCTAGATTCCATTCAGGAATAAAGCACTTAAGGGACTGGCTGGATTGTTTGAGTTATATGCATGACTTCAGGAGGTGATTCAAGTTATGAACGGAACTCATTGATTAGAATGAATTGGGTTTTTTTAAGCTTTAAATCGTGTTATGTACTGCGTATTACACTATTTCCAAATAAAACACACATCTAGAGAACCCTTTTTCTTTACACGGTTGTGGTTTTTATTGGCAAAGAGTGTTTTGAATAGGGACACTTAGTCATTAATTACAACAAATTACATCTTTATCTGATATATCAAATAGCATATGTTAAAAAAAAAAAAGGCAAAATAACTTGAATAAAGCTTGTTACATAAGTCTTCAGCTGGTTTTTGCTGCAGGTTGTAATGGGGTGTTAAAAAAAATCCTGACCCATGACTTCACCAGAATAAACACTCAGTTGAGTAAGCATACTCTTAAATCGCTTATATGGTATTTACATGTAGACCTTCATTTGGTTTCTTACCACAAGGTAACTTAAAAACCTTCAGTGAACATAAAAATTAGGGATACATGATATTTTTTATATACCAGTTCTGCAAGTAAAACTGGGCTGATACAACCAATGGCAGAGGATTGTCTATGTGGCATTTGCTTAGTCATGTGACAGTGGCTGCATTTCCATTGCAAGTGTGCACAAAACTTCGTAGATATTCCGCTAATGTAAAAAATTAAAATTTTGTAATTGTGTTTTTTTCATTAAATAAGAAATTAAAATAAAATCACGTGAAAAAGTGTATTTACTCACGGTCATAAAAAAAAAACTATGCCATACCATCATCCTACTACTTCCTGTCCTCTTTGCCAGTAAAATCCATTGTTGATCATATGACTGGTGATGCAAAAAAAAAGTGGTTCTATTACAGTTCTGCAAAATACATTAATTTTGATACAGCCATGAAGTTATTTTATCCTCAGGTAAACTTTTTGTTTTGCTTTCCTATTAAGCACATTTTGTTTTGTAATTCCAATATGCGGTCAATGGAGAAACAGCGATTGATGATGTCAGCAGTGTGGTCATTGAAAAGGTAGGGAAACACGTGTATATATATAATTAATATAGTATCAATTATCAGCCATAACCGTAAAATAAATAGCATCAACCGTGTTTTCATATCGGTGCATCCCTAATTAAAAACCAAAGTTAATTGAAATTGTTATTGGATAAAGCAACAATGGATTTGCATAGGCTTCCCTCTAGATTAGATTACATTCTAAGAAGTACCAGCCTGTTTATTTTGTAGCATAAAAAGCAAAATCAAACACTTCTGCGAAGTAGGGCTGGGCGATAAAACCACATTTTATCAATAACATTTTTGGTTTTGAAGATTAAATTTTTGGAATTTCGCCCATCGCCCAGCCCTACTGTGAAGAAAGTTATTATAGCTACCAAAAATGATTCCACTGACAGTACAAAACAAACAACAAGCTACACATGTTCTACTCAGAACAACCTTACTGACATCTTTATTAAGCATGGGCCAGCTTAAACACTTAACATGTTCTTTGTTTTTTTTAACTGTAAAAATGTTTCCAACAAACCGAAGTTCCTATAGGTGCTGCCCCCACCTGTTGCTGCACAATTCCAGTCATGAAGAAATGGTGCAAAGAAAAGAGTCTGGTGGCAATTTTACACATAAACCATTGAGTTAATACCACGGTACCATGGTATTTTTAATTCAAACTTAAACCATGGTGACGGCCTCATGTCGACCCACGCCCATTCTTTGCTAGTGGCAAATCATTATACATGATTGTTTTCAATGAGCTGAATGAAATCAAGAAGCGTTCAGTCCTGTGGTTTCTCATTTGGTAATGGAATTTCTAAGAGTTTGTCCACAGAGAGAACTTTTGCTACCTTTGGCCTCTTCGACCATTTTTTAGTCCACCATCCTTTATTGTGTCTGCATTAATAAGTGAGTCCTTAGGGAAGGGATTTACAAATCGTCTTTGTGGGGGAAACAATTAAGTTGGGTGTCCTGACACAAAGCCAGCTTGGCTACCGCTGTTATAAATGGAAAGGAGGCGGTCTTCGTCGACAGACATCAGCGCATCAAAATCATCCAGCACGGCGGACTGCTGGTTGTTGATGTTGCTGCTGGACGCCAGGACGATCATGTCCTCGTTCCGGAGCAGGTTGGCGATGCTGTTGGGGTAATTCATGTAGGTGCTTCCTGGGTTGTTGACGTGGTCTGGGAGGTTCTGGGATGCAGCGCCGTTCTGGGACACAGCAGCCGAGCTGGAGAGGACTCCTTGTTGGGAAGACGTCAGCATGGACACGGCAGATCCGCCCTCGCTCATGAGGCGCGGGTTCAGAAGGTCCTCGAATTCATCCATGTTGAGGCTGTCCAGGGTGCCTGGCACCGGAGGGTCGGTGAAGTTGGAGAAGTCCGGGATCTCGTCGTCCCCTAGCGGGGGATCTACCCGGAACTGGGACTCCTGCAGGGGGAAGGAGCTGCCAGTCTGTGGGGCGGTGGAACTTCCCTGAGGAGCTGCGGACTCCTCGGCCATGGGGGAGGAAATGTTGGGGAAGAACTCGTGAAGGTCCGACAGGTTGACGGTGGAGTACTCGCTGTTGGCAGCGGTGGAGGTGGTGGAGGAGGAAGGGGCCGACACGGAGCTCATCATGAAGGTCTGCACCGGGTTGGTGGGACCCAGCTTCAAGCTCTCCATGATCTTCCAGGTTTGGTTGGTTGTTGCTGTAGAGATGGACGAAGATGCCTCAGCCTTAGGCTGCACTGAGAACAGCTGTCCTGGTTGACCGAATTGGAAGGGTTTCAACCCACCGGCAGAAGGGGCAACCTCTGCTGCTGGAAGAAAAAACATTATCAGTTTCCTGGCCGAAAACAAATTCTAAGATATTATTATCTGTGTAGTTAATTAATCAGACGTAATACGTTAAAGTCCTGGCACTAATATTTAAAAACGTATTTATGTCAGGGCGATTTTACCATATAAATCTATTTTGACCTAAGCCATTCTAGAACTACGTTGCTTATGGTGGAAGCATGTTGGAGAAGCTCTGCTACACTAGTTCAAAATTTTGTAGACTCTCACTCATCATTTTTATGTTAAAGGTGTTGCATGTTTGGATCAGTATTTCCTCTCGATTCTTGATGTTGCATTTTAACTTTTGGAAGGTTGTTATGATGCGCAACCGTGGCAACAAGGTAATATTTTTTCCAAGTGGAAGCAGCTGATTAGCGTCTCAAAAACTCAAACAATACATGAACTATGACCCCAAATCCCAGAGGAACTGGCCATATGACCCAGACACAGATTTAAAGAGGAGCAGCAAAAGCAAAGGAAGTGGATTAGCAATGCTCGCCAACAATTGATGACATCATCCAGGATATGTTATTATGTTAACATCGTTTTATGTCTTCCCTGATCAAATGAATAAACCGACTCCAGACAATAAGCGGATGAGACGAACTCACCTGCTTGTGTGCTCATTGAAGGCACTTTAGCTGTAACTGGTCTCCGTGCGAGGTTTATGTGCCGTCTGTCTTGTGGAACGGACACTAGGATTTTACAAAACATGCTTGTTAGTGGAGTTTCAATGTAAGCATAATGATAATTACAAAAAGAAGGCCATCAACATACCATTTGATAACATAGATCCCAGCTTCAAGCTCTGGAACATGTCTCCTGTACGCTTTCTCTTCTCAGTCAGCCTGTATTCATCTGCAAAAGGATCATCGAAATGGCAAATTTTACTTTTTCTTTTTTTCAATTATTTTCGAGAGCCTTTAAAAAAAACAAAACACTGCAGCCTATTACCTGGGTCAGCAGGCAGGAACTGGAAGTCCATCGGCTCGCTGACTTCGCGGTCAGAGGGCCGTCTGAGCTGCATCTTCACCTTGATGGGCTCGCTGAGGTTCGTGTCGCGATAGGGAGGCGTGCGGAACACAATGGCCACCTGCCGGTGGACGTCAGCCTGAGAGAACGTGCCCTTCCCCTCCCAGGAGTCCTGGAAGAACCGCACCTCGATGTCCTCTGCAGGAGGAAATGGCAAACCGGCAAGATTTAGAAAACAAGGGTCACCAGGAATTGATTTGAGTCCGACACAAGAACAGAGTGTAGTGAGCTTCCTGGAATGGATTCTAGGGATTTCTGGTTTCTGCGGTGACCAATCTCATTTCCCATGAGTCTAGGTTGGGCAGTTGCCAGGGAAACAGAAATTTTCTAACAGCATTTTGGCAAGTGTAAAATTTGGAGGCCAGAGGGTGACAGTGGGATTGGGTTTGGGGCATGGGGTTAGGGTCTAGGTTTTCTGGGGTACTGGGTTTGTTTTTTTGGGGGGTGTGCAGCTTGGTTGACTTGACACTCAAGTTCCACAAAAATCACTAGACTTCTGGAGATAGCTTGAGCAATTTCTATTCTCCTGACTCTGCAGGAGCAGTTTGAAAGCGAGTCCCTTTCAGCTTAAACATGACTTTACATCAGTACGCATAGAATCGCCCAGCTTGTTCATGATCGGGCGAGTTAGGTTTGGATGAACTCGAGGGGTCTGCACGGAGAGCTCATCGCCACCCTCATAAAACACCTTTGGGATGATTTGAGAGGGGAGACAATGAGCCAGGCCATCTCATCCAACATCATTGTCTGATCACACATATCAGCTGTTGACATTTCGGTTAAAAAATATTGGCAACAGCTTGTGGGTTAATGGCATATTAAAAATACAATGTAATTTACGTTTGTAGGCAAGGCAAGTTCCAATTCTTTTGGAAATATTTGGTCATTTGTAAAGAAAAATTGCCTGAAATGTCAGTTTCTAGATATGCAAAGCTGGTAGATACTTGCATATCTACCAGCTTTGTTGCAGTCCCTGCTGCAGTAATTGCAAAGAAAAGTGTTTTGAAACAGTACCAACTCATAAATGTGCAAAACTTTAAAGATTTTGAAAACCATTTGTCCTGTTCTCTATCTTCACAATTAGGCACCGTGTGCTCTATCCCATAAAATCCCAATAAAATGCACCAAAGTTTGAACTTGTATGGTGATAAAATGTGGAAAAGTTCAAACGGGTATAAAAATGTCAGCAAGGTATTGCACATCTCTATCCGTACATAATGAAACCCATGATTTACTACTACAAGAACAGATTTTGTTCATTCAGACAGTGTTGCTGCTTTGTTGTACTCTAACCCTACGGCATCAGAGAAACAAAACCCTGCAGTTGGAACATGACGTCATCTGAAACCAGAAGGCCTTTCAAACGGAAGTTTAATGCTGCAGGAAAGTTATTTTTGGCCATAAACAGCCACGCTAAAGAAGTCACCTCATGACTAACAGGACCACAACTGAACATCTGCAACAAACTGCAGTGGCAGCTCATTTTGGGCACTCGAGATAAGTCCAATATTCAGTCACGACCGCTGTAGAAATGTTGTCGGGCGTTTTATCTCCTGGATCAGACCTTTCAAGCTGAGGACTTGTGGCCTACAAGTCCTGAAGGTACTAAGGTACTGTTTTATCTGAGGCCGACAAGCTTTTTACAATTTTTACTACTCTTTCAGAAGTCCTAAAGAAGGTTCTCCACTTTATGTTTTCTCCATTTTGTTTGGAATGGCTCAACCGTGGTTTTCTGGAGTCTAAAGGCCTCAAAATTATTTTGTATTACTTTCCAGACTGAATGTGACTGAATTTCATAGCCTGTCACATCGACAGAAAGGCTCTATTTCCATGAATTATGGCTTCTATAAGACAAAAGAAAAAAAAAAAAAAATCAATCTACAGCTTTTTGTATTTACGCCATTTAAAAACGAATATTTTTGGTTGATACGATCTGTGTGTTTATCTTCATACAAGGCAACAGACCTTGACTTCCTGTGGATGTGAGCAGTTTTCTGCCTCACAGGGTTATATGCATCATAAGCCACGTCTCTGCTTACTCACTTCTGAATTCTATTTACGGACTACTCAGTGCGAAAGTGTAAGTCAAAAGCTGTAGTAATGTATTCAAATGTCAGACGGCACAGGCACCTTTTTGCACTTTATCGCAGAGGAGGAAGATTTCATCCCCTCCTCTGCAGCTGCCGGAGTTACGGTTCACTCTGCAGATTTTCAACTCGGCTGTGTTCGGGGCTCCTGAAAGACAAAAAATGATTATAATAAGAATTATTACTATATGCAAAACAAAGATTCAGTCAAGGATTGCAGCAGAAAATAACTTCAGTTCACTGCACGAAAATAGGATGTGGCTAATCTGGAGATCAATTCTTGTCAGCATCTCCAGCTTGATGAGAAAAGTCGGTAAGCAAAGAGGAACAAAGAACGTCTGGGGTGGCAAGAAGCTACTACGATAAGTCAAGTTTGTAATAATCGCCCTCATGAAATTACGATCACTATCAGAAAACATTAGCAATCAGCTGCTCACAGTGCTGCATCTTGTCGTTTATGCTGAAGCTCAGAGGAAACGCTTCACTCAGAGAGAGAAGGTTTGCCCTAAACTCAATTGACAGAATTCTGGTACTGGAAATTTATTTTTCTTCTTAATTATTTAGATTGGATGTAAAGTCGACATCAGGACACAGTTGATGTAAACCAGTCGCTGTAAAACTAGCCAAGTTGCAGAGCGGAGTAGAAGAGCCGAAAATTGGACTTTAGTAAGAGTGGAACTACCTCAGCATATTTTTACTGAAGTAAAAGAAATTACTCAAGAGTTAAAAAGTATTTAGTAAAAAGGCCACTCGAGTACTGAGTGACTGATGGAAACTTCATTTAATATTTAACAATTACATCATCAGATGAACCAAGATATATAGTGAAGTCGAATTTCTCATATTTTAAAGACCAAAATGAAAATGATTTATGTAAATAGCAAAATCAAGTAAACTAAAGATTTTTCCATATCAATTTCTTCCATTATAAAGCTAATGAATCTCTAACAAAAGTTGTGTCTGGTGAATCTTTGGTCAAAACAAAGCTTGTTCTTTATTCAGTGAAGTTACTCAGTAGGAAGCATAAACAGAAATTTTACTCAAGAGCAGCAACACTTCATATTAAAGTTACTGAAGTAAAAGTAAAAAGTACAGCGCAGTGAAAATACTCCTAAAAGTATATTTTTCCCCTAAAAGTTACTGTAAAGTAAAGTAAAGTAAATGTAACTAGTTGACACATTAACCAAGCTTATGCTAGTAGTTAGCACAGTTAGCGTGACTGGTGATTTCTGGCTATATTTATTTTGTTGATGCCATTGACACCTGGAATGTTTCAAAACGGAACAACTTTCTCATGCTTTGTTCAGCCTTCCTGTTATCCGCACAAAGTCTTGCTCTCTCTCACCAGCAGCAGTTCTACAGCTTAAATGTATACATTTTGAGTTCCCTTCCAATGGATCAAACTTAGAACCAGTGAATAGGTTCTAAATTTTCGTCAGATTTTTAGTTGTTGGCCAACCACAACCCTTTAACCCGTCACCCAGTCACAGACCGTCTCCACTACTTCTGAAGTGACTTGAGTTGCGATGTGGTAGCGACTAGCATTGCTAATCAGTCCCTCCAGTTTCATGGAAATTAAGACAAATATCAACAGATTCCCAAGTTTTTGGTCGTTTTTTTTCTGCGTTAATGCGTAATTCAGAGATTATTGCAATTTGGTTCAAATGACCGCTAACTCCCACCGGCAGGTGGCAGTATTTCATACCTCAACTAGACTGCTTGCCTCAGCCAACTTTAAATAAGTTGGTGAAAATTACTGTGCTTTCTCATCTTTCTTTCTTCTAAAGGTAATTTTTGGAAGGTTTAATTAATAGAAAATATTAATTAAACCTAATTTTCCTAAACTAGCATTACAACTAGCATTACCCATTGAAGTTAAGCCAGTGACACTTAGTGAAATGATAGATGTCGAGTGTTTAAAGTTCAATTTTACACACCACAGGTTTAAGTCAAAGCATTTCCCCACTTTTGCACAAAAGCGACTTTTCCATCTAAATAAATGAGCTCTTAATAAATGTCAATTTTCCTGTTTTCTCTTTTTCTTTCGCTTGAATGAGCCAATAGTGGCACACACACACAGTTGAGTGTCGCGTTTCCAACTCACTGTTGTCAAAGATGGGCTGGGAGACGACAGGCGACAGGGGAAACATGTCCCCCGTGGGAAGGGTGATGGAGGCCTGGAAGCAAAGCCGCACAGAATTCAGATCAAACTCTTCCTCCCACACCTTGGGCTCAGGAACTGCAATCAAAACAGAGAAAGGAAAAGGGTGGGGAGTTTAATCACACAGAGTAGCAGTCTCACAAAGCACTGCATCCTGTCAAGAGAAGGTGGAACACTTGGAAAAAAAAATAAAATCAACAGAAAAACTGACGTCTTAACGTGGTTTGTCCCAATAAAATGTCCTGCTAAAGCTGTTAGAATTCTGATTTGCATTTCAAATTACATCTGTATTATTATCGTCAGCCTGTCTGGGTGCCAAGGAGAGAATGCTGCAACTTAAAAGTAGAAAACTTTTGACACTTACTGTTGAAGGGGTTGTTGCTGGTCTGCAGTCTGCAAGTGATGGCCTCGTTGACATCCTTCTTCTTCACACACTGAATGCCCAGGTTCTGGAAACTAAAGGGCAAATGCACCAAGTTTTATTTGTAGAAAGCCAGAGCTCCATGTTTTGACATGTTTTTATTGGGAATTGATCTGGATAATTGCAAATATTGGTAACACATGTTTTGGTTGTTGCTTTTTTCTTTTGGCTTTATTTTTGTACAGTTTTACATTTTTTGCCAGAATTTCCCCTTAGTGTTTAATTTTAATGATTAACTTTTAATAATTGCATTTATTTAAGGATTTGTTTTTTGTTGAAAAAAAATCTGCAGATTTTTTTTCAATAAATTTCCAAGCTTTTTTTGTTTTCTTAATGTACTCTATATTTGCACTGCTTGGGCAGCAAAGAAATCTTTATTATGTGCATTGTCTTAAATCGAAAACTGTATTAGGAGAGAAAAAAAAACCCTATAAAGTCCAACTTCCTAGCCATTTATAATTTTAGTAAGCAGAATTTTCTTGCATTTTTTTCAATCACAATTAATTCACTATTGCTGTAGAAGTAAAAGGAATGACAACAATAATATATTACTTCTCTTTTAGGTAACTGTCAGATTATGACTGTGTCAAAGCCATTATCACCCCACAAACACAAGTGAAGCTTTTCAAAAACATTCCCATTTGTAATATGCTTCTTTAGGACACAAGTCACACAAAGAAGTGTCATTTGTTCCACTAAACTGTACATAGTATTTTTAGATTTACTGGTATTTGCTGAACTATCAGTGGAGAAGATAGTAAAACTAACAATCTGGGCAAAAGAACAGTTGGGCGACTTTAAGTTATCGTGAATTGGAATTTATCGTAGGAACGATAAATTGTTATGATAAGAAAAATATCACGATAAATGAGAAATGATACACTTATCAGTGTACCCCTAATTTCTATAAATATAAGTCATTTCTGACATTTCCACTGTTTTCTGTTTTTCAAACATAATACTTATTCTTATCTTTTGGGAGAAAACTGTGTCAATTCCTAACAGAACCAAACTTCTAGGTTGAATGAAAATTACATTTTCAATCTGCAACAAGCAGCAATCATTTTAGAACCATCTCTTAGAATTGTTTGGTTTTATTTCTGGATCTTTTAAACATGAATAACATTTCTTAAATTTCACATTTTCCCATAATTGTTTTCAGTCATTTTGGTAGGGACACAATAAGGTTTAAAAAAAAAACAAACAAACAGAAGACCTTCTTTCATCTTCAGGTTCCTAGAATCCTTTTAATCAGGCAAACTTGGAAAACCCTTGTATAAAGTTTTTTTTTAATTAGATGACTAATATACCCAGTGGATTAACTCCAACCACCCGCAGTACATGTGGTTTGTCAGGATTTCATCACTCATGTTTTAGATCACACCGACATATTTCAACCTCACCAGGAAGACCGGTTTGGTTACGTAACACAAGGCGTTGGCGTCAAACAGACAAACTTTTAGCTGACTTGAGTTTTTAAGTTTTTGATCGTAAAGAACACCTGAGAGCGCGCCGCTTCCTTTTTCGACGAGACCCTTTCCAGTAAAAGACTGTTTTAGTCAGGATATCAGACCCTGAAGAGGAAGTTCAGCAGTTCTAAAGGGTCCAGTTAATGTTTTACTCATGTAAAACATCCCACAACACAAGGTGGAGCTGGCAGCTTTACCGATGAAATTTCTGAAGGATAAAGGGAAGATTTGGATGAAGAGCGTCTCTGGCACGCAAGAAATAGAATGTAGGTCATTTTAGGCAAAGACTGAGAGCTGCAGTCATTTATCAAAACAATCTCTATCTGTTTTTTTTTCTCTTTCACTTGTCGTCACACTCTTTTAATTTATTTTGAAAACTACCCCTTATGTGCACGGCTGCTTAAGTTGGACTTCATTCTGTACACCGAATCTAAGCCCACCTGTGGATTCGTCTCTCCTGCAGGTCGGCCTCATAGTAGCCATGTTTGCAGTCCTTCCCAACCAGTTCGTGGGGGTGGGGCTTGTGCGGAGGGTTCTTTGTCACCAGGGAGATGCGAACCCGGAGCGGGCCACTGTAGTTGTGAACCTGTCGGGCAAAACGAGACAAATTTGGTGGTTAAAAGAGAAGAAAACAGAGCAGGTTTATTGGCTCTCAGTCGTCTGATGGTAAACAAAGAACAGCCAATCATTGCCCTTTATACAGAAACATTAAGGAAGTCAACTTTGATTTTGTTTTACAGCGTGTCTGCAGGTTTTGCCAACTCAAATTTAAGACCTTTTTAAAGACCTACATCATGACAGAAATATACAATAGAAAATTGGTTATTTTATATAGAAGTGCCAAGCTTTTTCGCACAGAACGTACGTAGCGTTGTACGGGTCGGCGACATACAAAAGCAGATGGCAAAGTCGAACATCGTCCACCCAACTGGCAATAAATTACACTTCAATAGACACAAAAACTTAGCAAGCTAGCTAGCAAAGATATATCAGCAGCTAGTTAGCGGTAGCCTCAACTGTCTCGAGTCCCAGAACGTAATGAAGACGTCTGAGCGAGACAAACTTTTGCCTGACGAAAAGTCCCACAGGAAAAATACATAAAATAGTCATGCCACAACAAAATGTATTTTGTTGTGGCATGTTATTAATGTATTTACATTCTTACAATGTATTAATGTAAGAGAAAAAGAGGAGGCAGAAAAATATGGATTTAGTGCATATCCTATTGCATTTGCGATATTTTTCTAATAGTGTGTAGCATTAATACTGTGAACCATGGAGAAAAGAATATATGCTTCCCAAATTAGAACTCCACTATGTGAGTTACTTCAATGTTTATGCATATACAGTATGTGGAAATAACATTTGCGTATTGAGGTCAAGTCAAGTCTCCAAACCTCAACCTTTCCGTTCAAATATGGACGCGTTCAGTTTCAAGATAGTGACGGTTTCCAAGCTTGCTAGCGTTTACTTCCTGTTACACACCTGTCTTTTATTGGCCCCTGATTTCACTGTCCACACGCATCTTTAGGGGTATTCCCAGTTTAGGCAACACATGAAGACATTAATCACATTTCCTGACTTCTATTAGAAGTTTCCCCATGAGCTTTCCCAGGAACACTGCTGGAAACTTGCCAGTAGTGTTCCAGTCATGTTATTCTCCGTGGGAAAACAGCTAATCATCAAAGCGTCCGAGGCATGGTTACCTAGGTGGCTGCCAAAGCTTTTCCTCCTGGCTCATATGTTATTCATCTTTCAACCTAAATATGTATTTTTCTTTATTATTTCAATTATTGTTATTATTATTGTGTGTTTCATCATCTCTCAAACAACTTTCACGCAGATGCTGCCCTATATAAATGTAACAGGAAAAGGTATATTTAATCTTTCTATCACACTGCGCAAGTGCTCGGCAACAAATGCTAAGCGATGTGGTGAGGAGCTTCAACGCTTTGAGAATGGATGGAGAATACCTCATTGGTGAAGCAGGTCAAAATGCCTCAACACAACAAATGTAATACAAGCATTGACGGAGTATGGTGAGCTATCGAGGTTCACTGGAGGAAAAAGACATCCGGAACGATCAGACAGCAGAAAAAAAGCAGCGCACAACTACCAACACTCACCGAAAGAGAATGATAGCCAGGAAACTGAACAAATAACTCGAAAAATAATTTCATAGCAGTGGTTCTGCTCTCGCTGTTGGACCGCCACTACGCGCTACTGGTAGTAATATTTCACAGACGTGGTGCCGTTTCTGCTCCAAAGGGCAGTGAACGCAAGTAACTTAAACAAAAAAACTGAAGATTTTACATATGTATTAAAACTTTCCCTATGTCCCAAAATGAGATAGATAACCTGTGAAAAAAAATCTTTCTCCTTTGCCTCCTCCTAGCATTCTGCAGAATTACTTCACTCAGTCACAAACAATCAATCAGAACCAGCATTAATCAGCTAGCCAGGCTCTCAGGAAGTTTTGATTTAGAAACTCAGGATTATTTATTTTGATACAACCTGCATTTAATTTTGAATGAATGTTTCCTCTTTTTCTTGACGTTATTTGATATAGGCAGTGTTGTGAGATTTATTTGACTCATTTAACAGAAGGCTCTTAACAGCCTAAATTGTACATATTATTTTACTGATTGCAGGGTTTTTCAATCGTCCTTTTGATCGAGTAGCTGCTGTATCGAGCCTGCTGTTTTATGTCTAAATCAGCTGAATTTATAGCCAGATCATTTTTTTTATTTTGCCAGATCACATAGCAGCATTTATTCCAAATGCAAAAAATTAACAGCCAATCTAGATGATCGGCAACGATCGGCGCTCATGGGTGAGCAAAAACCTGATCGGAGCATCCCTAATACAGATCAAGAGATCAGGCTTTTTTTAAAGATTGGTGACTGGCCAAAAAATCACGATCAGTGCACCCCTTCAGCCAAAGCTACAAAGAAATGGATTAGATCAGAACATATTCATTTGCTATAATGGCCCAGTCAAAGTCCAGACATAAATTCAACTTGATCTACAGCGAGACTTGAAAATTTGTGCTGGCTAAAATTCTCTTTCGAATCTAACCGAGCTTTTGCTATTCTACAAAGAATAAGTAAAATCGGCTGCGACAGACCGGCGACCTGTGCAGGGTGACTCCGCCTCTCGCCCGGAACGTTAGCTGGAGATGGGCACCAGCAATCCTCCTGACCCCACTAAGGGACGAGGGTGTATAGAAAATGGATGGATGGAAGTAAAATCGGTTAAAAGTATTGACTCAGAAAACTGAATACAATTGCAATGTGATAATTGCAGATTTTATTTGTGCAAACCTTTCAAAACTATCCCCTTCCATTTAAAATGATACTTTAAATTGGGTCATCTCATAAAATCCCATTCAAATTGGGGATCAAAGATGAGAACAGTAACTGTGGAGCGACAGGTTGGAGTTTGACTGGTAAATATGTGAATTTTGTGCTTCATTAAATCGGATCAAAGCAGGAAACCGTCGGTTTGACCAACCTGGATGGCCGGGTAGGTCTTAGTGGTGTCGTTGCTCTTCTCTCCAGGAATGCTGCCAGCTGACCGACCCTCACATTTATAGCGGAACCTCATCCCCCTCTGCTTTGGCTGCTCGAGGATCTCTATGTAAGGGCTGGCTGTTTGGACTGGTTGGAGGGTGGGTGGGGGAGGGGTGACATCAAGATAATCAATAATCAGTGTACAAACAAGCCAAAAATGGTTGCAAGTTTAAAAAAAATAAATAGATAAATAGTTTCATACCTGGGTTAATAGAGGTCATGCCCCATCCGTACACACCTGGGGGGTGACAGAGAGACAGGGTTAGGAAAACTCCCAAGAGGAATAACTGTTAATCATCTACATTAAGTGACGCACGACACAAGCCGCCACATAAATGACTAAAATACATTAAAAAAAAAACAAGCAGGATTCAGCGCATATTTGAGGTTTTAGTGCGAGTTTGTCATTTGTGGTGCGGTCCAAGTGGAAATCTACCAGACGGCTCAGCGACCAGGAGGAGAGGTCAGGAGGCCGCCGAGATACACGGGCTTCCCAGCTAAATATAATTACTGCTCGTAAACCGCCCGGCAAAACATCCAGAGGCGCTGGAGTGAGGAAAAGTGCAAACAAGGGGGCGAAGTGCCGGCGTCTCGCATTACCAGATTTGTTGCTAGAGAGAGAAAAAAAGCTGGTTCAACTCCGGTTTCAGAGAGGAAGGTGCGATGAGATCAGGTGGCCAAAAAGCTCCACCCTGCATTCATTTCAGAACCAGAAGTGGGATGCTTTCCAAGCTGGAACTTGTCTGCTTTCTAGGGCTTACACTAAACCACTGTAAGGTGGGGAACGTTTATGTATATTTTTTAATGTAATGCTAATAGCTTTATTTTCCTGCTTAAAAATAGATCAATTAAATGCGTTCTTTTGGAGCTGTACTGTTTTTTTAATACACATGAAATAAAAATTCAGGTTAATGCAGTTGGGAATACAACTGTTATTTTTATTTTATTTTTTTTGCAGAATGGCATAATTTATGTTTCAGCTTCGTATGAAAGTGAAAGTAAATGCCTATGAGAGTGTGGCCATATTGTCATACACTCATAAGTCATTCAGTGCACTAATATCATAACAGCTGAAGGTTTTTGGGGCATCTGGGTGTCACTTTCACTTTAGGTGACCCAACATAGACCTCACTATAAAATTATTATTGTAGCCCTGTCGTATTCTTATTAAAATTTCAATTTACTTTTGACAATAATAAATAAAACTGTTTAATGGCCGCTCCACTGCTGCTGCGTACATTTTTCTTTCTTTTTCTTTTTTTTCTTTAGGGCAGGCAAAAAATGAGAAAAGAAAGAAAATGAAAAAAGAAACCAGCTGGGCGGCCAGATGAAGTCATACAAAATCCAGACATTTTTCAAACTAAAATAAACAAGCGTGGTAGATAAAATGCAGCCCGGATGTAAGGTGAAGAGTGATATATATCAGATAAGTGTATCTGAGTGTGATTTATAACTTGCAACTTTATCAAAGGGATGGAGAAACAGTAAACTGTTGGATTTCTGAGTGGAGTACGGCGGTCAATCGTTTAGGACCGACCCAGAAGGCCTCCTGGCAGAGCGACAGGTTCGAGGCCAGGTGAAGTAGCAACTAACAGGCTAAATAATTCAAACAAGGTCGTCTGAAATTTATATGTCATACCCTTTAGGAAATTAATGACGAATTCTAAACTTTATGTTAGAGCTTAGCTTACAATTCGAGCGCAACCTCCTCCTGTTAGCGCAAACCCAGCGACAGCGGGGCTTTCCCTCTTCGCAAAACAACTACCCGTACAGTTTCACCTCCTGCCAAGTAGCAGAGCAAATAAAAGCAGCTCAACTTACCGTCCATGGCTGTGTCCGTTTCCGCCTCACGCTCCTCTTATCACAGCACTTTTCCTCACACCCCCTGTCCTCTGTCGTTTATTTTGTATTTCTTAGCAAAAAAAAAGACGCTGCAACAACGACAATGTGAAGTCGAAAAACTTCTTGACAGTGCTGTACGGTGGCCTCGGTCGCCCCACCTACATAGTAAAGTGCCGGGGCAAGCGCTCACTCGCTTTCCGGTAAAAGTAGTCCAGAAATACAGCGTGTACTGCACAGAACAAAGATCACCAGGTCTGTTTGATTTTTGCGCAATGTCCCATTCTCAAAGTCAGCAATTGTGACTGAAATAGTTCCGATTGTTTTTGAGTAACTCCTCTGACGAATTTTTCAAATAGACAAAGTGTGCCCATTTCAGAGCAGGTAAAAGTTTATATGAGGCCCTGGGCAGAGTTGTATTTAAACTCACCGGACGCCCCATTCCTTGATCTGAATCTGAACCAGAAGTTGTGAAATTAGCTTTAAGATGTAACATTCTTTACGTAACTTTAAAGTCATGAAGACTCCTCTTCATATTTTACAATTCAATTGGCAGATTTGTCTTGGAGCCCATGAGCTATCAAGGCACAACTTAATGACTATACACTAACAAAGTAATAGGGCAAACTATGTTAGTCGAAAATTAAATATTGTGAATGTCTGAGTCCAGAAACGCAAAGAAGTACAAATAAATACCCAATCTGATTTAGAGAATTATTCTATTTCACTTTAACTTAAAACTTGTTTTGATTTTTTTCGAGTCTGCACAATCTGCAAATTTGAATCAAAGTGAGTCACGAATATTGCTGTACTTTATGTTCCAGAAGCCTAGAAAAACCACAAGGACAGGAAGTCGGTAGTGAGGTGTGCGATATCAGCAAACAAGACATAGGCTAACTAGACACTTTTATTAGACACAATTTTTTTCAAGTTATGTTCATAAAAAAAGAGTTATGTTCTAATTTTGCTTCAGAGTTCTAAATGTGAAATTCCATTACATTTAAAACTTTGATGTAAGATGTCAAATGTTACAGTCATAAGTAAAGGCTAGCTTATTCATTTCTGCCTCTTGTGGTCTGGTGTCACATTCCATGCGCTCTGTAACTGCATATACATTAAAAAGAAATAAAAAAAATAGTTTTTTTGTGTGCTTGATTGTGAGCTCAATCTTCCTAACTATCTGGCAGAACAAATAAGTAAAGCAAAAAAATAATAATTATTATTATTATTCACAAATACATGAAGATGTGCCGAGGTAAAAATTACCTAGG
This sequence comes from Phalloptychus januarius, assembly GCA_902982915.1. Classification (NCBI taxonomy): domain Eukaryota; kingdom Metazoa; phylum Chordata; class Actinopteri; order Cyprinodontiformes; family Poeciliidae; genus Phalloptychus; species Phalloptychus januarius. The sequence goes on from CADWAE010000137.1 coordinate 2,654,853, forward strand.
ACTATTATTTTGAAAATAGAATTCGTGGCTTTCCGACGCCGTCTCCTGTGTAACTTGACTGCTGCTGCTTTGTGATTTTCCTTCTCAGCGCAACTCACCACCGCCCACTCAAACAGTGCGGAAATACCCAAATGACGCACTTTAAAGGAACAGAAAAATAAGTTGTGAGTGGGCGAGGCAATAACAAGAGTGGGAGAAAGAGACCTGTATCCATTTCCATCTCCGATAGAAGCGTGCACTCATGGTTTTTAGCCTCACTAAAAGTAGAACATCCACCAAGATTTGTCCGCCTTTAACGAGTCAAAGCTCTTTGAGCAACATGGCTTTTTATTTCACTGACAAAAACGTCTCCCGAAACTTTAAAAGCTGTTCTCCAACCATCAGTATGTAGCATTAGTAGCAATGTTTTTAGCTACTAATGCAAATTTTCTTTATTAAAAAAAATAAATAGGGGAATTCTGTTATCCCTTTGGCCCTAAAAAAAAACATATGTGCATCATTTTGGCCAGCAGAGGGTGCTGTAAGCCAAGAAAATGACTTTTTAAAAAGTCCATCACAACTTGTGTATATGACGAGTGTAATAACACATTTGAAGTTCTCTTTCGACGAGTTGATGGGCAACATTAAGATTACCAAACTCCAAAACAAAACAGAACAAAAATAAATAAGTAAATTGTGCCTAAATTCATAAAATCTGTTGACATCAGTTTAAAAATCTCATGTAACATTTGGCTAAAATTACAATTTTGGAAACCACATTAAAATGTTGCAAAATTACAGTATATCGGCAGAAAAACATTGTCAGACAAGTTGGTGCAAACTTTTACAACTCACAGAATGTTTTATTGTAATGGACAATCAAAACTATAGCTCCATCCAAGCTTCTTCAAAATGCATCTCCAAGAATGCTGATGACTGCAAGACAGCTCACATCTATTGATTTCAAGGTTGTTTAAATTAATTGATGATGAATGTGTGGTTTATTTTTGGTCAGTTATTTTTATCACCCCACTCCTCTGGTTCTGCGGGAAGAATCTTCTGTTGGTACGTATGTGAGAGCCAAAACTCATAGTATGACCTTCACATGAGAAAAATACTACCTGAAGACTTGAGAAGAGCTGAGAGCTGCATCTTTTCAATTTGACTATTATTATATATTCATAAATTAAAAAAAAAATCTAATTATTATAGACTTTAGCAAGCAAAATCTGTTTAATTGTTCTTTTATATGTCTTGTTTAAAACATTTCATGACAAATATTTAGATCTTTTATTCTGTTTACTATTTGTGCTTTCAGATTTGTAGAACTGTTTATAATTGTGTATTCGTTAGTGTTTCTTTAATAAACTATACAGTCGGGTTTCCTCAGCTTGTCATCCTTGAAATTAGTTTGATGTTTCCCTTTTTGTGTATTTTTGTTTTGTTTTTACAAATTTTGATCATTGTGTTTTCTTATGTCAGACCATCTGGTTTTTCTACTCAGCTTCTGTGCAGTTCTTTGTGTGTTGTTTTGTTATTGAGTATGTTGTTGTTAATTGTTAAAAATGCATACTCAGTTCATGATTTTATTTTTGAATCTGAAGTTTTGACAATCGTATACTTTCTTAATGCTTAACGTATTTAAAGTTCAAGCTTAATTGTGGTAATAAACACCAGAAAACTTTGAAACATATTAGGCAAAAGAACCGGAAAAAAAGACAAAACAGTCCGAATATACCAGTAAAGAAAACCTCAATAAGTGTGTAGGACACTAGTCAATCTTGAACATAAAAGCTAATCTTGAAGCAAAATACATTTGTATTTTGTAAGCGATTTCAAAGTCATTTCAGGAATTCCATTTTTGAGTTCTGTTAAGCCATAGTTCTTAAAATACATTTCCCATAAATCTTTGAGGTATGTACGGCCTATGTATGGTAGATTTGGTTTGCATTCTAAATAGCCTGTCATATTTTATCAGAAGAAATAAAAATATTTTGAGGCAAATGCATACATTTTCGCTTCTTTCGCTGGAATACCAAATTTTCCGAGGGTCATTTAATACAACAACGGGACAGTGATGGGAGGAGTTGGCGGGCAGTGGCTGTGCATTGAGGCGGTGCCTTGCCTTCGCTGCCTGAACACCAGACTGCGGCGGGCGCAGAGAGCTTTGCGTTACAGAAATGGCGGAGGGGGAGTTGGACGTTGACTCGTTGATTTCCAGGCTTCTAGAGGGTGAGTTCTCCACACTGTCTGTTCGCTGTGGCTTGTTGACTATTTTTCCTCAACTCTATGGCTCTGTGGATTTATTTTTGACCCGGGAACATTAAGGGAAGTCGCTTGACTCGTCGGCTAGCTTGTCGTTTGGGAGTATTACACTGATCTTTCTGTCCGAGAACACAGGCACACCTCTTAGCCAGCTACTATTACACGTCTCTCGGCTCCTTTAGACTAAATCGGTATAAAATTGTTTCTAAGAACACCCTTGTGCTTTCAGCCTGGCAATGTCGAGTCTCCCTTGTTTTAGCCGTTGCTTTGGAGTGTTTTGTGCTCTGGTTCAGTATGGAGAGTAACGCCAGACTCTTCATACCAGCAATTCATTTCTACCAGCTTTCATGTCGCAGTATTAAGGTTCTTACTTCGGCATGTTGCAGATCAGACACTAAATAACCATTAATCTCATGTCATCCAGTGTGGATTACACCCCCTACTCATGTACACGTATTAATTAGCCCAGTAAGAAGTACTCGATTGTATGCAACAGCTTCATTTGCCAACAGGTTTGGATATTCATCCAAAGTAAATGGGGAATCTTTAACTTTACTGATTGTGGCTCGAAAAGTTGAACGTAATGGAAATATGCCAGAGGAGGTGTAGCGTTGTTTAGCTTTTAACTCATAAGTATTCCTAAAAATAAACAACGAGTTTTTCTATTGTGGTTTGGTGGGGCGTAACAGTGTTGTGTTTCTGTGTGAACATTGCTGAATGCGGTGTGTATATGAGAATTGATTACCTTCCATCTTTAGATAATCCTTCAGGCACCATGGCCTCAAGTAGGAGCGAGAGTTATGGAGCATGATTGCTTTTAGTTTTTCTGTGGGACTGTTGTGTATTTTTTAGCTAACTTTATAGCTGGGACAGCACTAATGGCTTATACAGACAGAAATGCAGCTATTGAAAATGGACAAAACATACCCATTTTTAAAAAGGCATCTTCAGGACACCTATCTTGAGCTACTGGACTGTAAAGAAGTGTTGTTTATAAGTATGCATTGTTTTTTATCACTAAACTGGACACAATAACTGGATGTTCTCATGAGACAAATGGTAGAAATAAAAGTTCCCACAATAATGTCAGTTCTGAGGGTTTTCAGACTTTGTTCATTTAAATTTATCTTGAAAATTTTTAACATGTTTTTTTCCCCCTTTCTATGATAAATAAGATTAATGCTCAGCAGTAGCCTCTAAACATTTAAAAGTGAACCCATCAGGGATTAGGTGGACTATTTTTTTTAGCTGATTATGATTATTATAAATCCTCAAAAGCAGGCTACACAGCCTGTCTCTCTATTTAGCACAGTAAAATTATTCAGGTTATGGAGCAGAAGTATTTTTAAAAATATAACTGACATCAGACCCAACATTTGATCCATTTTCTTCCCCGTTTTTTTTGCATTTTCAAAATAAAGTGCAACAAATAAAATGTATATTTTTTCTTCTACAAGAACCATTCAGAAAGTGTAGCAGTTTTTCAAAAATCAAAGTCTTGCTTTACTACCCAACATGTTGGATTGTGTAATTTCTCATGACCGTTTCCAGTCTCAGAAAGTTTTAGTTTTTTTTTTTTTTTGCTATCTCCATTTCATTATCTGTATTAAGACCAGAGGAGTTACTATAGTTACACAGCTCTGAAGTTCACCATCATTTCATACAATAGTTACAGTGATGACATTTTAAATGACCATGGTTAGCGTGGTTAGCTTTACTAGAGCACCTGTATGGAGATCTCCAAATGGCTACTAACGTTCCCAATACAGCAAGACGAAATCGGGCTTCTTGATTGGTTCATTTGTTCCTTTGAATGTAATACATTCTGCCCCTTTATCTGTTGGAGTTGAACATCTCCTTAGAAGGATTCCTCTGTCATTTCAAACACCTTCCCCAATCAGCCATTTAAAAAAAAAAAAAATAGAAAAAATGTCATTGTTTACTGTGGTACTAGCTTTGGATCAGCTGTTCTTTTGTTAGTACATTTCAACCAGCAGTACTGATGATGTTATCATTTGTTCTGGGTATTTTCTTTCCCTGAGAGGGTGTGTGTGTTTGTGTGTGTGGGGTGGAGTAGATCTGTGACTAAAGATGCACATGAGTCACATGATGCATCTCCACCTCTAAATTCCTGTCTTGCTCACATTTAAAAGGGGCAGTACTATGTGTTCTCCAGGCACAAAGTGCCATTTTATAGCAGTTAACTTCACTTGCTGCAAAAATGCTATATATATCAAATGTGACTTAAAAGAAATTTGACTTTGTAATTTAGTGTCTTGAAATTAGGCCTCTGTCTCTTTAAGAAACTCCTACTATTTCTGAAACGCCACCTTCAGAAAGTCATCACAACATGGCTCCTTTATTAACCCTTTAACAACAATTTGACCGAGAAGTAGCTCATATGATGAGCTCTGCAGTTCCACCAGGTGTTTGCTAATTACTATTGGTTAGTCTGGAGGAACTGAGTGAGGGAGTCATTGGGGACGACTGCTCTATGAAGCACAAGGACTGAGAGTGCAGCCCAGAGGACGAGCTTCGTCCTCAAAGGCGGGGCTAGGTCCACCCAGGCATTTTGCATGGCTGAATGGTTGCCATAGAGATGTAAGGATTTCTCAGACATGCATGAAAGAATCAAGGCAACACTTCAGGTATGTTTTGTTGAGGAAATAACATGATGAGAAACTCAAAAAAAAAGACTTATTTTTACATGATACCTTTGAAATATCTGCATTGGCCATCGTGCTTGCTTCTGTCGGCGATGTTGCTTTGGCTCTGGTAATTATGGATGTACTTTCGAAGAAAAGGCCGCTGTTGTTCTTACATCTTTTGTTATGTGTTGCATGGCAGTGGAGGTTGACTTCCCCAGATAAATACGGGATCCTGACCCAGGTGAGCTGATCGGCCAGGAACACGGCGGCCTCTCTGTATGCAGTAAATACCCGAGCTGGTGGTGATGATTGATTTTAGTCTTTAAATAATGTGCTGGATGGATGCAATCAGTTTGTTAGCATATGCAAGTTAGCAAGATGTGGATTTGCATGGAATTTTAGCAACAGCTGAGTTGATAGAGTAATTACAGGCTGTTTGCTCGGTACATGAGCAGTGCATGACGACGCTGCCTCTAGGTTAGGATTTCTCTTGTAGTTGGTAAAAGACCGAGAGTTATTTCTTCTGCTGGCGCTAGACTTGCTTGCATTTACCCAGAATGTCATGCACTTCAGTTTGCATCCTGCTTTTGGGACGGTTTTCGGTTCGCTTGGCATTCACGCATGCATTCGAAGCACACCAGAGTTCACTTCAACCAAACCCAGACCACGGTGTGAAAGCGGACCACAGTTCGCTTTTTTGGTCCACATCAGAGTTCCATTGCGCATTCACAACTCCACAAATAAACTAGAGTCGGAGTAAAGCAGACTAGACGGGGCTGGTGTGAATGAACCCAGAGTCCTGATCTGGAATTGTTTTCCTTCACTTTTCCCATATGTAGCATCACAAGCAGACAAATATGAAGTCTAACCGCTAAAATCTGACATCACTCCATTTTTGTTTCCATTTCCTAAAAATGGAATAATTTTGGAGATTTTTGTGTTGTTTCCTTCAGAGGTTCTTGGTGGAGCGCCCCCACAGGCTAGGAAGTGAACAGATGATTCGAAAATTTTGATTTGTTTGACAGTGCAGTGTGAGAGCAAACTGCATGAGCTGAAAATGTAACAAATGTTGGAATTTTGATCCACAGTAGTCTAATTCATACCTGGCCTGTGTTTTCATACCTGACAGTTTTCATACTATCAGGCATGAAAATGTTTCTTGACTCTTCATAATCCATGTTCATGGTAATTTTCTGGTTTTGGACCATCAACTCGTTACGGTAGTAAGAGTTGGGAAGAAAAACAATCTGGCAAGTATGAACAGATTGAGCAAAAATGACATGTAGTCAATGAGCAGGGAAGTAGGAGTGACTTTCCAGACGCACCTGAGAAGACACGTGAATCTAGAATCTATAAATTTGACAGTTCCCACAGATGGAGCTAGATCATTCAAACACGCGTATGAAATCACAGTTATGTCACCGCAGGTGTGTATTTTCATTTTGTCGACAGAGGAAAGGCCACTGCTTACTCTCTCTTGTTAAGGGTGTGACAGGTTGACGGGTTCAATTTGATTTGAGCAACCTAATGGAATTAAGCTTGTTTCTCTGTCAGGTTGAATCATCAGAGGAAGCGTCAGGCCTGCAAGCTGAGCCCCCAAGGCGCGCTGAAGCTTGAACACAGAGTTTGAACCAATGTCCTCTAAACATCCAGTTCAGTTAGTTCAGTATTTGGTTCCTGTTAGCTGGCTCTGAACTGTAACAAAACTCAAGGCAAATTTGGTGAAAGTCCAGTGCTGATCAGTGCTATTTTTAAATTGCACCATAGTGGAATCCAGCATTAAACAGAGTGTCACAATAAAGTACTCTGTGATTTAACTCCATTCTAAAGTTGTCAACTAGGAGGAAAGAATGTCCTGTCTCTTTCTCATGTTGGTCTCTATAGAAACCAACATTCCTCTTCGGCAAAGGCAGTTTGATGCTTATTTCAGAGTCGTTTATTATCATTTTTAATGTGCTTCTGATCTGAACCTTTTGCCATAACTGAAATGTAGTTCATGGAGGAAAAAATAAAAGTTAAAACGTGTCAGTTCAGAAGAGGCGTTACAATGCCAACACAGCTGACATCTTGCTTGTCGTCAGACTACGATGCAAACGTAGAGGATTCTGATCCGATTCACAAAACTCAACCGATTATCTGATTTTCAGGAACATCAAGTTGAGTTATGAGGGACAGGCTGAGCAAGAAACACCTCCTGGCCTTTCTGTGCTAAAGGAAAAATTACATTTAACTGAACACTGGCACATTGCTAAAAAGGATTGACTTTTATTTATTTTTTTGGAACTCATTATCGCGCTGTAGGATGCAATTTTTTTTTTGTCGCTCTTTTCATAGTCAAAACTATTTCTGCTCCAGAAAAGGTTATGAATTGAGCAGATGTTACCATGGTGACTTTCTCACAAGAAAACACGGCAGCCTTTCTGACGTCCAGCTAGCTGTTATATCTCGCTGGATGTTTCATTGCGATTCGTCTTTGCTAGAAAATGTCTTAGCCATTTTGATTGAGGCACATTACGTACATATCCTCGAATCAAATGAACTCATTTAAGCTTTTTAATACCAATTCAGCAATCATTTATGCATCATGTGAACACATTTGTGCTTATGTATATGTTGTATTAAGGAAACCAAAATGTTGTCAGGCAAAAACTTTGCCCCTTGTCTTCATCCTAAAACCAACTGAGACGGAAAATATCATATAGAGCCAAATGCTTAAATTGCCACTTCGCCCTAAGCCAGATTTTATTCCGAGATCTGACCTTCCACCAACACAAAGACTTCTCTTAAGCTTTCTACCACTAGGATTTCCCTCAGCTTACCTGGCTGGGTTACATCAAAACCTTCTCAAGTGAAATTCTGTGGCTTTCTTTTTTCTCTCTCTCTCAGGGATTCACCTGCAGATCAGAATGACTGACTGCACGCTTCTTCTTCTTCTTCTTTGCTTGAATAGCAGGGCCTTTCCACCAGTAAAAAGGATTCCCTTCACAGCTGTAGCAGTTTGAGTTCCCTCTCTCTCAGCACCCACTGCCACAGACTGGGAGGCTAGGCACTTATACTGACTCGACTTCCAGAGGAGTTTATGTCCTCCTAAATGTCAACAGCTGTCTCTGGTTGAAATGAACACACTCCTTTAGTAACAGTAATTCACAAGGGCAGGGTGCTGTGCTCAGTCATACAGTAATATGGCTGCCGTTGGTTTCTTTTTTCTATTCTTTCTAAAAATAGAAAAAAAAAGTGACAAAATGTTGCATTTTAGGTATTCAGGGATTTATTTGGCCCCATTTTCAGAAAGCTGAGTGATCTTGCTTCGAGTCTCTTTCTGAATGTCTATTGTTCAAAATAGTTGCAATTTGAACAATCAACAGTAGTGAGCTAAAAGTATTAGTTCATTCTTTTGTAACTTCTCTGTTGTACACACACAGCCAGGTATTTTTAAAAATCGTTGTTTAAACGAAAAAGAAAAAAGAAGTGAAGAAAGTGTACACACGGGATCGGTTTTGGAAAAGTTTTCGTCCACACGAACCCGCACAAATCCGCTCCTGAGCGTTGTTTTAAACATGCCAGCCCCGTAGGTGGCAGTGTAGCATAAAGCTGAAACTTATGTCAGCCATTCAGATTGCTTCAGTTCCTGCTTGGAATTAAACATGGCGCATGGAGGTTCATTTGTGTGAACAGATACTCGGGTGGAACTATTTTTAAGTAGTTATGAAAACAAAACCATGTTGATTTGGAATCATGTAAAACAGGTTTTCTCAAATCTCATCTTTGGTGTTTGGCCCCCTTTTATTTTTTTTTTTGTACTAAACAGAGTTTTTGTGTAGATTAAAGTCCAAAACAAACTGCTATGTTCTGCTAAGAACTGCTGCCTCTCTGTTTGTCCTGCTGCACACAGAAAGGAAGCCATCCAAACAGTTTCTAAACATAACCTGGTAGATCTGCAGATAATAAGCGTGCTGTTGGATGACGCAAGTCAACTTTCAAAGCACTGATGTTTAAGCAATGTGGAGATGGAGCTTATCAGTCTCTGGGCTGATTTAGAAGAAATTCACGAGCCGAAACCTTTTGAATCGCTGCTTTCATTAAACTCTGCTGTTACTAATAATGTTTTGGATCCCCAAGAATGTCAGACGACCACAAAGGTTCACATCCAAAATATCAACCACTTGAACAACTCTTCAACTAAACCAGGAGAAGCAAGGTGGAACTTTTTTTTACTTATTTATTTTTTTTGAAAAAAAAAATTCAAGCTCTGTCTGTTTTTGTGACGTGTTGCAAACGAGAAGCTCCATTAGGCAAGCAAGCGAAAGAATTTACTGCTTGCAAGTTTTGTTTTTTTATGATTCATATTTTGGAAATGAGCTCACCTCCAAAGCATTTTTACAAGGAAGACTTCCGTTTCCAAAGCGTGAAGCGTGCCAGATCCTTTGGCTCTTCAATGTTTGTAGCAGGTAACGAAGAAACGATTTTAAATATCTGTCCGAAGCACTTAATGTTCTGCCGGATGCAGCACTTTTTATAGTGTTAGAGTCGCATAGCAACTAGTCTTTGGTTATTGATTTGCTGAAACATCCCAAACTTTGTTTGAGCTTTAGATCACGCTATATTGTTGTTCCCTACGCAAAAACATGCCAGGATGCTTGACTCTGTCATGCATGTTTGAGAACTATTTTGGTCTCCATGGCAACCATTCAGCTGTGCAAAAAACAAGGTGTTAAAAGAAATGTGACTTTTATCATTTAAATCATACTTGATATATCTAGCATTTTTACAACAACTGAAGCTAGCATAGTTACTTGATTGTACTGTAAATGCCTGGGAAACGTATAACAGTGCCTCTATTTGTTATTATGATAAATAACCTTAGGTGGTGTTTTTTCCTCTTTCCATTCTTAAGGACTTTGGTCCGGCGTAGAACCAGCCAGTTGAGGTTCAGTCAGTCCGGAGTTGCTGGTAAACGCCACAGCGGTTTGATTGTCTTTTCAAATAGACAGCTAGTTTCTTTTTTTTTTCCTATTGAAGAGTTGTATACTCATCATGGCTGTCTTCTTTTTATTTTTATAGACGTGAGATTCACTGGGTAAAATGTTGACTGAAACCAGGAATTTGAAAGTCTGCAATTTTAGACTTGATAAATATGCAATAGCCCTGTGTGTATGAAGAGTCACCCAGATATTCTGCTACGCTAAAATATTTACTAGCTGCGGTTTTCCCCAGTTTTCTCTTTTCATTTATGACCTGATCACTTCAAATGATGATCAAATTATTAATCGTGGTGTCTTACGCCCTTTTACTCACAACAAACATGCTCTTAGTTGGCCGTTCCAACGAGGTATGACAGCAGGCAACACCTGTGTTGTCTAGACGACAGGCTAAAGCTGATAGGTTGACATGGTTTCCAATCGGCTGGGGCCACTCTGTGACTTCAGGGCCCTCTGGTTTCTTCAGTCACCTTTAAACCAAACTGACCTGAGACCAGTTCTGGCACCTCCACCAAAACACTGCGACCACTGTGAGGGTCTGATGCCAGAGGTGTGACTTATCCGTATGGCTGCGAGGAAAAAGGCCAGTGCATGACACAGTGGGGAATCAAATGGCCATCTGCTGTTTTTCCAGTTGATGTTTTCCAGAGAATATCACTCCTGCTAGCACTGAAACTGCAGGGTGTCTGAGCAAGGTCACCGGTGTCCTTCAGTCTACCAGACCAGTTTTTTTCACTGTGTTAGTGTTCTCCTCCACCCCATTCCTCCTCCTCCTTGCTGCTCATTAGCTTTTACTAGAGTTGGGATCCAGCAAAGCAGCTCTTGCGCACACTAACATTTCCTGCATAGCCATGCTTAAGCCCACATTGCTCCAGGCTTTAGCAACAACAGCCCTTGTGTGTGCTTTACCAGAACAGGTGGCTCTATGTGGCACGATTACCAACATGGTCACATGGCATCAGCAAAAGGGTGGAGGGGATGTTTTCATTTCAGTTGTTGGCATATAGTTGCAAAATTAGCTGTTTGTGAAGATTTAATGTTGAGATGTTTATTTCTTCTCACCAACATACTACTTGGGCTTCCGTAGTTTGCCGTGTTCATTGTTTCCATAGACACAAGGACCTGACCTGTCAATTTATCAACAACAGAACATTTTTTACTTACCCTCTTATCCTCTTACCCATCATTGAACTTTTGGATTGCAAAATCTTAGAGAGAAATAAAAAATGGCGGATTTGTGAAAGTGATTTGCCAGAAGTCTATGACCTTGTTTAATGATTCCACAGCAAATACTGTAGCATAATTGTTAAAAAAGAAACAAAAATGCAGTAGTTACTGACTGGATTGAGAAATATGACCCACACAGAAGCTAAAGATCTGCACACACCACACCAAGAGAAATAAAATTCAACTTTTCCAAACTACACAACAAAATGTATTGAAGGGTAAAAAAATAATGCTGGACTTTATGTCAAGCAAAAGTTTGAGTCTCACTCAAACCTCTTCATTGTTGTCTGTGACTCCACGCTACCGCTAACTAGCTGCTAATGGACCCTTCCTAGCTAGCTGTTTTTGGATTGAAGATGAAAAATATTAGTAAATATCTCCTACCCAGAATTCTTCAAGTTGCATAAGTTTAGCTTCACCTGCTTCAAGTTCTGTTAAAAAATCTTAAGCATCTGTTGCTCACTGATTAATTAGTAAAAGAAACAAAAAACCCAGATAATTACTACTCTGTATTGATCAGTTGATGTTTAGCAGCAGATGCATCTTTTGCTGCAAATGATAAACCATTCACTGACAGAATGCTATGCTGTTAGCTTTTAGGCAGGCAATAAAAATCTTTTTATAGATGTAAAAAAAATAATTAAATTGTTGCATTTTGTTATGAATTCTAGTATTTAATACAATATAAAGTCATAGTTTAAAATAAATTGAAACTATCAATCATTAGCATTATCAACTACTATTATAATCTCTATCTGCAGCTTTGCATCGATCACATGCCTCTAAACCGTAACCGCCCGTCATTTCCAGAATGTTAACATGTCGCCCAGAAGCATCTGCATGTGTACATGTTCTTCGATCCACGGACAGAGTTAATATTTCTTCCGATTAAAAAGCCTGATTTTTGCATTGAACACTTTTAATCGTTTCCAAATGTGTCTCTGCAGTCAGTGTCTCCCTGGTTGTGTGTTTTTTCTCTCTCTCCCTCTCTCTGGGTGTGAAGGCTGCTCAGCTCCAGGCTGCTGGCGTGGCATTCTGTTGTGGAAACAACAATGGTGGAGCCTGTGCGGCGGGGCGCGCTCGCCCCCTGGCACCAAACGTGGCAGCCAGCGCTTCGCCCAGTAAAAGCCCTCCCTCACATCCACTCCTTTCTCTGCACTTTCATTTTGCTGCTGCGACTCAAGCCCCCCCACCCCCTCTCATTTTTCCACTCTTCTCCCACCCTCTTCTCTCATTCTCTCCTCTCAATTTCAGTCTTTCTTTGGCGCCACAAAGCCAAGCATTCACAGCTGGCACTTAAAGGCGAACAAAAACATCCCAATGAAAATGCAGAAGCCTGCGCAGAAATGCCACTGCAGTCGGGACTCTGTGAGTTTCTCGTTCAGTGATGTAAAGCGGAGGTGGGGGTCTCTGTTTTCCATCTGCCCCTGCGTGGGAGAGGGTTAGATGGAGGATGGGGGTTTGGAGAGGTGGGGGGGGGGGGTTCTGGCTTGAGTCCCAGCTAGAAAGATCTGAGGCGGGCAGCTAAAAAAAGGTCTGACGGGGCGTTTTCATGCAGCAGGGACAGAAACGTGCGCAGTCATGCCTGCTCAAAATTCACAGGGGTCCTACTGATCCGTCAACAGGAAATGCACTTGATCAGGAAGAAGGAAGAACCCCGAACTTCCTGTATCTGATAAAATTTGCTTTTCATGTCGGTTAAAAAAACAAAACAGAAAAAAAAAAACAGTGAGTCATATTTTTATTTTTAACATCAAAACAGATGAATAAACACATCTAGGCCCATCACGATAAATTGTCTCAGTAATTATCACAATAAACGATATTATTGTTTTGAGACCGTTTTCAAGTCATTTATTGGAAATGCAATAACGCTGTGACTGGAGCATCCAGAATGAATCGCAATAAATAAAACGGAAATGGAAACTAGTTGGAACTGAAACAAGAAATCTGAAATCTTTCTAAATAAAATTTTCCTTGTGAACAATCTGAATCATCACATTCTGAAGCTTAATTTATTATACAACTAATTGACTGACGGGTTTAGTATCTCCAGATGTATTTGGTTTCAGTATCAGAGTCTGCAGTGTGTTTGTGTCCAGGTTAAAGGGAAGCAGCTCCAGGTTTTGCTGCTGTTGCAATAAAACTATTCAGAGGAAGTTGGAGAACCTTTCACCACGTTTAATAAGCTTAAGCAGCAAGGAAGGCGCTGGTTTTTTTTTTTTTTGCTTCTTTCTTCTTTTTTTTTTAAGTTTTAAAGCAAGTCGGTCCACTGTGAGAAACTTTGACATGAACAAACAGACTGAAATATTTGTGCTAAGTTATGGAGGCTTTAATCTCGTTTAAAGAACAGCAATATGCGATATGCTGATGATGCTCAGCTCGTTCATTTACACCAACTCAGATTTAAGTCTCTCAGTCGTCGAAGACTTACCAGAACTTGCATTTTTTCTACTTTAAAACAGGAAGTCATTTACTCCAGAACCTTTCAAGACATCAAACACAGACCACCAACCAAACGCTGGAGTTGATTTCTGTCTGAGTTTGTTATTTTGCTACAGTGTGGCCAGCCCTCTGCCTGCTGCTCTGACTCTCTCTCCATCCATTCAGCGCTCCTTCTTTGTCCTGACTGACTACTTCCTCCTTCCACTCCTCACCCATGCCCATATATGGTCACATGTTCATTTCCCAGTGTCTGTGATTGACTTATTTATCAGTCGGCTCTTGTAGCTCAATGAAACCAGCCCGTTAGCTTGTTTTAAGCTAGCTGATGTTCCACCGCTGACCTGACTGAAGGCCTTCTCGCTGTATTAGCAGAAGTGATCGGACTGGTCTTACGCTTTCTCTCTGCGGGTTCCATTGTTCTGGCTGTTGCAACAGCACTTTCGTGTGGTTTGAGCTGGGCTTCACCCTCCAATTCCTCCACATGTTTGGCGAGTTAACCTGCTTGTTGCTAGGCAACCGGACTTTAATTCGGGGAACACTTGGTCTGTTCGTACCTAGAAGGATCAGGAACGGCTAAAGCAACCTAGTCAAAGCCACAGTGTGTTTTAGTAACACTCCTCTTGTGCATCTTTATTTTTTCCTTTGTTTTTTTTTTTTGTTTAAATAAAAATTAGGTAATATTATTATGTTTTAGAGGGAATTGTTGTTTATGTTCGCTGAGTCTCTGCTGCAGTAAATCCTCGTCCAGGTCGAGCCGCTCAGGTCTGAGAGCTCAGTGAAGCTGTCTGGAATGCAGATTTCACTGAGGAAGGGGGTGGTGTGTGTGTGTGTGTGTGTGTGCGAGCGCGGGGGCGTGTGTGTTTGAGGCGCTGCTTTTACCTGACGTCATAGTTGCTCACTGAAGGTGCAGCAGGGTGATGACCCAGGAATGCAGCCACTTAAAGAGACAGATATGATATTTTTGCAAACCAAGATGCACAAGAATCCCTCATTTATTTATTTTCTTCTGACGGAATGGCAGTGTGGCAGGAATCTCTTTAAGTTTTGGAAAATTTGACATTGTAATATTGAATTTTGCAGAGAATGATTCCTGTTGTTCCTCTCTGGTTGGTTGGTTGTTGCTTTTTCTGTGTACGAGTGTAGTCCTGATACAATATCAATATTGGAAATCGGTTTGCTTTCGCTGAAAGGATCTGATGTCAGTACCTGCCTTCCTTCTAAAGTTGTATCCAGTCGATCCTGTTGATAAATATCAAGCATTGTAGTTGGGGAGGAAAAAAAAAAAACCACAGACGTCGTTACTTTCACACCAAACTGGAACTTTGTTCGGGGAAAAGTTTTGCTGTAATTCTTTTTAAATTGAGGAGTACAAGACTGACATGTTTTACTGCTTTTTGTTTTCTTTTTTGTGAGTTTGAATACTCACCAAGGAGGAAAGAGTTGACAACTTGCTAACAATAGTCACACAACTGTTGACAGCGCACGACAATTTGTCCCAGAAGTGATGGAGATAATTGCTAAATATTGTTTTTGATCGCCCTCTCAGAGACGAGAAAACTTTCATTTTGTACAGAACATTTTGCACTAGAGGAGGAAGACATAACAAATATCTCAAATAAAACACAACCAAAAACAATAGATAAAATGGATTATAAAGTCTCTCTGAACAAAAGTTGGTTTGTGCAGCAATTACCGGCCGACGGTCAAGGAAACGGGTCTGATTATCGAGGCGCCTTGTTCTGTTCTGACGCAGCAGGTTTTGGTATGCACGCTGCGACCCGCTGGAGGTTCTACCTCGTCTGCAGACAACAACCTCTCTACGTTTCCTTGGTGATCAGAGGTAGGCGCCATCCTTCCTCCTCTCCCCTCTGTGAACCGCAGTACCGCGAGCTTAGAATGGTACGGTCCGAAGTCAAGGTCACCGTATGTGTGCGCGCGTGTGTATGAGGTAGGAGGAATGGAGCTCAGAGTCAGATTCACCCGCCACCTGAAAGCTGATCCCTTTAGGCCTCCTACTTTTCCGTCTCGGTCCGACCCAGATATCAGCTGAGACGGCACCGATGTGTGTGTGGACACGTCACCTCGCAGCTGGAAGGGGACGGCTGTGAAGTCACACAGCAGCCAACACACACACACACACACACACACATGCATTCCCCATGTTGTGTATTGTTGTGTGAAGGTCCTGATTGTCTGAACATCAGATTCTCCAGTTGGAGCGGTCTCCTGGCTAACCTGAGCTGTCCCTCCTTTTGGACCCTCCAGATATAGTCCTGGTGTCCCCTTTCAGTCACAACGTGGACACAGGTTGTGTTTGCATGAGGCCGAGGGTGAGGTGGACGGGGTCACCGTCTCCAGGCAGAAAAGGGACGGCTTTCCTTTCCTTCTTATTGAAGCAGTTGGTGGCGCTGGTTGTGGTGGTTGTTTTGGTGACTGCGGCGTCCCTCCTGGCCCGTTGGACGGCCCCCCGACTCTCTGCTGTGGCGTGGTCTGAGTTCAGCTCCGCTCCACTGCTGTGGTTCAACAGCAGCGAGGAAAAAGTGGATCTTGTCTGTGGGAAGCACTGGACTTGCTTCACAGCAGGAAGGAACGGGGGAACGCTGGAGGGAAGAGTTCTGACATCGTTTAACAGGGTTGTCTGAAACGATTTCATAGATTAAACAAATATCACAAAATAGATCGGACATGTGTGATGAATTGAAATGTGCTCAGTAATGTCCATGTTTGTGATTTATTGGTTCTCTATCCTTTCTATCAAAAACTGGCTGAAACGTCTACGGCCCAGTGCTTTGGTCTCGAGCAGATCCTTTTTTATTGACTTTTGTAATGACAATTTTGTTTACAGGGGCTTCATAGTTCACTTTGTGTTGTTTCCATTTGTATATTTCAAATGTCTTCCAGTTCCAGTGTTGAATGTTCATTAAAATGTAAAGTTATTGACCTTTGAGAATGTGTTCTTCTTGCATTATTATTATGCCATTACTGGAAATGGTCTCAAAACATCACTATATTGTTTATTGCAATAACTTCTGGGACAATTTATCGTTCACGAAAAATGTGTTGCCATGACAGCCAGCCTACACACATAAAATAAATATGGCTGATCCCAACAAGTTGAGCATCGTAGCCAGATCTGCACCAATCTGATTTTCAGAGATCTTCTAACTTTGTCTAGTTTCACACTTTGTTATTTTGATAACGTGTTTGAACCCAGAGATGACACATTTTCACGATAACAAATTTTACTGGATGATCAGTTGTCCCAGAAATTATTGCAAAAACCAACATTGTCGTTTTGAGACCATTTTCTGCCGACCTAATGATAATAATGACTTACTGAGGCAAGATAAATAACATTTCTAAAAATCACTTTGCACTCCAGCAGGAATATTTCAAATAAACAAACAAAACAACAATAAAGTCTCAGTAACTGAAACTGCACTTCAAGAAATAATAATCACTCAGCTTGGACAGGGAAAACAGGCAAAATCATCAGGTTGTGCAAATTACTTCGTATTGGGTGTTAAATGTTTGCCAACTGTGTGAGATCAGATGAGCTCTACAAAAAGTTGGATGTTCCTCATATGGAATAACTAAATGTGTAAACTATATTTGACTATAGGACAGAACAAAATCCTAAAAATTCAAATAATGAAGTGTAGACATGAATGTATTAGAATATTGATTTGTTTCTGTGCAAGAACACAAAAATGGGCCTGAAATTGGGCATGACCGATGTGACTGAACTAAGCTTTTTAACCTCCTATACACAAACGACGACAAAAAAAAACTCATTGCCCAACAGGAAGTGTGTCCAAACATCCCTCCCCATCACCATCAACAGCACCCACACAGTCTATTTCTGTTGCCTAAACGCTGTCCCCCGTATTTAGCTCCAAGTTCACTGACAGTCAAGTCAGCAGAGGTCATGTGACAACATGAATTATCAACACTCAAAACATATGCAGAAATGCATATGTGTTTTTTGACCTGTTCTCCACTTCTTCTTGTCCTCCCACCAGTACGAGGATGCCGCCCAGGCAAGATCGTCCAGATGACGGAGGCGGAGGTGCGCGGCCTCTGCATCAAATCCCGGGAAATTTTCCTTAGCCAGCCAATCCTTCTGGAGCTGGAGGCTCCGCTCAAAATCTGCGGTAAGCCCCGCCCCCTCGCCGACTCAAACGCCACAATTTCCAGCAAGGATCCCGCAGCATGCTTCCCGTTTCCTCCAGGTGACATCCATGGACAGTACACAGACCTGCTGAGGCTCTTTGAGTACGGTGGCTTCCCCCCAGAGGCTAACTACCTGTTCCTGGGCGACTACGTGGACAGAGGGAAGCAGTCACTGGAGACCATCTGCCTGCTGCTGGCCTACAAGATCAAATACCCCGAGAACTTCTTCCTGCTCCGGGGCAACCACGAGTGTGCCTCCATCAACCGCATCTACGGCTTCTACGACGAGTGTAAGCTCAACCTACTCCGTCTACTTCCTGTTTTAACGTAGGGTTTGGGACAGAGAAGCATCCCAGTACAGCGGTTACAGTTCATTTCAGTTTCTCAAAATGACGACTTTTCTTAAAGAGGAGCTTCTCTTTTACGGCTCCTTTTAATTTATCATGCAATTAATTGATTTACTGCTCATTGTGACAAGTGTATGTGTGAGTTGACAGCGGGCTCTTTCTCTTGTTGATCCTTCAGGTAAACGCAGGTTCAACATCAAACTGTGGAAGACTTTTACTGATTGTTTCAACTGCCTGCCCATCGCCGCCATAGTGGATGAGAAGATCTTCTGTTGTCATGGAGGTATTGAGACCTGGGAGTGTTGCAGGTTCGGGTTTGTGATCAAAACAAAGTCCTGTAACTTCTCTCTCTCTCTCTCTCTCTCTCTCTCTGTCAGGACTTTCTCCTGACCTCCAGTCTATGGAGCAGATCAGACGGATCATGAGACCCACAGACGTGCCTGACACAGGTAGCTTAACACACACATACACACACACACAGCTGGGCGTCAAGCCAAGCAAAAGGAGAACTTAGAAACAAATCAAAGGAGTAAAAATGATCCTGCTGCCTCACGTCCAAATCTGGTTCATCTGAAAGTTTCTTCAGTGTCTTTAGAAGTGAACCGGGTTCCCTTTCAGAGCAGATCATCAAACAAAAAGATTGCGCAACAGCAAAATAAAACATGTCTTCAAATGATCTCACCAAACTTCACACCAGCCTGAGCCTAGTTTTTTGTTTTATTTTGTTTGTTTGTTTTTAATAAAGGCAAATGGTCCTTTCTATTCTTTCTAATTACTTTTCTAGAAGAGAATGATGACGTGTCCATCAGTTTGTGACCGTCACCTCTAGTATCATTACCCAGAACACCTCCATAAGGTTGCAGAGTGGCCTAGTCAAAGTTTGAATCTAATTGAGATTCACGGTTAAACACTCACCAAAAAGAAATTGCAAGTTTTGCCGAAGCAGGTTGTCAGAAAAGTTGTCAAGAAACTTTTCTAACAACCTGAAGTAGCCTGAAGAAAATTATCAAAAAAAAGAGGCTACAAATCATCTAAGGCAATTCAAGAATAAATGAGAGTGGATGGAGTTGGAATTGAACTGGCGACCCACTGATTGCAGGGGGAACTCCTACCACCATCAAGACAAAAAACAAAAAAAAACCACACACATTGAAAATAGACAAATGGCATTCAGCCTGGTGGGGGATAGGTAGATCCTGGAGGCCTGCCAGGCTGATAATACACTGCAGAAACTCTGGAAGCCATTTTAACAGTTTTGGGACTCCAGTGAACCACAGTCACAACTAAAAAAAAAGTTGGAAGAGTGAACCTTCCCAGAAATGACTGGCTGGTCCTTGGGTTTAGGGTTTATCACTTGGTTTCCATGCTGCCTGGTTGGTTTTGAATAGCCGGTTCCCCTTCAATAAAACCTTTATTTGGATTCAACTCAGGCTGACTTGGTGTTTTTGTCTGTACAACACATTTAAGTGTGAAAGCAAAATTGTAGTAACTAAGTAAGGAGGTAAATGGTTTTTCTCAGCCTCTCCTATGGTGGGCTGTTTGGTCCATTTTCACTTTGATTCTGATGAACCAACATGAACTCAGATTCTTGTGAACTCTTCCTGTTTCTCTGCGGAACGATGTGTGGTCTAATGTAAGAACAGGAGCTTCTCCAGCCTCATCCTCCCTGGTCTACTTGTAGCTGGACCAGAGGAAGAGGAGCCTCTCTGTGTTCACCCCCTCATTAAACCTCTTTCTGTCCTTATAAGGCAAGTGGAGTCGAGACCCTGGCAGCCTCCGTCTCACATCCTCTTATGGAGTTTCACCATGACTCCGTGTCCGCATGGGAACACTTGACAAACGTCACTCTAAAAAAAGCCTACCAGTGTTTCCCTGCAACCAGGTGACCAGATGAAGACGGACTCTGACGTTTTGTTTCGCTTCTCTTCCCCTGCAGGTCTTCTGTGCGACCTGCTGTGGTCGGACCCGGATAAGGACGTGCAGGGCTGGGGGGAGAACGACCGCGGCGTCTCCTTCACGTTCGGCGCCGACGTGGTCAGCAAGTTCCTCAACCGTCACGATTTGGACCTCATCTGCAGAGCTCACCAGGTACCACAGCTCCTTCCTGCCAGAGATTTATTTCCCCCTCCCACCCGTTGCTGTAAAAGCCTTTGCTGACTCTCGTGTGTCTGTCGCCCCCAGGTGGTAGAAGATGGGTATGAGTTCTTCGCCAAGCGGCAGCTGGTGACCCTGTTCTCAGCTCCTAACTACTGCGGCGAGTTTGACAACGCCGGCGGTATGATGAGCGTGGACGAAACCCTGATGTGCTCCTTCCAGGTCTGTTGCCGTAGCAACTGATTTAGGATCTTTTAGAACCCAGATTATCATGTGAAGTGATTCTGACAGGAAGTTGTTGCTCAGCCCAGAGGTTCCCACGCCTTTCCACACCATGCCCCACCCGGACAGCACTAGTATCTCATATTTTTCCCCACTATTCTATAATTAATATATTTTAGCATAAATTGAGCCTCATATGTTCTGGTTTTAGTTGACTAGGAATATTTAGGGTTTTTGCAGCAGAATCCTGCACAGCTTTACTGCTCCTTCTGTTGCCATTCATAAAGATGAGCATGGCAAAGACTTTTCAAAAAGTTGTTTGAACTTGTATTTTGCAATAATGATCGAAAAACAAATCAGATTTTAGGATAAAAAATTTGACTAACTTCAGTTTTACTTTTCCTCACCTTCCCTCCAACTTCTGAGCGCCCTCTGGTGGCCCCCTGGGTTTACTGCAGCCAAACTGGCTTAGTGTTCGGTTCCTTCACAAGCTTGAAGTGTGGAATTTGATTGGATCATTTTTGAAATCCACATAAGAATGGGAAAAGGAAAATTCCCTCATTTCCTATTCATTTAACAATTATGCACAACTTAATGTCGATTCATGTAGTAAAACAACAGAAAGCATATCATACCTCAGTATGCTATGGACCTTTAACCTCAGTGCTGTTAATGCTAGGGTCTGCCCTCTTCCTTATTAGACGTCATGAAATTCAGATATGTTGCCGTGGAGATGTTTGACACCAACATCTAAGAGTTCAGCTCATGTTGTTAGGCAGCGCCGTTGATCCAGTAACAACCGATTCGTCTTCTTCCTCCTCCCAGATCCTGAAGCCGTCTGAGAAGAAGGCCAAGTACCAGTATGGAGGGATGAACTCCGGCCGGCCCGTCACACCGCCCCGCACAGCCCAACCCCCAAAGAAACGATGAAGATGGACAGACGGACAGAAACATGACGAGATGATACGATTGTCTCCTTCTGGTTTTTAACATTAAAGAAGTAAAGCAGCACTTGGCAGAGAAGGAACCAGAACCCCACCATTTTAAATAAAACACCAACCAGAAACTTTATTTTTTTTCTTTTTCCATTTAATCTCTTGAACTGCTGTTGTACTCTTCTTCTTCTTCTTCTTCTTGGTCTAAGCTCCTCTTCCTCATTTTCCCTCTGCATCTATGTAACATTTTTAAAAAGACACAACCAGTCATTCTGTAGCATATCTTTATATATATTTTTGTCATTTAATTTTTTGTTTCTCTTTAACAGAATGACAACAGCTTTTAGTTTACCACATGTCCTTCCTCCCCTGCCTGTACAGACACCACAGGTATTAATGATGACTGCTGGGTTTTCAATAAATAATACAGGGAATGAATCCCACTCTGTGCGTCTTCCTTTCATCTCTGCGCCTCATTTAGAGAGACAGTGAAGTCCTCCGTCCGTCTTCAGGCTGTTCCACTCAGATAAAATAAGTTTATCTGAGATCAAAATGTCAGTGAATGCTATATTTTAAGCTCTGCTAACCACCCAAAACAAAAGGCTTTTGTACCTGGACTTGTCACGATAAATTTTCCTGAGCGATTAGTTCTCAAATTATTGCGACAAATGATAGTTTAATTTAATTGAATTATTTTCCTTTTCTTTATTACAAACAAAAAACAAAGCAGAGTGGAGACAATCACATAGATGACATTATTTAAAGTACATGTAAGAGCTATATAAAATCTTTTTTTTTAAACATTTATTGAATTTTATGACAAAAAAAGACAAACAAGTGACACATCGACAAAATTAAACAACTTAGTCCCCAAAGTAAACAAATCTAAATAATAAACAATAAAAACCCCCAACTCAACAGTACACACATCAGAAAACAAAAACAGAGAAAAAAGAAAATAAAGCACAAAAGGAGTCTCCTAATTCCCTTTGTAGTGTTTCAGGAACTCGGTCGATGGTGACCATGGTTCTTCCTCTGACAATATAAGCGAGTCGGTCCAGAGCCACATGTGATGTCATCTCCTTTACCCACGTGTGATTTGACGGTATGTCCTCCCCCCTACAGTGTAGAGATATTAATCTCCTGGCCTGTAGGAGATTAATATCTTCTACAGATAGGAGATATGTGTAGGAGATACAGATATCTGTATTGATTGACTTTGGACAGGAGTCCAAAGTCAATCAATTTTAACTGTCTGGAACTAAGACACACATTTTAGCCTCAGTGGGTCCATACACAGTGAAGAAAAGAGTTCCCCTTCCAGCCAAACACTGCAGCTGTCTGGGATGTTGGGCGCCCAGAGATTCAGTTTGACTGGAGTTATGCAAGTTCTCATCAACCACTTGTGTTAGAGGAGTTTCATCCTTGTATTGACTGACTGCCTTTGGGCTTTCAAGCATGCAGTTTCCCAGTCCGCCACTTGTATCTCTTCTCGGAAGTCCGTGCATCCAATCCATCTGCAGTGGATTCATCATCATGCATTAGTAAAGCTGCATAAAATAAACAAATGTGGCCTCTCCGCTCTATATTCTCTCGTACCATATTCTCAAGCTGTGACAGTGGTGGTTTGGACTCGATCTGTTTGTGTTTTCACATAACGAGATGTTTAATTTGTAAATATAAAAGTGTTTCTTTGAGATGCTATATATTTGGCATAACTGCTCAAAGTTTGAGGACCATTTTAAACAGATGTAGCGGTAATGACAGATGCTGCCAAAAGGAAACGTGCTTTATTGTCAAAAGAACATTTAATAGGAAAACAAAATTTAAAAAAATCCAAACATAAAAATAAGACTGACTACATTCAACCAAAAGAGTGGAGATTATGAAGATCTCAATAAGCATCACAATCACTTCAAAAGATGTTTTTCCTTTCACTTAATCTTCCATTAATGCGCTCAATTGAGATGTCTGCCCTTTTCCCCGTCACCTATGTGGACCGGAACATTTCCGTATTCAACATTAGTCTCGTGATATTCTAAGAGGAAATGAGTTTTGGGTTTTCATTAGTTCTATGGATAATAAAAAAAGTACATCAACAAGGTCGGCGTGTAACTAATATAAATGATGTTTGTCATTTTCTAATCTAGAGAGATCTTCATTCTTAAAGCAGGGGAGTCCAAACCTTATCGAAAGCACTCAAAGGCATCAATAAAATAACATCTTTTAAACATACTTTTTCGGGCTACGTTATGTAGGCATGCAATATTTTATTTATTCTGTGGGAGCATACTGGTTCCCACAGAATGAACCCTGGGCCGTGCATTAAAGCAACAGAATCGTGAAACTGCCCCAGAACATTCAAGTCTCTTTAAGAACCCCGTCGGTTCTGATGGAACTGGATTTCATGCTCGGCTCCTCATCTAACTGTAGCGACGTTCTGCTGCCGTCTCCTCTCTGTGTTGGTCCACAGAGAGGGACCAACACAGAGTCCATTTTACAGTAAACGGAAGTTCAGCGAAAATCACCGAAATCGCTTTCAAGGCTGTTTTTGTTTTGTTTTCTTCTGATCCCATCGTTAAGAAAACGTGTTGAAGCAGCAGCTGCCACGATCAACGGAAACGTGCTGAAAAATTATTTGAAGTGTTAAACAACAAAACACTCCAGTGGTGTCAGATTTTAGACTTAAATGTTAGCTAAATAAATAAATAAAATTGAAGAATTTGAGTATGGACAAATAATGTTTTGTTTTGTTTTTTTATTTAAAAGAATGAAAGTTTGAAACTAAATGCTTGGTCTTTAAGCTCCTGGTCACATGGAGTCCATGTGAACCCGCAGGCTGGGAAAGAATGTTGCCACACTAGTGTAAACTAAAAAAATGAAATAAAAATGGCACCTCACCAGTCAAAGTGATGAGGAAGTGAGCTTAGAAACAAACAATGCTGGTTCTGATTGGTCAATGCAGCAACATGCCTGCGTTTTAAATCGACAGTACACATGTTAGCCACCAGATGGCAGTATTTAGCATGAAATGAGCTTATTCTGCTTTGGAATCCTGTCTGTACCTGTTTCTTCATTGCTGTTTTTCTTGTTTTGTCGAGCTTTATTTCCTGCTCCATTCACTACGAAGTAACAATGTACAGATAAAAAAAATACAAAAATATTTGTCATAAAACAAACATCTTCAAGCAATGGAAACCCATAAAACAGACGTGGTTTCAGAATGATCTGCGGATTGTTTCTCTGTGACGACATGCTTACTGGGCAGTTTCTTTGGGAACTACACCAGAATCCTGAAGAGAAAGGACAGGCTGGCCCCGACGGACAGACCAAGGGCCAGAAAGAAGGTCATCAGGGCTCCTGCAGTCTCTGCATCTTGAGGCTCCACCAGTCTGGAGAAACACCACAAAACCAGTTGATTTTAGTGGCTGGTCACTAAAGGGCATGTGATTCAGGATGTTAACGCGACTAAAACACACAAGTTTTCAGTCATGTTCCACAAGAAAAAGATTTTCTGTTCAGTTTGACTTCAAGAGGCCAGTAAAGTGCGATTTTAGGGTTTTATGTTTTACTGCCTTCTTGAAAATTATCAACCATCTTTGTTTTTGCTTCTTTATCCCTTTATTGTTTGAGCTAATCACATAAATCTTAGTATCAGAAAGGAATAACCGTATAAAGAGGAGTTCTCAAATGATAACTGCCTTGTTAAGTCAGGAATCACCCACACAGAACCTGTCTGTTTAAAGTTCAAATGGTTTTTTTCTGTTTGTTTTTTTCTTTAGATGAGGAAATAACTAAATTCCACAACAGGTGAGAAACAGAATGAGACAAAAAAAATGGCATGGCCTAGTCAAAGTCTGGATCTGTCCGAGATGCCGACTCATGACCTTTGAAGAGGTCAACCATGCTCACAAATGAACCGACTGATATTAGCTCATTTTCGCCTCCAGTTTAGCTCACAGCTAAGCAGCTGGTGGAGCTGTGAACCAAGCGGGACAGAGTCCAGGGGTCAGAGGTCAGCCGCTTGCTGCGGCGTACTCACTGTGGCGCGTGGGACATGGAGAGGCACACAAAGTAGCCGCTGGACAGAGAGAAGAGCGCCATGATGAAGGTGAAGACAGCGTCGTGGGAGAAGAGGACGGGCAGGTGGGAGCGCTCCTGGACGTTACACAGCATCAGCAGGGGGATGAAGATCACCCTGGAGACCACCAGGACCGGGAACACGCACGACTTACCAGGCTGCCAGGGGGCGGAGGGAGAGAAAGGAAATGTTCACTTCACATGTGATCCACCCACAGAGTGGATGCTCTGGAATTTTGGAAACACAGGTCTGTTTCCCGCATGAGGGAGGGGCCAATCCAGGTGTTGTTAATCTCTTAAAGCGACAGTATTCAAGTTAATCCCAACGCAATTTGTTCAGCCATGTTCTCTTCTGTTTTTGGCTCACCTGGTCTTTATTGGAAAGTGCAAAGACAGAAAAGTAGATAAAGAGAGAGACGACATGGGGGCAAAGGTCACCAGGCCGGAAATCGAACCTGCGACAGCTGCATCAACTAAACTACACACAGCTGGTCTGGTTGCTAATATATATGAATATATGCACTTTTCTGATTTACAAGAAATAAAAATTAAGCATTATTTTCCTTCAGCTCAGCCACAGAAATGATGAGATTTCCTGCAGTTTTTGCACATCTGGGATGCTTCACTATATAAACACGATGGAACATTTGATTCATGTTCTACATGTTTGTCTTTACAGCGTCGTGTTTGAATTCATAAAGGAAACGAGAGGAAAAAAAAACAGTGGCTAAAACCGGTTAGAAATATTAATCACATCTAAAAGCAGGAGAGTTTATCGTTTCCAACTAAAATATTGATTATTTCGACTCTCTAAAGCGGGACGAATTAACTCTAATACAAAACACCTCTTTTATCCCAAAGGTGGATTAAATATTGTCATAACTCCTGTCGGTAAGTATCTTTGTGGACGGTGATGCTGAGAAGACAGATTCTCCAGTAGCAGTCAGTGTTGCATTGTATCTGCAGAGGCCTCTAACTTGAGACTGTTGCTGCATTTCAGTCTCGCGTAATGACAAGCTAACAGCTCAGCTTTCAGGCAGCAGAGGTTATAATCCAAGCTAACAAGTCCTGGGTGACATCATCAGTTGCTAGCTAGCTAGCTCTCTGAATCCACCTCCTTTGCTTTTGCTGTTTCTTTTCAAACAGCAAAAGGACAGAACACTGCTGGAGTTTTACCAGCAACGTTTGGGTACAAAATTCGCTCCCACATGAAAGTAGACGTCAGCAATCGTCACACTAAGACTGAGCGTCACGTGGGTTAAGGTGCCCTGATTGGATGATGTGTTTGTAGAAAAAGAAGTTGTCGGTATGCTAAAAAAAAGAAACGGATGTCTAGGAAAATATAATGGGCCGTTAGTATTCAAATCCCATGCAAATGCATGTTTGCATTTGTAAGTCTTCTCTTTTTGCACACTGTAAAGACAAAAAGGGAAACAAAAAGAGCTACCCCCATCAATATCTGTGTCGAAACAGCTCATAAAGATACTTAAAAAAATACATTATGGGGTGCTGTGGTGGCGCAGGGGTAAAGCACTACCCACATATGGAGGCCTTAGTCCTCATGCCGGCAGTCGCAGGTTTGATTCCCAGCCTTGTGACATTTGCCACATGTCTTTCCCCTTTTTCGTTTCCCCATTTCCTGTCAAGCTACTTTCAAATAAAGGCCACTAGAGCCAAAAAAAAAAATCTTAATATTTAAAAAAATACATTATGGAAAGAATAATAAAATAAAACAAAAAATAAACAAATGCTGTGAATCCAGCTGAAGCAGGTTGGCTAAGATCAGTTATTTTTCTTGTTT
The DNA here is from genome assembly GCA_902982915.1 of Phalloptychus januarius. Lineage (NCBI taxonomy): Eukaryota > Metazoa > Chordata > Actinopteri > Cyprinodontiformes > Poeciliidae > Phalloptychus > Phalloptychus januarius. The sequence continues at coordinate 2,682,048 of CADWAE010000137.1, forward strand.
TCCAGTGAAGCAATGCTGCAGGCGGTTGGATGCTCACCCAGCGTAGCCACGTGGTGACGGTCCGGCCAAGCCAGTCGAAAATGTTGAAAGCCAGGAAACAGCACACCTCGATGAAGAAGCGTTCTGAGAGAGGAGCGACGATTTAAACAAAGCGAGGAAAACAACGACGAACCGGCTCCACGCTGAACGCAGATCTTCTCTGAGTCAGCGTCGCTCACTCTTACCCCATTTCCCATGTGGGAACGCTGTTTTCACGTCGGCGGTGACGGCGGGGAATACGGATAGAGTGACGGTGAATGCGAATGTCACGCAGAACGCCATCACCCGAATCTGAGATATGAAGGGGAAAAAAACAGTTTGTACGTTTAAATCAGCAGCAGAGAGAAAACGGGAGTTTTTTTTCTTTTTCTTTTCAGAATTTCATCCCGTACCTTTTTAAACACCTCCAACACCGAGGCTTTTTCTGCAGAACCGCCGGGCTGCTCGCTCCTGTCTGGAACGGTTTCCAGCTTGCCCTCGCGGCAGTCGAGGGAAATGCTGGCCACCGCGCCGTTAGCATGGCCGTTTAGCTTCCCGTTCTCCAGAGGGGTTCCCTCTGCAGGTCAGAGCATTCTGGTCAAGATTCTCCTTCTGCTTACAGCTGTAACTGACGGCGCGTTCACACGAGTCCCGTCAGCCCGCTTCAACCCAACTTTGGTCCGCTTGCCTAAAAAGTCCGGTGTTTGAATGCGTAACTGAAGTCTGAAAAACGCTCAAAAAATACAAATCTAGGTCTCAGTTCAGTTGAAGTGAACTTTGGTGCAGTCCAAATGCATATGTGAACACAAAGGAAAAAAAAAAAAGCAGGAAGTGGACTACAGCGCAGGGCATTCTGGGTAAATACAACCAAAACAAGCAGAAGAAATGACTTGTGGTTTTTTACCAAATGCAAAAGAGAAAACCTGCAGCTGCTAAAATCTGACACCACTTCATTTTCTGAAGAAGGAAGTTCTTCATAAAGAACAAAGTTGCGAAGGAAGTTGTGCCAAGTGTCTTCTTCAGAGGTTTTCATGTTGCTTCTTCCAGTGGTTGTTGGTGCAGCGCCTCCACAGGCGAAGAGGCGAATAAGTTTTTCAAACGCTTTTGTTGTGTGAAAGAAAAGCACATCAGCAGAAAATGTAACAAACCTTTGCAATTTCTGTTCCCCGTCTACCATCACGTGTGAAAACGTCACAATTCTCCAAAATACCGACTCAGCCAGCTGAATAAACATACACACACATTGCTTTTGAGGTTTTCATTTGAAACTTAATGTGAAGTTTTCTTTCCACTTCACTTGGTCCGTCTCATAAAACATCACTAAACTATATTTAAGTTTATGGTTGTAAGAAAATAAAATGTGAAAAAGTTCCGTTGGGTTTATCACATCCTCTATATCCTGTCTAGTTCGTGTCAGTGGAGGCACCTCAGGGCGCGAAGCAGGACGGGAAATGTGAGTGACTGAGTGTGTGTGAGACATCTAACAGACCCATCTTTGTCTTGCTTTTAACTGGATAAGCGGAGAGTCAACAAACCTAATGAGATAATGTTCCAGTGAATTGATTTGATTCAGTCACACATTTATCGTCCCGCCTCTGCTCAGCCTAAACAGAGTCTCACCAGTCAGCAGCTTGTCCGTTGTGCCTTCTTCATACTTGCTGCTTTTGTTCAGGTAGAACCGAGCAAACTCCTGCAGAGAAACAACAACAGCGGAATCTCAAACAAGTCCAGACAGCACTGTAAGAACAGCGCAGAACTCAATTAATCTGAGGTTCTCAGGCAGACGAAGCAGCTTTCACTGTCGTAAAATGACAACTTAACGGTTGCGGTCTGAATGGGGCGGCGTGGTACTGACCAGGCGTGGCAGCAGCAGGTAGCTCAACAGTGTGGCCAGAGTCCCCACGCACGGCGTGATGAAGTAACCCAAAGCTGCAGACTCAGAGTCTGCATCACCTGCGTCACAACAGGGAGCAGAACGAGACCCGGCATGAAATACGGCCTTGGAAATGAACTGGTTTGAATCAGGAAAACTCAAGCATTTTCAAGGTAAGTTGGAGATGAAAACAATACAAATGAACTAAAAGGAAAAAGACAGTTTCAGTTCACTATTATGAACACTCAGTTCACTTGGTGAACTGATACTATTGTGTGTGGGCAGCTCACTGGCTTTATTAGACATCCACAATGTCTTGTGAGATTTCTATGTTCTACAGCAGAGGTAAGGTAAACTAAAATATATTTTTTAAAAAAATGTATGTGTCTCTCACAAACACCCTACACACCTGACTGGATCGAGAAAAAAACTATGCAACAAAAAGAAATCTTACCAAGTGTTTGTGGTTTGGTTCCCAGAGGAAACGTCTTGGTTCACTCGAAACAAAGACAAAACTAACTTACAATAATGAATAATTAATTAATATGGATTTTTAAAAATATGGCCATAAGTGAAAAAATCTGCCACTGGAACAGGCTATTTTTTTTATTTTATAATTTAAAATGTCTAACTTCACTGGCAGATTATTTCACTTACAGCTAGTTAGTTTTCATCAATATTAAGAAATTACTGACTCAAAACAAGCTCCCATATTTTGCTGAAAAGTTACTGATGAGTTAGTTTTGTCTTATTTGAAGTGTAGTAAAATATTTGCGCTAGAAACCAGACTGGAAATACTCGGTAAGATTTAGTTCTTTTGCAGTGTGAAACAAGAAACGTTTAGTCTGATTTAACTTCAGACTGTGTGACAAAAATGTCTTTGTATTTGTGTCTGAAAATGGTTTCAACTGTGAAGAAAGTTTTTCAAATTCAGTTTTTTTTAATCAAACATTTGACTTTAAGAGAAAACAAACATCAATCACTTTCAAACCCTTGAAAACACCTAAGTGAAATCCAGGCGTTTTCACAGACGTAAAGTGCCCATTTATAGCAGTTGCTAGGCAACCGAGGGGTGTTCTACGTTATGGTCTTGCATGTGGGGTTTGGGAGCTCACTGGCTTTGGCGAGCAGCATGGCGATGGCGGCGAAGGTCCCGGCGAGGCCCTGGCCGCTCATGAAGACGGTGCTGTACTTCTGCGGCAGCATGCCGACCAGGCCGAACAGGCTGCCCTGCAGCACGGCGCCAAACGCTGCAGACCGGCAACACCGTCACAACACAAACAAAACAAAAAAAACTGATGCTTCTAGACACCTCCAGACAAAGAAACTCACAGTTGATGAACCAAATGGTTGCCATGGTGACGGAGAAGAAGCAGTCCTGATCCATGTCCACTTTCACCAGAACTGCGGTCAGGATGAAGAGCAGCAGGATGAAGACGAGGCTGCCAGCGATGCGGATGGCCTCGGATATCCTGGAACAGAAGACGTTTGGGTGATCGGGTCACACCAGGACCGACAGGTCGCCCCGGGGCGGCGCCGCCTGCTAGCACTGACCTCTGGTACATGAAGGAGTTGAGCAGGGTGAAAACCAGCAGGGGCAGCTGGGACAGAAAGGTCATCCAGTTGTTGAAGTGATACTCCTTCCTGACCGCCGTCCCGTTCCTCAGCTCAGTTTTGTTGAGGCGGCTCTGGAAGTACTGCCAACAGAGAGCAGGAGTCCAATCGGACCATTTATTTATGCTCGACACGTGGAAACAGAGCTGGGCTTTTACTAGGCCGCTCCAAAGGACGGATACGCTTTGAGCTAAATCATTCTGTTGAACCTCTGGCTGAATATTTAGAGTTGTTCTGATGCTGGAAGGTGAAGCTCTGATTTGAGCAGGTTTTCCTCCAGTATTCTATTCAAAAATACTTTATATTTCCTGGAAGTTAATTAAATCCAACTCAAATAGATTTCAAAGAGTCATTGTGGATGGAAGGATCTCCACAAGGAGTCAGTGTTGCAGTGAATTTAAAGGAGCCTCTGACCAAAGACTGCTGCTGTATTAAAGTCCCATCACTGTTATGACAGGCTAACGAGTTGTGAAGCGATTTATTGACTTCACTAGCAACTAGCTGGACAAATCTAGCTGCTTTTTAAAAAAAATAAATGAATAAAAAAAAACGTGCAACTTTTTCCCAAGACAGCAGTGAAGCAGTGACCTCCATTACATCTTTTTGTCTGGAAAGATGCTGTTTGTTCTCTAATCAATTAATGATTAACTCACCCATGTGAACTTTTTACTAATGAGGTAAAACTGAAAGCAAATGGTTGAAACTGGATATTATTTCGGGCTCCTTTCGGTTTGCAGCGGTAAAAAAGGAAGAAAAGCATCCCTCCTTTTCCCTTTCACAGACTGTGTTCTGTTCCGACTCATTTTGATCAGGACAAACCCGTCTGGAATGTAACCAGAAACGCCTCTTGTGTCGAAGGAGTCATTTTCCAAAGCCATGTGTTGCGTTTGTCTGCAGCACAGTCAGACGAGCCGTTTGATAGCAGCATTATGGCAACATTATTATCATCAGTTAAAACGCAGCCAGCCTCTCGTTCTTTCCAGTCATTAACTGACACTGTTTGACTTCGAGAACCTCTTCTGCTTATTGTTTTCTAAAGCAGGATGATGCTGATGATAATTTTTGGTCTGAGTGAGGTCAGAGTATTTTGCTTTAAAATACATTTCCTGTTCTCGAGATCCCTCTCCTCCCATCTTTTCTAAGTAAACCGCTGATGGGCCCACATCCTTCTTTTCACGTTCTGCCAAATACATCATCTCCATGGAAACTGTTTCTTCTTACCAGAGAGGCCGTCATGAAGAAATTCCATGGCAGCAGTGTTCCCAGGCCTAGAATGAAGAAAAAGATTCCCACCAAGCAGAACCTAGGAATCATGGGAGGAAACAGGGACAGTGTGAGAAAGAAGAAAGATGGGTGGATGTAAAAACCAGAAATTTCAGGAACAGACTCCATTTTGGTTTTATGCCTTAAAGTGAATAAGAGGAAGCGACGGTTTGACGTTTCACTCACCGGTCCTGCGGAGTATCGGTTCGGCCTTTCATAGTGACGTTTGGAGTTTCTGCTGAAACCAGAGAAATGAAACACACATCACGATCCTGTGAAATGCTGAATATTATGACAAAGTGCTTGCAGATTTCAAGGTTGTGCTTTTTTTTCTCGTATTTCACATCAAACTCTTTAATCTTGCCTAGTGATGGTGCCACCCTCAACAATAATTACCACTGAATGTTCATAAAAAAATTAAATAAATAAAAAAAAGAGGTACTTGCATATTAAGTTACTTCGTCATAAAGTTACCAAGATGTTTTCTGGTCAATCAGGCTGCTATACACTAACTTTTTTTTCTTAGGTGCACCCAATTTTTTTAACACATTATTTCTGGTACTTAACTCATTACATTATAGATTTTTTTTCCTTTTTTTCACAGTTGTTTGGTCTTGCTTCAATCATGTGCTTTTAATGCATTTATTACTGACGGTTTCATAAATACAATGAAACATCATTAGGGGTGAACTGGTAAATTTGACCCCAATTTCTTTGATTTTTTTTTTTTTTTTTTATGGCACACTGCAGATTTTTCATTTAACCCGTTACGTTTAGTTTAAACTGCTGTAGATAATGGAAGACATAAAGATAATTATTCAACTTCTCTTTTAAATAAGTAAAGGAATGTCTTATTAAAATGCAGTAACATAATTCCTTTAGTGAACTGGTTGGATGAGTGAGAGCTACAAAATACTCCCAACATGTGAAAAGCTCAGCCTTTTCTGCTAGGCTTACCATTAATACAGTGTAGGAATGTTGAATATTTTTTTGGATTCACCAATTAATGATTACATAGCAAAAGGTGCTTAATAGGCAAATATTTTTAAAAACAAACTTTGATTTACAATGTTTTTTTTATTTTATATCTTAAACAGTTTTGGCTCAACTACTGCTCTGAATATGTCCTTCTTTCAGCAAATGTCCTTTTTTTCCTCCAGTTAATCAATCACTAAATTAGTTGACATTTCATTAATCAACTTGTTATGATTAACCCGATTAATTGTCTCAGTCTTGCATGTCAAACCAATCTCATCCATCGATCTCATCCTCTGCAAATGTCTGAAAAAAACAAAACCAACAACAACAAAAAAAGCAGCCACTGTCTTCAGCCGTCTCCTGCGAGAGACCAAAAGACCAAGCTACCGGGTCACGTCTGAACATGAGCGGTTAACAATAGTCATCATTGCCAACTTAGCAACTTTTTCAAAACAAACAAACAAAAAAAAAACCTGGCATCTGCGAAGATAAGAATCAGCCAGGAAAAAAACAGAAATCGGTGCATTTCTAAACATTATGATTTACCCATTTCTCACATTTTTCTACGTTATTTACATCTATGTCTGTTTTTTCTACATTTCAGATCATATTTTATTCCAATCATCAAATCAAGCATCATCATTTTCTTCTCATCGATTGTTCCAAACCTCTGTGAGACACTTTGTTACATCCGATTGCATTTAGAGTGCTCTCTAAATAAAACCTGATGGATTTATCGACAGAGTAGAATCCCACAAACATAGAGTGAACATGTCCTCCGGTTAAAAGAGCAAACGGACCGAAACTTCCTGTTTGCTCCGATACCCCAAGGCTGGGAGCCGCGGCCCAGTCACTGGAAACACTGCAGTTCAGTCTGACCGCCTGGTTTAGCTTTGTGCTGAACAGAACACACAACATCAGCAATCAGAGCTAGTTCCTCATGAACACACAACATCAGCCGGGAAGCCGTAGCTGAAAAAAAAAATAAAAAAATCAAACAACCACCTGATTTTTGTCTGATTGATTTTCCCAGATTCATCTGGTCTTGTCACATGTTGAATTTGTCAGCATTCAGATTTCCTGCTTCTAACCAACAAACGCTCGTAAGTCACAGTCATGGAAGGCCACATACACCATCATGGCCTTGGGGTTATTCACAAAATTGCTGAATGTTTAATCAGTGATTCACAGTCATTTTCCTTCACCTGGACTTAGTCAATACCAGGAAAGATTTATTCAGAGCTCATAACAGTAGTTCACAGCATCTATGATGAAGCCAAGTAGAACAAATTACCAGGAGCTCGTAAATTATGAATCAGGGGAAAAACAAAGGCGATAAAAACTCTTGGTTTTCTAATAAAACATAAAGGAAAAGCACAAAAAGTTGCCGCCTCCGGCTTTAATATTCCCCAAAGTTTTGTGCTTCTGGAGTTAATGACAGAGGAATCCCATTGGGGATTAATGATACACTGTTCTGTGAGGGGGACGGAGAGCCAGTCGTTTGTGACTGTCCAAGGACAGTCGCCTCAAAGGAGAGAGTCGGAGACAGTCGCCTCAAAGGAGACAGTCGGAGACAGTCGCCTCAAAGGAGACAGTCTGAACGCTTGCAAGCCCTTTAAAAGCTGCTTAAAATGCTTTGAGTGCCTTCTAAAAAGAACACTTCTGACCTACATTGTCTACATATTTTTACTACAAGTAGTCAGAGCAAAGCAGAATTAATTACGGATTTTAAGCAGAGTATGACAAACTATGAAATCCATTTGATTACCCCCGTCCCCAAAATGTCACTTTTTCTGTTTTCATTTTTCTGAATTCCACTTTAGCTATTTATGAACCCAAACAGTACGTAAAAATGACTAAAAATGAGCAAGTCAATAGAAAAAAAGTCAACATTTATTGTTATTTTGTTTCACCACCAAACAAACTGCTGCAGTTCAGCAGAACAAGGTGACTAGCTGCAGCTAGCTAGCTAGCTAGCGTCTTCTCCATGTTTCCGTGGAATCGTCGTATCCTCGCTCCTCCGGTCAACCGTGTGCCGACAAAACGTACAGAAAATGTTTCTGTATGTTTCATAAAACTCTTTGACCCTGAACCTCGCTCTAAGATTTGAATGATTCATTTATTTTCTTGGGAAAACGTTGGCGTTTCAGAGTTTTGTTGTCGTTTTTTTTGCCATTGGTGACCAATTCACCCAGGATTCCATTTTGTTTATTCCCACTGCGCTCTCTGCATCAGACACCAGGCGGAATATTCGATGAGTGTGAGAACCTCTGCTTTTATTTACTCATCTTTTTTTCTGCTCTTAGCAACAGCAACAACAACAATGCCTGAGCTGGTCCTGCTTTTTGTCATCACCCCATCAACTTTAACCCAGTTAGCTTCTGTTGTCACATGAAGCAAATGACAAAAAGATTAACATGATCCCTAACTAAATCTGGTTGAGATCCTCCCGTATTTATCTTAAAATGCCACACTGAACAAGTGGGAACTTGTTTCATGCCAGCACAGCTCTTCTCTTCACGCAAGCGTGGATAAAAAGCTCAGAGTTTATTTGAAAGGATCACATTTGGGCTTTGAAATATCCCACATTCATAACATTTTATGTAACGTATTTTACGTGTAAAGGCTAAAATCTAAAATTGCAAGTTAAAATTAGAAAGTTTCTTATTATAATGAGATATTCCGTCATTAAAACAAATTTATTTTCTCACCCAGACGAGAAAGGTCATAGCAGTAAACATCGAAACATAAAGGGTCATCTGGTTGACAAAAGCGAGTCAGAGGTCGCACTACACTTTTTTGTTGTCCGTCATTTTGACTGAGGAAATATTCCGTCACGTTCTATTTTTATCTATCAATTTTTTAAACAATGTCAACATGGGCTATTCTGCTGCCTTTAATTTCACACGGTTTAATTAGCATTCAGCAAGTTGAAGAGACAATCCAGGACGCATCATACATTAATCAAGCAGATGAACATATCTAACTTTTCTCTGCAGTGATAAAAACCACTGCAGGAACAATTCACTTAATTGGCTCCATATAAATAATAAGCGCTTCACCTGCTGGGGTTTGAGCGCGCAGCCTCACAACGTCCTCCTGGTTCGCATCTACAGGAGAAATCTGCACTGAAGTTTAGATCGGACCCAACCCGACCAGGACCGAGTCCTTAGACATTATGTCAGAGCCCAACCCAACTTTAATTGGAGGCTGGAGCCTGAAAACTATATTTTATTGTTTTCAGAGCGCCATCTGAATAAGCAGCATAACTTCTCCCAGCTTTTGTTTAACATCTTTTAACATATTTTTGTTGTAACACAGGATTAAGTCAAATGCTAATCTCTTGGGATGCCTTCAGATTTTTCCTTAAAATAACAACAACAAAAAAATGCAAGTAATGTCAGTGCCAATATCCAGATGTGAACCCAGAGATCAGACGTTTCGCCCATCACTGAGCTGCCTTCTTGGTATTATTACAGCGATGCTAAACTGTAGAATAAACTTTACTTTAAGATAAATCAAGAGTAATACCGACGTTCACATCTAATGATGGATCAACGAGATCGTTACAGTGCGACTGTAACTAGGAATGAAGAAACTTAATAAACCAGTCTAAAATCTCTGAACGTGCTAGCAGGAGACACGTGCTCCTGCTAGCAGTTTAAACAGGGCCCATCCGTTTTTGAGAGTTCAAAGATTTAGGATAGGTTTGTAATGAATGCATGCTTTCATGAATATATACAATATTTAAAGATTTGGAAATTCTGATTTCGGGGACCAACATGGAGCCACCTCACATGGGATGTTTTAAACGTGTTGATATGCAGGCCTGCCTATAAATGTACTGTAATTTGTGAGTAAAATACTTTATTGTGTTATTTTTTTATAGGGCACCAAAACTGGCTCCAGCCCCCCGAGGCCCTTATTTTTTTTAAATACGCCCTACGCGCGCCTGTTCGGCTAATTTAGGAAGGTAACAATGTGAACTTCCTCCACAAAACAACTTGAATATTAATTCATCCTAAATTAATTGATGTCCATCAGTTCAAACACATAGTAATGAGTTTCATAACAGAGGGAACCTAAGCAGTGAGACGTTTCATCACTCAAGACCACAGGAAACTAAATAACTCACCAATTTGACAATTTGTTTGGCATTTTTAATTAAAACTTCGGAGTTTAGCAGTAGCTGTGGCTCGTGTTTCCACGCTGCTCTTAGCTAACATGAAGTGTCAGAGAGACTCACCTTGGGGAAATGTTCCCGTTGTTATATCTCTATAACGTTCCCACCGTCCATTGCGAGCTGTTTTACTGTCTACACGGTCTGATACGACTGAGTAGAAAATAAAACTGTTTCTGTCTAAACACGTGCGGCAGAATAAAACCGAACCTCCATTAACAGAGCCGCGGTGTCCACTAACTCCTCCCCTAATGAAAAAATAAGAAATTCACTTCCGATCAGCGGGCGAGTCACACAAAGCCACGAGCACAAGATGTTCAGCTACCTCCGCTGAAAGCCAGCGAGGTCGGTCACCGGAGGAAACCATGCAGCTCCGCGACAGACATACGAGGCACCGCTCTTCACTATGAATTTATTCATTTATATCAGAATCTAATGGTCAAATTGTGACTTTATTCTTTTGAAAAGCTGCAGAGTTCCAGTTCCGGTTGTTAGTCAGTACCGCGCTGACTAAAGCCCCAGTATGGTTATCAGGTGAAATAAGAGTTGTTGTTGTTTTTCATCAACTTTGTCGTTAAAAATATGTCAATCAAATTTTTCATCATAGCAACAATTGAGGAAAAAAACAACAAATCCCTGATAATAATGTCTACTGCATTTTCATCTGTCTGAATTTGGTCTTATTATAATTATTTTTCCTTGCAATGTCTCCTCTCAGAAAATATTTCTCAAATTAATACAAATTTCTTAAAATTACTCAAATAACAGCATGTCGGTGGAAAGCTTTTTTGCTATGTGAATTTATCTCTGTCATATTTCTGTGCGGGGATTGCTGCTGGATCATTGCGACAGTGCAGAGCGTCACACTAAAATATGCTCCATGGGAAGCAAATTCAAAGATAAACAGTCCCTTGTCATAAAACAGAACTCCTGGTTTTCTGCGCGCCCTGCTGGTGGAGCTAGCAGCTACAAGAAATGAGAGTAAATCTCCAAACAGGACAGATGCTAATTTATCTATGCATCTCCTTGCTTCACGAGTTTAAAGCCCAACTGCCTTGTTACAAAGTCATTTTGCTGAACCTTCTTCCCCTTGAAATGTGGCAAATGCGTCAACATTCAAATTCTAAATATTTTAGCACAGATAATATGTAGGGGTGCACCGATTGCAGCATTCTGGCCAATCGCTGATTACCAATATTTTAAGAAGCCTAACTGACCGATTCCGATACCAGTTTTTTGTCTGAAATATTGCTCAATATCTCAAGAAAGTTGCTGAATTGGCAACAATGGAGTGACTATTGCTAACTGTAAATGTGCAGACATGACCTGGTCAGCCGGTTTGTCAGTCAAACTTGTCTCACAGGACAAAAGAAAAGCACAGCGATTGATTGTTAGACCTTTGATGAGGTTGACAACATTAGTGGATGAGATCGGCTTCATACGTGAAGACATTTTATTTTCACAGATATGTAACATTTTATTCCTTTTACCCGTGCGTATACTTCATGTCCTCAAAGCCATTGCTAAAATAAATGTTGTAAGGAAGGAAAGATCAAGCTTGAAAATTGCTGAAATTTGTATGGTGCAGATTACTGTGAAGAAAGAACAGTCTTTGTATCAATCTCTGGGTGTTTGGGTCTTGGTTTCTGAGTTCCGTAATATTGTTAGAAAGGTAGTTTGCCTTTTTATTGTAGGGTCTTTATTATTAGGATTAATTACACACAGATGAATATTGGAAAGCCCTTATTTATGACAATTTCCTGCTTGCAGCTAGTAAAAACATGACATTTACAAACATGGATTTTGAAGTGATCGTCCTCATCTCATTGTCTCTTCACCTACTTCTTCTTCTCTCTCTTCTTCTCTCTCGTCTCCTCGCTCTTCTTCTCTGCTCTGGCTGAAGTGGATTTATTTCCAGGAGCAGCTGAAACAAAACATCAGTCAGCTCTGCTTTGCAGTAAATGCTACTAATCTAACAACTCCTCAGTACCTGGGGGTGGATTCTTCTGAACTTTATGAGCAAAACATTGAACACAGACAAAGGCTGCGATGAGGAAGAGGATGGGCAGCCATCTCAGGAAATAAATGATGTCATTAGGTTCAGTATGATCCAACGGTACTTTACAGAGACAGAGGAACATAAATGTTAGTGAAAGTCAAGCTTTCTGTTCGGGTTTTACAAAGAGTTTGAATGTTTAGAAGAACATCTATTCCAACTGCAGACTGCATGAAGTGAAATCATGCATGCCATGTTGTCTGAGCTTTGGACCCATAATTCTGGTCCGTTTAAGCTGTTTTGTTAGTTTTTTACCAATTGTTCATCCTTCTGTTGTCTCCACACAACAAGATGTACGAAGAAAAATACAGAATATTTGAATTCTTCAAGACATTTTGTAGCTCCTATTAAAGAATGCATCTTGAAATTAGATCTCTTTTTTTTATATAAATATTTTTAAAATGTCAAACAAAATTGTTGGCTACTTGAATTTAGACTACAATTTTCTGCTGTTAGCCTTTATAGGCTTTATAGGCTTCTTTATAAAGAAGATGTCTATTCTTCTTCTTCAGTGTCCTTATTATCAATATAAGGAAACTGTCCCAATATTTGTTTGGATTTTTAAATATTCTAGATTTTATTTGGAACTGTCTATTCCTTTTATAATTATTCATAGGTGTGCTGCAGGGGAGTGAAGCAAGTCTGTTCGATACATTCAAAATAGCAAATGGTAAACCAAGATGGAAACAGTGCAGGATATTAGGTCCGTGATTTAACTTATCAAGTTTACAACAAAGGCTAATTTACTTCATAAAAATATTCAATGTAAAATGCAGACAGGCAGCTGTGCAATATCAGATAAGAGTTACACTTCCCTTACAAAAAAATCCCATGAAATCACATGTGACTTTCACATGTGGTTCACACCACTTTTTACATGTGGTGTGATGTGATTATGTGACCCACATGTGGAAAATGGGAATCACATGTGAATTTCATGGGATTTTTTTAAGGGTTGTAACTATTCTATAAATTCTGAACTTAAAATTTCACCCCTGAGTCAGATTAATCGTGTTTCAGTCACTTACTTCCTGCTGTGATGTCAGTGTTGTTCTCTCTGGCTGTAACTGTGATGGTCGTTCCTTTTCCTTCAATTATATTTAAAACTGGTATCTCCACAGTAACCTTGCAGATGTATTTCCCTGAATCACTTCTTGTCATTGTTTCTATTATTAGAACTGAACACTTATTTTTCTGTTCACTCTGGGATCTTGTAGACTGACTTATGACAGTCTTATTCTCTATTAATGTTTGGATTTTCAGCCATGTAATGCGAAATCTTTCAGCTGCCCCCGTCCAGCAGCAGGTGATGTTTCCTGTCGCTCCTTCTTGGACGGAAAAATCCGGACTCTGAGTAACAAGTGTTTCTGAAGAAACACCTGGACAGAAACATAGTTGAGAGTCAGCTGTATGAAGCTGATTTTGCGCTTTGATATGCAAATGAGCCACATAGCTATATTTAAATGATAGGTTTGATTTAAACCAAGAGCACAAGAAACCTGAGGGAAAACGTCGCTATTGCTCAATTGCAATTGCATTTCCTGATGAGACAGTGAATAATTAAATGTCTTTAATTGTCATTTTATAAAATATCCAGGTTATTTACATATGCCTGATATAAATATTTGACAGCAAACGTCAGACCTCCGTCTCAGACCTACTCAGAGACGTAGGTCTGAGTTGTTCCTCTGCTTTGGAACATGAAATCATCGGCTCATCAATTTAATAGTTTGATTGTTCTATTAATCTGTTATCGTCTTACTAATGACAGAACAAGCTGCGTACTCCTACTGTCTCTTATTAATAATTCCCGGCCATGGTTTACTCACCAAGTTTAAGAGTTTAATTCAGTAGTAAATGCTTTACTTTCACCAGCCTGATGTCCATGTTGAGAACGAGGTTTTGTGTTTCTCAGAGTAAAAGCTTTTTCATACAAGCTAACCAAGAATAATTACCTGAAGTTAGCTGCTTAGCGAACAGTCATCCTTTTATTTTACAATTTTAATTTCTGAGAAATAGGAAGCATCTAGCAGAAATGAACAAATATATGAATATATTTTTTAAAAAAAGTTACTCACTCCAAGATGAAGCTGCACAGAGGAGCAGCAGACCGGTCAGTCGAAGTGCCATCATTTAACCAACAAACATTTCTAAATAACGATAACTGCCTCTCCTCTCCGTTAGTGTGATCTCTAACACAGATCACTCTGTGCCCTCTGTATCTTCATTAGATGTGACCTCAACTATATTTGAAGAGTAATGTGACAAACCACAGGTTGCTTCCTCTTCAAGGCGTCACTTCGTTTCTCAAACAGTTAGAGATCAGCAAAGTCCATCTATCTGTACTTATCCTGAAATGTAAATACATGAGTTTTACAGCTCATATTTGTTAAAATGCATGTTTTTTAAAGGGTTTCCACTGGGGCTCAATGGCCAATGATAAAGACCAATAAGCTTCATTGAAAGGACTTAGCAGAACCTTAGCAGAACGAAGAAATGAGACACATAGAAGCAGCACACACTATCTGGATGAGGAAAGTGAATGGGAACTGAGGTCCAGTCTGATGATTTGTATAGAAATCTTGTCTTTACATAAATGTGAAACCACTTTTAATTCGATCTCAATTTGTTCTGTGGAGTTCAGTGATCCAGGATAAATAAAAATGAAGATAGAATCAGCGACATCTACATTCACAGATCTCTGTTCTTTTTTTTGCATTCTAAGATCTGCAAAATACTCTCTCTCTTAGAGGCTCAGTTGTTTACAGCCCATCTGTTAGGTCATGTTCATGAGGTCATGAACATGGTCATAACATGAGGTCATGTTAATGAAACATGACCTCATACTCTGTTAGTGTGAAAACAGAGCTGAACAGGAAAAAGCTCAACCACAAACTTTATAAACACATAGGTGGCGCTACTCTGTACCAAACTTTGACATGTGTGGGACCCAAACGGACAGAAGCAAATAACCAGAGATTTGCTTCTGTCAGAGTTTCACATACACTGAGCTGACTGTGCCTCTAACCCAGGTGGGCCCCATATGGGGAAAAGGAGGGCAGACAATATGGGTCCCATATGGGTTTGTCTGCAGTTTCCATGGTGGCTCCACATGGGTTTGCCCATGTATGACCACCGCCATGTAGGGCCCATGAAGGACCCATGAAGGACCCATTTAGACCGCCTACATGGGTCCTTCATGGGCCCTACATGGTGGTCTTGATGCGGTCCGGGAATAAACAGCTTTCTGGAGATGACTGTTGAATTTTCTGATAAATGAGTGACTAGAACTGAACCTTTTGTCTGTAATAGCTTTATTAAAGCTTATTATAACAATTAGAACTATACCAGCAGCCAGTCCTCCACAGAGGCATAGCTGAAACCTGTTCAGAGTGATTCATTATGCACAACAAAACGAGCCCTGCACCTACATCGGCCGAATGGCCACTCAGAGAGGATGAAGTCATTTCTCCAAATGCAGTACAACAAGCTAGATTTTGATTTGAAAATGCACTCTGGGACAGAGATCTTAATTATTGGAGCCATGTTTTCATCTTCCTATGAGAAGATTGTGGAAACAAACCCAACATGTTGCCAAATTCACAATATTCTTGAGTGCAAATGCCACCAGTTCACTTCTTCTGTTGTTTAATTTAGGAAATATATGCTAAAACAATCCACATACAACATGAGTGTAATCATTTAAGGCGTTGTAACCGTGTTCCTCCAAATGACTTCTGTTCTGTGTGCTTCTTGTTTTAGTTCTTGGGTTTTCATGTCATGTCCTGCATTTATCTGCTGCAACAGATGTTATCAGTCTGTAGGTCTGTGGTTGAGCGTCTTCCTGTTCAGCCGTCCGAACTAGAGAGTGAAGCCATTTCCGATAAACAGACCTGCTTGATGTGAGCTGGAGTCTCTGAACAACATGCTGCTGTCGTATTGCTGACACGATGTGGTGGAAAGGTCTTTGATTGAGATTCATCCCAGAAAATCTCAACAGCATTGACAGGGCAAAGATTAAACGGTTAACAGGCCTGATAGCTAAGCTAAAACAATATTTGAAATAGTTTATTAGAACAGGATAAGCAGAAGATAAATGGCTCATGTGCTATTTATGTTATAACATAACGAAGCACTTGGATTATGTTGCATCTTAGCTGATTCATGATGTTTGAAGAGCTACAACATTCACGCCTTTTAAATACATTTAAGAAACATTGCCTCCCTCAGATATTCAATATGTTCAAATTTCTACTTACTCAAAAGTGGCAGCAATAAAAAAAACTAGAGAAGATTAGCTGTGAGAGAAAGGGAGGTGTGCGTCTGACACCTATGGAGGAAATAACACAACTTGTGGTTTCTCTTTGCGAAAACGTTCAGATGATGAACAGAATACAACATCACTCCGTTCAGACTGCAGACAGTCGGGTGAAAGGATGAACCTCCTAATGTGTTTTCTGCTCCTGTGTGTTGGTTTAGATCCATCCTGGGGTAAGTAAGAACAGAAAAACTTTGTTTTTGCTTCAATTATCACAAATTGGTGACATATAACTGTCTCATCTGCACAACAGACGGTTAGAATCTGTTGAGCTCGGACATGTTTGAATCCTGCAAAGCATAGAGACAGAATGTAGTTCAAATCGATGTAATGCTGAGAATTTCACTTAATAGTTGTAATTGATGGTTCCACAAAATAAAATTGCAAAAATAAATGAAGAAAGTTATGATTTCATTGTACACATCGACAGTCATATTCAATAAATCAGAATATACTTGAAAGTTCATTTATTTTGGTAAAAAAATTCAGCTTAGTTCACTCTGTAAAGATATTCTAAAGATAAATTAAACATTATAGTATTAAATTAGATATTAAGATGATTTTCCATGTACACCTAATGAAAAGTGAAACAGATTTCTAACACAGAAATAATGAGAAATATGTTTAATACCTGCTTCAAGGTTGTGATTTTCAAAAGGTACTTATAATCTGATGAATGAGCCTCATCAGAACGCATCTTCCATTTTCCAGAAAAACGAATTAAAGATAAATATGACAGAAAACAGAACCGTTTCGCTTTCACTTCACACGTTTTGCAAATATTTTTTCCGATGTTTGTGACTGTGTCCCTCCACAGGTGTTTTGTCCCCCGCTCTTGTTGTGAGTCAGAGTGCGAACGTTTCTGTCCTGGAGGGAAAGACAGTGAACATCACCTGCTGCTGGACTGACACTGCTTCAAGAGTCGGCCTGAAGTGGCTGAAAGACCAAACTATAATAAGGAATAAGACTGTCATGAGTCAGACTGAAGGCTATTGGAACAAGCATAAAAATAAATGTGAGAATCTGACGTTGGAAAATATTAAAAGAACTGACTCAGGGAGATACATCTGCAAGGTTAGTGTGGAAATACCAGTTTTATCTGAAGCTGAAGGAAATGGTACAACCATCACAGTTACACCCATAGAGAATCCAGCTGACAGCGGAGACCGCCAGACTAGAAACGGTAACCAATAAAACTCTTTTGACCAAGATTTACCAATTTGTGCCCGGTAAAATAACATATCTGTTTAATTAGAAGAGAAGAAGAAGACAGATGAAGTAGGTGAAGACAAAGGAGATGACAACAGTAAACCCCACGTTGTAGACAGTAGGTGGCAAAACAACAAAGGCTCAATGCTCATAGAAATACAGCAGTGGACTGTTTAATATGATGTTTTCTAACACACGGGAGAAGGTTAGAATGTTATCTGTCTTTATCTTTATTTAGAAGGTAAAGAGAAGGCAGTCATACACAAAGAGAAAACACCTGACAGACCAATCACTCGCATTGCTGAAGGTAAGTGACAGATCTGATATGTTATCAGTGTGTTGGTTTGGATCCATGGTTGGTTTAGAACAATGACTAACGCTATTGTTAGTTGCTAAAACTAACAATAGCGTAATTTGTTGTTGCGACACCATGTGGCGCTACCAACAATCCGTACAGGAAGTTTTAGCTGATTATTTTACAGGTAAGGAGAAAACCAGAAAGAAATCGGGAGAGAGAATAAACCAACGACCAGCTGATGGTAAATCAGATGTTTTGCTGAATATGTTGAGCTACCAAGACTTTGCACAACCCGCATAACAGCTAACCACAACAAAGATGCTTCATTTCCTCAGTTCACTGGAGCGTTATAAATGTTTAAAATTTTACAAAAAAGAAATAATAATAATAATAATAATAATAATAATAATAATAATAATAATAATAATAATAATAATGAATAATTGTGAATTATGTTTCCATACCGTTTTGGAGCAAGTCAACCAGGATCCCAGTCAGCATATGTAGTTGGGCCCCATATGGGGAAAAGGAGGGCAGACAATACAGGTCCCACATGGGCAAGTCCACATGGGCAAGTCCATGTGGGACCTGTATTGTCTGCCCTCCTTTTCCCCGTATGGGGCCCACCTAGGTATGCTGGCTGGGATGCAGAACATCATTTCGTCCCATGTTGACGCTAAGCATGACTAATAAAAACGAGGTAGAGGTCTCAAACCAATCATTGACCGTACATTTCAGAAAATGACATAGCACTCTACTTGGCATTGATTGTCATGTTCCTTATTTTTATGAACGACAGCATGCAGTTAAAGCACTCGGGCGTTCCCCAATGTTAGACACAAACACAACAGACATGAAAGAGACCTCTCATTGGGAATCAACTGTCTAACGAGTGACACTGAGTGCAAGTTAGTGCAAGAGCAGGAAAGATGATAGAACATTAATTCAGCACTTCCATCGGACGTCTTCATTTTCCGTTTCCAGCCCATCATCACATTAGTACTTGTTCATGCCAATCACTTAAAGATAAATTAAAGCTGAACTGACAACAATAACTCGTGTGTATTTTGTATTTAGACAGTAACCAAGAGCTAATGTTCACCTTCATCCTGAGGTCCCTGCCCATCCTCTCCCTCATCACTGCCTTCTTTTGGCTCTACTACATAGGGACTAGGGCCCAGAAAGAAAAAGCAGGTATTGGATTGCATCCTCTCAAAGTATCCTTTATGGCACTGTATTAGCTGCGGAGTTGACTGATGTTCTGTTTTTTTTGTGTTTGTTTTATTTTCAGCTGCTTCTGAAAATAAAGCATCCTCGCAACAACACACAGAGGAAAACAAAAAAGGGATTGTGACAAAAGAAGCAAAAGGGAAACGAACCAAGACTACTGATCATCATGTTCATCCAGTACGGGACGTGGACTGAACTGCCTATAGGTCCATGCATTTATACCTTCAGTCAGCCGACTTGTAGGTCACAGGATGTTGGAGCCTATCTCTGATAGTCAATGAGCGAGGGCAGAGTTTCTCCCTGAACAAAGGTCAACTATAGACACAAACTAGATGAAAGCATTTCAACACAACTAAGTGTAAGTTAAAGTATCCAGTCATCCAAACATGTACGGTTGTGGAGGAAGGAAAGGAGCAAGAAAGTAAAACTTAATTTATAAAGTATCTTTCAAGTGCTTCAACAAATACACAAAACTCAGTAACTACAAACTTACAAGAAATGTGTATACATGTGGGGGAGGGTCAGGGCAAAGTGCAATGTTCCTTTTCAACCTCAATATGGAACCCAGAAATACAGAATATCATTAAAACAAATTTGATGATATTTGCAAATTTCCTGTCCAATGTCAGTGCAAGACCGAAAGACTGAACTATATAGTTTTCAGTCATAAGCTTGGGTGAAAAACCAGAAAAGAGTAAACATTTGGACATTTACTATTGATTGAAATAGAGATCTTGCGATATTAACACTTACAGGGTTAACTGTCACTGACACTTTATAAGGGATTGATGAAGTTTTCCTGGATGCATGTTCACTGTTGTTATCTAATAAAGCTGAGGTCTTCACAGAACAGCAACATTTACTTCCATTTTTATTTGTTAAAATTTCGAAACCACATCATTTTTCCCCCCCACACTTCAAGATCACACACTATGTTGTGTTGCAACATTGCAAAATGCGGAAAAAGTATAAAGGGTATGAATCATGAATGTAAGATGCAAACTATATCAGAGACAAACCCTGATATAGCTTCATTAAAAAGCAATATTGTGTAACCTGTGGGTTAAAGATTCATTTAAGAATGAAAAGCTTTCCTCCAGACCCTTCTGACCTGTTCTAAAGAAATGAAGGTCACCTCCAGGAAAGTGTGACAGTGTTCCTGCGTCATCTCCTCTGAGAGGTTAACCACACAAAGATTTACCAGCACCTTCACACAGAGCTATAAAAACTTTAAAGTGCTCCTTTTATATTTATATTTATTAAACTCAACAAAAATTTTCTGACATGGAATTATAATGTTGCTATTAATCTGATATTGTATTGGCATCAGATTAAGAAAAAAAATCATTTTTTCAAGCTAGAAATAAAATTGCAGAGGATTGCGCTCATAATTCTGGTTTTTCGCGTCCCCTGCTGGTGAAACAGATGCTTCACCAGTCTGGATGTGATTGCTGCTCGCTGAAGTCCTGCTAGCTATTTGCCAGTTGGTTACTTGGATTAGATGTTTTCTCTTTTATGCCGTGATAAGTTATTTTTCAGACATCAGGGCCATGAGTTTGCCCCCACTATTAATTCATTTCAATTAAAAAAATACTTTTATTATTCCAAAAGGTAAATTAAATGTTGCTGAAACTCAAACTATCCAAGTTTCAAACAGTTGTTATAGATGCTGAAGGCTGTGGTTCTGAAGGCTCTCCTGTAGGGGTCAGTATTACAGTTTTTAAATCCCTGGTTATGATGCTGCTATAGCCTAATGCAGTGGTTCCCAAAATGCAAAATTTGGGCCTTCACAACATCACTAAGTCAAATGTTTTCATCTAATGACTTTTCTCTATAAAAATGTGCTGTTAGTCAAAAATATTTGATCATATTTTTAACTTGTGATTTATTGCCAGAAAACGGTGAGTACATTAAATTCTTCCCTGCGTTCAGCTTGTAGGTGGGATTCTTTTCCTCTGGGGTTCATCGTTTGACAGTTTGGTTGGCCTTTTTTTGTTTGATGTAACCATTTCCTGTTAAGTTGGAAAAGAACGCCGCAGTGGTTTGTTTACGTGCAGTGATCACGGAAAATACAAGCCGAAGCCGCAACAAGCATTGTAACAAGTGAAGCTGTTTGCGCTAAACCACAGCCAGGGGTGACGGTAGCAGTAGCACCCACTGCCGCCATGACAAGCGGTTAGAGCTGCTGTTTGGGCTCGAAACTGCGGGGAGACCTGAGCAGAAAGTTACAATCTTCAACCACCAGATGGCAGCAGAGGGTGATGTAAAACTAACGTCTTTCTCCGCTTCTGATATGAAGTTTAACATGGTCACCTTCCTAAAATAATGGGCGTGGTGATTTTTTATTTATTTATTGTTTTTACCAAAATAATTCTGTTGCCTACATTTTTTAATTTTTTAATTTTTACAAAAATCTTTTTACTTTAGGAAGGCGGACAAATGTGTGTGTGCTTTTTAAACTAACTAAAAAAAATGTCTGTAGTTCAGATTGAGCTAAAAAGAAAGGCTCAGATCTTCCTAGGTGGTGATTCTGTTGAGAGATTGTGAGGTGTCAGCGTCTTCAGAGGTAGATTTTCACTGGTTCATTCAAACATTTGAAATGTTTAAACCGGTGTAATGTTTCCATTTGATTTTAAAAAGTAAAAGTGCAATTTGGAAAAGTCCAATTGTTTTCCAAACAATTTGACTTTCCAGAATTTCAACAAAAAGTTATGAGAACTTATGAAAAACGCATTGTATAGAAGGGGGAAAAAACATTTGGGTTGCGTGCTTTGAGTAAAAAAAGTATTTAATCAAAGCTTGCCTTCAAACTTGATATTAAGAAGAAAATATCAAGATTAGAGAAAGTGGTTTTGCTTGTAATTGAGCAAGTTATGAAAATCATCAGCGGATCAAATACTAATATCCCTCCTTACTGTACCTGTATTGGGTTTGGCACAATGAAGACAGATGGTTTTAAAATTGATTCTGAATGACATAGTGGCAGATGTCAACAGCAGGCGATTCTGTTGTTCACCTTTTAATGATACTGACTGGAACCTGAAGATTAAAAAAAATCTCATTACATAATTCATCACATCAACATCAATAAAGTAAAGTACCGTCAGCATGAGGAGATAGAAACATGGCAATATTCCAAACTGCAAAATACTTTGTTCTTCTCACACCGACTTCTCACGCAGTGAGAAAGGCACACGGGGAAGTGGTAGGTGGCATGGCACGGTGTTAGCATTTATCCTGACCTCTGAGTCACTGATGTAACGGATCATCTCCTATGAGAGATTTCCACAACTAATATCTGCTGAGAGGCAGCGGTAAAGGTCATGTCTGCACCTCTCTGTTCAGCAAAAAGTCAGTCACTCCCTTTGACTAAAGCAAAACGATTCATAATTCTCATTTACGCTCTCAAATAATTACAGAAAAAAAGCACAAAAAAAAAAGACATGAAGCCTGTATGCTGAGCATCGCTATTTTTTTCCTTCGAATGCAGCAGCTGTTATTGAGGTCAAACAGTTCCTCTTGAGTTTCAGCAGACATCAGGACATTTCTACAGAAATAAAGGTCTTTATTCCTGTGTGCAAACTGCAATCTGGCTTTTTTTACATTTTTTTTGAAGTAACGTCTTCCTCCCTGCTCTATCGTCATGTTTCTTGTTTTCTTCTTTCATTGTGTTATGTATTGTCACTTTAAACTGTCTAAGCTGAAAAGTGCAAAGCAAACAGATTTGACTTGACTTGACCTGACGTGAGAAACCTGAGGTAAGAAGCTTTGTTCTTGCCGCCATTTCCTCCCTTAAGAAGCTCAACAACACTCACATCGACCTGACTTGAAGATGGAGTCATTTAAGTGCGTGGTCGTGTGACATCATAGTTGTTCCATGAAACAGGAAGTCATGGAATCATACTAATTAAGCACCTTGATCAAGATAACAAAATAAAGCACACATTGATTCTCCAGAGCTTTTAGGGCTAATTATGTGCAAGTTGCACTTTTTTTTCTCAAGTAATATTTCTACTACTGCAAGAAAAGCTCAAAATATTTTTACATTATTTAAATCCTCAAGTGTCAACAAAGGTTAAAGGCGGCCATGGCATTACCCTACTATAGAGCCACCAAATGAATTAAGACGTTGTTTGTGTTATCGTATCGCTTTTGGAACGTCCGAGTGCCTCAGATCAGTCAAAAATAAATGCTCATTTAGAGCCAAACCACCAAATGTTTAAATCAAACTTTGCTAGAATGCGCAGGACTGTGGCACATGGAAGTTGCACCTTTTTCAGAGGCGACACGTTGGTGTGAAAAAAGGTATGAACAGTCAGAGAGACAAGAAGTGAACACAAACTTTCACAGACTTAAAATGTTCATACTATCACCACATAAGCACATTAACTTTAGAGGTTAAATATCAGTAATGCAATATAAACAAGAAATAAATTGACATAATCTACATGTAAATAACTGTATCTCAACTGTACAAACTGGCAGAAAAACCTAATCAGTTTATAGAGTTAAAATAATATTTTTCTTTCAGTTTTTTACAATCTTGTGTGTCAAATAGCAACATATTCCTCAGAAAGCATAAACATTCATATGAATATGAAGACAAAACACAACTGTCCCAGTTAAAATTAGGGTGAGAATAAGTGACGAACTGCAATGTGATGATGTGCCGGAACAAGACCAGCCGGTCCAGGAAGAGGTGATTCATTACCACGTTTGTTTGTGAAATTACAGGCCGTTGTTTATCGTACTGCAGAGCGTCTTGATGTGAAGGCCGATGCACAGCAGTGGCAGCTGTGAGGTTTGTGGTTCGTCTTCCTGTTTGTCTCTTCATCGGTGCGCTGACGGTCCAAAGCGGAGCATGTGGCCATTTTCTTTAAGCAGACCAAAGTGAAAAATAGAACAAGAGGGGCAGGTGGCATGAACAGAGCCTGGAAACAACCGGGTCACTAACATAATCTGCTTTTCACATCTGAGAACGGAAAACAAATGTTCTCCCTCTATGAAATCGGATCGGAATGTCGCTCTTCCGAGTACCGTTCCGAGGACAGTGACTGGTGTAGCAGTCATCTTTTTTTTTTATTAAAAATTACAAAGATCTCAGTTAAAAAGCCAGAAATAGGCTTTCTGCTGGATTGACCGTGGTGGTTTTGTATTGTTAAAGGAGCAGTGCTATGTGTTCTCCAGGCACTTAGTGCTATTTTGTAGCAAAATCATGCTGTAAATATCAAACATGACTAGAGAGAAATTTGACTTCACAAGTTTGAAATTGGGCCTCTGTCTCTTTAAGAAGCTCCTGTTCTTTCCGAAAGTCCGCCTTCAGATGTAAAAGAATACTTTAAGGTTTTTACTTATTCCCAGACCAACGGACATAGAGGAGCAGTAGGATGATCAGAAGAAGCTTCATCACTGTTATCACTTCAGATAAAATCAGGTCAAACATTCCAGCTTTTACTCGCAGAGACTCTGTGAAACACAAACCGTGTCTCCTGCAGATCAGTGGAAGGCCGTCTTTATATTCTTACACCATTTTGCCTCGTCAATCAGACGTCTTTCCCTCAGTGGATGATGATGAAACACAGGTTTTGTTCAGCTGCTTGCCGCCATATTTGCATTAAGCTACATTTTGTACATGTTAAAGAACAAGTGAGATGTAGAGTTTTACTTCCTGAACTCTCAGGTGACTTTTAATCACTTTTTTTTTCACAGAGTCAGTTCACCATGTTCAAGAAAGTCATCCAGAGCATCTTTCCGATATTTCACATCTTACTTTCAAACGTCAAAAAATGTTCATGTTACAACATCATCCAGTGAGCACAGTGTTGCAAAAGCCATGGGTTACCTGGCAATGCTAATTTCTACAGCATTGCAAATTAACACAATAAGAATGTTACTCCTCAGTCTAGTTGTAAAGGGACTGGAGGGTAACGTGGCTAATGCTAACACAGGTAAACATGAAATTACCTGTGCAGTTTAACGCTACATCTGTCTGTGGTTGATCACTACTGAAAATAACAGTGAAATAAGAGTTTTGTACCTTATATTAGATTATATTAAATTACAATTTCTTTTGCACATGGACACATATTCACTTACATAATCAAATGCATACAGCCTTAGCCAATAATTTAAAGTGCATGTTTTGGGGCTGGTGAAATTAAAAGTACTTTTTCGGGATCAAGAACATTTGGATCTCTCAGCATGTCTGCTACAATGTCATTTACCTCCTTGGCAGATGCCTCAGGAACCTCAACATCCTCTGAGAGGATTTCCTCTAAAAGACAGTCCAGATCCAGTCCAGATCCGGTCCAGATCCGGTCCAGATCCTGTCCAGATCATAACATTTCTGATGCAGGGTCAGAAATGTTATTGGCACGGGTTGCGTCTTTCTCATTTGGTTCTTGACGCTTTGCCATTTTTCTTTTTGGAGGTCCTTATTCATCTCTTTCCTGAAGCTCCATTTTCAGATGTTCCAAGTCTGTTTTGTATTTAAGCTCACAGGCGGAGTGAAGTTGTTGGAAGGTAGTCGGTTGTTTTTGGAGAATGCCCTTCTCACCTCCACGTTCATTAATAATCTTCAGGTCACTTGTCATTTTCTGTGAACATGCCTTCATCTCTTGATCTACGCCCTGCTTAAATATTTCTCCTTGTTGTTCTGCAGCAGAAAGATCTCCTTCACATCTAGTTTTCAGTTCCTGGTAAGAAAGTCTTGCTTTCTCCTGTACAGATGTTTTACTGTCTCTATTGATTCCTTTTGGAGGAAAGAAAAGTCTTCTGCCATTCTCTGATGGATGGATGCCTGAGAAGTCCTTTAATCTCCCTGGCAACCATTCAGCAGTGCAAAACAGCTGGGTGGACCCAGCACCGCCCCAGAGGCGCAGCTCCTCCTCAGAGCTGCAGTTACCGAGGCTTCTAGCTCCTGCCCCCAGCGCCGCACTCTATGTTTAATTCAAAAGCCCACTGCCTCTTCATTTCTGAATTCATAAATGTCATAAATGTCTGGTGAGAAAACTAACTAGCTGCTCTGAGAATCTGGGTGTTGTGGTGTGTGGTTATTTCGTGTTGTAACTCCTAAGAAGAACCAAACTGCTCTGGGTTGTAGTTTCAGCATCTCTGGTGGAAAATGGACCCTGTGAAATAACTAGAGGAGCCCATGTCAGTCAGAAACCGACACTAAAGGAATGACACACTTTTCCAGAAATATTATAATGTTCTTTCAGTGTTTAATGAAGTACGCTGGGAGAAAAGTGTCAAAGATGGCACAGAAGTGGGGAGAAGATCCTCTCAAAACAACATCAATACCAATGTTCTGGTTGGAGATTAGTTCAGATCAGAGGTGGTAAATTCAATCCAGTTGAGTAACTTGAGTCAGGATTGCATGCAGACAGACCCTGATTCCTGGTTCAGATTGAAGATCTGAGTCATTCATCCAGGTAATCAAGGAACCGACCAGTCCTGGTGGGAACATGTCCCAGAATGCAGCTGTTCTTCCAGTAGATTTGCCTTTAGGTCTAAGTTGAGTTTACAATCAAGGAACAGTTAGGGTTTGGGGTTAACCATAACCCTAACATTTGAATCTAGGAATTTGGATATTTTGGGTACTTTCTTATTTGTCATTTGCAATTATATTATGTGTTCTCACTGAATATCTTAGGAAATAAACTAACTAGTATTGTAGGAGCAATAATTCACTTTGCACTGATCTGCCAAAATCCCATTGTCTCTTTGTCATTCTCCTGTCATTCCCCCATGTCCTTCTGTCACTTCCTTATGTTCTTCATGTCCTCCTTTCATTCCCTCATCTCCTTCACATCCTTCTGTCCTCCCCTCGTGTAATACATGTCCTTCAGTCATTCCTTTGTGTCCTTCAGGCCCTTCTGTCCTTCCCCCATTCCTTCGTGTCCTTCAGTCATTCCCTCATGTCCCTCATGTCTTTCTGTCATTCCTCCTGTCCTTCTGTCATTCCCTCATGTCCTTCAGTCCTTCATTCATTCCATGATGTCCTTCTGTCATTCCCTCAAGTCCTTCATGTTCTTCCATCAGTCTTTCATTCCCTTCATCAGCTATCTGGTCTTCGTCTTTGCTTTGCAGTGACGTAGCTTCTCTTTTAGATGCAGCTGAAACTAAAACATAACTCCAGTGAGATTCACCACAGCCAACCTGCCACCACTATGAGCTGAGCTACTTTTTGAATACCTCTTGTGTCCCTCTGAGCTTTGGTCCCCAGGTGGTAGAGCCAGAAGAAGGCTGTGATGAGGGCCAGGATGGGGAGACATCTCAGGACAAAGATGACAATATCTTCTTGGGGAACATCTGAAATGCCTCAGATATGCAGAAATGAGCTCCATCAGTCAGGTTATTGAAGCAAAGCATCATGTCATCTTAGAAAAAGATTTTTCACAGCGACTTTCAATGTTTTTTTTAAAAAATCATTTTCTATAATATCTTCATGATCTCTATTAAAATGTGGTTATATGTGAAAGAAAAACAATGTGTCTCAGCAGCAGGTTGTTAAATTATTCTGCTTTAATTAGGTGTCATGCATAATCTGTCCCATTTTACTGTCAACTTGTCCAAAAGAGGATTTGAACCACAGTCAATGAAAGCAGAGAACAACATAAAGTTTTTAGAAGCCAGATTGTAATTCAAATTAATTGAGCATCTTCACTATACCTCTTTCAAAACAGCCATCAATATACAGAAATAATGTTAAAAGTTAGTAAGCACTGCAAAAATACTAGAATGTTGAGAATTGGAAAAGAGAGGGTTAATTGTTCAGAGTGTCTATTGGGTATATAATTTACTTACTCATATACATAAAAGTAAAGTTTTGTTTTTGTTTTGTTTTCCAAAATAATACCCCCTTGTTCCATCTTTTTGTTTTGTTCTTGTTTTTGTAAATGAAAATGTAAAGAGAAGGAATTCTGTATTGAACATAAACTGAAATTGTGATATTGTAATCTTCTCAATACTTCAAAAAAAAAAAAAGAATTAAAAAAAAAAGTTAGTAAGCACAAAAGTACTTAAAGGTTTGATCTACGAAACTAAATAGAACGATCTCCAGAACCTGTACAAGACGTGCTGCTGCTTCTGCTTCAGCATCTCTGTAAACTAGACTAATGAAAGACATGGAGAAAAATTCACTGAGTGATCTTTTGTCAGAAGGTTTTGTCCAAACTTGCATGTATACATTTTATGATTTATTACCATTTCTTTTTGTTCCAAAAATAGTAAATTAATAAAGAATAAAAAGTCTCTCTGGTGGTTGTGAGTTAAAGTGTGCACAGGATGAGACTCACACACCGGGTGAAACCTGTGCTGGTGCTCCTCCCTTCCTGCTCTTTAGAAGACGAGCATGTGCTGCATTCTCTCAGCGATATGTGGTGATGGGATTTAGTACAACACTTTAACTTCACTCATTGAGTTTCAGGCAATCTGAATGTCAGTTGTCATTTTCTTCCATTTTCCAGTCTTGCATGGCTCAGTTTGCCTTTTCACGTAAAAACAATTCATTCCACAGCCACGTTCTCAACCTCTGGAAATGATTTCACTTCTTGTGCAGTTTGCTTTTTAGAGATACTAAAAAAATAAGACAATGTCATATATATAACTTTTGTTGTAGAAATTTTTAACAAAGAATGAGAATCTGTTTCAATAATAAGAGAAAGATTAATCTTTGTCTTAAGTTTCTTTATTCGAAGGCCAAAGCGTTCGAAGACTCTTCTCACTGAGCTCAGTCAGAAGAGCCCTGAGCAACACAGGTCACATCATTATATAGTCAAAGCAGGCAAAGACCCAACCAGAGGCCGATCCCATCTGCATTGCCAAATGAACCTCAGACAATGCTCCCCCAGGAACCCTCACTTCACAGAAGGAAGGACAACCGACAGGAAAAGCAGGCGAGACCCCCCCCCCCCCCACTCCCATGTGTTAACTAGCTATGGCTGGGGGGTCGAGCCGGTGCAAAAAACCCATTGCACACGTTGGGCCCCCCAGACTGAGCATCACAGCTGCGGGAGCATACAAACATTACCCGGAACTTCCTTCATGAAAAAAACATCCCACAGAAATAAAAAGACACAGCAGATCACCCAGCAACCAAATGGCAACAAAGCATCATCAGTTCCATCAAAGATGAAACAAGGCTAAACACAACATTTTCTATTACACTTTACTGTATTATTGATATTACAGACTATGACATTAATGGGTATTAATGCTCAATATTCATTTCTGTGTAGTTAATTTAATTGGGTAAATGCATTTTTATGAGCTTTTGAATTTCTTTTTTTCAGTGTAGAAAATTAAGAAACAAGTGTCTTACGTACCGTTTGAACTGTGGTGGTCTGCGCTGTCAGATCGGTGGTCTGCACTGTCAGTGAGCTTCTCTCTGGCTGTAACTGTGATGGTCGTTCCTTTTCCTTCAGTTACAGTTAAAACTGGTATCTCCACAGTAACCCTGCAGGTGTATCTTCCTGAATCACTTCTTGTAATTTTTTCTATTGTCAGAACTGAACACTTATTTTTCTGCTCATTCTGGGAGCCTGTGGACTGACTTATCACACGCTTATTATTTTTTAACGTTTGGATTTTCAGCCATGTAATGTGAACTCTTTCAGCTGCCCCCGTCCAGCAGCAGGTGATCTTTCCTGTCTCTCCTTCTTGGACAGAAAAATACGGACTCTGAGTAACAAGTGTTCCTGAAGAAACACCTGGAAAGAGACATGATGTGTGACAGACCATCAGTCAGGAATAATTTATTTATTTTAATCATTTTTATGTTTCAGGACCCTGAAATAGCAATGAAAATTCATTCATCATCAATCTGGCTCATGATCATTTTTCACACATACGTTTCAAGCTAGATTAAAAAGACAATGTTGAACCACTTCAAAAAGCTGATTTTAGTGTGCATATGATCACACATAGCCTGCAGGAAGCTATGAAAAGTATTCACTACCTTGGATATTTATACGCCTTTTATTTCTTTTACAAATCAATCATAGTTACGAAAATAAGTTCACTTTTTTGACCAAAGAATGACAACAAAAGTCCTTTAATGTCAAATCAAAAACTTTTTTTTTTTTTACAAAATAATGCCAGTTGAATGAAATGAAAAATATTTGAAATAAAGTAAATGCATAAGTATTCACTCCCTTCATGTCAGGTTTTTAAAAGTCAAAGCAACCCGTCTGGTGGACAAAACAGACAAATAAATAAATAAATAAGTTTGCTCAATGTCAAAGTCATGTTTTATTGCTCCTTTGCCAACACTGTGAGTGTCACCATTTATTACAGTGGTAACTCTTAGTTTCTGATATTCTTGTATTCTTGCCAAGAACAAAAATCTGTCCAAAAATATTAAAATGTAAAATTTCCGATTTTTACAAAAAGTTAACTTTTTTGTGAAAATTTAAAATTTAAAATGTAAAATGTACAAAAGTATGTACATTTCGACAAAAATCTAAAATTTAAATAACCCAACTGCAATAAACAATACCAAATTGGCAAAGTGATTTTTTTTTCAAATGCAATTACTTATTCATTTTTTCTCCCCAATTTTCTATCAGCGACGGTTTTGCTTAATAGTCTGTTTTCTGCATGTAAGCTATATATTAACAAATATCCAAGTTAATCTAAAACACTCATGAAGTCAACAACTCTAAGTTGCACTTTGTGAAATAAGTTTAATATATAAATTAGTTGTTACTTACTCCATGCGAAGCGGGCCCAGAGCAGCAGCAGACAGCTCAGTAGAAACGTCATGATTCCCGTTTGGTTTACCGCTGAATACTGGTACGTGCCTCTTCAAGGTCTGTGACTTCTAACACTGATCAGACCCGCAGGCGCTCTCTCTCTATTTGCTGTTTTTTATATTTTAAAACAAAGATGCAAAGCCACACATTGTTCCTTCCTCTAGTTGAGTTGGGGGTCACACAAACTTTCTGTTCTGTCATAATCAACCCTAAAGCTGATTATGAAATGATCAGCTTTAGGGTAACAAAGCTGATAATTTTTACATTACTCTTTTTATGCAGTTTAAGGTTCTTCAAAGAAAATAAATATCGCTGATGCAAATGTATATTTAATATCTCACATTTGATAACTATAAATGTCCAATGCAAACGTGACTTTGTGTAAATGTCAGTAAAATAGCAATTTTTGACTTAATTTAATGTCTGTGGTAGGGCTGGGGATGAAAGGCCTTGCAGCTGTGTGCAGGAGCAGTTATGAAAATGAAAATGCCCCTACACACTAATCAGATTAGGACATCAATGACAAGTCAAATCATTAATATTTGAATAATTTATTGGATAATTACTTTGTAGCTCCAGCCTGTGGCCAGTAGGAAATGCTGCAGTCCACCTCAACATCATGTGTGTTAAAAACAAGCCCCCAGCTCCACACTGGAGGGCAAAAAGCAGATCACCAATGCTAACTACCGTTGGTTTTAGTTGTGAAATTGTCAACATAATGCGCTAAATCTTAAATGTATACATAATATCAGACTGTACTATACATGATAGTGTCAACACTAACACAACTAGATAACAAGGTCAATAAAAAGTTCTCATTAATAAACAAAATAGCGATAGAGAGAAATAGGTCAGTTATGCTAGCTTGACTTTGACAACCTTAATATATAGACGTGCTGCAGAATTCTGTGTTTTGGTGCAGTTAAAAAAAGGAGACCCACACACAGACTCCCTGACAGATCATCAGGATAGCTATATAGGTGTTTAATTTAGCTAATCAAACTATGTTTTTGGTGGCTAATATACAGCTGTGGTAACCAATCTACCACAGTAATCACTTAATAAACAGATTAATAATTGCAAAATAAAGATCAAACCTGAGATCATAAAACTGTAATGTAAAAAATGTTCTGTTATTTTCATGTGGGAAATGTTTGCGTACTTTTTGGCGTTGAATTCTGATACGTTAGTGGCGTTGTTACTGGTCACAACATGTTTTAATAAACTCATGCCAAAAAGCTTTGTACAATAGCAGAGAGAGCAATGAGAAAGAGGAGGGGAACATGAACGCTCGGTCCCTCAGATGGCGGCAACAAACTGAGGATGTGGTTAACACCAACATGTCCCACCAGCTATAAGTGAAGGCTTACTTAAAGGACAAAACAGACTCTGATCACGACATGAGCTCAGCTACTGCCGCCACAGCTGCAAGAGTACAGGCCTACAGGAGACGACTGCAGTCACTGTCAAGATTAATAATGTTCTTCCCTATTTCAATAATAAATGTATTTAATTAATAAGAAAAATGGAGGCTTATTGTTACCTCTATGGAGATATGAGTTTCAAGGAATATTAAGAACGGTGATACCGTGTCAAGAAGACTGCGGCTTTTTAAAAATTTCTGTTTGTTTCTGGAAAGTTTTCATCCACTTGAATCACCACAAATCTGCCCCTGAATGTTGTTTTAAACATTCCACACCCACAGGGGGCAGTGTAGTGCAAAACTAAAACCAATCAGACTGTTTCTAAACAACCATGACTTCCTGTTAGGAGTTATCAATAGCACTATGAGGTTAATTTGTGTGGACGGATATATGAATTGAAGTACTTTTAAAGTAGTGCATTAGAATACACACTTAATATTACACAAGACAATGTTGATTAGGAGTCATGCCAAAGAAAGCATGTGGATAAATTGGTGCATTATTCATCACAACAACCATAAAAATACTTTGTGTTTTCCACTGCTTTCATCAGCAATGAAAGCAGTGGAAAACACTTCAAAAACTTTCGTCTTCAAGATTTTTAAGGATTAAGAAACTACACTTGACAATGTAGTTTGGCTGCTTTGGTTACTCAGATGTGCGTCTAAACAGAAGCCTGAGAAATAGGCACAAAGTTCATTGTGTGTCTCCGTAGCAAACATTGTCACCAACCCTCTAGTACTAAATTTTACTAAACTGCATAGGTGTCATTTCCTATTTGCTACTTTGATCAAGCACTGACTTCCTTCCTCTGTGCATCTCTAGAAAACATGATTCAGAACATACAATGGTAGAGAAGGTAAGCTAGTCTACGGTCAAACCGAGAGGAGTTGAAAAACAATGCACACATTCAATGATTACATTTTAGTTCAATTCTCCATCAGATCCATTTTCAGTCTCGGTTTATTTAAATAGCTTCTCCTAGCAACCTGCTATTAGCCTTGTTTACATCAGGGCAGATAACCACAGGGGAGCGGCAACAAGGAAATAAAGCAACAGACCTTTGATATGAATCGTGCAGTAAAGAAGGAAATAAAGCTAATATTTAATGAATACAGTTTCATGCATTGTATTATTAAAGACAACAGCTCAGAGATATTAGAACTAGATGTAGATTAAAATGCAAAACACTCAGAGAACCCAAAAACTTGGCATGAGTCATAATGAGATTGTCGTGGTATGACAACATTGATGAAAAATATCATGGCGTCAAGTTATTCACACAACAATTGTCGACTAAATATATATAAAAAGTTAAACAGTGGCACAGATGGCAGCAATGCAATTTTGCAGCAAGAAGGGCCCAGGTTCAAATCCCAGCCTAGGTCCTTTCTGATAGTTTTCCTGTTCTCACTGTGGGGTTTCTCTCTGGGTACTCTGGCTTCCTCACACAGTCCAGAAACATGACTGTTGGGTAACTGGTGTTGGAAATGATAATTCAATTATGCTAGTTTTTAATTTTAAGCACATGTTTAAATATTAGACAGATCAACATTATCTTGAATAGGACTCAATTTTAAGTTAGATTTAGAGTCATGGCTTAATCAACATAATCTGATCAGTAGAAGATGATTGTACCAGTTTTTAGATCCAAATCAGCTCGTCTTGATATTCTAGGTGAGAGGACGGCTCTGAACCATCAGCCTCCTGCTGTGCTTGGAATGCAGCAGCATCTGTGCTGGGACAACAGAAGGGGGTCTGCATAGAGATAACTGTTTCCTGGACCCATATAAGGATTGGGGCCTTTTGTTATGTGATTGAGGGAGAGGACACTTGAAGAGAGATAGGATCTCACACAGAGGTGTGGAATGTTGCTTCTCTCAGGACTCACCAGCCCAGCAACGACAGTCATAAAACATTTGGAGCAACTTCCCTTTGAAATTCGAAACTTATTCTAATTAGAGAGCAGGGAACCTCCCAGACTGCATACATTAGAGAAGAGAACACACCTTCCTATAAAAGTTTCGGACCTGAAAGAATGAATCAGATCGTTGGGGTGCGGCGGCGCCGGCGCTCTCTAGAGATGCAGCGTCTCCGTATTTGTCTTTGTATTTGTCCATTTTTCTGTTTCTTTCAGGTGATTGATGTCTGTCTTGTGGTTTTGAGTTTCTGTTGATTCTGGTATGTTATTGGTGTGATTTGATGCATTTGTTTGTCTGAATAAACTCTGGATATGTTTGAGGTAGAACCGTGAATGTTGTGAACTGCCCTTATGCACGGGGAAACCCTCGACCCGGGGAACTAGAGAGGAGACAACGAGCTACAGGTGTTAATCATTATCCTCTCAATACTGGTCAAACTCTGATGGGGACCAAAAAAAGCAAACTCTGGGCCGCCTACAAACATGGTCTCGGTTTGGTTGAAGTGAATTCTGATGCGATTGTAATGCATGTATGAACCCCATGCAAGCAGTAGCCCACTCCAAAAGCAGGAAGCAGACTATAGCACAGGGCATTCTGGGTAAATGTAACCAAAACAAACCTGCTCGCGCTAGCCTGAGAAATGACTGAAAAGAGAAATCCTGTAAACGCTCAAATCTGACGTCGCTCCATTTTTGTTTCCATTTGGTGAAGAAGGAAGTTGCGTTCTGTGTCTTCTTCAGAGGTTTTTGAGTCGTTTCCTTCGTTGATTCTTGGTGCAGCGCCACCACAGGGGAGGAGGGAAACAGATTATTCAAAGTGCAGCATGAAAGCATGTAGGAGTTTTGGTCCCCAATCGAACTGGATCTGTTGGACTATCAGGAGTGGAAACACAAATGGCGCTAAAATATTCTAACATAACGATGAAGATGACGAGAAACCTACTGATCGCAGATTACCAGATGTAAGCTGAAAACAACCTTAATGTGGGTGATATGATGGAAGGCTCAACCTGTGACTTTCTGTGTTTTTTGCAGCTGGAAGCGTCCCAAAAGCCCGAAACGGTGTGTAAAATGGAGGTAAAACACAAGGAGACAGCTGGCATCTTTCAAGGTTGATGCTGACCAAACCTCCCAGAGCAAGATAACTTCATGATGTTTAACTCCAAATGTTTTAATCAACGTAAAAATATCACTATTTGACAGTTAATGTAGCCATAAAGTCAACAAAGCCTTACTACGTTTCAGGCGACTGTAAAAGTGCAGGGCATTCGGGAACTCATACTCTGAGGAAAGTGGTCCTGTTGAAGTTCAGGTTTTGCTGGTTGACACTGTGGCTGTTTTTCATGTTAAAATAGCTTTTAGGAAGTTATTATAGACTATTATCAGCCAGGAGTTTGTATCTGTGGACCTGGTAAGCCTTAAGGAGCGCACGTACTGAAACTGATCGCTGAACCAGATATGTATGCAAACACCGACCCTTCATTATTCTGAACGTTTCTGACTTTCCTTTCTTGCTCTGTCTGCAGTGCTGCTTCGAGATCTGTAGTGATTGTGTTATTTTGAAAGATAGAAGAGTGAATCTCTGACTGATCTCTCTTCGTTTCTCTCTCTCTCTCTGCCGTCTGTATGAAGACGGAAGGAACAGAATCTGTGGGTTCAGATTCTTTAAAAAAAACTAAACAGCCCTGTAGTGTTTCTGTTTCTGCTGAGTGTGTGTCGTTGAGGGGATGGTGGGTGGTACTTAGAGCAGCAACAGGAGATGTAGATCAGTCTTCTGTAATGAATCGAGGTGGAAAGATGAAGCTCCTACTGAGAAGTCTGCTTCTTAGCTCTCTCTGCGCGCTCTCATCATGGAGTAAGTAGAAACAAAACTTCTCCTTTAGTTCCACTTCTTAGCATCGCCATTTTAGCTTTCCACCAGACATTATAGCTACAGCAGATGAGGAAATATAAATGTGCATACAATAATTGGAGTCTTTTACCCATGCAGTATAAGTCCTTTACTTTTATTTGAAAGTTTTAAATATTTTATTCCTGATATAGCTTCATATATGACGAGATATTCATGGCCATCCGTTATATATGCAGTGAGTCTTTTTCATAGATGTTTCTTTGAGTGTTGATGTTTTATTAAAAGTCAAAAATGATTATGATATTCAGTTCTGAAAAGGACTGCATAGATTTTGTTACATGCACGTTTCCACCTTGTACGACTTTAATAGTTGAAGTTTAACATGATCTCCACATTGGCTCTACCAAAAACTTTCATACTAAGGAAAGTTCCAGTTTCTGGTTTTGGTTCTCTAACCATGCAGTATTTGTTTCATATAAACTAACGTTGCGTCCATCATGTCTGTCTCCAGGTGTTTCTTCAGGAACACTTGTTACTCAGAGTCCGG
Organism: Phalloptychus januarius; assembly: GCA_902982915.1. Taxonomy (NCBI): domain Eukaryota; kingdom Metazoa; phylum Chordata; class Actinopteri; order Cyprinodontiformes; family Poeciliidae; genus Phalloptychus; species Phalloptychus januarius. The sequence continues at coordinate 2,718,585 of CADWAE010000137.1, forward strand.
ATTTTTCTGTCCAAGAAGGAGCGACAGGAAACATCACCTGCTGCTGGACGGGGGCAGCTGAAAGATTTGGCATTACATGGCTGAAAAACCAAACATTAATAGAGAATAAGACTGTCATAAATCAGTCCACAGGCTCCCAGAATGAACAGAAAAATAAATGTTCAGTTCTAATAATAGAAACAATGACAAGAAGTGATTCAGGAAGATACACCTGCAGGGTTACTGTGGAGATACCAGTTTTAAATGTAACTGAAGGAAAAGGAACGACCATCACAGTTACAGCCAGAGAGAACAATACTGACGTCCCAGCAGGAAGTAAGTGACTACACTTTTACACTTGTGTTAAATTTCTAAACTAAGTGCATTATGCAGAACCTATTTCACACTTTGATAAAAAGAAATCTGATTTTTATCAGAGGTTTTCTGTGTTTAACAGGAAAAAACATGGTTACATTATTGTTGTTGCTAATAAATATAAATACTTATTCCTTTCTCACATTAAGAACATGGTGATAAAGAAGAAAATCTGCCAAAACCCGTAATCATTGCCGTGGGTGTCGTGGTCCCGCTGTTCCTCATCACTCTCATCTGTTTCTGCTCTCTGCGAAAGAAGGAAGGTAAGACAAAAAGTCCCTCAAAAAAAGAAAATACATTATTTTTTATTTTAATTTTGCAAAAGAGAATTCTTTACCCTTCAAATTGTTCGCCCCGCAAAAAATGTATTTTACCTGACTGTAATAAAGATGCACAATCATTGTTATTTGAAGATCTACAAAAAAAGGTTTATTGTATTTTCTAATAATTCAGAAAAACCTGGAAAGGTTGTGCTAAATGTCTCTAAAATATCGCCTCAGCTTCTTCTGATTGGCATTGTGAAATGTACCAAAGAGCCAAAACACACTGACAACGCAATAAATAACCGCTAATGAAACGCAGAGCTGCAAAGAACAAACGAGCAACGAGTCACATCAAAGCTGCAGCGAGCGTCTCGTGTCTTTGGACTGTTAGCTGTTATTCTCTAAATAAAGTTTTAAATGCCCTTAGGCAACATAAATGATTGCTTAAGAATCATTTTAGTGATTGATGAAGCTGTGAAGATCATTTAATGTCAACATGTCACAAATCTGAGTCAATGTGTTTACCTCCTGTAAAGATGCAAAAATGATTAACACCCACAGAAATGGTTTCAGAAAGAGCAAAACTATTTCACAGCAGAGATGAAAAAAGAAAAAAAGACAAATTACTAATCACAGATTTTTACTTTATAAACTTGGATTGTTAGACTGAAGCAAAAGATGGCAGGATATTGTATCTTAAAGACACTTTGACATTAATGATCTATCTGTAAATATTGAATTATTATTGAAATATTGAACACACTGATTTTCTTTTATATAGTGACAGAATAAACATATTGGGGTTTTTATCAAAGGTTACATCTCTCTTGTTTATTCTTCCACTCCAGATTAAAATGAAAATCCTTCCTCAATTTGCAAAGTTCTCAAGGGATAAAACAGGTTTCAGATTAAGATTCACTTTAATAAAACAAACATCAGTAATTTTGCCTTGAGCTGGAATTAAACTTGGTTTTAACTTAACAAATACAAATTTACTTTAATTTCACAGTCATGTTTGCGTTAGTTACGGTCCGATTTTCATACATTCATCATCAGCTTCATCTAAAATGTTCTACAACAAAAACCACCAATATTTCTACAAACACTCGTTTTAATCCATAAGTTAGAATTTTGTTTTTTTCTCTCTAATATGTAGTTAATCATCTTCTACATCTCTACAACTCCACCTCAGCCAAAACTTGTTTTGGAATTGATTAATCAGGAAATAATGACTTTAACTGCTTTGTTTTCCCAAAAGCTTGACCACAACAATATATTCAAGTTAGATCAGTTCCAGGAAACCAACCAATTTAAATAAACTATATTAATTTGGCCAAAGAATATGTTTGAATATCTCACCGAAAATAATTTAATTTTCAATTCATGGCTAGTATAGTGTGCTTTAGAGGTGCCTCATACAGGGACATTCATAAAGCATTACTTAGCTTGCATGTGTATATTTGATCCTGAATGTATCATTTTGAACGTGTGGGTTAAGAGAAAATCGGCCACAAGTTCATATTTGTACACTGAATCCACTGAAGTGTTGTACAACCATTTCATACTGCTTAAAGAACCCTGCAAATAAATCATTCAAAGCCCAAAATTTACATGACGCTCAATCCACAGGATGGGTGTGGATGAAATTCCATCCATACAGCAAAACTGAATTCTATAGCGTCTTCAACAAAACATTTCAAGAGGCCTTTTCAACCGTTCAGTGTGTTCTGAGAAAAAAAGTCACGTAGGGGGGTTAAAGTCAACCCATCGCTGTTACAGGTAATTAAATAGATCACTGAACTTCTGCCAAGCATGGCACCATCAGAAACAGTTACATTTGAAACTTCGACCAAACTTTAAACCACACTTTAAACCAAAAAGGTGTCACAAGTCACAGACGTGCCCAGCGCTTCAGGACGTAGGTCTTCAGCTTCAACAGCCCTCAATGCCCTGAAACTTTTAACTATGTCTCTGCTTTAGCACACCTGAGTCGAATAATCAGGTCATTAGCATGACTGGAGAACTTGACTGGACTTATGGAGATAATTCAACCATTTGATTCAGACACCCATCTAAAAGTTGCAGGATGCCAGCCCTTGAGGACCGGAGTAGAAGACCCCTTCAGGAATATCTTGAACCCTGTTTAATGTCTAGTACATTGTGAACCCATTGATTTCCGCGCTACAGTTCAAAGGTTGCATTGGCTTGATTTTTGACACTTCGAATGTGTGAGGCATGTTGTAGAGTTGTAAAGCACCAGTGGCAGCCCAGAGAGAGGCTGGTTTCTGTGGGTTTGTTGACTGAGCACTTCTGCCAAAGAGGTTTGCTATGGTTCTATTCAAAGAAGAAGTTACTCTAAAATGGAATGTGTTAAAAGGTTTCACACAGAGTAACTACTGTTGCAAAAATGATACACTTTTGCATAAAAGTGTATCATACATGATGGATGGTAAAAATTCATTACCATCCATCATGTATGCACTTGCATTTTAGTTATTAATTCAGGAACTTGAAAATTGTATGCCAATAACATAATTAAACAACAATATAATCACCAATGTACATATATCCCTGAAAGTACATGAAAAATATACTATTTCAAGTTTTTAGCCACCAAACAATTTTAAGACGAGACAAAAGAAAAACTGATCTTATCGTTGAGCAACATGAGTTTGAAAAAACTAGGTGAGATAAACTGTAGCCACTCCTTTTACTTCCTGTCCTAGTTGTTGTTGTACCAGCTGCAGTAAACAACTTTTGACCATCAGCCAATCACAATGCAGCGCCAAGGAAGCCAGTTTTCATAAAGCATGATTTATTTTGCCACTATCCATAGTGAGGAGTTACTATTTATTTATGTTCACAAATGGCAAAACATGTTGAGAAAATCTCTCGATAACTATTCAAAACTCTTTATAAACTGCATTTTTAAAAAAATAAGTTTTGGTTCGGCACTCATAAAAGAATTTGCTTCATGTTTCAGGTTAATTGAAGTGTAACGCTATTTCATTGTCAGTAATTATTTCTTCTAAAGTACATTTTTTTTGCCAGGATTACATTTTTGTAAAAAGAAAATGGGACCAAAGCATGCACCCTGTGGTACACCTCTGACAACAATTAGGATATATTTAGCTTGCAGTGTTTGAGTAGCAAAAATAAGTTCCCGCTTCAGTTTGAAGTGTGATGTTATGCTTATTGGGCCCCAAGCGTGTGACAAAACTAGAGCTTCGTGGTGAAAAAGGAACTATAGGAGCATTTCTTTTAAAGTAGAAGTGATATCAAGTCTCGATTTCATAGAAACTGATATAAAGCTTAACATTTTCATTTAATTCTTCAGGTTAAAACAAGAATGGTTCAGTTTGTTCCTGTACATATGTGAAAAAGCATGTGTGTTCCTGTGTTTCAGGATCAGCAGCCAGGGTGATCTATGAAGTTCCACACACTGACTCTATCGAAGCCGATATGGACAAAGGCAGCACCAGTTCCTCCAGAGGCTCAACTCAGTGGGTGAGTATGAGTCTGGATATTTCATTTTAGCGTTATGAGATACCATTAAAAAAAAACCCTTCAGGGCTTATTGATTATTTTTAAACACTTCCTGCATTATGATAAAATTATAACACAAAGCTACGTTACAAATATAGATTCTAATCATTTATTATATGCAAATTAGAAAACATGTGTAAAAAAACTTTAAAAAAAAAACCTCATATTAAACATTCTGAACTTTGTTGTACTGACACATCTTGTTTCTCTCTGTTTTGTTTAGTGCGAAGTGGCCATGTATGATTCCTTGGATTACTTTGAGCGAGTGGAGCCCAAAAGAACTAAATAGGATCTCGTCCAACATGTTCCTACTTGTAATTTTGTAAATACTGTATATTTCTATATCTGAGTAACATAAGTCATTTCATGTGTGTAAATATTTCATATTTTCATATAAACCATGTCTTATTCAATATGGTGGCCAATTCATTTTATTCACGTTGTCATTACACATAAATTTATATTCAATTTGTTGGAAAGTTTATTCATGTCAGTAAGTCAGTTCACTCAGTAAAACACTACATGGGTTAATTACACACTGATCTTTTCAAGATTTTGTTTCTATTATTTTGATGATTTTATGCTCAAAGGTCAGAATAGTATATCAGATAAAACCAATGTTTTTAATAAAGAAAAGTGGGATTGATAACCTGCATATAGTTATTTTGAAAAGGTACTTTCAATCTGACATAACCCTCAATGAAAAACATTCTGATCTACTGAATATGACTATGTGTACAAATATGACGCATGTACTTCTATGATAAAAGTGTCAAATGTACCTGTAGAGTAGACTAAACCACATTACTGGCAGTGGTCCACATGACAAAGACACACTAACTCTACAGCTGGGGGGGAAGTTTCACAATACGGACCCTGAATGGAAAGTGTGGTGTTGCCGCGCTGCAGCAGAATAGGTCAAAGGCAGGAAGTGGAAAGAGCAAGCGACTACATGACGGTCAAAGTCTGTCTTTGAGCCTTTAGTGTACTCTGTATCAATACATCTTTGATTTACTCTGCTGTGTCTGTGTCTCAGTGATGTTATTGTTCAGAAAACACTCATTATCGAAGAGCTTAAATACAGATTGTTATGTCCTCTCACTGGAACTTCCACACACCTACTGCTAAAACACTCGCAGCACTGCTGAACACACACATTAAGATTAACGGGGGAGTTTCTACAGCTATTCACAAATAGAAACACCGTGGTAAGGAAAACACAACTTTCTTTCAGTTAGAAACAGCAGGACTGTACTACAGGTTTATGTCAATGGACTAGCCACCTCATAAAATGTTAGCTAAATATAGGCTACACTGGGCTTCACAAATGGCTTCCCAAGAATTTAACGCATAGCATTCTTCAAGCTAGTTAGCTAGCTAGCAGCCACTAGAAGACACAGAAGCTAGATGCTAAGTAAAACCTGATGAAGAAACAGCTTAAAATTGCAACCAGAAGTCTTTTTGTGTGCTTTATTTTACAAAGTCTTGTCTAGTCACAAAAACATGTCATCTGCAACCGTCAGACCCAGGATTTTTGGATTCCAATTCTACCCTATTATCAACCATCTACCGATGCTAATACTTTATTATGAAGAAGAAAGGCTCCTGTTAAAATGCTAAAAAGACCTGAAAATGTACCTATTAACATGTTTTGTCATAGCGCTTATCCAAAACATTCGAAAGACGATGCAGCTTGGGAAGCTCAAATACATAACTGCAATGCTACTCGACACGCTACTGCTAGCATTAGCGAAGCAGCTAATACAGGTGTGCCAATAGTTTCCCTTGGGACTGATTGGCTGTGCCCCCAAGAGCAGAGATAAGGAAGACTGTGAATATTAGCTTCTGTGGTAAAACCAAATCGGTTTCACATTAATGTATATAGAGTACATTTGGTGTTTGAACTATTATAACATGCCCATGTTTGGAGGGGATCTCAAGTATTTGGGAATTTTGGCTATTAGTGGATGGCTGTGGTCCCTAACACTTGCAAATACGGGAGTCCATTGTATTTGAAAGAACAATGTATTCACTAGTAACATTAAAGTTGCTAAGTTGGTCTGAGGAAAGGCAGGGAGCTCTTTGGACGGGCTTCCTGCATGTATGGACGCATCGTAAAAGAAAATGCCATTTTCAACACGAACAAGGAGAACCAAAATAGAAGATGAACTCAACTCAAGCTTATCTGCTGAATCTGATGAAGTGATGCAACAAATGCAAAAGCTGCTGAGTTACCACAGGGACCTTCCCCACTGATATATCGAGAAAGATTACAACAGGATAAGAAAGAGGTTACAGAAAACACCCAGAGAAGCATTTAGAAGAGGCTTTCAAATGCAAACAATAGAGTAAAACAAACCAATCTTTATGTTCCAACTGCCTTTAGAGTGATTGAATTAAAATCAGCTTAGGTCAGAAAGCCTCACACTCAATCCATTTCTCATCCATGTTGTAAAGTTTAAGTGAGCTTGTGTCAGTTTTTTGTCATGGGCATCTTATTTCATTTTGTCAGACGGATGAGACTTGGAATCAACAAGATGTTTAAACATGATAATGACAAACACAGAACAAGATGTCAACTCAAGGTAGAACCCAAACTAAAGCTCATTCCTGGACAAAATACACAGCCAAAGCTCAACGCGTGCTCATCAAGAATTACCCTGGCAGCTTTCTGATGAGTACAAGAATGATTGAATTAAAGTAGTGTGTGGTCACAGTGCAACTTCCTAAAGCACATTCACCCAAGTATTAGTGGGGGTCTGTTTCTCTTTGAGCCCGTATGTATAAATCATTTGCACAGGAATTTAGTTCATAAAAATAACTGCATCTCCATGTCATATAATCAGAATAATACAGAAAAAGAAGAGTTGAAACAAACCAACTGAAGGCCGAACTTAATATGACATTCATGGCCAAAAATGTCAATGGAACCCAATCAAAAGGAGAAGCCTCTTTCCTGGTTGAAAAGTTCAACAAAACTCTTTTTCACCTATCTGAATGAGAATAACTCTGCATCATCACATGATCATATCAATTTCATATTCCTTGCAATGACCAGCAGAAGGTGTTAACCACCTACTGTGGCTTTTCTTATATCGTGCCTGGTTTATTCTGGTTGCAGATAAACCTTGCATTTTCCTTTCGCCCTTGACAAACATATTCACCACATCCGTAGGCTGGTCTTGTGCTCTTGGCTCTTTTGACACAATTCACATGCAGTGCTATGAAAGAACAGTTCTTCCCTTACAGATGGCGTTTTACATTCTTAAGAACTTACAAAAATGTATTATACCAAAATAACCGAAGTTAAAAGAAGCAGTCTGGCACATCAGGGTCTACATAATGGCAGTCCCAAAGAGTCAAGAACTCACTTAAATAGTGCCTGATAGACGATCTTCAATGGGGACGAAATCTGTAAGGTGGACACTTATTTTGCAGAACTGTAGGATAAAGTCATCCAATCTGACATGGATCCCTGGCCATCAGCAGGGGCTTGACTGTCAGTTTTTATTCATCATCTATAGGAGTCATGCTGTACAACAAGATCAAGATAAACTTAATTATTTCCTAGGAGCAATCCGTTTCACAGCCCGAAGAGAATAAATGCAAAGAAAACTGAAGATACAGTTTGTCAGAGGTACAAAAGTGATATTCATGCTACTACCAGGATACAAACACAAGCTACACTTTCCTATCTGGGCTTATCAGGTCACGTTAACTGGTATTGTGAACATTTGTGCCTTTTCTTGATGCACTTTACTATAATATATCTGCAAGCAGAGAAGAAAATAAGGCAGAGAGCAGTGGTTGACTGTGTGAGCAAAGGTTGCTTACTTTCAGAAACCCTACGGGATTGTTTGCAGGAAATCAGGTGCACAAGAGAAAACACAAGCAAAAGCAAACACTTCTGTTCACGAAACCTGTTTGTGTTCGCTGGTGTGCAGAAGTATGGGCAACCACTGACCACGGGGAAATGTAGTGACGGTGGACTTAAACTTGTGTCGATATCGTGACCCTAAAAAAATATATAATAAAAAAAAAAGACAACAATCGGCAATGTTTGGATCCAAGGTTGCACAATAAGATGATAACAAATTAAAGTATTAAAGTAATTTGGTCTCCAGCTTAAGTCAACTCATCTTGTGGTTACATTAATGACAGGGCCTCTCCTTAAATCAATAAGACAACGACAGACGCTTGCTGTTAGTGGGTATGTACATTGGGTGGGGTATGGATGTTGTCTATAGAGTTGGAGCCACCGCCTATGGCAACCACAGGGCATTGCTTAACCTTTCAAGTCTAGCCTCATCTCTGGTCCATACAATATAAAAACAGCCTCCACCTTTTGTGGCCCACACTCTGTGCATCTGCCGCTCCGATTCTCTGAACTACGCTAAGGACCAGACTGGCTGCAACCATGAGTCAACTGGAGATGGCAATGGCCAGCCTGATACAGACCTTCGACAAATATGCTGCTACTGACGGAAAGAAGGACACGCTGAGCAAAGCTGAGGTGAAGACTTTGATGGAGAAGGAGCTGCCAGGGTTGCTCAAGGTACAGTACTCACCTGGGGATGGATGCTTGTGTGTATTGGGGTGGAAACAGACAAGATAATCATGCAGAGCTAAAAGCTTTAACGTTAACAGAGTTTCTAAACGTCTATTGAGGCAATCCATCATTGCTAAGGAGCAAAAACACAAAATCTTACTAAGTACTTTTGGTCTATTTTCTGATGCAAATATCATAGTACACAGATGTCAAACTCCAGTCCTGGAGGGCCAGTGCCTTGCAACTTTTAGATGTGGCTCTCCTGCAGCACACCTGAATCAGATAATTAGGTTGTTAGTAAGGCTCTGGAGAACTTCCATAAAATGTATTTTAAAAAGTCCGAGTTCCACTGGCAAATTATTTCACATTTTTCCCCAAGTGATAATCTGCCAGTGGAACTAGTAATTTTTCATTCAAATTAAGGAATAATTAACTTACAACAAGCTCCTATATCCTGCTGAAAATATACTTGTGAGGTAGTTTTGTGTTATTTCAAGTTAACCAAGATACACTGGAAATTATACAAAAGACACTCGGCAGATGTGTGTGAAAGCTATTGTCTCTGCAGGGGTTCTTGTGCGTGTTGAGACAACTTTCATTGATTTCTATCTTCAAAGACCTTGTTTTTATCTAAAATATGTCCATTTAATCAGCCATACGTGGTTCTAAAAGGAACTTAGTGAAAGCAAACCTGCCAGTAATGTTTTATTTGGTTTTCCTGATGTGCAGGCAGCGAAGAACCCCGGCCAAGTGGACAAGCTCCTGAAAGATCTGGACTTCAATGGGGATGCAGAGGTCGACTACCAAGAGTTTGTCACGCTGGTCGTCGCCCTGACCTGTGCAGCACACAACCGATTCTGCAAACAATAGAGAGCGAGAAATCCATGAGGCCCCGGGGCCACCACCGGCAGTAGCGTGAAAAACCCTTTTACCTGTTACGTTGACGCAAATAAAGTGATTCACACATGTACGTTGTAGTGTCACGTTCTTGTTAAAAGTCGTACTTAGTAGGATGTTGGCAACAAATGAAAGTACTATAAGGAGAAATAAACAATTAAGAAAGGGGAAGGAAGCTGTTGTAGTGCGGTCCGTCGTGGAGCAACTTCTTGGGAGGATGAAACTGAAAACTTTGTGCACTAGATTCTGATCTGACATAAAATCCTGCTGAAGTTCCTTAAACATCACTTCCCCACAAGTTTCTTAAAAAAATTCTCAACAACTGACTCACGCAACTCAACTGCCACTAAAACAAAGAGATTCTAACTGGGTCTCATAAAACTTTCAGCATATTGTTGAAATGTATCTGTTGTGTTCCACTCCATTAAAAATGAAGACAGGTGGAAATCGAACCAAATATTTTACAGAACAAAACTAAAGGAAAGGTAATTTACATGGAATTTTTCACTGGAAAATATTTGGTATCATAAACACCAAAGCCATACTCTTCTCAAGCCTGTCCTAGATCTTTTTTTTTCAAAGGCATAGACTGCACACTCCGTCCAGACAACTCATAATGAGAGTGTGCTCAGGCCCGCACGTTGTGTTCTCTCTCACACATCAGATTACCAGATATCGCAAACTTCCTCATTGAAATGCTCAGACTTCCTCATGCCGACAAAGTCGTCTTTTAGAAGTTTCATATTTGGACTGCCGTCTGGACATCGAAAGTTTGAGCCCCAAAAGATTTTTTGGGGTCGTCTGATCTTAAAACAAGATCAGACGATGCTTTGTTTCATCAGATGCACGGCTCAGACGGAAACGGACCCTTGCAAACGTCTCAAGCGAGTGGTTGAGCTGTGGTTTCTTCTCTGATGCTGTAAAGTCAGCCACGAACAAACCTTTTTCCCTCCCCTCAAGCTGTTTCTTAGCAGAGCTATTTTTGAACTCAAGTGGGTGTTCAAAATCAACACATCACCTAATGGCCTTCTTAAAGTTTAGAGTTATCCTGTGGTAAAGAATGAATAGATACTAACGCCCTGAAGATCAGAGGTGTTGATATCTGACCTCTCAGTGCAAACAGTAACAAAGTACATTTACTTCAGTTCTCTACTGAAGTATATCTTTACTTTTACTTGAGTATTTATTTTCACTCCTCTACATTTCAAAGACAAATATTGTTCTTTTGACCCCACTATGTTTCTAGGACACTTGACATTACGTGTTCTCTGTGGTTAGCTTTATAGCTAGCTAAAACAAGGTGTTTTTGATTTTCTTTACTGAAATGCAACTGACCTTGAGCTGTTTTCTGACCACCAATATAATAAATTAGAAGACAACAACAACGAGGACGGTTGGAGAAAATCAAACCAAAGCTAGTAAAACATAGCTGTAATTTTAAAAAAGTATTTTCATGCTTTTTACAGGTGGTATATTTTGTAGCCGAGTGGGTCTACATGCCAATTCATCAATTCATCAAGTTACAAGATTCTGTAAAAGCACTCATGAAACAACATGTACTCAAATTTGAAAGTATGAATTAGATCATTTTGAACACTGCCAGTACTTTTGAATACTTAAGTATTTTCAAAAGTAAGTACTTCAGTACTTTAGCTTGAGTAAACTTTTGACCAAGCAATTTTTACTGATAATCGAGTAAAATTTGACCATGAGTAGTATTTACTACTATTTTGTCCGTCATTACTGACCTGTAATGTTTTTGCACCTTATTACTCTACCGGTCCTCTGACTTAAGAAGGTCACAGTTAGATGACCGCTAATGCAATGGTCCCTTCTAATCCACCTTTGTGACACTTTCTGCTTTAGATTCAGGTCATCGCCCTATCGGCCCACCACGGAGCAGCGGCCAAGTGACACACTTTCTCCCGCAGAGAACAGTTGTGTAATTATCAAAAGTCGGTGCTGCCCTCTAGTGGCAAATTGCATATTTATCCTCATTTTAAAGAAGTCAGATCAACGTTTGCAGTCGGGTAGTGTCTCCCTTGGCTTCTCTCGGCCTGAGCTAGAGATATCCTGAGGATGTCTTCAAGTTTCTGTCGCAATGTGCCTGAGGCCTCGCCAGGCCACTTGTGAAACTCAGTTGGACCGTAATAATCGGCTTGAGGGGTCATAAAGTTCAAACTTTCCCCTCATCGCTTCCTCTTCCCTGACCAGGGCCATTACGGAGGCTTATGGGGATTAGGTGTCCAGAGACGGGGCAAGAGGGTGTGGCCCTTGAGTCAGGAGAGAAGCAGTCTGACTGGGCCACAATAAAACACACTAGATACTGATATCTCTCAACCGGTGGTGTCCAAGTTTTTTTTTTTAGGCAAAACTGGCAAATTTAAGCTAGTGGTGGGCCGCAAAATTAAAAATTAAAAATTAAAAAAAGAAAGTTAATTGTTAAGTTCAACAGTAAATCAATTTTTAATTAAATATGTATATAATTAAAGATCTAAAACATAAAAATAGCTTTGAACTGTTGCCCTTATTAAAAGAAAAAACAGAGAATTTCCAAATGTTCTGGGTCATCACTTGTTTTCTATTTTGTTGGTCAAATTTTTACAGTTCTTGACCTGTGGTCAGGGAGCCAAACTAAATCCTGTCAAGGACCAGAGATGATTGAAGTCAAACTTGAACTTTTATAGGTTTGGAGCAAATTGTATTGTGTGTCTGTAGTGAAACATGGTGGTGGAAGCATTATGCTATGGGGATGATTGTTTTCACCAAGGACAGATAAACTGGATGATATCAAGTGAATGTTATTTGCATAGCACATATCAGCAACAAGTGCTTTACATGTCAAAAACACAACACAATAACGAGTTATGAAAAAAGCAACAAACATTATATTGTGTCAAATACCATAGCCAAGAATCATTTTCATACGTATTAATCAGTGTGTTCCACTTATTATTAGCCAGAGGCAACTTGAAACATTGTTAGCCTTGATTTAAAAGAATTCAGCATTTCATCAGTTTTGCAGTTTTCTGGAAGTTTATTCCAGGTTGTTGGCACATAAAACCTGAATGCCGCTTGGGAAGATGGCTGGAGTTAAGAGTAGGATCGCTGTGGAAGAAAACTTTTTACAAGTTCCAACAAACCTGAGACTGCAGCAGAGCTTCACATTACAGCAGCGAAACAACGATGAAGAAAATTTTTTTTAATCATGTTAAAAAAAGTGATGTATAAAGTATTTTTATTTTCCTGTATCTCATGTAATGCAGGTAGAAATCTCAACTGTGTTCACAAAAGAAACCCTTTTGTTTTAAGCACTTTGTTGCTGAACATGTGCTATATAAATAAAACAACCTTTACCTTTACTTTTACCTTTAATTGTGATCATTAGTTTCTCTGCTCGGTTTAGCACCTTAACTGAGCCGACATCGTTTAGCTCAGCATATTCCCATCAGTATACAGTGTTTGAATTGGCTTCGGTCTTGACCTGGTACCAGATTTTGTGGCCAGAACCTTTGACCACAGGGACACAGTACTACAAGCGCACTGCTACTGTACACGCTGCTGCAGCCCGGTCCATGTGAAGAGACAGACAAGCGTAGTCATGAATAAGTCATTCAGTTCTAAAGCCACACATCCCGGGTCAGATGATCCATCACTGCTCATCTCGTGTCCTGACATCCAGAAGCAGAAAACACTTGGGTGAGCCACACTGCGAGTCTTTGTCTCTGCTCTGTTTATCTGTATGTGAAGCATCATTTGGTTTTTGTACCGACGGAGCTGGGTAATTCTGAGACTTCTGACAAACGCCTTAACAGACTGGTTTTACTTGACAGCTGTTTAACTGTGGATTACGTAATCTGTGTCAGCGATAAAGAGCTGATAAAAATGAGAAAAATCTGGTGTGGTATGAATTGACGTGTGGCCGGTATGAAACATCCCGAACAGGAAAACTCAGTGTTGGACATGGAAAGGTTTCGTACAACTCCAATGATAACTACAAACTTTATATACTTTTAGAGGTTCTTAAGTATTAAGAACTTTGATTTTTGTCAAAATTTCATGCTGTCAGAAATTAGATATCATATTGTTTGAATGAAAGAAGCTCTTTAGAGAAGTTGAGGTAAATCAGATGAGATGAGTAACCACCATTTCCTTTAAATGTCAACAGGTGAGTAAATTCCGTGTTACTAATATTTCCATCATGTCAGCCTGAAGGGAACCACACACCTCACCACCCTACCAGTCCGGCCTGTATTCCCTGAAAGAGGTGCAGACTGAAAGGAATGTGAAAGAAAAAAGGCACTTTGCTTCCTGAAGACAGAACATCGAAGATAACATATGCAACCTACTTAAAGCAGTACAACCTAGCAATCTAACTTATTATATTGTCTAAAGACAGCCGTATAAACTTAAAGGGATACTTTTTTTTAGCGGTCAAAATCATGAGAAGCATTCCAATCCTGTAATAGGTGCCGAGTGCTGAGTGACTCGTGATCAATTTGCATTGCAAAGCGGGAGGAAATCATGCAGTTTTCTTGAGTCAACCAGAAGCTTGTATTAATAGGAGCGTCGTTTCCTTTCACCCGGGAACCTGTTTCCAGGAACCGACCTGTTAGCCGTGAGCGCGGCCTTTAGGTTAGTGCATGGGCTAATGACCAGATGCCAGGGCTCAGACGGCGTGCCGCTGCATTCCTCTCATACCGTGCATACCTTTCAGCTGAGTGTCACGGAGGACGTTACTGTCAAACAGGCCACTGGTATCTGCTCTGCAGACTAAACACTCCACAGAGCCTGTTTTACTGCATGCTAATTCACGAAACCACCCTGTCTGCCTCCGCCTGTGGACAAACTGGGTTATCTTTGTCGACATAACCAAATGGTCTGATAATGAAAGGAAGGGAGCAGCACTCACTACCAGCAGTAAGTGTGTGACCTTTGACCCACTCATGCTGGGCCAGGTTGCAAAAGGTCGATTTATGCTAGCTTAAAGGCGAGGGCAAAGGACGTTCTGCTGCACTCGAGTGGATGGTTTTGAAGCTTTCGTGGAACAGGAGGTCCCATGAAATTCAGTTCAATTCAGTTCTGACAAAGACATTTTTTACCAAAATAAATGGTTTTGTTTTGGTTTTAGTTCTGAATTAAAGTGCTTAAAAAATAGGTGGCGAAGTTTAGGCAAACATGCTAACTCTTTACTTGATTTTTGTTTTAGGGGGAAAGAGACTAAAAAGAAGCTGCAAATAATCTGTATTTTACCTTCAGCAAGCAACATAAAACCATTGTCCGTGAGGAGGTAAGAATTTTGTTCTCAGCGGGGTCACTAACTACTCAGTTCAGGATGAATTTAAAGGCTAATTTAACCCTAATCTCAAACAGTCATTTAGCAGTGGGAGTAAATGTTCGATCGTGATTTACACTCTCCATGTTTCCATCAACATTGTTTTGAAGAATCGCATTAAAAAAGTTGAGTGAAAATGGCAAAATTCAAAATAACTTTAAACTTTTAATTTATTTAATTTTGTTTTTTTTCCCCCCAAAATATTAAAGAAAAGTTTTTGATACTCACTTGAGCTGGTTTTCTGATCAACTGCAAAACATTTTCTTTTCTTTTAATTTAAAATTGACTTTAGTTACTTAAGGCGTACCAATATTTGTGCCACCAATTTTTATTAGCTAACCTACTATTTTCTCTCCTATTCAAATTAGTCACTGGACTTTTCTTTTCTGTTTTTCTGTGAGCAATGCTGCAGTGATTTCAACCCGGATTTAACAACAGGACCAACAAATATGGCTGACACTTTAGAAAACCTTTCAGATCAGATGAAACACAGATGGTGAAAATCTGGTCTTATGAGACCAGGACTGCTGTGAATAGTCCTGAGCTCGACTTGCTGGTTCTCCCTGTTTCTCTGAACAGAAGTAAATTCAATATTGTCTATCTAGTTTAAATTAAAAAAAATAATATGAATCTTTATAAGTGGGGTTTTGAAAATCAGTCATCAAAACAAAATAAAAACAATTCATACATGCCCCATCAGCATTTATGCAGGGATTTTGGTTTCTGGTCTGGCTTTAACTTCCGTTCAAACAAACTTAAAAGTGAAAATAAAACTAAGCAAACTATGCATTGTAAACCTGTTGAGGCGACTATCTGCAGTCTGTCAGTTTCACGCCACAGGCAGCTTTACCAGGGTTGTGAGGACAAGTTGTTTGCTTTGAGAGCGCAATCATGCCTGCAGAGCCCTGATAGCAGCCGCTTTCTGTGGACAGACTGTGACCTGGTGTCGTAATCCCCATTTTTATGCCACCACGGCCTCTCTTGCCTGTGATGTAATTAAAAGCAGCATGGCTGGTGGCATGGCCCGGCCCAAACAGACCTGCTCTCTGTCTCCTCAGAGAGGGTGGTTGTACGCTCGACAACCACCCTCTCTGCACACGCAGTGCAAAGTCAAACAAAGTGACAACGACGCTCTGTTCTCCTTTATCGTCACTGAGGATTTTCACCCACAGAACTCCAAACAGAAATGAGTCCAGACCTGGAAGACGCCTGCTGTTTGCCATGATGTTGCCCAGCAACAAACTACGATGCAAAAATTCATCATTCGCAAATTTTGCGCAGACTCGCGATTGTCAGCAATCATCGCGACGTTTCTGCAAATCTGACCAGTCACTTCAACTCGACTGAATTTTGACCGATTCAAAATTCTAATTTAACTTCCTATTTTATGATGTTTCACAACTTTGACTGAAACTTTTTGAAAACTGCAAAATCAATTATTTTAGGCTACAACGATCACAAAAAAATATCGCAACGTCCAGGAGGGACAAATTATGTCACGCTACAACAACAAGCGTCAATATACCACCCCTCTGCTACCTTCAAATGAACACGTTGTTGTGTCTGTTTCTCTGCAATTACAGCCACAAGAATTTCAGGGCATGTCTCTGCCAGCTTCGGACGCAAAGAGATCTGAATTCTTGGTGTCTTTTAAAATCAGTTTACAAGTTTGTCCCCAGATTCTTGATTGGATTAAGATTTGGGCTTCAACTGGGCCCTTCTGTCACATCATTTATTTTAAATCTAAAACATTCCGGAGTTGCCCCAGCTGTGCAGGAACGTCTGGAAAAATAAGAATATTATGAAAAAGTTTCTCATTTCATAAAGCGTAACTTTCCTTAGAGGAAAAATATTGTCTCCCACAAATAAGTTGATCAAGATGAAACACCTGCAAAGGTTTCACCAGCCTCTAAATGCTCTCTCAATCTGGGTTAGTAGGTCACACCACTGTTTCCCAACCCTGGTCCTCAAGTCTCACTGCCCTGCATGTTTTAGGTATTTCCTTGATTCAGCCCAGCTGATTTAACAGGCGTTTGCTGAACTGCAGTCAGTTGAATCAGGCACATTAAATCAGGGAGACCTCTAAAACATGAAGGCCAGTGGGCCTTCGGGACCAGGGTTGGGAAACACCGGGTTACACAATCATCAGGAAGACTGCTGACTGAACAAACGTCCAGAGGCATTGACTTTCTCCACGAGGACAGTAAGCTACAAAAGGTCTTTGCTGAAGAAACTGATTTTTCCAAGAGTTCTGTATCCAAGCATATTAATGGGAAGTTGAGGAGAAGAAAAGATTTTTTTTAATCACTGTCTTTTTATTGAGTTTTTTCTCTTTTATGCAAACAGTTTGAATACTGAATACAAAGAAATGATTATCTGACACAGACATAAAATACAGAGAACTCTCCAAACTCGCTCTGAGGTTCTCTCCCCCCCCCCCCCCCCCGCCTCCCCTATCCTTTTTTATTGCAAATGGGAGTTCCCTAGTTACAAAGTATGCAAATTCACGCAGGAAAGGGGAAACAATCATATGTAACCCCCCCATCTTCCCATAAGGCCTTAAGCGCTGGTCCTGCTCCTCCAGGTCACAACCATATGGCCTAATCAGCTTCTCCCATCAGTTTTGTCCTGCAATTCAGCTCCAGGGGTCCGGTTCCCTGTTTATTCTACCTGTTTACGACTCTTAGCACATTCCTTTTGCAGCACAAGTTTTAGAGACACACAAAAGAAACCTCAAACCTTAGACTTTAGAAACAATGATTGAATATGTATATAATAATTGTAAAAAATCTTGTTCTCAACCTAACATTCCCCCATGTTCATTCATTTTCATGAAATCACACATCTTTACACTCGAAGTAAAAATTAGACATTAGTTCTGTACCAGTCAGTCAGATGGATTACTGACTCCTCATCTTGACCCATGTCAAATTCTGAAAACTCACCCAGAACAGGATACATTTGAGTCGGCTGCTGTTCATCTGTTGAGATAGCAGTGGTTGTTAAACGATTTAGCAATGAATGGAGACCAGGAATAAAACAGCATCCACACAAAATTAGTATCGCTGCAAAAACAGCTATAGACACCAGCATAAGTAATGTAATCAATCCACATCTCCCTGAAACATTTTTCAAAAGTCTATCAAGTATTCTATCACTATGAAATCAAAAATAAATCCTGGAGTCCTGCTGCCCCTTCCTGGGTGGCTCTGCGTTTCACGCTGCCCTGTTACTAAGACAGGTGAGCAGTTGCTGGAAACCCCTCCTTAGGAGGGGGTTCTGTCCTCTTCGTCTGGATCCTCAGGTGCAGGTGGTTCTGCGGTGAGCAGTTGACACTGGCTGGCGTGAATCCAGGTGTCTTGTCCTTCGACCTTTATGGCAGTGTCAGTAGTCAGCTGGACGATATAAGGCCCCAACCAATGTTTGGACTTCGAATTCTGTCTGCGCGTGTCCTTCAGCAAAACCCAGTGGCCAGGTTTAAAAGGGTGTAGAGGTTCATCAGCCACTGGAGGATGGGCAGCTTTCACAGCCTGGTGGGACAAAGAGAGACTGTGACAGAGACTTACAATATTCTAACATGAGTTAGATTAGCAAACCAGAGAAAGAAATGTTTTGGCCGGCACGGTCTTCCATTCAGAGGCCTGTGCGGGCAGAACATTTCACAACGGCTATTTCTTTGGGAAGCAGAATAGCATCTAATAACTCTGCCACCTGTGTGGCATTGAGGATAAACCTCCCATCTGGTTTCAAAAAGGAACAATGTTTCCAAATCGCTCCAAAATCATGAACGACTCCAAACGCATATCTTGAATCTGTATAAGCTGTTAAACGTTTGCCTTTTGCCAATTTACATGCTTCTGTTAGTGCCACAAGCTCAGCTGTCTGTGCTGAAAAGTGTGGAGGAAGTCCCCAGAAGAAACAATTTCAAATTCAATCTACACGGCATAGCCCGCACAATTTATCCCAGTATCTAATCTGAAGGAGGAACCATCCACAAAGAACAGTCAAGATTAGCAAGAGGCATGTCTGTTAAGTCAGGTCGTGGTGTGCAAACAATGTCTAAACCAGAGGAGCAGTCATGTGGCTCTCCGTCCTCCTCTGTTGGCAGCAGTGTGGCTGGATTCAACACAGTACAGCGTCTAACCGTAATGTTTGGCATGTCTAGCAAAATAGATGAGTAACGAAGCCAACGTGCTGCAGAAAGGTGTGATGTTTTCTGTTCAAGCAAGATAATGGAAACAGAATGAGGAACATAAGCAAAGGACTGTAGCCTACGATATCACGCGAGGCTAAAACAGCTTTCTCTGCTGCAGCCACAGCTCGGAGACAGCCAGCAAGTCCTGCTGCGACTGAATCAAGTTTTAGAAGAATAGTAGGCAACAGGACGAAGCTTGTCGCCGTGCGATTGCAACAGAACAGATGACATAAATCCCCCCTTTTCGTCCAGCAGAGCCAAAGCAGGAGCACTAAGTAGTGCCCTTTTCAACACCTCAAATACTTCCTCATTGGCCGGTGTCCAGGCAATGATGCTGTGAGGTGTGAGGTCACGGCCATAAATCAGAGAAGAAAGTGGAGCCTCAAGATTTGAGTAGCTGGGAATGAAACTCCTACAG
Organism: Phalloptychus januarius; assembly: GCA_902982915.1. Lineage (NCBI taxonomy): Eukaryota > Metazoa > Chordata > Actinopteri > Cyprinodontiformes > Poeciliidae > Phalloptychus > Phalloptychus januarius. The sequence continues at coordinate 2,738,142 of CADWAE010000137.1, forward strand.
TAGGAAGTTATTCCCAAAAATGACATCATTTGTTTCTTTGTTCTTGGTTTCGGAATTTCAACAGGTTCACGACCTTTAATAAGTCCCACATTATATTTGTGTTTTGCCCACAAATTTCCAGGAAGTGTATCTGGATCACAATTTTCACTGGGGAGTGTCATAGAAAAGGCTGCATCATAATGAGACACCAACTGTACAGTTCTTGTACAACACAAGGTAGCATTACAAGAGTGACGATAAACCTCAAGTGTTGGAGAAAACATCACATTAGACAGAGGCATCAACTGCCAATCAGTTAGGTTTTGATAAAAACCCCAAGATCTTCCCACTCTGCATTTTTGATTTAGCTAACGCCACATAAGGAACAGAGCCAGCCATGAAAAACAACTCTTTTGTGTGTCAGTTAAAATGATTGAAGCACCCGCTGTGGTAGAATTCCAGTACAGGTCAGCTAATGCCAATTTTTCTGTAGAAACATTGTACCAAACAGATTCATAGTCATAGTCAGGACCATCAGAAATATGTGAAGTACAATGTAAATTATCAGGAGTCATAAAATCCGAGTCAGAACTAACAGCGTTTGTAACCATGGTCCACAAATGGTCAGATAATGGTCCTGCAGGAAATTTCCATTGGTATGCATACAGTGGCACCGATGGTGCCCAATGAACAGCTGTGAACTCCCTTTCTGAATCGGTGATGTCACTGGGAGTGGTTACACATACCCCATCAGGAGTTGAGCACAATGAAATAGATAAGGCACACATCAGATCTCTCCCCAACAAATTCAAAGGACACAAATTTGAAACCAAAAATGAATGTTGTACTGCGACTCCTTCACTAGTCTTGCATTTCAATGGCACAGAAAATACATTCTCTCACTGTATCCCCAGATGCTGAAACAGAATGAGTATAACGGCCACTAAGCTTAGGTGGAGGAAAGATGCAGAAGTTAATACAGAATGAGTAGCACCTGAACCGACTACAAATGAAAGTGGAAAAAAAGGAAAAAAAACAGTCACAATTAAATCAAACATAGGCATTTTCTTAAAGGCAGATGAGTCTAGATGTGCATAAGGCAATGGGTGGTAACATTTTTGCCTCTAAGTGTGTGACAGCCTGTGTAAGCAAACTATGTGGATCAGTAACCGTAGGCGCCAAATCAATTACAACAGGGTGCAGCAGTGTGTGTGTTTGTGAAACCTCACTCTCATTGTCAGCGCCCTCCTCAATCAGGTTGGTGGCTGGGCTGGAGATCCCCTCCCCCGGTCAGGCTCCTCCTTTAGGCACCTGGTTCTTCTCTGGACATTCATTCTTCCAATGCCCCCTCTTCCCACAGTTATGACACTCATCTTGGTCATAGACTTTCCAGGGACGGTCACGGCCCCTGCCACGTCCACGCTGACGTCGTCCACCTCTGCCTCTTGGTTAAAATGGAATATCACCCCGTGCACCAGAGTACAGTGACTTCATGTAGTTCAGTGTCCCGTTTTCCAGTTCTCTTCTTTTTGCGGTCCATCACCACACCATAACTGTGATGGGCATGACGTTCAATCCTTCTAATCTCATGCCGAGTCTCCATCCCACATAAGATTTTGTCTGCACACCCACTTCTGGTATAAGTCTATTCACAAAAATCATAACGGTCAGAATGAAACTGAGAGACAATCCAGAAGATGTCTCTGCACCATCAGAGACATCTTCTGGATTGCCAGTTGACCGCACAGGAACAGACTGAGTCAGGACTGCAGAAAGGTCGTGAGCTGGATGAAACAGCCCCACAGGAGATTGTGGAATGTCCATAAGTGGTACCAGGAGTGATGCACCAGGGCTATCTGTGACTCTGAGGGTGGGTGGTAATGGTCTGGAAGGGGTAGAAGGACCATCTTGGGGCACTACTGGCACCGATGCTGTGGGCCTGCGGACCGGGGGATGAGAATCCAGATCCAGATCCACCACCTGAAGGGCCTGAATCTCCGTCTGCAAAGATGCATAAGGAGAGAGGGGAGGTGAAGAAGCACTTATCCTATGTGGTGGTGGAGCAGGAACACTGGCATTATCTTTGCGTCCTGTTACTGCACCACTTAAATCTTTCCCCCCCTGCCATACTAGCACTTATCTTTTCCCTTTCTCTGCATCTTGCTTCTCCCATCCACACTTTCAAACATTCATCATGCAAGTCCTTTCTTTCCAAAATCTCTCTTAACCTGCTTTTTCCTTTTCTCTTTCTCCCACTCCACTTCAAAATTCTCCTTCAGTCGTCCCAACTGGTTCACACTCAAACTTCCCCCTTCAGGGAACCCGTATTCACTTTCCCACATTAACACACAACTTAAACATCCTTCCCCATATTTCTTCCTCATTAAATCATAAAGTGTACTACTTGGAAATGTGTCAGACTGCTGTGAACCTCAAAAGGTTCAAAATGGGAGAGACGTCTCCCATTTCAACCTTTCCAGGGAGACGTCTCTCCTCTGGCCTTCGTTCCTTAAGGTGTAGACCCACCCAATCCACCCCCCACTCCCATGTGTTAACTAGCTATGGCTGGGGGGTCGAGCCGGTGCAAAAAACCCATTGTACACGTTGGGCCCCCCAGACTGAGCATCACAGCTGCGGGAGCATACAAACATTACCCGGAACTTCCTTCATGAAAAAAAACATCCCACAGAAATAAAAAGACACAGCAGATCACCCAGCAACCAAATGGCAACAAAGCATCATCAGTTCCATCAAAGATGAAACAAGGCCAAACACAACATTTTCTATTACACATCGTCTGTGAGATGCGCTCGCATAGAGTCACAAATCAGAAGCGACGGTGATGTGTGGAAAAAACCTGCCACAGCCACGCCTTCAAACGAACGAAGCCTTTTCGTACCCCGTTGTGCGCATCCGTTCCGGTTCCCTTCTTCTCCACCGTGTGACTCACCGGGATGTCGACAGTTGGCGGCACCTCGTCCGTGTTGGTGATGTGGCTTGGCTTGGTGCGCTTGTCTACGATGTGCTTCTTGCAGTAGGACCGAAAGTTCGCCAGCTTTTCAGAATAATCCGCCGCGACCGTAGTCTTGGTCCGGATAGAAACGTTGTACCGTTTCATAAAACGCAAGCACCAAGACGGACCTCCTTGGAAATGTTCAATTTTCATTTCCGCCGCTAGCTTTACTGCTTTGTGTCGGATGGTGACAGTCGAAACTTTTCTACTCCTCGCTCTTTGCTCAACGATCCATTGCGCAAGTCTTGCCTCCAACTCTGGCCACTTCGGCTTAAATCCTCGGACACTCCGCTGAGTCTTCTTCGCCTGTCGGAGCTTGTTCTCCAGCTTCCTCCAATTGCGAACCATCGACTCGTTAATTTTATATTCTCTTGCGGCGGCTCGATTCCCATGTTTCTCGGCGTAGCTGATAGCCTTCAGTTTAAACTGAGCTTCATAAGTGTGTCTCTGCGCCATTTTCAGGGTTGTTAAAACAGCAATGCTCTGCATAAAGCACTTACCTGTTCTTTTATACACAACCCCCGCCCACACATCCCCCTTTAACGTTCTCATGGTGGTCTCTATTACGTCCGCCTTACAACACACACAAAAAATCTAAGACGCTTGTATGCGCCTTATAGTCGTGAGAATACGGTATTTTGAAATGAGTCAAGAAAGGGCCCCCAAGGGCCCCATGTTACCCACTGGTAGAGTGTTGAAGAGAGCATCTGATTCTTTCCAGTTTCAAACACCACGACATAAGGTCACATATCCTCTACTTGTGAATTGGAGGAGCAGGACCACCTGGTCACAACTGTGCGCCTCGCTAACAGTGAGCAGAATGCCAGTGCCTGTCATTTAGAGGCTGGTAAAGGGAACCCCTCACCACTGAAACCAACGGAGCCAAGAGAGGGCCCGCTGTTACCGCCACTACAGAAAACATCTGTCCCGAGCTGACCAAGAGTGGGGCAGGACCGGTACATGTGAACCACAGTGGCTACGGCAGTTTTGCATTTGTTGCAGTGAGGGGTGATTTCTGAATAGAAATGGAAATTTTTATAATGTGCTCCTCACCCCTTTTGTGCTTTAGATTGCCTGCATGATCTTATCAGGATATTGGTTAAGCTGCTCTCCTATAGACTCCTACAGGGCCATCTAACAGCAGGGTTACCATCTAGGTGTCCCGTCCCCAGCACAGAGAGGAGACGGTGTGGCTGGCCTTTTAACAACCCTCTTTCCCTAACAATAGACAAATGGACAGACCATCTGTGTTGGGCTCCACAGAATCCTTGGTACATAACAATCAGCGATTCACACCTATTGTCCAATCAAGTCTCTCTCTTCTCTGACCAAAACCTAAAAAAGGAAGCCAGATCCACTGTTGGTCAGAGCAGACTGGACAGACTCTTGTGATTCTGTATTTCTGTTCTCACCTTGCAAAGTTTTAATACATTTCTTATTTCTTCTCATCCAGACTCTCGCTAAAGTAATTTTTTTTCCACGACTCTCTATGTGAGTAGAAGAAAAAATTTGGCAGGCAAAGGCCAAATCAAGACTTTGGAGAAACTTTATAAGAAATGGACTCACAGCAAGAGCCAGTACAGACGAATCCTATTGGCTGCAAATGTCATGATCCTCATGTCAAGTCAGTTTTGAAGTAGAGACAATGGCAGAAGCGCCATTTCAGGCGCCATGTCATCTGCGGGTGTTGGTCCGCTGTGCTTTCTGAAGTTTACAGTCAACGGAGCCGTCGATCAGGAAATGGTAGATGGTTGCGGTAAAATTTCTGGCAGCTTTCTGGAATCACAGGAAGATATCCCCAGACTGAAGGACATTAGCTATGTTTCCATGCACCAAATTGTGCAATTTAACATTTGGAAAATACATTTGCTTAACGGAAAATGCCCATTTTGAAAAAGGTTTGGCGCTAGGGTGAGCAAAAATAGTGTATTTTGCAAAACTGGGGAAAAAAACAGTTCTTTTTTCTTTTTGCATCACACGAGTCACATAATCAACAACCAAATTTAGCTTTTTCACAAACCACAAAAAAGACGACAGGAAGAAGTTATAGGACGACAATGCTGCTTGTTTCTTAAATGACTTATCATGTGAACAGGCTTATTTAAATGTGTTTTTAATTGCATTTCTTATTTAGTGGAGACAACGCAATTGCAAAATTGTGGGGTTTTTTTTACATTAACGGAATATTAATTTTTGTGCAGATTTGTAATGGAAACATCGCTATGGACTTTCCATGGATCTATGCTAGTGATCAAACAGAAACCATCTCCTTTAGATCCTGCTGGAATAAACTATTTTGAATAAAAACAGAAGATCACACATTTCCCCCTTATCCCGGCTTTGTTACACAAGTCTAGAAAGAACGTGTCGTACCCTAAATAGCCGTGGTCCCGCTATAGAAAGAACTCAGTGACCTGTGCAAGAATTTGCAGCGAGTGAAAGAAAGAAAGAAAAAGCTTTGCTGCTGCTCATCTGACTGACACACAATGAAAATAACTGGAACTAAGTGGGTCAAACAAATGTCACGAAAACCACTTAAGTGAAAAATAGAAGGGGCCCAAAAAGGAAAACCAAGAAAACCGTCCAGGATAGGAGATGCATTTTAGCACTGTCTTTTATGATTTATAAGTTGTCGTTTTTTAATGAAGGGTGGCGTTAGCAGCACTGTTGCCTTGTAGCAGGTGTTGGGTTCAAACCCTGGCATGTTCTCCCCGGGTACTCCAGCTTCCTCCCACAGTCAAGAAACATGACTGTTAGGATAATTGACCTCTCTAGATTGTCCTAAGATCCGAATGTGTTAGTGTGTATATGTGTGTGTGTGTGTGTGTGGATGATTGTGTGTCCTGTGTCTCTCTGTGTTACCTGGTGATGAACTGGCAACTTGCCCAATGGCTGCTGGAGACAGACTGCAGGTCCTGATACCCTCCATGGACAAGTGAGTAAAGACAATGACTGGGGGTTTAAATGAAGACATTGGTTTGATCACGGTAGATCGAACCAATGACATGCTTTACCAGTTTTAGAAGTTGCAGTTTAAGCATCTTCAACAACAATCATCTCCAAGACAGGCGACTGTATTCTGGAGTCTGCTTTAGAACACAATCTCAGTGAGATATTGCAAGTTCTATTTTTGTTCTGGGCTTGTAGCTACTAATTTCTGAGCTTCCACTGAACATGTTTCAGCCTGAATACATGAACTGTACCCACTCTCCAGAATTTCAGAAATACTTTATAGATCTCAAAGGGAAACACATTTTGTAGGAACTCATATCATCTAAGAATCTTCAACGAGTTGATGCGGATGGTCATGCTGTGGGCTGGTAGGTAGTCAGTCATGGGACAAATCTGAGGAGGCCTCTGACTGAAGAAGCTGCTGCTGTCTGACAGTCACATGAGTGTCATACATGACTGCCAAGATGTGCTCAATATTCAGTGATGGAGATGATGTTTCACCGTAGCATGCTATGACACCATCAGTTGTAGGCAACACTGTTAATCCACCTCATTTGCTTTTGCAGCTATTGATTAGAAAGTCCAGAATCTGATGGGGAGGGTTAAGTTTCCATCCCCTGCGATGATTTTGCTCCAATTAGTTTCTCCAAAATCTCTTAAAACAATTGTCTGATGCCAGTTGACGCTGTTTGTGCTCTTCTGCTGCAATTGATAAAAAAGGTTTTCACTTCAAGTTTTTCCTGTCTTCCTAACTACTACATTCTCATCGCAGATTGAAAATGGTGGCTGAGATGTCAAAGTGTACCCAATCAACAACTGCAGCCTGCTGCCGATGAAATTGCCTGCTCGTAATACCTGGCTCAGTCCCGCTTGACCTATGCCTGAGGTGATTCCAAAGAAAGGGGAAGAACTGCATCATGTCTGCAAACGGAGACGAATCTGGTCAGGGTTGACTAGGGGAGAACAGGTTAAAGCCATACCCATGGAGAAGAAACGGTGGGAAACTATTCAAAAATTCTGCAGTGGAGTTGAACTGAGTCAAGGTTGGACTCCACTGTGCCGTGCAAAGCGCATATACTAAAAAAACTGTCTGTTTTGACTCCAAATTGCAAATTACAGACCGAAAAGTTTAAAAATTCTGACTTTTATCAGACAGGTAGCCATAGAATCATCCACTCTTCAACCACTGACTATTGTAATGCAATACATATTTATAGTATATTGTTCAACTGAGCCTTCAGTGCAATGCAGAACTACACCAATTCCCCTTTTCTTTCTAATCTGGCTTGCAGTGAAACCTCTTTTACAAGATGCAGCATGATCCCAGCAACACGTTCCGGTAAATGAGAATGAGGAGATTGCAAACAATCAGGGGAATATACGGACATTTACAGGTTCGTGGCAGCTGAGTTTGTTTTTATTATCGTATATCTGATTGGCCTACAATAATGGCTGACAGAATAAAAGCTGACTGCCAGCAAAAACATTGCATAACTGCAAGCAGAAGAGGGAAAAAAATATCCTGTAGTCAGACAGGCAGCAGTGAAGGTCTGTGTGAAGAACATGCATGCAGTTGGGCAGCAACACAGACTGAAACCAGACTGTGGTAAACAGGTCTGGAGATAATAAAGAGGAACTAAAGTCATATGGATTTGATGAAGGCGTGGATTAGATTGTCCCTCAACGATCCCTATTGGTCCCTTTGATTAATGCAACAAGCTGTGATTGGTCTCTGCACAGGCAACTATTTAAATTCTCTAAAAGGATTAGTGTGAGAAGAGTGTCAGCTCAAGAGCCAAGAATCACTTGCTGCTCTTGTGGCTTTAGTGAATGCCGACACGTGACTGGATGCTGATGACGATATCAATGATGCTCATGATGATGATGATTAACAGGTTTCATGAGAACAGTCACATTATCTGGATAAGCTCTGATTATCTGCAATTGTCTAAGATAAACCAAATGCAACAAAAAAATAATAATTCCAAGCCATACCTGTCAGGTCACGACACATGCAAAGAGTGTCTGCTACCTTTGCAGGCACCTTTAGTAGAAAACTATGTGAAAACCTTCATATATTTCTCTCTTTAGTGAAATAGCATTGCAATTGTCTTCCTATGCAGCTCCACTCAATTCTAATCTCACTTTAAAAACTCAGTCTGGGTTTTCTCCCATTCACTTGAATTTCTACATTGGCAGAATTTCTACACGCCAGTTAGCTAGCAGAAGGAGAAGCTGTGAACAAGGTGCCTTTCTGTGCTTTTTAAAAAAAAATTGCAGGCTGCCTGTAGTTTAGCAATGGCAGCAAAGGAAGTGAACAAAGCCATTCAGTCAGTGTTGGCCACACATCCAAATATTGAATTAACATCGACAGCAGCATCGTTCGGATCTGTACATTTCTACAGCACAGACAATTTCCAGTTAGCTTGAACTGTTGCGTTATAGGCAAATGTTAGCGGTTGGGTAGCATAATAAACTTCAACAGAGTCCATGCCTTCAGGAAGCCATCGTTTCTCACTAGCCTAGGGTCCAGACCTAGGCTAGGGCTAATACCATTAGCTAATTTTGAAAAATCCCACCTTCAATTTGATTTCTTTCAACTTACTTTTTTAACCAGCAACATGGGAACAAATAAGTCTTTACAAATTCCAGGTGGTTCAGTTATTGGGTTGATTTTTGATTCTTCAAATCAAGCTGGGTAGCAAAAGAGGGAGGTGAAGAAAATATCCAAATACAATGGTCGTATGGTAAACAGTTCTACTTCACACCACTGGACATATCTCCAGAAATAAAGATGTTTGTCTCTGTGTGCATTTGCAAACTGCAATCTGTCTTTTAAATTCTCCTTTAGGAGTACCGGCTTCCTCCTACCTGAGCGGCCTTTCAAGCCATGACTGTACAGGACATGTTTCACTCTGGATAATGTCCTACTAGCTCCCTCATTATTTAAAGAATTAGAAATCATTCAGTATGCAAACATTAATAAATAACGATATATTCTTTCACTGATTATTGTGGCATCTAGAAAAATAGAAATAATGTTGGTAATTCTTGCTGACCTAAAACAAGAGAAGGTTGGTCTGATTAAACGGTGAAATTAAAAAAGTGTCTTTTAATTCAGTGTCTGTAAGCTTCTGGTTTCAAATTCAGTTTCAACAAACACAACTTGAAATGTAAGAAGCATTTCCTCAAACAAGCTGCCAATACAGACATCATTGTGATCTTGTTTTGTTAGGAGTGAAAAAATCTGCCCTCATGCCTTTAAACCATCTTCCTGAAAGAGGATTATAAGGAATCTTATAACTGTGCCAGATGCTCTAAATCGACTTTCAATCAACGGTGCCGAAGGAGGAAGCTGTCAGGGTATAAAGCTCAGAGCAAAAATGCTAAATCGCGGCCTGCAGCCCCAAGCTGAGACGAGATCTTATCAGTATCAGGGAAGACAGAAACTTGACGAGGCAGAACGATTCCAATAATGATTAGGATGATTCATAAAAGGACACACAGGATATTGACCGTGGCGACTGCGACTGCGACTGACACGCTTCCACTTGGCTTTGCGTCTGTAAGGTCAGCAGGCCGTTGAGTGGCTTTGTTCCAGTTCCAGATAAAATCAAAAGCTTATCTGTTAAAAGGCCCTGAGGGCTCCTCTGAACTGCTGCTAACTACACACAAAAGCTCTGCTATTCATCAGCAGTGTCTCATGCACACACATGTAGATCCTGATTTTACTCCTCAAACTCCTTTCCAGAACCCCCGCTGTTTTCTGGCTATTAGCATAACGATGAGGCAGTGTTTTTTATGCGGTCTGGACAGTGGTGCAGGCAGCTGGGCAATAGGCTACAACTTATGTAACGCTACAGGCAGTGACCCCTGTGATTAGGACTCACATTACACATCTTTGATTTATGAAAGAGGGTCAGCGTCTGGAGAATCCCCCAACACAAACTGACATTTTTTATTTGTTTAGAAATTTTTTTTAGATTTTATTGAATATATTTAGGCTTGTACATTGCGCTAGTTCCTTAGCAACACTGTTTCACAAAGTAACTTTACCTGTTGATATACACATGCTTTTTGTTGTTCTTATCTAAAAAAAAAGTAAAAAAATAAATAAAAAAAGAGAACGGATATAAAAAAACCTCACACCCATGCTAACGTGTCAGCTTTTGTGATACACTGAAATGGGCAATCTGACATATATTCTGAACTATTTAAATGCAAAACTAAATATTTTGATGGAGGTAAAATTGTAAAAAGCTGCAGAAATCTGGTTGTGTAAGAGTGTACAGACATTCCAACTGATACTTTAGGATATGTTAAACGTAAGGCTTGGGGGCCAAATCTGGCCAGCCAACAAGTTTTTTATGAGGCCCTGTCAGCGAGATTTATACCAACTTATTAGGTGACCTGGATGCAGTTGGTTGCATAAGATTTTATTTAGGAATTTCATAGGGAAGGGGGCTGAAAGAAACAAATGCCAACAAATTTGAAAAAAAAACCCCTCAAAAAAACAACAACAGCAACAAACAAACATTAAATTAAAAAATATTACGTTTCTTCCTCTAAGGTGCTACTTCGTCTACCACTAATTCTATTAGAATATATTGAGGCTGAAAAATCTTAAGGGTATCAATACTTTTACAGGTTGCTTTCAATATTGTCAAATGTAGATAAAATAAATTCACAGGCTAAAATCCAATTGTAAATTTGTGAATATCAACATTGGTCACAATGACTGAAGTATTTACTTTACAGCTCAACTTCTGCATTCAGTATTGCTCAACGCCTTTCAATTTCTCTTTGTGTGAGAGCAAACTGTGGGAGTACTAGTTGGACTTCTGATGCAATACTCTAGGCGGAGGAATCAAACCTACCGCAGCGGGACGGTAGAGGTTTGCCCTGTTGCCTAGATACGAACGCGGAGGGTGGCGCATTCAATAGTCGTATGTGAATGAAACTGGTTCGTTGACGGTGGACATTGTGGTTCCGCTTATCCCCCTGTCATCGACAAATGACCTTCCTGGACGGGAGCCCGAATGTCGCCGGTTTCGCTAGCGCTCTGGTGAAGAAGCGCTAGGTGAGAAAACAGCGCCATTTCTGTCGGCGTCCATGATACGCGCTGCTACCGCAGCAGATTCCAGAGCTCGAGCTCGGAACGGCAGCGGGAGAGAACTAGCCGCTCCCCTTTCGCTGCTTCTTTACTTCAGGCCACGGCAGGTGAGTAAACCGTCTCCGGTGGTGTTCTTTACATGTTGAGCTTCTCTTGCTCCTGCTTGGCGAATAATGTTAAGTTTGTTAACTCCTTCGCCTTAGGACGATATGGCGCACATTTGTTCAGGGAAAAAACGTCTGACGGTCCTCTGGTACGGTGCAGCCGCTGTTCCTCCCCCTCGGTCACAACAACAAGCGTAGCTATGTGAAAGCTAACGTTAGCTTTCAAATGGTTCCAGTCTCTTTAGACGCATTTACTTCTATTGTTGACATTTAGATATTTAAAGCCCGGTTCTTTTCGGCTGCAAATTCGGCCTAATATTTGACGTATTTGTGTTTGTCGTCATTTTAATGGGAAGCCGTAAAAGCAGTATAACGCCACCACTGAGCGCAACCTCCCTTCACCTGCCGGTAACAAAGTGTTCTGTTTTTAATGGCAGGCATAAGGCAACAGCGTCATGCACCGCAAACGCCTCAAAGTATTCTGACGTTAAATATATACCATGCCATATGATTAAAAGAGAGATAAGTTTGTGACAGAATGCGTGGAGTTATAAGTAGCTAAGTTGGCTAACATGAGCTAAAGGTCGGTGGTCCAGCTAACCTTGCGGTTTGACTGCAAAGCGACGTAAATATCGCCATTTAATAACAGAAGAAGTCACTATCGCCGTGTGTTTGTTAAATAGCTATGCTGTTACCTAATGTTATTCCACGCAGTTGCGGAGCTTGCCTTAATAACAGCGGAGTATTTTTTGCTACAAACTGCCGGTATGTAACGCCATGTACAGCTGAAACCTTTTAAAAATTATTATTATTGTAGTGTTATTTCTTCTTGGCTTCTCATGCTTTACACGTTTGTTTGCGAAAACTTGTAAATTACAAAGTGTCTTGGGGAAGATTTTATTCTAATTAAGTGCATGTGGTATACAGAGAACGGTCGTAAGGGTAAGTTTGACTTGCTGAATGAAGTTAGTATGTTGACAGCGCAGACAAAACCTGGCAGCCGGGGCTAATGCGCGTACTAGAGAACTGCTGGCTTCTAGACAACGGTCAGCCATATTTAGAAACGGCCGTACCGGCCGGGCTCGTTAACCTCTCAGCTGTTCTCCCTCAGTATGCCTCTGACTCAGTGTTATTGTGCATAAGGGTGCGGATCGCTCAAGTCGTGTGGCAGCGCACAGCAAAGCTCCTTATCTTGCCCTTTTGACGTCTTCGAAGGGTGACTCTGTAAATGCCACCGCTGAATGACGCCCGGATCAGCCAATCAAATCTCCACAGCCTCCATTTGCTTGTCACGTCGTCGGTGTCCGAACCCACAGTTTCACCCTCTGAAACGCATGCTTTCTGTATTCCCTGCCCACTTCCACCCGGTTCTCTTCCCTCCCAGCTGTCAAAAGTGGCTCACACCGGCGGCGGCTGTCCAGGACAACGCGTTTTGCCAGGCTCTTTACTGTGTTTGAAAATTGAAATAAGTTGAAGTGAATGTGTTCGAGGATTCTTCTTCTTATTTTTTACTTGAAGTCATGAATTTAAAAGCAAACCTCGCTGGGAGTAAGCACACTAGCCTGTGCTTACTCGAAAATGAAGACAGTTCCAGCGAGGTTTGTTTTTAACATTTAACATTATTTACCCACAAGTTATATTATAATCAAGAATTACTTCTAACTTGACTCAGATCATTTTACATACGTTATTACTGTCATAATAATGGTCTCTGTAGCATTAATTTGTTATTTTAGCTGGATATAATTACCCTTGCCGATTATGCACTAGTTACAGTTCTGATTGTTTTTTTGCCTTCTTTTACATTTCTGATTGTTTTTTTTTAGTTTGATGAGCCAATTCTGATTTTATCAGAGTTCATATTTTAAAGTACTAATAAAGAAGACACTAGAGGAGCCTTGGCCCGGCCCTATAATCACTTGCATCTAACCGTGAAGATGTATTCTCGATACTTGAATATTTTGAGATGCAAACATGCTGGGTTTTCCTTATTATGCATAAAAACTCACACAGACTGGTTTTGTGTTCCAGATCGTGCCGGTGCAGTAAGACCCAGTCCCACCATGGACCGCTCTGCCTGAGACAGAAACACGTCTTGTGTTTTGCTCAGCGGCCGGGAGCTTTGAACAGCCATGCCTCGCCAGTAAACTCACCTTTGCTTTTTTCTTTTTGTTTCTTTTTTTTTTTGCTTAAAGCAATAAAAAAAAAACAAAAAACATCCTACATGCCTCCCCATGTAGAACCCCTTAAGTACATGCTGCTGGAGTGACGTCCCACCCCCACCTCATCGCCCACATCGGCTCTGCCTCGTCCCTTTTTGCCTTCGCAAGCTTCCTGCCATGAGGCTGCTCTGCCTGAAGATGGCCTACACCTGAGGGCCCATGCGTCCCATGAGCACCGATTCAGACGGTCCCGCTCCTCCTGAGAACCTCTCTTGCCCCTTCCCCCTGCCCGCTTCTGAGATGTCCTTGCTCCAGTCGCTGGGGCCAGTGCAGAGCTGGCTCGGCCAGGAGCTCGAGAAGTGTGGGATCGACGCCATGATCTACACCCGCTACGTCCTGAGCCTTCTCCTGCACGACAGCTACGACTACGACCTGCAGGACCAGGTGGGCTCTCGTCCGACCAAAGAAGAGAAACCCTTAAAGTCGTTGTTTCTGTTTTTGACTTGTCACATCAGCGATTTTTGTTTGTTCTTTTTTTGTTTTTGTTTTTTTCTAGGAGAATGACATCTTCCTGGGATGGGAGAAAGGAGCCGGGAAGAAGTGGGGCAAGGGCAAGAAGAAAGGAGGGACCGACCTGAGTCTAGAGGAGATAAAGAAGCAAGCCGCCGTGCAATGCCTTCGCTCCGCATCTGATGAAGTAAGCTATGTTCTACGCAGCAGTTAAAATCCTGTGGTTATCAGCTGCTGTTGGTCAGCTTGGGTGTTTAGTTTCTGAAATGTTTGAAATAATCTCTAATCTTGGTTGAGGGGGATCCACTCTGTCTAGCAATGACCTAACCCTCAAATAAAAACTGTGCTTTGTATGTTTTCAAGTGTTCACATTTGTATGTTTTCAAGTGTTCACATTTGTATGTTTTCAAGTGTTCACATCCCCTTAACATTTTCATATTTTATTATGTTATAAAAATGGACCAAAAGAAAATGGCGTGTAGTTGTGCAGTGGAAGGAAGCTTTCAGTTTTTTAGTAAAAAACAAAAAAACAGCAGACCTATATGGGTGTGCTTTATTATTTTACTCTGTTTACTCTGATGAAAAAAATCCATAGCAACCTTCAAAGCTCAAACACTATATAAGCAGTCGATCTTTAGTGTGACGTGAAGTCAGTTTGGGTTCAGACATGCTTTGTTGGAGAACATTGATTAACAAATAGCAAAATAACGACCAAGGAAGCGAACAGGAGAAGTGTAGGGTTAGTGTAAAACGGGTCTGCAACCTTTCCCACCGCTGCTACAAAATAAAACTTGCCTAGAGCTGCAGAAGTTTTCTGTACATGTGCTACATAAACATTTTGACTTTAAACTAAAATTTATTTCTGATTTTAGACTAAAATTAACTAACTGTTACAAGAGAGGAGAAAAACAATTTTGTAGCACGATGTGAGCCTTTTCCTTCAATATGGATAATAAAGAAAGATATGTAGCAAAGTTTGAAGCTAGTTACTTTTAAAAGTTTGCCGTAGATATTAAAAGCAGGTTTAGATCTTGAAATGACAATTTCTTATTGTATCCATAATTAAAAAGTATAATTTTTTTTGTTTTTGTAAGAGTCACAGTGAAGGGGCCAAAAATGATTTTAAAAAAGTAGCTAAAAATAAATAATAAGAAATATTCTAAAAACATAATTTAAGTAATAATAAAAAAATGCTGCTGAAGTATTTAAGCTGAGTATGAATGAGAGCTTTACAGATTTCTCTGTTAAATAAACATAAATCATAAATATTCCCGCCCCGCCTCAAGATGATGCAGTTTTTGTGTTGATTCCACATAAAGTTCACTCTGGTCTCTGTTAAGACTCAGACAAAAACGCCCCAAAATTTGAAATGAACAAGTTTGCTAGGGACTGTAAACGTGTAAAACTCGACTATATTGGTCGTTATTATTGAGGGGAAGTCAGGCAGATGTTAATTGCATGAGTCACAGCAGGGAAGCCAGAGCATTGAAATAGGGAAGATCTGGACTGAAAATGCATCGTCACCTTATTTGGCCGGGTGGCTGTAGCTTTTCTCATCAGCAGGGTCACCAAGCGTAAAGCCACGCTGTCCTGTGTTTTATAATTAATGAAAACCAGAAGGAGCAGAAGAAAACATGTGGCCAACCCGGCAGAAAAATGCACATTTGTTTCAGTGTAAAAAGGAAACAGAAATATTGTTTTCTTCCATGACCAAACGGCGGTTTGCTTTAGTCGATGCAACATGAAAAGCTGGAGAGGAAGCTCTGCAACACGGGAGCAGAGTCATGCTCCTCTCTGGGGGCCGGACTCTGTGCTCTGTTTTCTTAAGCAGCGAGCGCTGCATGTGATTGCAGCAAAGCTGGACGGCTGTCAGCTGACCGGCATTAGCAGCTATGCAGGAGGAAAAGCAACACTTTCTTTTTCGGACCAGACCGGAGCGCAGCAGGAATCGGTCGGGTTAGAAACGAGAGCAGCTGCTTTGTGGTTTTTCTTGATTACAAACCCTGAGTTTGTATATGAAGTAATTCACGTTGTGTCGTTTAATTTAAGAAGGCAGTAAATTATAAGGATGTGTTTTCAGTAAATGTTAGCTGCTGAAAGCAGTGCATGCTGCTTGCAGCAGAACAGTGAGGATATGTGCCCGCCTGTTAAATGAACATGCCTAAAGTGTCACAAATCAGCTGGCTGCAGCCGTAGCCTCTGGCCTTTCATTACTCTGTTAGTAGAAGCATTCTTTCTTCATCTCATCTGATTAGACTGAAAAAACAAGCTAATTGGCCTTTCTATGCTGAATGTAGAGTACTCACATTTCAATCTCAGTACTGAGGCTAAGAAAAATAATCAATACTGTTTTTGATATCGCTGCAACATTTCATGAAGGCACATACTTCTTTCTAGTTAAGAGGAAAAAAAACATTTAATTACAATATGAGCATATTTTAACCTTCTTATTTGGGGAAAAGCTGACTGCTGCAGCATTGCTGTGGGAGGGGAGGAAAATGCAATAATTTAATAAATGCAAACAGGTTCGTTTGCAACTATTTTGATTATTTCATTTCTTTTTTCATTTTGATTATATTGAGATACAGATTATTTTTGAGAACTCTGGTGTAAGCCTGTCACAGTAAAAGCAAATAGATCAATTAATTACATAATGAATTAAAATTAGCTTAATTTTACCCAGTCTTGGAAAAGTCTATAGGTCTACCCTATTTTATTTTCTGGAGCATGTCTTTAATAGTTGAGATGTGGCAAATTTGACCATATATTTATACACAGTATGCAGTATGTAACAGAAACATAGCATTTAGTTTCAGTAACTACATACTTTTAGTTGGTTACCTGGAAAGATTTGCATTTCAAATATTCCTCTTGTTTTTGTCTTCTGTGCAGAACTCTGGAATTGAGAGCCTGGTTGAAGAGCTTTGCTCTAAACTTAAGGACATCCAAAACAAACAGAAAGGTTTGAAACTATTATTTTTCTCCTGTTCAGCTGTCTTTGCTGTTGTCTTGATAAAGAAAAAGCCACAAATGCCAACCTTACTAAGATGTTTTGTTGTTTTTGAATCATTTTTCAGAAGAGAAACGCATTCAAAAGAAATCGGATGGCTGTCAGTCACCAGAACGCGCAGATTCGCCTTCTTCTAAGGACCAGGTGGAAATGTAAGTTTGAAGTCTGGTTGTAATTTATTTTTACTTTTTTACATAAGTTAAATCTTCATAAACAGCAGATTTATGCAGTGAATACAGTCGATGCATTGTCCATATCTGTGCTTTATTGCATTTTCTCATATTGACATTCTGAATTTCTGACAGATAAAAACTGAATTCCTAAACGGTTTTTTGCCATCGTCTCTTTTTGAGTGAATAAGGAAATCTGGATGCTGAATAGATTTTTGAACTTGCTTTGGATCTTCTCTACGAAATCCTTTAAAATAGATTTGATCTTGAACTCGTATGTCAGCATATGTTATACAACTGTAGAGTTGCAGCTGATCTGATTCAATGTTAAAGTCTCATAAAAAAACAAGTTGCTTTTGAAAGACAATAAAGCATGGTTAATTTGGCAAAAATGTTTAGGCAAATATAATTTTTTAACATTGCTTTTCATAAGTAGAGCATTATCTTGATAGTTGTGCATTTTCTTGTAGTTTAATTTAACTTGTTCGGCTTTGAGGTCTTCTATTATCCTTTTTATAGTTTGTCACAAGTAAAAAAAAAAGCTACTCTGATTTCAATTAAATCTCCCTTTCTTTATTTTTTTGGTGTGACTGCAGGTATTATGAAGCCTTTCCTCCTTTGTCAGAGAAACCTGTTTGTCTCCAAGAGATCATGACGGTGTGGAACAAGGCCAAGGCCTGCACATACTCCAGTTCATCATCCTCTGCAGCTCCACAGACCAGCACAGACACCTCTTCCCCCAAAGACTGCAACAGTGACGGTGAGGCTGCAAAAGAGCGACACCTCGAGGCGTGTGGTACCATCCCCACTGTGACCAGCGAGAGAGGCCAGCAACGACGAAGCAAGAAAGAGAAGGAAAACCGTTGCCATGGTGGCGCAGCAGCGGAGGAGAAGACCGTCAGCCACTCTAAGAGACAGATCAGACACAGATCTGAGGGCAAATATCGACCCAGATCCTGGTCTTCTGGTTCAAGTGAGGCAGGGTCAAGCTCCAGCGGGAACCAGCGTGACACAAAGTCATCCAGAAGCAAAACAGTTAGAGTAAGGCACAAATCCAGGGAGGCTGCAAAGAACAAGAGGACACGCAACAACGGGCAGGTGAAGCTGCAGATGAAGGTGATCGATAAGGAGGAAAGAAGAAACGTAGGAGCGAGTGGCGGTGGCGCAACCGGTGCTGCTAAACAACCACAGCTTTATAAGAAGGGGAAGAGACCATTGAAGGAGATTCGTAAAGAGCTGGGCTGGCTGGAAGCGAGGGAGTCTGCAGTTGAGGCCAGAAACAAAAAAGAATACAAGGAGGAGCCCCTGTGGTACACCGAGCCCATCACGGAGTACTTTGTACCATTCAGCAGCTGTCAAAGTAAGCTTGAAACAAAGTATCGCAGCAAGGTGGGCTCTCCAGATGGCTTCAGCTTTTCTGCGGAAATGGAAGGGCTGCCCGAAAAAATCCAGGGAATCTGCATTGCCAGCGAGAGCTACCAGCGGGCCTATCTACCACCAGGCTCGTTTGTGGATGGGCACTTCGTGGAAGCGCCTGGCGACGCGGAATACGAACCCGCCGACCTCACTGACACTTTGCGCTGCCCTCAGCCAGAAGATAGTAGAGATTTAGATGACAAGCATCTGTCTGAATTCACTGACTTCTATGAAGTCGATATTTATCAATCCATATTGGATACTAGTGCCTCAGACACGATACAAGAGAGTCGGATCTTGAGCCTGATTCGACAGAAAAGCAAAGAGCAAGGAGACAATGAGGCAGAATGCTGTTTAGTGTTAGATGGCCTTGAGCAGCAAGGGAAAAGTGCAATACAGGCAGACTCACAGGAAGCTTCGGGAACTGTTGGGTTTTTAATGGAGGATTTTGAAAACTTGGTACATGTATGGGGGTGTTACTCGCCATCTTCTTCCGAAGACATAGACGGGGAAAGCTTCCTTGGAGACTCTCCCGTCCGGCTCTCTCCGCTGCTGGATAGTGTGTCGTTGACTCTCAGCAAGCTATCCAGACCTCTAGAAGAACCGGCCGTTCCTGAAGCTCCTAGTGAAGCATCTGCCTTGGATTCATCCTGCTTCTCTCTTTTCGAGGTGCAGTGTGACAGCACCACTTTTCCCTTCCCCCGAGACTCGCTTTCTGTCAGTCACGAAAACAACACCAGTTCTAGTAGCTGTCTTGACCCGCATTCTAATAAGCAGTCCCGCTTGCTAATATGGACCAAAAATAGTGCCTTTGACGAAACGGAACACTGTTCGAACTTATCGACGCGAACTTGCAGCCCATGGTCGCATTCAGAGGAGACTCGGTCAGACAACGAGCAGGGCAATGTTCTGGCAGAGGACGCCGCTCCGTTCAGCAGAGACGAATCGGACCGAGTCATCCCTCCTCCTCTTTCGGGTACATATCTAGAAGATGAAATCTTGGAGTTTTTGCAGGAGGACTCGGGCAAAAAGTGTGAAAAAGTCAGCGTCAGCACAGCACCTAATCAGACCTTTACCAAAAAATCTAAATTAGAGTCCATTTGTGGCATAGCGCTAGAAAGGGATGAGAGCAAACCGTACAGCACAGATGTGTTTTCAGACAATGTGAACCAACAGAGTGACGATTACAGCTCAGGGATTATAAAAGACATTTGGACCGCTATAGGAGACGGGAAATTTGCCGCATCGAAGCACGGGGCAGACAAGCCAGGCAAGGGACTCTTCTCCGATGAGCCGGGCACTTGCTGCTGCCGGTGTCTAGAGGTCCAGACTAAAGGAGTTTCGGCTCAGGGACCTCAGAAAAAGGCTGTTCAACGATCTGAGTATCATCTTTGGGATGGCAAGAAAGAAGAACAGGACTTGGCCAAAAACAAACTCTCCAAAGTAGATGCCGCTGGGGATTACATGACTCCGTCCAAGCCCTGGGACTTGAACACTGACAAGGAAAGTACATCGTTCATCCTTGGGGGAGTGTATGGAGAGTTGAAAACACTAAGTGGCGATAAAAACTGGGCAGTCGTGCCGCCGAGTGATACTCAAGATAGCTTGCTACAGTGCGCAGCCGCTGCTGCTTCCGCGTCCAGCTCCGACATGCTCACCATAACGGGCAGAGATGTGTTCATGAACACGGGCAGCCGCTTCGCCCCTGGGCACCGGCCCCTATGGAGGCCCCTCGTTTCCTTTGGGCAGAGCGACCAGACCATTAAAGGAGGCGGAGACGGATTGAATAAGGGATTTTCTCTGATCTTCCATGAAGATTTGCTCGGATCATACGGGGGCTTGCACAGAGAGGAGCAAGGTCTAGAATACCCGTTTGCATCCTTCAACCTGAACAATCCCTTCTCTCAAGTCCTCCATGTTGAGTGTTCCTTTGAGCCTGAGGACATGACTTCTTTCAGTCCGGGATTCAAGCCCAAATCTATTCTTTGCTCGGATTCAGAGAGCGAAGCCTTCCACACTCGAATTTACGGCATCAACCGGACGCAGTACAGAGCCATCCGCATTTCCCCCAGGACTCATTTCCGACCAATATCGGCCTCAGAACTGTCTCCCGGTGGTGTTAGCGATTCGGAGGCCGAGACCGACAAAGAGGAGATGAGTTTTCCCATCGCGGCGCCGGTGGACGTTTTTGACGATCCTCAGGCCGACCTCAAACCTCTGGAGGAGGACGCCGAATGCGAGGGACCTTATTACGGGAAGTCAGAACTGGAATCTGGTAAATTTTTACCAAGATTAAAGAAGTCTGGCATGGAGAAGAGTGCCCAGACCTCTCTTGATTCGCAGGAGGGCTCAAGTACCCTTCTGCCGATTGCCGAGCAAGAGAGCGGCTTGAGCTGCAAAACGGCAGCAGCGGCCGTGTCGAGCGCAGGCGAACAGGTGGATGTGGGCAACATTCAACAAGAAGAATCTGCAGAGGAAAAGCAGCCCCGCTTATGTTCACCAGCAAGTCAGACCCCCAAGTACGGGATCGCTTATGACTATGTTGGCGACAAGCAAGAGGTAATGAAGGCTCACAAATTGTTTCGGTTGTGAATTTTATAGAAACATTTATTGAATGCTTCCTGTTTTTTTTTTTTCCTAGTTCCCTCTGTTAAATAGAAGTGGTCAGGGAGGAATTGGCAGTCAGCAAGATGAGTTCTGGTGGCAGAACACAATTTGTTCCCCCCTTTTCCCTGGTTCTCAGTGTACAGGTAAGTCCAGATTTCAAAGTGGGCTTTTTCTATCAAACTTCAGCCATTTGTACCTGAATTTTCATTGTATTTTACAAGATATTTTGTGGTCTTTCCTTTATGTGGGTAATGCACTCAGTGGTACAACTGAACAAGAATTAGAGCTCTGTTCTCATACAGCAACCAATGTAGTAGTGAATAAAATAAGAGTCGAATTGTGAAAGTGACTTGACTAAAAATATTATCATTATTTTATAGTCAGTCTAGAGGCTATTAGTTGAAGCCTGATAGATTTTCTTCATTTTAGTCTTTTCCCAAACAACCTTATTAGAGGAACATGCTCCAAATACTTTTTTTTTTTTTCATTTTTGCATACATTTTCTTTAAAATTAGCCAGATAGTATAACAGTTTCTAAAAACCATTTAGTCCATAGAACTAATTGTCTTACTCTGTTATATTCTAAGCTGTAATGAAATGCATGAAGTTTAGTGTAGCACAAAGAAATTTAAAATATTTCAGGGGTTTTACAGATAATTTCAGATGTGGAGTCTTGTATGGGTAAAAATATAACATTTGTAGAAAATAAATGTCATTGTATGCTGCACTTCAAAACCGGTTTTTAACCATTTAGGGGTTAAAAACTTGTTGGTTGGCCATTATGTCCGGCAAGACTCCTAAACTCGCTTTCTCTTGACATCACATTGAAGGTATTTATGCTCTTCTGTCACCAATATGTTTTTTAAGCACCAGAAAGTTCTTCCACAACCAAACTTGTGTTTTATTGTGGAACATTAAACTGACAGTATTCGCCCAACATTGAAATACAATTTTAAACAAGTGTCAAAGTTTTTAATTTTAATGCACTTTTCTATTCCATTTAAGATATAGACTCATATTTGTAAGCCGGTTGAAAGCTGCTGAATGATTTATGGACTTTGTCAGCTGTCTGTCAAATTTCAAGCTCAAACAAGGACATTTTAATATTTTAAGTTCTAGAGTAGTCAGATTTAATTGAAGATTCTGCTCGACAGTGCCATCTGGTGGGGTTTATGTCTCACTGCATTCTGTAGTTTACAACTAGGAAGTAAAGAATGATTTCAGTGAGCCACTGTGAATTTAAAGATAACATCCTAGAACTAGGAAACAGAGGCCTGTAGTACTTCAATAAAACAAACTAGTGTTTACTGTACTGTTCTTAGAAAAAAAATCTTCAGCTTTTTATTCATACTCTCTTCATTGCATCAAAAAAAAACGTTTGATCTAACGTTTGTTTTGATTTGCTGTATTTCTTTGATGACGGTCATTATGTTTTTAACTTTTTCTATTCTGCCTTTTGTTTTGTTTTCTTCCCCAGGGAGCAGCAACATTTGACTTCTCCAGTTTTGCGGAGGACACCTGTCACCGAGAGGAGAACTTCCTCTGGTCTTTGGACTGGACCTCTACCAGCAAAAGATTCAGGAAAACCTAACGTAGGCTAATTTTTCTGAGACTCCCGCTCCAAAACCTCCCCCGCCCCAACACATAACCCTGTTGGCTTTTCATTTACTAACGTAAAAACAACAGCCTTGTGTAATCAACAATCAGATCAACAAAAAGAGTGGAAAAAAAAGAAAAAGCTTAAAAAAAAAAAGTTCTGTCTTTGAGTGATGCAATGATTATTCTGCACACCAGTCCTTTTTCAGATCTCACAGTTAGCTTGTAGAGATGCTTCTACTTTTTTTTTTTCTTTTTTTGTTCTATCCTCATCCGATTCCGTTCCCACCATTTTTTTTTTGAGAGCGAACCAAGGTTTCTGGTGGTCGGTGCCGTCTGAATGGTTGTGCATGTTTTTGTTCGTCCAGGCAGTCTCACTCCTGTTTTATTTTTCTAGTTAAAACCGATGTTGCGTGAAACAACTGCCGCCACATTCTCTACTTTCTCCTCGTTAAATTCAGAAAGAAAATACAAGGATTTGAAGATATTTCTTTTTATTTGACTTCTGTATCGGATTTGAGAGTTTAATTGATCTTGATTGTGCAACTTTCTGAATGCGAAGTGGAGAATGTGCTCAGCTTTCTTCTAAATATCCTCAACTTCCCTGTGTGTGAAACGTTGTCTGAGTTTATTATTTTTTGTTTGTTTTGAATGGTGATAGTCTTTTAAAGAGCTAGTTGTAGATATAGTGTGGTTTGTGAGGTTAAAAAAAATCTCTGAAACATCAAAATAACCATAAATTAATGTTTTGTGGGGGGGGGACAATGCCAATAGTCTCCTACAAATTGCAATGCTGTACACAAAATTGGTTTAAAAATAATCTACATATTTAAAAAAAAAATAAAGTTTTGAGCTGAAGATCCTACATAAGGTGGCCCAACTGCAGCCATCTCTCCAGACATCTGATTTGCAGCTGAAACGTTTTTCTAATATATATTTTTTGTGAATTCTATGGTACAAAACATCGGTGCTATTAAAATGTTCCAAAATCTTTTGAAGTTCAATAAATCTGGCTGTGATACGTTTATGACGTAGTTTGTAGCCAGACTCAGAAATGCTTTTTTTTTCGTCTTCATTATTTTTTTTGCAAAGATCTTTAGTGAGAATTTATGACCGAACACAGTTCTTTCTTTAAAGTAAGCTTGTTTTTTTTTTTTGTTTGTTTGTTTTTTAAGAATTATCTGACCTGCAATTTAATAATTAGTAGACATGTTTAAAAAAAATCTCACGTTTGAACACGTCTTTTTGAGTTGAAAGCCCCCCCACAGCAGAAAGGAGAGGCTGACATCACGGCAGAGACAAAGGAAGCAAACAGTGTTGTAACAAGTGGCCGGGCAACCATCAAACCAAAAAAAACACAAAAAAAACAGGAAGTACTCTAAATTAGTTTTTTATTTCCCATGTGAGGTGTGTGTGGGTTTGTTTTTTTTTTGGGGTTTATCTTGGTGAAATACAGATTCATGTCTTCTCTGTTTCGTGTGTGGTGGTGTAGAACTTGTGAAGACACTGGTTCAGACTGAGTGTAGTAAAAGTTTTAAGTTCCGAGAAAGGGGAACGGCCGCAGAGATGCTTCTGCGCAGTGACTCGGAACCACACCTCCTCCCGCTCCGCCCTTTGACCTGTTATCTAGAAACCCTCTGAAATTTTCTAGGCTTAAAAAAATTAAATTGAATGAAAGTGTTTGTTTTTTTTTTTTCTTCATCAAAAAATATTTTCCATGAAGATTGAGGGTAACAAAAATGAACTAATTGTCTCGAGTACCGCAAAAGTGAAGCACAGGCTACTAAAACTCCTCCATCTACGTCGTCAAGGTATTGCTTCCACTTTCCTGAGTGTGAATGTTGTTTAAGCCTAATGATAGTTTAGCCCTGTGGTACTTTAACTAAAAATAATTTTAAAAAAAAATTTAAAAAATCCCTTTGAGTAGTGAAACGAAGCCAACTTAACTTCAGGGTCTCGTCCCCTTTCCTTAACAGTCAAAGATACTCAGGAATTTTTTAATATAAGCATAATCTACACTCAGACCTGCGACAGTGCAGTGATGCATTAATGTTTTTTTTGTTTCGTTTTTGTTTTTTGTCGAGCAGAAATTGGTGACAGAAGTTGTTTTCAAGCATACCGCTGTAATGACTGTCATTAATGTAGAGCTATATAGTTTTAAGGATGAAAAAAGTAAATAAAAAAAAAAGTAATCAAAGCCATTGATTGCATAAACGGCGCGGGAGGGAATTTCAGGAGCCCTGAGTTCTATGCAATACGTTGGCGCATGTAATAGCATTCTAAAGTATACGGACGCAAGTCATGCAGCTGATTTTTTTTTTTTAAGTTTTAATTCTTTGCATGCGGGGCTACTTTTGAGCGAGGGACGCCTGAGAACACAGTGGAATGTCTCTGAGAAATAAAGCATGTAAACGTCACACTCCATCGCTTTAAGTTGGATGAAACACATTTTAGTTAAAACAAAGGTTTAAATCAGTGAGAGAATGTTACGTGTGTGGGGGTGTGTGTGTGTGTGTGTGTGTGTGAATGTGTGCGAGGAAGCAGTCACAAAAAGCACTAACATTGGATGGATTGCATCACATCTATCTCCTCAACATTTTTTTTTTTGTAATAAGCTGTTTTAAAACAAGGAAAGGAAAAAAAATCCGTCTCTGGCAGGAAAATGTATTCAGTGATTGTATGGCGTATTTTGAAAGGAGATGGACTTTTTGATGAAGTTTTGACGACACTTTTGTCTGAAGTGCCGGCCTGAAGAACGCGATACAACGCTGAAAATCAGAATTTTCCTCGTCTTTTCATTCCCACCCAGAAGGATGCTCCTCCAAACCCCTCCCTCTTCCTTTATGACCCTAATAGATGTGTTCTAATTTCATGTACACCATGAGTAAATTATTTTGTTTCATTGTGGAGTTCCTTAACATCTAATAAATGAATAAAGCAAACCTCAGTCGAAGTTGCTCGTTTTTTTGTTCCAAGTTCCAGTTCTACACTTCCAGGATGTGACCTCTGGGTGGCACCAGAGAGTGAGTTGATGCTTCAAGCAGTGGT
Organism: Phalloptychus januarius; assembly: GCA_902982915.1. Classification (NCBI taxonomy): domain Eukaryota; kingdom Metazoa; phylum Chordata; class Actinopteri; order Cyprinodontiformes; family Poeciliidae; genus Phalloptychus; species Phalloptychus januarius. The sequence continues at coordinate 2,763,822 of CADWAE010000137.1, forward strand.
ACTACATTTCCAAACTTACGCTACTGTGCTTTGGATTTTTTATTATTTTTTTAAGTGAACTAATGTGGTCAGATTAGCATGCATTATGAAGTATTAAACAACATTTTTTGTCTATCAACTCGTAGGTGGCAACTTCACTTACGATGATCCTATTGAAGACCATATCTTTTTTTTATGTATTTGCAGCTATTTGCTTTTAGCTGCAAATAGACCTACCATTCTTTTCTGGAGATTGAAATGTTTACCTATTTGCAAAAATAGCTTAAGCTCACAGTGGATAAATGTTTTTGACGTGAGTTGTCAAGTCCTGCGTCACGTTCTCGATTGGATTTGAGTGAGGACTTTGACAGGGCCACTCTAAAGCATGTATGTGCGTTATTCAAAACCATTGGCATCTATATTTTTGGGGTCAAATCCATGATGGATCACTAGTATTTTTCCTAGAGTTTTGTGCTCTTTACCTTCCCCTCAACTCAGCTTTTGTTCCTATTGGGGGAAAAAAAAAGTATAATTCGCTTCATGATCCTGCCTCTGCTGTGTTTCACAGTTGGCAGCTTGTGTTCAGGGTAGTGTGAAGATGGTGTTTTGCATGTTGGGTAAAAAGTTACATTTTGGTCTCCCTCCCTGTGATAAGTTTGGGTGCCGCAGAAAAAAAAATTCAGAATGTGGGTAAACCCAAGTGGGTAAAAATTTTGGGTGGCAGAAATTCAAAAATAAATAAAATATATTATTTATTTGGCTTTACTTGATTGCAGAAGATGATTCTCTGCCTTTGTGGAAGAATTGAACATAATTCCTTGCAGGGGGGCCATGGCCCGGCCTTGAGGGCGCCAATGTCGGATGTACAGCCCTGTCTTTTCACTGTTTTTGCTAAACATTTAAAATAAAATCATAAACTGCTTCGTAACTTCACTTCCGAGCTGTTTGAAGTGTTCCTATCCCCTGTTCTCTCATGTACTGCTACAAACCCCCAAAGCCTCGACAAAACAGCTGTTTATACCGGAATTAAACCCAGGTGGACTCTTCGCTACTATCAGGTAACTTCTAAGGACAGGCGCTCGTACCTAACTGAAACCCACGCGACACTTCGCTTCCGCCTCCCTCCGCCCCACAAATACATTGAGGTTTATGGTTGTAGTGGGGGAGAAAAAAATAGCTCAAATAGCATGAATAGCGTGTTAACCTGGTGTCCAGGTGACGTAGATCGATTATTAATGCCTTCAGGTTCAAACAGGTGAATCTATCGACAGCGGACGTTCTTGACTCGATTACACCGCACTCCACGTACAAGTTTGTTTTAAAATGGCGGCGGAAGCAACGAAACAGGTATGCTTTTTTTAAAATTTTTTAATCCAGCGTAAGGCTTAAATGTGCCATTTGTGCACTTTATAAAGTAGCGGAAACAGCTTTCATCTCTCCGTTTTGATGCTAGCAAAGATAGTCAACTATAAAAGTTGTTCACGTTTGTTTCCAGTTGAGGAAGCGCTGTAGAGAGAAGTGAGTTGGCGTCAGCAGCAGCAAGTGCACTCTGAGGAAGAGACGTGGTGCGACGTGGTGTTTGTGTTTACCGGCCGCTTGTTTTACCTCCTTCCTCCACCTGCAGTGACTTTATGTGACAGCGGATGACCTCCCTCCAGAGCCGTGTGTGTGGAGGAGCCCGGGGGGTGATGGTGGAGCCGCAGTAGCCCCAGCATCATCATGAATCTCTCCAAGCGGACGCTACCTGTCATCCACCTGTAGCGTCCACCGGCTGCGGCATAGCAAACCCGAGCCTCGGCCCACAGAACCAGATGGACGGCCGCTCTGGTAAGACTGTCTGCTCCAGTCTATTATGTTTAAATAGCAACGCTCCCTTTGACCCTGCCATTAGATGTGCCGCATCTCGAGTCTCGGTCCCTTTTAAATGTTCGCCGAACTAGATGAGAAAAGAGGTGAAACTGAAACATATCTCACATTTACTGTAAGCAGCGAACTTATCAAGACTTAAAAGGTATCTTTTCGTGTATTAATGCAGTATGTCATTAATTCGGCTTGTATGTTTAAGACGCACGACGCAAATTGGAAAGAGAAAATCAACTTTTTGTTTAGCTTCAACTTTTTAAAAAATGAATTCAGGTTCAGTGTAGACCACCTGAAAAATCACGTATGTCATCATCTAAGCATATTGGAGAGGAAAACAAAATAACTTTATGTTGGTCAAAAAGTCTGTGAAAAAGCTGAAATTCTGAAACAGATCAACACTTGTAAAAAGTAGCGTTTTATATTTTTCAGAAGGGCTAAATGTAACTGTTGCTATGAAATTGCTACTTTTACATATTCCCACATCCAGCAAACGGTTTGGGATGCAGGACATTTTCTCAGCAATGAGAATAAATATCACTTGTAATAGTCCCTCTATGCTCTATTCCATCAAAAGGTCACATCCCGACCAAAACGGCGGCCGTGTATACATTTAAACAGGAGTGGCAGGTGGAGTACCAATGGAATGAAACAGGAATAAAAAATAGGTACAAAATAATAATTTTATTTAACCAGAATTATCAAGCTAATTCTGGTTTTAAATAGAGCAGCAGAATCGCCAAGCAATTGTAGCCAAAAATATCGTCTGAGTTGGGTTAAATAGCTTTTTTTAAAACCTGTTTTATTAAATGCAGAACTTGAAGTCATTGCTTAATATTGTTTCCTCTTTCAGAGGCAACACCTAAATGACTTGGCCCATATTCCGGCTTTTGTCATGCTGTCAGTGTAGAGATTAAATGCCTTTGCTGATTAATATTGATCCGATGAGTCATGGAGCACGGTTTGCGCATCCATTCAGACAGGCGGTTCTGCGAGTCCAGCCGCTCTTAAAACTTTGAAAGTGTGATAACACGCCTCCACTTTTGTGTTTGCTAAATTCTTCACTGCATTGGTTCTGAAAGGAGTGGATACTGAGCCCTGACAACCAGCTTCTTGTAGATTATGGCCACCGTGGCACAGGATCAACCCGTCACATAGTTTTGTAACAAAAAATAAAAAAGTCTGCAGGACTCACATGGCAACCAGCAGATCAGGGGCTTTGGAGCTGGGCAGGAATCTGGAACATGGCTGACTGGCTGCCATCTTGCTGTTAAATGAGTGTTTTCCGTGTCAATGTTTCACTTTGTTCACTCACACACGCCACAAAGCTGCAGTTAAAAGCCTGATGTAGCCCAGCTGGGGCTCTGTTCACATTACATTCCAGGCTCCAGTTGCAGCCTGGCTGTTGTGGCATTAAATTTCCTTCTTTTGTCTCCTGTGTCTTAGTAACATTTTAAGCAGGTTTTTAATGACTTTGCGTTTTGTGGATCCAATATTTTTCAGTGTGCTTTACATCGCTAAGGGTTTTACTGACGGTTTAAAGTTGATTCATGGTTTTATTTACAAGGAACTGATAACTTAATTAAGTCTCATAAAACTGATTTATGTTGCAGAATGATGCAAGTGTCACTTTAATGGCTCCTTCATTCTTACACAAGCGAGAATCAGAATTATTTGCGAGAGTGTGACCCTCCCAGTTTTTGTTCTCCACCTGTTCTGATCCTTCTTGATAACAAACCCAACCCCCCACAGCACCCTACAGCCAAAAGCAGTGATTCTTAGTTTTGAACTGAACTGAAAAGAAATCAGTCAAGCTGTTTCTACATTTTAAAGCCCTTTTAAAATCAGAATGCTAAGTGCTTTTCTCCAGCTTTATAAATCATTAAGTAGCTTAGCAATGTGTCAATCTAAAGACGGTGTGTATTCACTGGATCGTGTCATGAATGTGCTCCTTGTGCATAAAGAGCACATTTATATCCAGTGTTTTTTGTTAAAAAAATCATATCTTTACACCCACATGAGATTTGGGTATGGAATTTGGGTATGGAATTCAGCTCTTTGTTACTGTGTTTGCACTTCTTGTGTTGATAAATAAGAGACCTTGGGCGACTCATAAAAATATAGCTTTTTAATAGTGAAAGTGAACAATCATTAAAAATGGCTGATCTTTAAATATGCCTCGAATTATCGACTAGCCTTCCATCCATCCATTTTCTAACACCCTTGTCCCTTAGTGGGGTCAGGAGGTGCTGGTGCCTCTCCAGCTAATGTTCCGGGCGAGAGGTGGGGTCACCCTGGACAGGTCGAATTTGGAGAGGCCAATTAACCTGACAGTGATGTTTTTGGGCTGTGGGAGGAAGCCGGATTACCCGGAGAGAACCCACGCATGCACAGGGAGAACATGCAAACTCCATGCAGAAAGACCCCAGGCCGGAAATCGAACCCAGAACCTTCTTGCTGCAAAGTAACAGTGGTAGCAACTGCGCCACTGTGCAGCCTTTGGACTAGCCATATAACCAGTAATTCTTTTCAAATTGGAAAAAGAGGCAGTTCAAACGACACTTCTTCTTAAGTTTCGTGTTTAATCAATGCTGAGTTGAAGTGATGTTTCAAACTGTGCTCTTTGCTCCGTCTAGGGGTGTCTGGTGGAGTCGTAGTGAAGAACGGATCTTTGGGCAATGAGTCGAGCCCCTCCAGCTCGTACGACAGACCCAGCTGTGTTTTGGCCAGCGAGCTGGTCCTGCCCAGCTACAAACCGTCCTGCTCCTCCACCCCCATCTACTATAGCAGTCCCCAGAAAAACTGCTCGGACTTGGACCCGGATCGCCACAGCTTGACCTCTCAGGACTCGGGGATCCCCACTCTGGAGATCAACCCTCCAGACCCCGGCCACCAGCACCCAGGAGACGCCGCTGAAGACTGCCCCGCCACTTTATCCCTGGACGATAACCCAGCCGACAGCAATGGCATGCACAGGTCCTCCACCTTCCCCCGCAGCGGCTACGACTCAGTCCGACACTTCAGCCCCACCGTCAGGCTGACGGCCGCATCGGGGCTGAGCGTTGGTGGCGGGGCCCTGAACCGCAGCGACGACATCTCGGTGTGCAGCGTGTCGAGCATGAGCACCGAGCTGTCCGTCTCCAACGAGGACATCCTGGACTTCACCGTCACTTCAGACTCCAGCGCTATCGTAACCTTGGAAACGGATCTGAGTGGCTCGGCCCACTTCTCGGACGTGGCGCTGTCGCCACCCCTGGGGGATTTCCGGAATCCGGGGAGAGGGCGTCCAGGCGCGGGCGGCATGCAGCTGGACGACGGAAAGCTCAAGAAGCTGGGACCTTTTTCAAATTTGTTCAACAGGCAAGTTAAACACTCACCTGTCACAATGACACATTTTAGGTTGTCCCAGAAATGATTGAGATAAATTATCATCGTCATTTTAAGAAAAAGGCTTAGTAATGCAAGTCTGTCCAATCAAAGTGAAAAAACCTTGAATTTCTAAAGATTTAATACTGAAACTGAAAAACATTTCAAATACGCACAACGAACAAACAAAACAGCAATATGTAAAATGAATTATGAAGTCTCTGTGTGGAAACGGGCAAAAGTCTCAGGTCATGTGAACCGGTTGCTTGCAGCGTTTCTCAAAATGGCGACTTTTCGGGTCGGTTGCCTAAACGGAGATTATTGCTCTCATTTTATTTTGTCATGAATTAATTTATTGCTTATTGTGACAGTTTTGACTGTATCCGCCTCACAATGTCTGTCAAAACATATCAGTATATTGATACCTGTTTGGATATTTTATTTTGAAGTTCTCAACACTTATTAGCGTTCACACACGGCATGCACACACATTTTCCGTGTTGCATCCACACACACGGTATAGACTAAGTATAAACAAAAGATTTAGTACTGTTATAGCAGTGAAACCTGGTTCGAAAAGTGTTTTGACAGATTCAAAACATGTAGAAAACCAGATGTAAATTGTACCTTCCACTTCACTGTGTTTTCTGTTGATCTATTACAAAACATATTTATGACTGTAGTTGTCAGAGGACACAATGTAGAAATTTTAAAGAGGTGTGGATTTAACTTTGCAACACACCAACACACTGGCGTAGATCCAGACTTTTGCAGAACTTACTGCTCGTATATTCACACATGGCATTATTTTGTTGTTGATGACATCATCATCACGATGACTACTGCTGAATTTGCATTGATGTTTGGCTCTGTCTTCTGAGATACAGTCACCTCATTTTTGTCGGTGTCGACATTGCTCGAGGTTGTTGTACAAGCCTGGCTTGGCCCATAATCCCTCAAACTACCTTATGGTGGAGTTTACCCAGTCTGTGACCTCGGTGACCCTGACCTTTTGTACCCCACATCGTGAAACATTTGTAAGAGTTACTGTCATCTCACCTCGATGAGAAAACATTCACAAGACACACACACATACACCACTTCTTAAAAAACACAGATATTAGTTCAGTGAGTCTAGATTTTATATATAGTTTTTCATGAATATATTCATGATATTAGATATTCATGAAAAACTATATATAAAACAAGTTGTTGTCGTAGCAACAATGTAGGAACGTGGATGTTAGCCACTTCAGAAGCTAACATCCTCTATGCCTCCACTCTTCAAGGTGCAGACAATCAGCGCCAAGGAAAATGAATAAAGCTACTGGATTGGCTGCTTTGAAAACACCAGTTGGTAGCTTGTCTAGTAGAATTGCGCCTGGGTATTTTAGCTTCCCAAGTATCGTTCTCTTTAGGGCATATTATATATAAAGTCTGTGAAAAGGTCAATTTTTCCACAAATTGAACCCAACTGGATACTCAGTTTTCTGTTTATGCAACTTTGCCCTGGACTTTGTGCTTTGGGTAGGGTTCACAATATGATTTCTGCAGTGATGATCAATCGTTGCTTCCTTTTTGAAAATGTTGCAATGATTTGCAAATTCTTGTTTGCTTAAAGTCTGTACAAGCTGTTTAACAATTCTTCATATGTTCTTAGCTGTGCTTTATAGTAACCCTGGAGCTCTACATGATTTTATTCTTGAGTGTTAAAGAAACAAAACTAAACTTGTCTTTCACTTCCCCTCACTGCTTTATCACACTTCACTTTCTACTGGACCCCTGAAAGTTCCTTGAATTTACTGTGACTCACCTGCAGAACCGTTGAATCATCTGTATCAAATCATCAGTTCTCTGTTTCACTTCTGAAGAGATAAATGCAATCCACTGCAGGGTTTCTGGCATCGATGCAAAGTTTTCAGTTCGCTTTTTTTTTCTTTTTTTTTTTAATTATTATTTTTTTTACTTTTTACGTAATAAATTTCAACTAATTTATTACTAAATAGAAGAACTTGGCCTCCAGCAGCTCCAGCCCTTTTCTTAAATTGGATCTTTTGAAACTTGGCAGGTACTTTCACTACCCTAAGGGGATTCACACTACTAGCTGAAACCTTAAATCAAGGAAATGCTTTCAGTTCATGTTCTGTTGATAGTTAACTTTTTGATGTTGTCATTGGTACTCTTATTTGTGTGATTTGTGCTACCATCCTTTCAGAATAAGGCACTTCTGGATTTCTAACGAATACCGAACAGCCAAGGATGTCGATCCTCTGCTTCTTATTGCTTGTTTCAGTTTCACATTGAACCTGAGAAAACGTGAGCAAGACAATCTCCAGTCTTTCAAGCACATACACTCCATAAACAAATAAAATCTGTTTATGTGTAGGATAATGAGTCACATGGTCACCACTCCCTCCCCTCCTCCTCTTTTTTATCATTTACATTATCATTCTTTTCTCCGATAGAGAAGTTACTCATATCCTCCTCCCATTTCGACGAGGCATCTCCGCGAGGAGGCGGGGACGCTCTGGAGGAGTCGGCTCCTGCTCTCATTCTTCTTCGATAGTCTGAGTCTGCGGGACTTGTTCAAACTGTGAGATCAGCGGACCTGAATGTTGACCTGAGGCAGAGCTCTTGAGTAGCGAACATTTAGCCATTACATTTGTGACTCTCGGCTTTGATTTGAGGCGAGTGAGCGGGATGGCAACTCCATCTCTTCTTCTGTACATTGACAGGTAGGTGAATGAATGCTTGCACATTCGCAACAAGCTTTGTGATGCACAAAGGTTGCCGATCACCGACTCCTGATCAGTGGTAAAAGGTTGAGATCGCCTGCTAGTTTCTCCTGCATTAGTCGTTTCAGAGAAGACGACCTGTAGCATTCACGTCACTGCAGTCCGACGTGGGAAAAACTTGATGTTCTCTTGCCTTCTTGTCCTGGCTTGTTTGGTATTCCTGTAACAACCGAACTCGCTGCCAGCTCAAGCATTTGAGCAATCCTATTCCCAGAAATCAGGCTGTACACCAGCTCTGTCATCCTCTGAAGTTCTTGAGACTTGACAAATCTGAGCACAGATCCAACATGCAACAATTCTTTCTGTCGGTCTTTGTAGCCGTTCCACTTGAGCGCTGGAGCATAGCCGCAGCCATTCAGCTGTCACGTTGAGGCACATTTGGCCCGGACTGAATGCAAATTGCTGCTCTTGCTTTGTGGAGGTTTGGATGGAGTAAACTAAAGCGCTACTGAAGAGCACACTCTCTGTTATGTCATTATAGACTATAAGTCAAGGCTCTTAGTTTAAAGGTGGCCATTGCCCTTTGACCCATGTTGGGTACTTATGTTTGGATCAAAAGGTTACTCAAGTTCAATGACTGACAATATCTGTCCTTCCCACCCTGAGGCTAAGAATAGCTCAGTTTACTGATAGTCCTTATCAGCATTTACATCAGATTGATAGTTTCATAAAGTATCCTGCTTGCTTTTCCTGCCGTTCTTCATGTGTACATGGTGTTCTCACTTCTCTTTGGTGCCAGTGGAACTTCTTGCCTTGGCAAATTCAGCATCTCACAATGCTGAATTTGTGTTCTGTCTTTTTTTAAGAGCACCATCTCAATGTCATAAAAGACAAACTTCTTGGAAAGAAGTCACTTTCTGCCATATCCCGTCCACAAACTAGGACATGTTGATGTATATTTTGGGTCCCACCTCCCTCATCAAACCTTACTCAGCAACAGAATAAGAAAATACCTTGAGCTGCTGCTATTAGCTTCAGGTGCTTCATTTTAGCGAGAGCAGAGTGGAAAAGAGAGCAGTCTGGTGTTGAACGTGTTGCTCTGAGGAATGTGGGGTGAAATGTCAGCAACTTGAAGATGCAATGGTTGAAGAGTCACAAGGGGTCCTGTGTTTATAGGTTGTCAAACTGAAAGTGCCACCTCTCCCCACTGTATCCACTTGTGAAGTGTAGCTGATGGCTGTGTGGCTGGTTTTTACAAAATACTACTTGAGGTTGTCTGAAAAGCTGCACAGAGTGCTGGATTGGAAAGTGCTAAATCCACTTCCTTTCAGCCACTCTTCGACTTTTCAGGTAATGTTGCTATTTGCCATTAGCTCCAGAGAATAACAGTTTGTAGTTTTCTCTTTATTGTTATTTATCTCATCATTATAGCTCTGTTAGACCTTCTTTGACTCATAACTACTGTTTTATGTTCTAGGCTTTACAGTTATTTCAAGACAAAATGTTTAGCTCTCATTTTAGCCTAGCTTTAGCATCCTATAGTAGTAATAGGCACAGTTAGCATTGGCAGAAGAGCCTTCATAGATTCTCATTTTAACTCTGTAGCTGTTTACTTAAATATAATATTGCAAAAGCAAAGGCCAGCTTGTATGTAATATTTTGTTGGTGTACGTTAATATTATAAATTCTTGAAATGTTAATTTGCAGTCTCATTAAGAGTTCCTCTTAATGAGAAACTCGAGTAGCTGGGAAAAGAGTTAAATCAAATTTTATTTGTACAGCATATTTCAGCAGCAAGGCATTCCAAAGTGCTTGACATCATAAAGTTATATTATTTGCTTGGCAACTTCCAACTACTTTTATTGTTGTACCATAACATTCTTATAATACTCTGTCGTAAACATTTTTATCAGCTTTTTAAACACCAAACCTTGAACTGTTTGTGGCATAAAAACCAAACACTTCCTCATGTTTTCCTGCTTCAATCGGTTCTTTCCTGTTACTGTGAACCACCTGGCATCTGAATAAGCTCTCCAGATGAGATTTGCAGTGCAAATAAACCACCATTGTTAGGAGCCTCTAACATTACAAGCCATTATTTCCTCCTGTCCGATTACATCAAGACTATATTTGACCATATTTAGAATCTATTGAGGCTTTTAATTGAACTGCTCCTGCAACAGCTGCTGCTCGTCTGCCCACTAATGATGGGATTAGTGAGCTAAATGGTGCAGTGAACCCAGGCTGGAAACAGAACCTCTGCCTTCCAGCTGTACATGCAGTGGTTTTGCATGGAGTGCAGTTTTTCATGAGGTGGTGCTCTCAAATATGAATACAGTGTTTGGAGCGTTGCTGTGGAGACTACTAAATTAACCAAGCTAAAATACAATCGCTGTGCGTAGATCTGGGTTACATGGAAAAAAACAAAAAAAAATTTATGTCAGAACTACATATACATCACAATATACCACAACTATGTCTGCTTTACGTTATTCCCTGTAAAACCTGACACAATATCATTGCTTACTTTTTTCCAACTTTATTTTGAAGTGAACTGTCACAAATGGGTAAAAATTTATTTCAGTGTGTGCTCTGGAAAAAACTTAAGAGAACGCTGCGCTGAACTCACTGAAAACCAAGTTCAATATTTGGTGGAATTTGGCTATTCCACCAAATATTGATTTCTGAATCTTCCTGAGCTAAAACATTAGCGTCGTTGTTTCTAAGTGCCTATAAGCTTGTTTTCTTTGCATTACTGGACGTCTGAAAGCACTGCACTATTTTCGTTATTTTGACCATTCCTCATTTCCTGCAAATAAATGCAACATTTTTGCTTTGAATTTCGGAGACGTGTTTTCAGTAATTCAGGGAATAAAATAACCTTAATTTTGCTCATATGGGTACCTATAAAAAGTAAAATCGGAGGAATTGATCATTCTATGTGGTCTCTTAATTTTTCCCAGAGCTGTACATAAATTGTACAGCTCTGGTGATTTATCAGTCACCTGGCGGCTAATTCAGCTAATGCTAACGCCGCATGTTTGTCCAGAGACAAGTCTAGTGGTATGATGAGCATCATTAGTAAGTGTCATATATTAGTAAAGTATGTCTGACTTTTCTAATTGTTCTCCAGTCTAATTCTCTTTCTCGATCCCTGCCTTCCTCTCAGGAACCTGTTTGCCAAAAAAGTGAAGGACGGTCGCACCCCAGAGCAGAAAGATCCGGCTTGGAAGCTGTTCGGGAAGATCCCGCCCCGAGAAGGCCCCGTAAAGGACCCCAAGAAAATCCAAAAGGTAGAAACGAAAGCGTCGGTGATCTCGTGGCTTTAATGCAAGAAAGGCTTCGCAACATTAGAGAGGGTACATTTCTCAGCCAGTAGCGCCACACCGCTCTGAAAGTTTGAGATGAGACAACAATCAAATGTTCCAAAAGTCTCTCACTTTCATACGGCAGAAAGGTATTCAACCCCACATAAAAACCTTGAATCTCTTTAATATATTCTGTCATCCTTGGAGAGGAAATCCCTTCCACAAGCCAACAATAGATTGTTTGCTTGCTGGTTATTTGCTTTGCTCCCTGTTTGTTTAAGCCTTTCAAAGAGAACGTGGCCTTCCTGACTTTGACAGAAACGAAGGGGTTTCAATAAACTGATGGATTCTAAGGAATCTGCTTCAAGGAAGAGCAAATTATCTTCATTTCACAACAGAGTCCTGACAAGCTTTCAGCAAAGCCATTGATTTGTTAATATATGTCCTCTGTGGGTGTGTGCTATGAATGAGCTTCCCCAGGTTCCTGGCCAGTCAGCTGTGGTTTCAGCAGAGCTGCAACACTGTAACAATGTATCTACCTAAACCAGTAGCAGTGGTCCGTCCTCCCATGTCGACTGCATTATCGTGATGATGTCAGTGTTTGCTTGGGGCTGGAGCATGAATAAAATCCCACAGCTGACTGACAAATCAGTTACATATTAACCCTCGGGACTTTAAATGGAGCCTAATAATGAAGAGGTTGCGTCTTTGAGTGAAATGAGCATGGCGTTCTGAGCAGAAACACCCGCATTGGTGTCACTGAGGCCTGACAGCTAATTTTAGGAAGCCACGTGCCGGAGAGCAAACAGCCGCCCACTGTTTGTTTCGACAGCTCGTAGAAACCTGCCGAGTGTTGGCCCAGTACAGGTTTCACTGTCACAGGAGGAAGCATGCAGTCAGGGGTTATGTGAGAGTCTTCTGTTTTGGTTTGTAGATCAACTTGCAGGCTGAAATCGTAAAGTTCAAGGACTCATGAGGCACAAACATTAGATTTTTAAAGAAAATGCAAAAAAACTTATTTCATCTTTTTTTTTTTTTTTAGTTTAACTTGTTTAACAATAAACTAGACATGGAATCCATGGAAGCCAAAGCATGTAGTTGTCAGATTTGACTGGTTAAGCCTGTCTACTTCAGAATCAGCTGATTCCAGTCACCAGCTGAGCTGTTGTCTTGTTTCTGTTTGTAACGCAGCATGTACTCCTAGCGCCAGCGCTCTGCTGGATTTATTTTCTCTCCGTTCTAAGTTCCTTTGAGGTATTGCTGAAAGCCTCTCGCTCTCCTGTTGGGAGGCTGAACTGCCTCTGTATAATCTCCTGCTTCTAATCACATGGGAAATGCTCTCAGGCCCGTTTTAAAGTGTGGCTCTTGACAAGGAAAATGCACCAAATAAAAGGATTGGTGTGTAATTAAGGGGGGTGAGGAACCACTTGTTTTGCTTTCGTTTGTTCTCCAGCTGACAGCACAGGCGGAAAAATCGCTGTTTATTTCAGTCCTGGCTGAAAAGCTCATTTACGTCCGATTTCCCCCAGTGCCTTGCAAAGACATGCCTTCGACTTTTTATCATGAAGTCATGTTACAGGAAGGGCCGGGCAATATACCTGAAAAATACAATTTTATTTTTTTTCCTTTCATACCAAATTCAATTTCCAATTTTATTTTTTTTTTCTCTTCAAAATAAATTACAAATGACAAAACTTATCTTCAAAAACTGTCTTTTTATGCCTCTCATATTACTGTTCAGTGGTTGACGGTGGCCTGTATCGGTATAAACAGGGGCATGTGTGCTTCCTATCTTATCTCTTGTTGTAACCCTACACTCCACTGCAACATTGGTTAACGCTGCTCAGATTTCAAGCTTCTGTCCTGCAACTCCGGCTGTTTTTAAAGACGAGCTCATTGCACTCTGTTTAATGCAAAAGCTCTAATTCAACAACTCTGTTCTTGTTACCAAACCATATTTTGTCTTGAATCAAGTGAAAATGTCCAACAATGGTTTTGTCTTTAAAGAGGCGGCATCATGTGAAATCGACTTTTGACCTTTCCATCATGATAGTGTTGTTCACTCATCAAAAACAAACCTGCAGTGTTGGCTTCATTCCTTCATGAATGTTTGCAAAACACTTGAATCTCCATGGCAACCATTCAGCTGTACAAAACACGTGGATGGACCTAACTCCGCGTCCTCAGATGAAGCTCCTCCTCTGAGCTACAAAGCTTCCGCCTCACAGAACAGCCCACCACACCAATCAGCTCTTTCAGACTAGCCTGCAGCGATTGGCAAACATCTGCAAGTAACACACGCTGAGCTCATTATAGGAGCTACTCCTCAGTGCGACGCTGGTAAATACATTGCTGACGGGCTAACAGTGATGTTGTGACGACTTCCTGTAAAAGAAGTTTCAGAAAGAGTCCGAGTTTCTTAAAGTGACAGAGGCCCAATTTCAAAGCATTAAATCTGGAAGTAAAAAGTCTTTTAAGTCACTTTATAGTGCTATAAAATGACACATGACGCTGCCCCCGTAAAATAACACATTGGAAGGAATGCACACTGGATTCTGCTGGAGAACAAGAACAATGGGGGCAATGTTTGTAGGACAGCAGATAAGGAGACTGCCGGTGCTCATTCAACCTCGACCGGACTGGGAGAGCCGAGGCGAAACCCGATCCGCTACTCTGGGCTTGATTAGCTGGACTGGCAGAGAGGAGATGAGCGGAGAGGCTTTCGTTGCAGACACGCAGACCAACGGCGCAAGGCAGGGCCAATTCTGCTGACACACACACACACAGCAGCCGAAGACCTGATGCAGAGTGGATCAGTGTAGCGTCACTGCTCACAGAGAGAAAGAGAGGGAGAGGGGGGTGTTGAGTGGATCACAGGGTGTCATGCCGCTGCTGCTCCATCCTTTGCAATGCGGGGTGTGTCCTTCCATCGGCAGCCTGCCTGTCCCTCTGCCCCGGGTGTCCTGTTACCAGGAGTGAGCCGTGCTGAGCAACCGTGATGCTACGCTAGGCTACCGGAGAACTGTCCATCTGCAAGGAACCACAGCGTTCATGGTGAGTGAAGTAGCTGCTGAGCTTTTCTTTTCCTTTTTTTTTTTTTCCTCCTGACCCCCACCGAGCGACCGTCTCCTTGTCTGGCTGAATCAGAGGACATCGGTTAGCTGCAACATAAAAGGGGCTGCACAGGAGGAGGATGGGTCCGGTTTCACATAATCGCCTCGCCGCTTTGTGCGAGCGGAAGGCGGTGATGACAACTTCTCCGTTTCAAGATGGATAAGAATGTGCAGCGTTGACAGAGCAATGAGCTTTTTCATCCTGACACGAAGCTTTCAGCTGCACATCAGAAGCACGTGCAGCAGGGTTCCACCACCAGCTCTTATCTCTTTGAAGCGCTCTTAGGATTTCCTCCTGCAGTTAAAGAGATGCAACTGTTGATTCCATGACCGTTTAATTCCTCTTTTCAGGCAACGTTTGGATGAAATGGACTGCATGAAATCCCCGTGTTTATGCCACTGGCTGTGCCGCTGTCCATTTGTCGAGGCGCTCTGAGGTCTCTCTCTTGTTCGCTAAAATCATTGCACCCTCGATAGTAAGGGTGCAATTCAGCCACTGAGTGAAGCTGAATTACAGCTTCATTCAGTGGAAGCTGTAATTCAGCTGTGGGTAAAATAGATTGTATGGAAATGAAATCATCGTTACATAATTGTTTCGGCTCTAAATTTTTGAAAAGAGCTTAGATCTCCTCTTAACATGACAAATTCAGAGGGAACTGCTACTTTTTATCAACATTATGCTTCTGAAACGCAAAAATCTCTTCTATTAACGCACCGTATTAAATTCTACCAAGTGAGGCCAATTAACAACACTCTTCAACGTGGAGGTTGTTACTGTGGAATGAAGCCGTGGCTATTTTTCATGATTTAATTACGTGTTTAGAGATGACGTGAGGGCGTCACAAAAGGTGTTTGCAACTATTTTAAAAGGAACATTCTTCCTGTGGAGGCATGGCCGCTGCCCTGCATTTAGTATCCGGCTTTCTCATGCTCAGAGATGAGCAATATAATAGAAGACATCGATTTGTTTATGTTTTAGAGACGTTTCTTAAAATTAATGGAGAAGATTGACCTCGTGGCAAGAAAGGCTACTAAGAAACATTTTTAACACTAAGGTAATTCTTATAGAAAAATCCCATTTGACTAAAATGACAAATATTACAAAAAATGGAAAATCAGCTTCTAGCCCATAATTGGTATCTCTGCAAACAAGGGAAAAATTGTAAATCAAAGAAAGTTGGGCAACTACAGTAATGATTTAAGCTTAATTCAAGTAGCAAGAAAATTGTTCTGGCGCTTCACACTTGATGCAGACGAGTTTACCCAGAGCTCAGAGCAGCATATGAAACAAATATTAACGCCCAGATTTGTCAAGGCAACACGAACCACATTCTCCACATGCTACAAAAGCACAACTTGTTTCGTCTCTTTAACTTCGACTTATCCCCCATGGCAAATGTTTTTAAACAAATATTTAGCCGTCCCTTTTCCACTTGTTGGTCTCCTGGATGTGTGCACTGCAGAAACCCTGATACTCTCACTGCTGAGTAATCCATGCAGAAAATCTTTACCATGGCGACGATGATGCACGGTGCCGTGCCTTCTGGTTGCTCTGGTTTGGAACTCTAATTTCATTACCGTTATCTATTTCAGTATATATTTGCCTGTGTTTTATTCATGCAAAAAAAAAAATAAAAATAAAAAATAGAATTCATGAGTGAAAAGTAAAGCAACAAACACACGCGTTCTTTAAATTAAAATCAACTGGTTGTGTTAGTCGGTGCCACACTGACTCGCGTTTCACAGAAGCTAACGCTAAAGCGCTAACTTCAATTCAAATTTAATCTACCCTTTCAAAACAATAACCCATGACCATCCATTTAAATGTGATATTTCTATGTTCTAGAATGCACTTACACACCGTATTTGTGTTTTATGCAAAGGGAGAAGTGTGAAGAGAAAATGGATCTGCTGCGCGACCAGTGTTCACCCACTTCAAAATAAAAGCATGAATATAATTGTGCAACCACTTGAAGACTACGCAGCAGTCAATAAGTAAAACAATAAGTACAACTTCAACACAGACGTTGAACCTTATTCAACTTGAAAGTTTGCAAAGTAGCTTTTCAGTATCTAAAGTAGGGGAAGCAAAGTGTGCAACAAAATAAAATGAGCTTTGCCGTTGGCGCATTTGCAGAAGTGTGCTCACTACTGAAATTGACCATAGTGAAGACAAAGACGAGTACTTTTATGTATTTGGTTGCAAGTCCTGTGAATAAATCAAGCATACCCTCAAACAGGGGTTAACTGTAGCGTCAGATTTGGCTGTTTGTGTTGAAACTAATCAGAAAAAATCGATTGCAAACTCGCGATCAATTTCTGTCTCATGACGGAGCAGCGCTGTGCTTCTGAGTGTCAGGACAGACTTTCAAAGGGAGAGTTCACTTTCTGCTCTCAAACAGATCAATAGCTGCTGATTCCAAACTGCATGAATAATGACGGTAATGGATCATATTCCAGTGTATCTCAGCACATGGATGATCTCAGTTCATTCTCTCTCTGACTACATTAGTTGTAAAAAAATGTGCTGAATTAGTAACTCCCTCTGATTTAACACTACGGTCAGCAGCTAAATGCAGTTTGACATGTTTAAGTGCTACATCCGAGGATAACCGAATCCGTTTCAAAGTCATTTCGTTATTTTTGTGCTTTTGCTTGAACTGGTCTATAAATTATTACCCACAATTTGAAAACCCCAAAATGTTTAGAGTGATGCAGTGCAACCTTCTCTCCACAACAAAGAATTTGAGAATTTGGAAATATTTAACTTTGCAAAAATGCACATGCACGTCTACAGCTAATGTAATATGTTAGCAGCAGTATAAAAATTTGGCCCTCCTGTTTTTAATTTGAAGCACTTGACTGTTACTTTTCGTCTCGTCTTAAACATTTGTGTGAATACTTTTGGCACCTGCTGGTTTTGATCGAGGTTCTCGTGCAGTCAGAGTGTCGTACCCGGCTCACGCCGAGTTTAGCCAAGTTCCAGATGGAAAGAGTCATATTTACGACTGCATATTTATTCAAGTAATACTTGGGGGAATCATGGGCAGATGGGGAAAATAAAGAATAAATTTCCACCAGAAAAAATCTGAGATTTTCTAGAAGAAAAAACGTATTTCAATATTTGGAAATGTTGGTGTTTATTTACTCAGAAAGTTAAAAAAAAATTTCCTCAAATTTCTGAGATTAATCTCAAAATTTTACGTTTTTCCAGCAACTTTTAAACTTTTTCACAGAAATGCCCTTGTTTTTCTTGTAGAAAACCTCTTTGATTTTTGCTGGAAATTTACTCGTCATTTGAAATATACATATATAATATGAGCTGCTAATATACCCCCCCATTAAGGTGGAAATATATTGCCTGTTGGCTGAACGATGTTTGTTTTTACCACTGGCTCTGCCCTGGTACCAGCCCAGTACCAACCCGTATGAGCCAGCAGAATCTCTGTCATCCCCTGTATTGTTCTCTTTTTTTTTTTTTTTTGGTCTTCAATTTAATTTGAGTTGACATTAAAAAAACCTGCAGAGACCCTGTGCAAATGATCACTCCGGTTGTATTTCTCCATCTGTCCGAGTCTCTGCTTTTAATTCAGTCTGAACGATGACGTAGTTTTTGCTATTTGAACTTGGAAACCTTCCTGTATTTCCAGCCTGCTGAGCCGAATGAAGCCCAGTGACCTGTTCACAGTGTGTCCTGCTAGCTAGCCTCAGGCAGATTCCGCTTAATGGTGTCATGAAGCCAGGAGGCGTGTCGCTGCTGTAGCCTTTAATCTGACCGTATACATTATTTAGTGAGGAGGCTGAGTTTCCATGACGATTTGATGCCAAAGAAACAATATATGGCAACGCCTAAGGAAGCACAGTACCAGATGTGGCTGACTCTTGCCTGTCTTGTGTGGCAGCAGGTTATGATGACATTAGACTAGTTATGACTGTGTCTACTTGTCAGGTGTAGAATTTAGATGAAAAGGATATGAGCTGCCAGCTCTAACACCAGTCAGTCAGTCGGTCAGTCAGGCACTCGGAAGCTCTTGCATCACTTTCCGGAAACTGGAGACCTCAGTTGAAGGGCAGCATGACAAAGCATGTTGCCGTGGCGCCAGGTTATCACGGGATACGGTTGCTGTTCCAGAGGAGAGCTGCTGCGCACGGAGCCAAGCTGTGTGAGAAACGCACACACACGCACAGAGTTCTGCTTTCCAGTGTTTCATTTGAAACCAAAGCCAGCGGCTCACTGCCAGGTGCTCGGCTGTGAAACGAACAGCTGGCTAATAACGTAGACGTATCCTTTTTCTGAACCACAGGAAAACACCAATGACTTTAATTAGCCTGCTTTCTGTCATGAAGTACCTCCCTTATTGATTGATGTTGCCTTTCTTACTGGGAATATAGAACCAAAGCACACAGAGCAGGCTGAGAAATCTACCGTCTTCGGAATGGGATCTGACATGAAGCAGAGGGTCGGGATTATTCAGATGTTTTGGCTTCATTAATCATGAAATGGGTGAAATAAAAAAAAAACTAGATATAAATGTTGCTAATTATTACTCTAACCTAATTTTAGATGAATGTCTTCAGATTAATACTGTAAACTGCCATGTTTTTCTTTACTCATTAGCAGCTAAGTGCTGTTTCGACAGCAGAATTCACAGTGACGGCTTTAGCCTCTGATTTGTATCGTGGTTTAATTTGTCAGTCTGACACGCAGATTTCACACATCCCTCCATCTTTTCTGCATCCATCCTCCTCAGTGGCGCAGATCTCTGGCTAATCTGTTTTAGTCGAGTGCAGCTGCTCCCAGGGTTCACAATGATTAATGAACAGAACAAAATCCATTCTGTCTTTGTATTGAAGCACACAGACTGACAGTATTTACTTAATCTGACATGATATTTCTTTCACTTTGAGGTGTTGGTATCTTTATTGGAACTATAAAAAAAAAACTAAAAAGAAAATCCAGTCTGTTTCAGGCTTTACATGAGTTCACAAAAACAGGAGATTAAATTGTTTTTGTCAAATACTCAAAATTTGATTCTTTATGTGTAATAAATAATCTAATCTTTGTACAGTAATTGGGAGTGCACTGATTTGAAAATTTGGCCAATATTTATACCTCCAATATGACGGATTGCCATAGCAACATTATTACATTATATATTTAACTTTCAACACTGTGTAGAAGCGACCACACCGCTTGCATTGCCTCTCTCCCTCTCCTGAAACACAAACGGCAACCAGATGGGAATAAATATGGGCCCAGTTTTATTTATTGAACCAATTCCAGTTTGTTAAATTAAATAAAAAAGAAATTAAAATCAGCCGATACAGATGTTGATGCTAATATATCGTTCATCCCTAACAATAATCTAGACCATATATTGAGGTTTTCATGCTCATCTAAATCGAAGGTAAAATATTGAAACAAGAGTCTCAAAAACCTTTTGTGTTTCTAGAGTTTAGATGAATATCTCAGAGATCGCATCCTGCACTTTAAAGTTCTCTGTTCGATATAGAATAATCCCATTCAGCTTTATTGAGTAAATGTTCACAAGCATTTGATCTAGAAATGATAAACTGTCACCGCTAAATACAAAGCTTTGGTCCTTTGGCCCTCATGCTAGCTCTGCCCTGAAGTAGACATTTTCAGTGCTTTTGTAACCATGTCAACCAAACCAACGTGTGGCTTTGATTGGTCCACTGTGCAAAAACGATGTACTTGTTAATTCGGAATAACAATCTTAAACATAAGTATAGCTAATGGTTGAGAGCAGTTTCATGCTACGACATTGATACCATTCTACATGGGTCTACGGTCTAATTAAAGTTCTGTGCAAATTCCTGGTAATATTCCTTTAAACCAATGACATACGAGTCTCCTCCCCAACACCGATGAGGGATTTCTCTGCTTTGCATGTGTTGATAGAGACAGGAAATGGTTTGGGTTTGGGGTCTTTTCTTTGCAGCTGATTCAGACGAACCAGCTGCCTTCAGCACAGTCAGAGTAAAGCAGCCCATCACCACATCGTTAGTCTCAGCTCGTCTTCTGTAGGATGTCAAAGTTTATTCAGTCTTCCAGTAGCTTCGTATCTGCTTGCTGTGCTCCCGGTTATTACCCACAATGCTTCCTGTGTTCTGCATCAGCTGCTCTGCTCTGACCTCCTGAACACTTCAGGAAATGCTTTGGGCTTCTTGTTTTGTCTTTTATCTCCATTACATCACTCTCGTCCTCTTAGTTGTTCTCCTGTTTCTTTTGAAACCGTTGCAGGGAGTTTCTTATTTGAACTGGCTTTCAATTACTGGTAGTCGTTGCGATTAGCTTTGTTTTGTTTTGTTGCTGTTGTTTTTCCTAAAGCTTCACAATGTCTTGTAGTTGATGTGGTTCTGCAGTCAGCAGGGAGAATGTGTTTTAGAGAAACCAGTAGGTCAATAGAAGATCTCCCAGACACATACTATTGATTTTTCAGTATATATTTTTAGGTCAGAGTTTCTTATTCTCCCTGACTTATTTTTCTAAATAGTTTTGTTTTACAAAAATGTTCAATTTGTTGAACACTTATGAACAACCATTCTTCTTCTTTTTTTATACAGCTGTATTCCAAATTGTTGTAGAGCATTAGGCTTTTGTAAAATGCAAATCCTGTTTTTCTTTTGTACTTTGTCACCAAACGTTATTTATAAGTCAATAATAAAGAGGCTCAATTCATGCCGCGTTAGAAAAGGAAGCAGGAGAACAGAAGCTATTCTTGTGGGGGCTCATTTTATATTGATTTTTCTTTGTCCATTAAGCTTAGTTATATGGACGCAAGTAAATGACTAACCTGTCAATGAACACAAGCAGCAGTTGCTTTTTAACCTCAGCCAGGAACGTGATCATTGGAATTTTGATTATATCAGTGCTGATGCTACTGCAGCTCACCGCTGCTGCACAGGCAGTACAGTGTTTTTAATTTTCATCTAGGAGAACTTGCGCATATTTATTGTGTTTTTCAGTCGCCGACAGCAAAAGGCAGGAAGTAAATAACATTTCTTCCCATTAAATCAAATCTTTTGGATGTAAGTCAGACTGAGTGTAGAAATTGATTTCCTGCCTGAGTTTTTCTGTGCCGACCGGTGACTAACTCTGCTCTGTTGCTAACGTATGAAAACGTCTGTGATTGGGTTTGATCTGCGTCCAGCTGTGTTTGTTCCATTTCTAGCTGCTTTGTAAACAGTCGGAAAGTCTGCAGCGTTTCTAAAGAGGACGACCTCTGACCCATGCGCTCCGTGACAGTGTGCCCATGCACAGTGTGAAAGTCAGCTGACAGCCTTGAGTTAAGCTGCTCTATGACCTCAGCCGTAAACACACATCACATGACCTGCCCCCTCTCTGTCACACCCGGCGCTAAATCAGAGCTCATTAGAGACGAACTGAAAATAAGTCGGTTCGTAGCAAAGTCTCTTGAAGAGTGTATTTTTTTTTCTTTTTATAGTTTTGTCTGTCCTTCACTAAATCCCATCAGTTTGTCCTTCCACATGACTTTCTGAGCCAGCAGAGACCCTTATGGGGCTTTCCTCGGTGAAATGTCTCTGATTTTATTTTTCTCCTTGGTGCCACATGCCGATACCAGCACCAGTCCGACACTAAAAGCTGCCGCGCAAACTAAATAATTTAGCCTCTAGTGCCATCTGTATTTCTCTCCATTCATGTGTCACATGTGTTTGTCCTCAGGAATATGAAACAAAGAGTGGCAAAGCTGGACCTGGCAACCCGACGTCCCCCAGGCAGGGAGTGAGGAAGAACCTGGACTTCGAGCCGCTCTCCACCACCGCGCTCATCCTGGAGGACAGACCTGCGTACGTTCCCTCGTCATTCCATCCTGCCATCTTCATTGACGTGATCATTGGAGCTCATGCTTTTTCCACTTACCTGGCACTGTGTTGAAAGAAAAAAAACTTCACCTTTCCTGTCTGTTCTTATTGTTTTCTTAGACCTCATTCTTCTTCGCTGCTTTACTTATGTCATTGTTAAACAACTTCATCTTGGAACACCTGGAGGTTTTTTCCACCTGCTTTCGTTTTGATTATATGGAGGAAATCCAGTCTTTACATTCATTCCATTTCTGCACCAGGTTCCTCTGGTAGCAGGAATGTTTAAATGATCATATTTCTACAACTACCTCCTATGGCAGTAAAAGTTAGTTTTTTTTCTGCATTTACTACTTTGTGAAACGTAGCTGAATTTAAAAAAATGTCAAATATTAAAACTTGCCATATTCCAAACACGCTCAATATTAATTTTGTATTGGCTGAAGTCTAAGCAGCCTCTGTCCTTTTTGAAAATATTTCTGTAAATTTTGAAATTATTAGAAAAAAATTGAGTGGGAAAATGAGGATCGATTTGAAATTAGAGATGTTTTTTATTTATTCATTTTTTACAAAAACACAGCTCGTGGTGTGAGTCGTGTTTGTAGCGTAGACTAAACTTTTATTTGAAGCCAGAAATGCTGGACCAGCTGGATTTTCTGATTTAGTCATAATTAATTATTAGTTTGGCCAAATTGAAGCATCATTCCTCTAATATGCTATTTATAATAACTTATTCATCAAAACAGAATGCGTTTGTGACCTTTCACCTCTCAGTGGGGTCTCACCTATATGACATGAAACAAGATATTCATCACATTCCTTTTTAATTAGAATAGATCAGAAATCAGTCTTGGGTCCAAAAATGAAAAACAAAAGAATGAAAAATTTAAAGCAAATCCAAAACATGTGCAGCTTGTGATGGAGTGCAGAGATTTACCTCTACAGGACTGGTGCGTCTCTTTAGGCCAGAGGCCTGCTTCTCATAAATGATGCAGGCAGAAACAAACACACAGACCCACACACACCCCGCTGCTCACTCATTTGCCCTGACGCACACACACGCATTCTTGTTTTTGCAGTAATCTGCCTGCCAAACCTGCAGAGGAGGCCCAGAAACACCGACAGCAGTATGAGGAGATGGTGGCCCAGGCCAAAAAGAGAGGTCAGCCAGCTCCACCCCACACCGAACCACATCAGCTCATATAGTGTTGTTGTTTTTTTGTTTTGTTAAATTCACTATTTGTCCTCTGCAGAGCTGAAGGAAGCTCAGAAAAGGAAGAAGCAGCTGGAGGATCGCTGCAAGCTGGAGGAGAGCATCGGCACGGCGGCCCAGATCTGGAACCAGGAGATTCTACCCAACTGGAGCACAACGTCAGTCGTGTTCTCCTTATATTTTCAAAAAGTGGCATTTACACGTGTTACAGTAAATGAAATCAATTTCATTTAAAACAATTCAAAATTGTATCGTTTTTACTGATAAGTTAAGAAAAAAATGAGTTGACATTCCACAGCCTCCCACATAACACATTTTTTTCTTCCGTCTGCATCTGAGTTTTGTCAAAACTGAAATGAAGCCTCTAAAACAAATGGAAGAATAACAGCTGCAGCTTTATATGGATCAATAGACCATCATCACAGTAGACTGAATCAACAAATGCCGGTTATTGTGGCGTCTTTTCTAAATATTTAATTCATTCTAAATGTTCTCAATTATTTCCGGCACATATTGATCGATTATATTTTTCCCCATCTATTCCAGTGTTTAAAAAACAAGTTTATCTTTAAATTGACTGTGAAGATTACTTTCCCATTTTGTAAATCTAGTTGTTTTGTTTTTTTAGTAATTGCCTTTTTTCCTGCCGCCACAGGATCAGATCAAACAGGAAGTGCATTCAGAATCAGCCGAGATCTCAACAATTACCCGTTCTCATGCTTTGAAGAACATGAAGCATTTCTCATGAAACGTTCCTGGGTCACATTCCCTGCATACTTGCCATGTTTGAGGCTCACTTAATCTCAAAACTGGTCACACTGGCGACACTGGGTCTTCAGAAACGATCCATGTACCTATAGGATGCTTCCTCTGCTTGGTCGGTCTACTTTAGTTTAGACCAACTAAAATCTCTTCATTGTTTTATGCCTCATAAGCTGCTGCAACCAAACACATGCAGGACAGTAAAAGGAGTTGTGAAAATCTAAACAGGAAGTAGTAGCCAGAAACATTGTTGTGGGGATTCCCTGTTATTTCCTGCTCCGCCAGTAGAGGCAGTAGCTGCTGCAGTTGGATGTTATCCCCCCCATGTGGCACCGATCAGTAATGGATTCTTGAAAAAGAGAGAGAGGAAAAAAAGTTCTAAACCAGCCTAGGTTTTTATTTATTTATTTATTTTTATTTTTTTCAACAGGTGTACCTCCCGGCGAGTCAGAGACCTCTGGTGGCAAGGCATCCCTCCAAGTGTCCGAGGGAAAGTGTGGAGCCTGGCTGTGGGCAACGAGCTGAACATCACTCATGGTACATCGTTACTATCCTTTCTGTTGTTGAGTTCAGTTTGAATTTCAATTTACAGAGTTGTCGTTCAGCTCAGCAGCCTGTTTCCTCTTGTAGCTCTCCATCCGGTTGAGTTCATGAAGCAGAGAAATAAATCTAATATCTTCAGGTTAACATTAAAAGGCAGCGGTACCTGCATCGCTATTGGCTGAGTAATTTATTGATTTACTTGATTGAAATCCAAGTAAGAAGATTTAACTATATCAGAGAAATGATATAATCCTGCCAGCATACCTAGGTGGGCCCCATATGGGGAAAAGAAGGGCAGACAATATGGGTCCCCCATGGGTGCGTCCGCTGTTTCCATGGTGACCCCATACGGGTTTGCCTATGTAGGGCCACTGCCATGTAGGGCCCATGTAGGTGTGGCCCTACATAGGCAAACAGCCCTGAGTGCATATAGCAGACGCTCATTAGATGCATTAAAAATCAAAAATATCTTTTTCCTTTATTGTAATATTCAGCTGGTAGCTTTTATTCTCAATGCCTTTGTCGGGTAGTTCATAGATGCTTAAAGTATAAACCTGCTGATGAGAGGTGAAAGTTGAACATGATGGAGGCTGCTGGTGCTCAACTCACTACATTCAGTGCTTGGTTCTGAACACTAGAGGGCAGCAACATATAGGATGAATGTGTTCTGGAATGGAGAGCTGGTTTCTCTAAGCACCTTTCTGTCCTCTGATCTTGCTCTCCGCTCATCGTCTTTGACCTTTGCCCTCTCCTCTCTCATACCGATTGATCTGCCGTCCCTGCAGAGCTGTATAACATTTGTCTGGCCCGGGCGAAGGAGAAGTGGAGAAGCACAGCAGTTCCCACCACCGACACCGAAGGTAGAGACAAAATGCAACATGTGGATTTCTTTGTTTTTCATTCCTGATCCAAGTAAAACTCCCACATAACCCAACGGGATTTCTTCAAGACATTTCAGATTCTTCGGACCGCGAGTCGAGCCTGGAGCTCATTAAGCTGGACATCTCAAGAACGTTCCCCCAACTGTGCATCTTCCAGCAGGTAAGAGAAATGAAGCTGCATGAAGGTTGCATCTAGAAAGTAGATGCAGTCACGTCGAGCCTAATTGAAAAGCCGAGCCATGTTGGAAGCTCATTCTAGGTTCTTTTCTTTCTTGGTTCTCTGTTGATGTTCAGGGCGGGCCTTATTACGACGTGCTGCACAGCATTCTGGGAGCGTACACATGCTACCGGCCAGACGTTGGCTACGTAAGTCCGTCCAAACACTTCCATGCTTCCTGTGGCGAGATTATATCTCATCTCTGTCATGTTGGTTGTTCACCATCTATATGGATGTGGATTACGTTAAGTTATTTTTTTGTTGTTGTTTTGCCAGTGCTGTTTGTATCTTCAGATTTTTTTATTTTTTTATTTTTTTTCGTGGTTTTGATAGGAAAATTTACCGGTCTCGGTGACAGTACAGAGATAGTCACAGTAATACTGATGACCCACATTTAAATCATCTCCATCTTTTTTGTGACTGAACACACTGTTGGGGTCAATTTGATCTCGTTCTCATGTGAAGTTAATCACAAGTGAATTTAACTATTTTTACACGGTCGTTAACTAGAGGAACCCAGACTATAGTAATAATAATAATACATCATATTTTTCTAGCACTGTTTCGATCAGTCAGACTCTTTACAAGAGAAGAAAAACATTTTATTTAAAAGGAAAGCTAATAATTTTGGTCACTGATGAACTAGAAAAACAAGATTTATTTATTTTTCTTGAAAAAATAATCTCAGAAAAACGGCACGCTAAATACGTGTGTCTTACAATATAAAGTAATAAAAAATATACATAAATTAAGTTACAAAGCAAGCAAATTGACTGTGAATTATGTAAAAGATTAAGATAAAATTAGCTCCCATGTTATACCACTGAGCTCCTCTGTGATTCTGCAGGTTTTGTAGTTATACAGATATTTAATGCATTTCTGCCTCTTTCTGGGGTCGACGCAGATGAGAGATCAGTCAGCGTTTGCGTTTCAGCCGGTCGGACAGATTTGTGTTTCAAATTGTCCAGTTCAGTTTTTACAGCATCGGCACGATTGATAAAGCCATTCCACTAAACGTGCCGTGTAATGAAGTTGTCGTTAAAACAAAATGTGACAGGCGCAAAATTACAACTCCCAATGACATCACATTACTTAGTTAAATCGAGATATTTCCTCGTGAGCCCAGTTACTGTTTATAACTGTATTTTTCACGTATTTCCAGGCTTCGTGTCTGCAGCCATCTCAGCCGACCCGATACGTTTCTATATGTGTCGTTTTTCCCTCCAGCACTTTGCCCTCTTCTCTACCAGTTTTGGGGAAATACCCACTTTGTCATCACACAGCGGAACATTCTTAGAATATCGTAGCATTAGCATAACATTTTACCCTGTAGTTTAACACCACAGAAATATTGTGGGGGGAATATTAGATGACCACAGGAATTCTTGTAGAGTGTGAAAAAGGTAAATATAGCGCAGCACAAGCCTCCCACACAACACCTCTGCTTTCTATCAGTAAGCTGTTAGATTGCGGCGCAGGCAGATGTCAGCTTCTCGGATCTAATTTTCACCTGAGTGGGCGCTGTAGAGAAGCTGAGTGGGTCCATGATATGTAAAGTCAGAGGTCGATATCAGCTACGACTCTGGAGTTTCTGCAGCGCATGAAAAGTTCAAAACCAATCAAGTACACTGTTGGTCTGATTAATAAGGACTCTAATTGATCTGATGAGTAAAAAAGAAAATTATTTTGTCTTCAGTAAAGTAATAGTTTTTTTTTATTGTTCCCCTTTTAATACTGAGGGCGTCTTAGTTTTGGTGAATAATAAAAGTTTTAGTGAGTTGTTTCTGATTAATATTGATCAAAAACACATTCTAGCTCTGCAGGACGGGGAAAAAATGACTGACTTAAAAAAATAAATAAAAAAAGACATCAACACATGTCATATCGATGTAACTTTTTTTTATTTCATTTTAATAAATTATATTACAGGATGTCTTAAAAAGTCTTCCATTTATTTTTTTTAAAGTCACAACAAATGTCAAATCAACTTTGATGTGTCAAGTTTATTTTCTTATTACTTTTTATCAGTTTATATTACTGAGTGTAGATGCATTTTTAAAAAGTTTTAAATCGATGCATCTAAAATTAGGGCCTCAATAATATGTCTTATGTTATCAAAATAGCATAATTACTCCATTCAAACTTAAATTTCATCAGAGACGATGTGGACTCAGGACGGCAAACAAAAAAAAAAGAGAAACTTTAGCAAGACTTAAGTACTTTTTTGTTCAAAAAAATTTATTTTTGAGCTTTGCTTTTTAGAGAAACAGTAAAGCGTCTCGGCGTTGCGCAGCGCTCTTTGCATCGGAATACACATGTGAGCCGTGATGTCGACTCTGTTGCTTTTCAACCGCAGCCCCGCGCTGCTGTTTGTACACCTTTATAGAAATGACTGCGACTTCCTGCGCTGACCCCAACCCAGCCTTTGCACACACATCTGTGTACTCACCTCTGCACATACAGTTTATGTGCAATCAGCCTCAGTTTATGTGAATCTCCTCTGTTTTCAGTCTGATTAACAATAAATGCTCCCTGCGCTGACGGAGTGAAAGCTCAGGTGTTGAGTCACGGCCGAGCCTCTCAGACACAAATCACTCTGACTCGCCTCTGTAGCTGTCAGTGCTGCGTGTTAATGGCTGTGTTTTGTTTTGTTTTTTTCTTCTTGCTGCCTCTGTCGCTCTCAGGTGCAGGGCATGTCGTTCATCGCCGCCGTGCTCATCCTCAACCTGGACACGGCCGACGCCTTCATAGCTTTCGCCAACCTGCTCAATAAGCCCTGTCAGATGGCCTTCTTTAGAGTCGACCACAGCCTTGTTAGTAACACACACACACACACACACACACACGCACTCAGAAACCACATCATACATACATATAAATCACACGTGGGGAGCCTCTTTACAAACTTCATACTTATTCTGACGGAATGTTTGGGCAGGAAACAGAGTTAAAGGGTTTCTCAGAAACTACGCAGGGGACTTTACCCATCAGATATTAATATCTGTATCTATCCCAATGTTGGGGAAGAAAAAAAAAAGTCTTTTTTGAGTATTTAGTGACAATGTTCCTGAACCATAAGGCCGCATCTGAGACATAATGTTTCATCATTTGTTTTCCATTATATTCAGAAATCCCAGTCGCTCTTTCTGAGCCTTTTGAAAGGTTTGCTGCAGTTTATTTTTTACATGTATAACCAATGCAGTCAACCTATTTTTGTTTTGTCAGCTTCTTTATTTTATGTGATGCTCCTAATTTCACTGACTGAATAAAGTAAAGTTGTTGTTTTTACATTTGACCAACCTTGTGAAGCTATTAGTGTATTTTAATGTTCTGCATTGGTGCAGCTGTCAAATAAATGCATCATTCAGTACATTTCTCTCTATATAAAAAAAAAAGAAAAGAAATGTTTTAAGTCAATTCAGCCGTTTCTCTGTATAAACTTCAGATATCGGTTTTGGAAGTTCAAAGTGGATTGGTGCATCCCTGCTCTATCCTATGCACTGACTGTTTCCATGGTTTCCCCTCTCCAGATGTTGACGTACTTTGCAGCGTTTGAAGTGTTCTTTGAAGACAACCTACCAAAGCTCTTTGCACATTTCAAGAGAAACAGCTTGACTCCTGATATTTATTTAATTGACTGGTGAGTTTGTCACTTTCTCACATTCCCACAACTTTTTCCTTCTATTAAGTCGACCTGCTCTGAACAGATGCTTCATGTCGTCAGTCGGCATGCGGAGCTGCGACTGTGTTCACCTGCATGCAGAGTGAACTTTGCGCTCCATGATGCTGCAGGGGAACTTCATTCTGCCTGCGGGTCACATTCAGAACCTCAGCTGGGTTTCTGAGAAAACAGGATGGGCTCAGTTTGCACACGGGTCTGTGTCAGTGGTCTAAACCCTCCACTGGAGGAAATTCTGTTCACTCTCACTTGCTACTCGAATGTCGCCTCCCATTTGAGGGTGCAGTTTCAACCATGCTTAGACGTGCATCCCCTTTTCTTAATAATGTAAAATAACTTTGGCCGATAATGTCATATGCCATTTTATTCCATCTCACCTAGAGAGGTGGAATAAACATTTATCATCACACTGTTTGTTTAATGAGGTATTTACACCGATATGAAACACAAAGGTGTCAAAACCACAAACTCAGAATTTTCATCCTCAGCTGCATTTGCATTGAGCATAGAACTGCGCAAACTAGAGTTACTAAAATAAATTCACTTAGCGGCAACGGCAGTTTGAAAGAACTCACATTTTTTATGATAAAACGTTTTTTAGCAGTGTTGAAATTTGGGCATTTTGCAAAAAACTGCAATAGAAACACTTGACGCACATCATTCCTGTTTGTGTACAGCAACTTGTTTGTGACCAAGTTTATTCCCGCGTTACTTTCTTTATTTCATTTTTGGTTTCATGGAAACGTCGCGATTGCAAAATTGTTTTCTTTTTTTCAACATTAACAGAGTATAAAAAGTTTCGCTCTCATTTTTAATGGCGCAAGACATTAAAAAGGCATTAAGTAGGCGGGTGATTAATGAGGAAAACTTTTTGGGAATCAGAGGTGTTCCACAGGGCTTTGTGTTCAGACCCCTAAACTAGTGCAGGAAAAAAATGTGTCCCAATCTGTCTTGAGTGAGTTAACATCATGATTTTTAGCACCATTTAAGTTCTTTCTGATCACTCAAAACAGATTCCTGGTCTAAAAGTTTCTGACGGTAGTGGACTGAATTGTTGTCTCCTGCAGAGAGATAAACTTTTTTTTATTTTTGGCTGCCGTTTACAGTCTTCCTCCTCTTCTTTTTCCTCCCAGGATCTTCACACTGTACAGTAAGTCTTTGCCACTGGACCTGGCGTGCCGCGTGTGGGACGTGTTCTGCAGGGACGGCGAGGAGTTCCTGTTCCGCACGGCGCTGGGCGTGCTGCGCCTCTACCAGGACGTCCTGACCTCCATGGACTTTATCCACATGGCTCAGTTCCTCACCCGGCTGCCTGACCTCATCCCCCCCGAGCAGCTCTTCCAGCACATCGCAGCCGTTCACATGACCAGCCGCAACAGGAAGTGGGCCCAGGTACTGGTTCGTCCACTGGGGCTGTTTCGTAGTAAATTGCAAAAGGATTCATTCTCCTTGGAATAGTTTTTTTTTTTTTTTTTTTTTTTTTTTTACATTAAACATCACATAACTGTGAAGTGCAAGAAAAATGAAATACAAATCTGAAAAGTGTGGCTTACCTAGTAGTTCTACTACCTCTTACAGGTTCATGTCTGTCAGCAGTGAAGATAAAATGAATAAAGATTTTGATCTCTCTTCTGCCCAAAATAGCTCAGGCTGGACAGAGGAACACCAATTTCAAGTCTTGCCACAGATTCCCTGTTTAATTTTGATCTGGACTTTGACTGGGCCTTTTTGGCACTTGAATTTGCCTTAAGCTAAATTCCACTGTAGCTCTAGTTGTATGTTCGAGGTCGCTGTCCTGCTAGAATGTGAAGCTCTGTTCAGGGATGTGATGTGAAAATCTGGGCTGATATCAATATCGGATACTAATACTGCTGGGATAGCTTGTAACCAATAGTTACCGATATCATATGTATTGTATTTTCCCCAACGTTTAAGTATGATGAAAAATACTAGCTCACTGACTACGCTTCCTCGATGCATCAGTAAACCCACAAATCTTTTCAAATATCCCCTCCACCTCCGATATACTTGTCAGTTTAAAAAAGACTGTTGGCCGATACCGATATTGATGCCAATATATCACGCATCATTAATTCTATTGTTTGCTGCACGCTCTACTTTTCACAAATGTATACATTTCAGATTTTAAAGTGTTCAGTCAGAGGCTTCTTTGCAGCTGCTGTAATACAGACTGCTACAGGAGACCCTTCCTTGAGACCTAAATTTCCCTTTAGGGTTAAAGTGTTCTTGAACTGAGCGTTTCAGAGACACAATTAGAAAAGCTTCTGCTGTATCTAATTTTATTTTCATGCCACCGGTGAGAAGCGAGGAAGCTTAAATGCGTCTTTGCTGCCTTCCATCCTCTCAGGTCTTGCAGACGCTGACGGAGCAGAAGAGATCCGGAGCGAGGCTGTCCGGAGCCGAGGCGCTGAGCTGAGGTCAGAGGGAAGGTCACACACTAATCCACTAGATCCCTCCAGCTTTCAGGGCGTCCTGCACCTGAAAGAGACAGAGACACCCCCTCCTCTCCTGCCTCCCATCAACTTGTGTGGGGAGGGGGAAGTAAACTACTGTAGCTGCTGAGACGGAGCTCTCCTTCGTGTCGCCGCTCAGACCCTAAACCAGCATCCACCAGGAGGGTCTGCCGGCCAGGAGGCACCGGGAGGTGAAAGGAATACGAGGCCTTATTTTCCTGTTTTACTCCCCAACACGCACCACGAAGCCCAGCAGTGAACTGGAAACTGTAGCTGGGAAACGGTGAAGAATGTATCGCACTCCCACTGTCATGAACACCAGGCTGACTCGGATCTCCTCAGGCTGAGGGAGGAAACCACAGAGGTACCACTGAAGCTCCTCCACCAGTCCCTCCACCCGCCGCCGGATCCTCTGCTGTCAGCTACCTGAACCACGTTCCACTCGTCTTGACTCTTTCTTCCTCCGGTTACCATGACAAGAATCACAACCCCCCCCTTATTTTTTTTTTCCAGATGTGTACCAGTCAGGGAGCATCACTCTCATCTTTAATTTCCACTCTTGCTTTCAAAAATTCCATGCTTGTTTATAATGTGGCCAGTGGATTCTGTTTGCACATTTATCATTCCTTCATGCTGTGTGTGTGTGTGTGTGTTTGTGTTTTATTTAACTAGTCAGGCTTGTTTTCTGAATCATTCCATTCTTTTGCGTTAAAATCCACGAAGCTGCAACTCGATCACATGCTGACTCTGCAGCTTCTATCCAACATGTAAGTAATGAAAACATCTTCATTGAGGTCATATAAGCTGCCTGGAAAATTATTTTTATTTTTGCATCAATGAAACTGGGTTAACTTTTAAAAACAAAAGTGGTGAAGTTGGTCTAAACACTGCAGACGTTGATTTCTTTTTCTTGCTTTTAATGTGTTTGTGGTACATTTCAGCTTTGTAGTGTCCTGGTGTGTGAAGTCTTTTTTCTTTTTGTGCGGTTATTTAATATTTATCAAAAATGTGACGAGACATAAAATTGAAATGAAGGCTTGTGAGAGGTGTGTGAACATGTTGCGTCAGACGCACCAACACGTGTTTTACTGTCGAGACGGGACCAGTTTACTTGATTTACTAAATGATTGAAGAAACATTATTCGTCTTCGTTAAAATATGTCCAGATGATAGCTGGGATAGTAAAATGAACTCCGGATTATCAAGCAAGATCTGCAGTTCAGAATGTGCAAGTTCTGTCTAGCTGACACTGTAAATTCAAGAAGGAGCCGACAGTTTAAGAGCTTTAATATATTTCATATAAAGTATATTTCTTGTCTGAAGCTGCTACATGTCAGTGATTTTTAAACATGAATGCATGAATTGATGAAGTTTCCCAACAAACTCATTTTCTTACATTTTCCTTTATCACTTTTTTCCATGAGGCAGCCATATTGGATCTTGAAGTTGCAGCTGGAGAGGCTCCTCCCACTTTTGGAGCAGGCTGTAATATAGTAATGTAGACATAGGCTACTATAAGTTTGTCACAGTATGTAAGTAAAAAAATTAGAAATATTAAGATTTAACAATTATTCCTGCTGTAAAATAATATGACAGATTATTGCAGTCAGGGCCGGAGTTAGAAGGATAAGGGCCCCAGGATTCAAGCCAGTTTTGTTGCCAATGAAAAAAAAAAAGTTTAACTCATGCAAATTAGGGAGCATAATAAGTAGGCCTATATGTCTGTAGACGACTCCATTTTGGTTCCAAAATGATTCATTTCACATATTCGAGAACGTTAAATTAATAGAAAAAACCCACTACATGCAAAATTAGTTCATGACCTTAATATGAGATATGATATTTGTGAAAGATGCAAAGTACACACAAAAAAGTTTTTTTTTTTTTGTTGTTTTGTTTTTTTTTGCGTCCCCAAAACTCAGAGCGCTGGGCTACTGCCCATGTCAGCCGTTTCTAAAGTCTGGGTCGGATTGCAGTTACAACCAGAGAGATTTTCAGCCAATTTGTCTTTAAAAGTGAGGGGAAGGTGCAGCTAAATTCCTCCAGCTCTTAACTGGAACTTTATTTAATTAGACTTTTTTTTTTTTAAAGTGTGAATTAAGAAGCTGTGAATTCTTGCCTTAATACTAGAAACTTTCCCCCACCTAAACACACTACACGGCTGGTTTAAACTCTGCTGCTCCAAAGCGCAGCAGGATGCATTCAAAGTACAACTGGCTGTAAACATCTTGGATGTTGGGGATCAGACATTGGCTCCGTTTCAGACTTCTGTGGCCTTCACAGTGGATTCACACTGTGGTAAACGTGTCATCCCATCATAACCAAGTGACAGCAATGCATTTACATTGCCGTCATCTGTAAAGTTAACATAACAGCTTAAGGATCCACATAAAATAACTAAACATGTATTTCTTGAAACTTGATGTTTATTTTTAAGCCCCATTTTTAATCTAATCCAGTTGAAAGCATCTATTTGGACCTGAAGGTCAACTGTTGACCTTTCCTCCTGCTTGTTTTGCTGCTGAGTTTTAAATGTGAGGCTACTTTCGTTTTCTGTGAAAATCTGCTCTCGGTGAGGCCGCGCTCTCGAAGTACACCGAAGTCTTGAGATGACTTGAAACCAAAAATCGGTTCTGACTTGTCGGACTCTTCTCACAAATCTTTTGGCTGTCTCTAGTCGGTTTTCTGTTTCTTTTCTGCTTTCACATCATCATCTTGCTGCACCCCATCCCCTCCCCCCCTCTCCTCCACCCACCATTTAACTCCTCCAGTGTGGTTTTCTTTTTAAAACCCACAGGACTGCAATAAAGCTTTTTGCACAAACATGTCAGCCTTTGCATTGAGTTGTGCCTCGCATCGTACCTTCATGTCGTCGGGTTTCAGTCTCTTTGTTTTTGTGTTGTTCATGCTGACGTTGCCGTGGCGATTATTCTCTGTAATCTGTGCTTGTGGTAAGAAGGTAATTGCACAAAGATGTTGGTTTGTAACATGTTACATTAAAGGTGAAACCTGGTGTTATCTATCAACACTACCTGTCCTTTCTTCAATCCACAGCACTTAAAACACACACAAAAAATATATTCAATCAGAAGCGTCATTTTCCTTGGCTCAGTAATCAGGTTGATTTGTTGGTTTTATTTTATATCGTCACTTTTGTTTGTTTCCTCGAGGCCCGTGTGTTGAGGACTGAGGCATTTGTTGTGCAGAGGGTCGTCATGCAACTGTATCTCACTTGAAAATGTACATAAATTATGGTTTTATCATAATAAAAAGCTGCACATACCTTCTTTTTTGTGTGTCTTTGTTAAATCTACAGATGCGTCTAAAAAAATT
Source organism: Phalloptychus januarius (assembly GCA_902982915.1). Lineage (NCBI taxonomy): Eukaryota > Metazoa > Chordata > Actinopteri > Cyprinodontiformes > Poeciliidae > Phalloptychus > Phalloptychus januarius. The sequence continues at coordinate 2,799,130 of CADWAE010000137.1, forward strand.
TTATTGTGAAAAGAAATATTTTTTTGACACTGGTTACGATAAAGATCAGCCTGTGGTTCTGTAGAGGTGTGATGGAAGCCCAGGTTGATCGTCTGCGTTGTTGGGTCGGTGCTTCTCATCTTCCTCTTCCTCTATAGACAATCTTTGACAGTATGCCAAAGATTGTCTACAGGATTCAGATCATGAGAGTTTCTGGCCAATCAAGAACAGCATCACCAGCCCACACTGTCAAAGCCCACAGCATCTCCATATTGCTCATCAACAGAAGGAACCAAAGTTGCTCTAAAATGTCTTTGTAGATGGTAGGCTGCTCCCCAAACCTTCACCGATTGTAGAAACTTTACTCTCAACTCCAACCAATGAGGATTCTGTGCAACCACCGTTTTTCTGAAAACTCTGGGGCCTTGATTTGAAATGAAATCCTTTGTGTTTTCATCTGGAAAGACGACTTTAGATCACCATGTGATCACCAAGTTGGGCTGAACTTAAACAGATTGTTTCATAAAAATGTCCTTGTCATCAAAATTGCAAGCGTTGCCTGAAAACGAGACGAACCCAGACGATGACTAGGTTTATAATGTTTGCCTAGTCAGTCACTTTTTCCTAAAGCAGTCACTAGAAATACGAAGAATAAGTGGGATTTACCAAGAAAGAAAAAACGTCATGGATTGTTCCACATTCTTGGAATGAGGCATGGCAATGTGTTCATTTGCACTTATAAATATGTTCTTGTGCAATTTGTACCGACTGTCATCTCATTCTTTAATGTGCTTTGAGGATGTTGCAGTTTTTCCTGATATTTCATGTTGATATTCCTTCAAATTTTAGAGAAGATTTCAGGATGTTTGCAAAGGAGATGCACAATCTCATTTTCAAGAGCAAGGCGGCAGGGTTTACAGGTACCAGCATTCCCATCAAAACGATGGCGTAGAATTAACTCAAAGGCATCAAAGTATAAAGTAAAAAAAAAAAATCCAGTAAAACATGACCATCAAAAGCATTTACATTTAACAAACCTCCTCTTCTATCTATGCTTTCAGTGTCAATTGCTGTCAATTTAGACTCACTGAAAGTCATTCCAGCCTGAGGGGGCGGCCTATTTAAATTCTCTCTTACTAATATCAGTTCAGTTGTTTTTCTCTCTCAGGTACGATGCGTAGGATTCCTCTAGACGTAGCGGCTCTTGATGCACCAACTCCAGGCTCAGTCCGTGAGCCGATTCTGCCTGACAACGGCAACACATCTCCCTGTTGCTGGTTCACCTTTTCTTATCACAACCCAACAGATTTACTTTCGCAAGCGGAGCAAATGCAGCTTTCACTATAATTCTGTGATATATAGAAAATGTACATCAAGGACTGGGGCATCGAAAACAGGAACCGAAATCTGAGCGACTGCATCACGATTATAAACTGAATCATTTCCCTCATTTGATTGAGTTGTGTGAAAAAGCCTTGGAAGTAATTCCTCTGTAGATGAACCTCTCAGAAATGTCTCTTCTGTTTGAGTCCAAACTGGGTTATGTTGTCTCATTTCAAGATCAAGGCAACCACAGAAAGAGACACCCGTGTGGTGAGGACGTCCGATACAGACTGGATAGAGATAAACCTCGTGTCTTTAAAGGTTCGCCAAGAAACCGCAGCAAATGAGGTCAAAATGGGAGAAAATATGAAACCACCAACATAATCTGTGACTGTTTGGTCAAGACTCGAAATTGACAACGATGTTCAACAACAGGTTTGGTTTTGGCCATCAATAATGTTTAATAAGTGCATTCTGGAAGTCCGAGTATTTATCAGTCGTACTGGGCCCAGCAGTAACCTAGAAATATAGTTTTTATAAGTAAATAGTCGGACAATGGAGTTGATTCAGATTGAGTTAATTTGATTGGTTCTCAGTAGACCTGAGAAACAATACGACTCAAAAGTCTCACTCAGACTTTTGAGTGGGTTTTCAAACCAGCAGCATGAGAAACATGCAGCGCTCATCTGTGTTTTGTGTTTCTCTTATTGTTCAGTAAGAACCAGTGTTGTGCTCCGTCACCATCATGCTCGACGGATGCAGCGTTGGTCAAACCGCGGCTGCTTTCCCTCTGTACACCACCATCATTTCTGACTGAGTGGAAAGTTTCACATGCAGTCTCTTCATAACCACACACCCTCCTACTTTAACCCCACTGACACCTTGTCACTCCTCCTATCCATTTTGAAACCTGATGCCCCCCAGTCGCAGCGCAAGTCTTCATCATCGTCGCCACCTCTGGAGGAACATCTGGCCATCATGAAGGCCGAACACGTCTTCCTGCTCTGCGTCCTGGGAGCCGCTCTGCTGTCCACAGTCCTCTGCAACAGTAAGGCAGCATCTGGAGCTGCTGCTCCTCCAGGCTGTCGGACGATTCATTTCATGTGATCTTCTTGTTCTCAGATGGAATTGGCCCCGACGACTGCTGCTTCAAACTCTATGGACGACGGATGAGGAAAATGGCCATCCGCTCGTACTACTTCACTGATCACCGCTGTCCCAAGGCTGCAGTCATGTGAGTAATTCAAACTTCCAAACTGGATTCATGTCAGTCAAGTTTTGATAAATGGGTAGGTTGGGATTTGCCCTCAGGGGAATGATCATGAGAATAATGTCAATAACGCTTCAAACTACTAGAGATGTTTCGTATCAACATTTCCCTTCGCCTTTTTGCTTTAGTTTGGTCACAGAACAGAATCGTCGCACCATCTGCGTGGATCCAAGTCTCCAGTGGGTTGAAAACGTGATGAGGCATCTGGATGAGAAGGATCTGAAGTGAACCTCTTGCTCCTCCTTTCGCCTTTCTCTGCTTTGTTTCATCCCTCATGGAAGCTGGGGAACATTTGTGGCACATATGTTTTTATATACCTACTCAAAGCTTTGTTGCTTCCAAGCAGAGTCATTTATCTGACTGTTTCAGTGGTTTCTTTATCTTGACTGGTTAACCTCACTGGAAACCGGTTCTGATTTTATCTCGTTTCCTGATGTTTTCTAAATGGTCTGCTGTGCCTGTTGATTTCATCTGAAATAATAAACATGTATTCATCTGTTCTATAGGAGTATTTCTGCATTGCTCACACTTCTAATAACTTCTTTGGTAATCAGATAGATCAGTAGATGTGAAGTTGTTACATTTAAGACTTAAGGATCTGAATTAAATTTCATTTACTTATAAACGAGTTAAATACGTCTTTGTCAGACGTTTTCCAGTTCTGTCATGTGACTCGAGTGTTTTTTTTCTCCTGGGTGACCAAATCACATCACCTTCCCACTCGGTGTGATAAACCTCATAACATTTACTGACAACCAATTTCAACCAGCTCCTGACATACCTGTTACTAAATAGACAGAAAGATGGACAGACCAATACTTTATTAATGCCCACGTAGGGAAATTCATGCACCTAACACTCCCAAACCATCAGTACAGTACTGTTAAAAACCAGAAGTATCTGTGTTATTTCTAAATGCCCATGTCAGCAGACGATGTTGTGCAGCTACAACTCTGGGAGAAGCTGCACTGAACCTCATGGAAACCTCCTGGTTATTCCACCTAATGCTGATTTCTGAACTTTCCTGAGTTCAAATATTAGTTGTTGCTTCTAAATGAATATCAACTTGTTTTCTTTGCATTATTTGAGGTTCTGCATCTTTTTGGTGATTTTGACCATTTCTCATTTTCTGCAAATAAATACTAAATGGTTGCTTGGAATATCCGAGACGATGTTGTCAGTATCTGCGACAGACTGGCGACCTGTCCAGGGTGACCCCGCCTATCACCTGAAACATTGGCTGGAGAGGCACCAGCACCTCCTGACCCCACCAGGGGACAAGCGTCTAAGAAAATGGATGGATGGATGTTGTCAGTAGTTCATAGAATAACAATATTCATTTTACTCAAACATGTACCTATAAGAAGTAAAATCAGAGAAATTTATCATTTTAAGTGGTTTCTTAATTTTTCCAGAGCTGTATATTTGGTTGTCATGGTGAGTGATTGAGCACTGGACAACTTGAAGTTCAACTGTAGGTCAGACAGGCAGCTTTAGGGAGACAATTTATTCTCTTAACCAAACCAAACCATTAAGACGAGTCTTAACGTCTGTAGACCAATCAGTGGCCTCAGGTCCATTCCTCCAGAGCTGCTGTCCTTCAACAGCTTCATCATCATCATCATCAGTAGTCATTCAGCTCTGCAAAGTGTGACTGTAACATCCTAAATGCAGATAAACTTTTGTTTTTGTCTCTTTGAATGTGGTCTATTTGCTACTGAGGAGAGTCGAGGTGAACAAACTGTCCCTGGTGCTTCACAAAGTCACACATTGAGCAGAACGTATCCTGTTGGGTTTGTGGTCTAAAAGTGTTTATCATGGCTGCACACACACACACACACACACACATGCACACACACACACAAAATGGCTTTGATGTCGACTGCAGCTTACAGCAGATGGCTCAGGTCGCTGTCCTTCTGCTAAATGTTGTGATTGTTTAGTTTTTAAGAGAAACCGAAAAGCCGAACTTGTCAGAGAAACATTACTTTGGGATTTTTAAGGATTTGTCTGAACCCGTTTTTCCATTCAAAATGATACAATTTGTAAAACCGTATCTGGATGTGCAGAACTGAACAATTCCTGGATTCTCAAATATATTTAAATATGTTGCAGCAACCCACTAATATTTAGCATATTAAAGAGACAGGTCAGTCTTCAATAAAACCACCGACTTTCTAATAAATTTTGAGTTAAATTTATAAAAGAAATTTTTTTGCCAGACTGATTCATATTGTAAACAAACTCTTATTGGTTTTGAAAGCTTCGCTTTGACTTCCTGCTTGTTGTTTTTGTCAAACTGTTCAACTTTGTCTTTTCTGACTAATTCTTTTCTCCAGACGTTATTTGGCTTGAGGCCTGCCACTGTAATGATCCAGGAAGTAGAAGCCAGTGGAGGCAGCAGGAAGAACCAAAGGTTTTATTAAGGATGCTGGCAGACAGATGGGAGGTAAGAACAGTTTATTTTTAGAGCACAATACAGCAACAAAGCAATTTAAAGTGCTTTGCATGATGAAAACATAACTAACAAGCAAGAAACGTTACAATACAGTCGGATTAAAATACAGACTACATAATACAATACAATACTTATGTTATTGATAGATCTTAAAAGACATTTGAGAAAAATGGTATATTCAAAGCAAAATCTTTACTTGAAATAGAAAAGCTTTAATATCAATCGCATTGCCACATGCATATTATTATACTTCACATTATCTGATAAAGCAGAACAGCAGGCGGATCCTTTACAGGGCCTTCTTCTCCAGATTCCGAACAATATTCTGAACCCATTGTTCCTTTGAATCCACACAGATGCGACGTGCCCTGAGTGTTATTAAGCTGAAAGAAAACAAAAAATCACTGATTTCTCTTTCTTCACTTTGAGTAAAACAAAGTCAGAACTGATCATTTTATGACAGAATAACAGGAACCCAGTTATCAGTACTTACACAACTCCACTTGTGGCGCAGCGAGGATCAGTCCTGTAATATGAATTGATGAGCTTTTTGTTCACCCGGTTACTGAAGAAGTCAAAGCAGCATTCATCGGGATCTGAAAATAACACATTTAGTTAATGAAGAGTTTTGAATGAACAGGAGTTACAGCAATGTTTAATTTCCCTTTGGGACCAATAAAGTAATTTTGAATTTGAACTGAATCAGAATCAGAATTCCTTTTATTGTCATTGCATAAGAAAGTTCAAAATTCAAAAGTAAAATTGAATTGAATGTGAGATCAGCTGATCAGAGAAGCGTCGTCCCCAGGTGAACTTACGTTGGCAGAGGGCTATGGACAGCAGAGCCGCTCCCAGCATGCAGAGCAGGAGGATGTTAGAAACCTTCATGATTACCAGATGTTCCTCTGTGAGCGACGACAGAAACGCTTTGGGTTGTTTGGACCAACAGCGGACTGATGCTGCCTTTATCAAAGCAGAGGTGTTAAAAGAGGCAGGGTCTCTGAGCCTGAACGCCTCTGAGATGGTGAAACTTTCCACTTGGTTAGACAGAGCGGTAGATTGAAGAGGAAATGCTGTGAGTCGGCCAAAAAAAGCATCAAGTCAGTGAGCATCAGTGAGCATCAGAAATAAGCACCATCACAGATCTCTATTTTAATTGTTGCTTTTGGGATGAACTTTAAGTATGGAAAATCCTAGCATTTTTTTTTATAATGTGTAAATGCGGGGTTAGGATTGGAAACAGACTAAATACACATAGGAACAGTGTTGTGCTTCTGTATTCAACTCCTTAAACACCTAAATAAATTCAGTGGATCAAATGTGTTTATTTGTAACATGTTCAATAATGTTTTTAGTTTGAATGCATTTTCAATTTAGGAGCAGAAAATCTTACTTTCGCCCCCTGCTGGTAAAAGTTAGCTAAGGTCATGTGATGTAGAGCTTGGAGTTACTTTTGTTAAACTGCAAACAGAAATAAAATAGCAAGTTTTATGTTGCTAGGTAACTTGTAACTTTAAAAAGGCTCTATGGCTACATTACATTAACTTACATTTCTTAAATATTAATTACTACAAATAAAAACTCTTTGCTGGTGCAGAGGTTAAGCACAAACCACTTAAAGAGACCAAGGTCCTTGATGTGGCTGTTGCAGGATCGATTCCCGGCCTGGTGGCCTTTGCTGCATGTCTTCATTCTCTCTCTTAGTCTTAGTACTTTCAAATAAACCACCAAAAAAAAAAACTTTAAACAAGATTAAAAACTCAGAACCATTTGATAAGTCGGGTTTATTTTTGAACAAAAGCAAGCAAAGCAAAACATGCAACAACCAACAGAAACATTTTTGATGATTTTGTGTTTGATTAGAAAAAATGATGAAAACAGAAGAATAAGAAAATGAAAAATGTACAAAGCTTCCAAAAGAAATGATAAAAACATCAACAATGATTAAATTTAAAAGCAAAATCTCTGATTATTTGAAACAGAATAATTCTGATTCTGAAAACCTGATCGCTTTGTCAAATGTGTTTTATTGGACTATGAGGACAGAAGGCAGCACCTTTAGAAGGACTTTCTGTCCAGATGGTTCATAACATCCTTCACCCAGGGCTGAGTTGGATCCACACAGATGCGCCGTCCTTTTTTTCCTATTAAGCTGAAAGAAAATACATTTTTCTCAAAAGAGGGATGCAAATAATAAACTTTGATTTCAATAGAACTAAAACAAAGTCAAAAAATAAAGCAGCGTAATTAATATTCAAAGAATGACAGGAACTCAGTTTTCAGTACTTACACAACTGCTCTAATGGTGCAGCGGCGATCAGTCCACTCATATGAAGCGATACGATTTTTGTCCATTCGGTTTCTGAAGAATTCAAAGCAGCAGTCATCAGGACCACTTGTATCTGAAAGTAAAACCGTTGGTTAATGAAGAATTTTGAATGAACGTGAGTTATAGAAACGTTTAATTTCCCGTTGTGATCAATAAAGTAACTTTGAATTTGAATTGAATCACAATTCCTTTCATTGTCATTGCACAAAAAAGCACAACACAATATTTCTATTTCTAAAAAAGAAACGCAGAAGCGTCGCCTCCCTCCAGGTGAACTTACTGTTGCAGAGGACGGTGGCCAGCAGAGCTGCTCCCAGCATGCAGAGCAGGAGGATGTTAGAAACCTTCATGGTGACCAGATGTTCCTCTGTGAGCGACGATGGAGACTCTGGATCGTTTGAGCAAACAGGGGGCTGCGGTGCTGCTTTTATAAATATTAAAAAGGCGTGGAAGTGTCAAAAGAGAGAGGAAGTGTTGGTGGTTACATGATGCTGCTGTGATGGTGAAACTTTCCACTTGATTAGAAAGAGTAGATGGAAGAGGAAATGCTGCTGTGGTTGGACCAAAATTGCACCTGAACTACAAGAACAAAAGTGTAAAACTTCTATGATTCCAAAAGAAAAAAGAAAAAGGCTGAAAGGAATATATTTAAACCTTTATTTACTTAATGATCTGAGGTTGGCTTCTAGCCCCTTTTTTGTGTTTGATGTTAAGGAGGACAACTCTGAGTCAGGAAAGTAACATGCATAGTTTGGAGCATCAAGGACCTATTCCCTGTCTTATGATCATTCAGATCATCTAAAGCAAAAGAGGGATGGGGGACATATTGTAAGGTTTGCATTCCCTTCTTTTGGTTAAGATAAAATAGGTTAATGAGGGAGATGGGGCTTGAAAACTGTGGAAGAAAGTCACTGACAAATTCTTTCCATTCTCATGAACAGGTTCGTGTCTGTTCTCTGAAAGGAGGAGCATGTCTCTGGCAGTACCAACCACCACCCTCATGGAAAGAGGACGACGCTGATGAAGCATGTGAACAGGAGCTTCTACAGACAATCCCTTTTGAGCTTTTGCCTGAAAGCGATTGGCAAGATCTTCTCCAGTTGTCTTTTTTCTTTGGGCTCAGAGGCTTCTAGCACTTGAACACACCGTTACAGTGATGTTTTTACTGTACTCTCCTTTTGCTGCGATCAGGTGAGTTGGCGTCTGTATGGGGTTCACCTGGCAGATCAGGGACTCGTCCGCAGTGACTTGTGGGGACACAGTTGGTTCTTTCAGCAGTCCGAATCACTAACAGCCTTTGGAAGGGTCTTTGTCAAGACGCCAGTGTTCTCTATGGCGCTTCTTCAACACCGTCCAGTCAGCAGGCTTCAGTCGGTGCTGATGGGTCTCTGCAGGGGTCAGTGTACAACTTTCACAACCTGTAAGACTTCATAAAGAACAGCGGACAGGCTGTGCAGTAGGATAGTGCTGCATCATCACAAACAGTAGCGGAAGGGGATGCCCTGTTCCTTTATAAGGTGTCTTACCACAAACCAAACCATGAATGATTTGCAGTATTTACTGCATTAGCTGCCAATGTGCGTCAATGGTTAGGCATCATCAGGGCCCCTTCACCCCACTGGAGAGTCCTGCACTCTCCCACAGATACTTCTCACCTGTGGAGGCAAAAGACTGTAAGGCATTCAAATCAGCAGGATAGGTTGAGTGTGGTGTGAATGAGTCTAAGCAGAAGACGGGGAATATGGCTGCATCTTTTACAGCAGAATCTTCACTTCCAAAGAACAACAAAGTTACGCACAACTCCAAATGTAGAACATGAATCCATACAGATCGTCATGACTGTCCTGAGGCGAGATTGCAAGCTTCGATAGAGAGAGAGAGAGAGAGAGAGAGAGAGAGAGAGAGAGAGAGAGAAATAATTTCAGCCATTTGCGCAGAGTTGCAAGAGGCAGACACATCCTGAAAGAGAACAAGATCTGGGCTTGAGGAAGGTTGAATCATAATACCACTCCCAGTGAGGATCCCCATCTTCAGGTGTGTGTAGAAGTGTAGCAGCGTTCAAGACTGCACTTTCCTTAATAGTGCTGCTAGTCGTGTCCAAGAGGACAGATGTGTATCTATAGATGTGTTTTTTGAGGAACAAGAAGGATGAGCAGGCAACAGATGTTCCTATGACAGCTCAGTTCTTTCTCAGGACCTGAGCTGGGTCTCACACAGAACCGTTCAGAAGAATATCCAGGAAAACACCCACCAAACTGTCCAGAGACGAGCATCAGGGCTGACCTTCCCTCCATCCAGGACATATGCAGGTTTAGGGCTAGGAAAAGGGCAGCTAACATTTCTGCAGACCCCACACATCCTGGATACACACTGATGAACATTTAATAGTCAGAGTTCTCAGATCAATACTATATTTATATACCTGGACTGGCAACTGTGAGGTGTTACCTCATGTGATTAATCTGTAAATATTAACTTTTCTCCAACATTGTTTTATATATTCATATTTAAAATGTGCACATTGAAAGAAAAGTTGAAATTGTCAAATTCCTTGTTTGCTTGTACAAACATGCCACATAAGGATGAATTATTCATGACTTTTCGTCATAATTTCCAGCTGTTTTCTGCAGTTGGGTTGTCACAACACAACTTTTCTGAACCGTGACAGATTGTTGATTTAGGCGTCTTTAACCACCAAACCGAGTCAAGCTATACATACATTCATGTGTTTTTACTGATGCGTTTTATGACCCACATAAAAACACACAAAATATATTTCTCCCCCTCAACTTCCTGTCTAGCTGAATTTTGCAGAGGTTTGCATGCACTTTTAACAAACACTGACTAAACACTTGTATACTTTCAGATGAAGTATTTTAAAAATCTTGAAGAAGATGAAAGTTTCAGGATTAGTAGCCAGACGTCAATGTCAATTTTTTTTGCAGAACATGTTTGAAAACATAAACATTTGGCCAAAGTACTTCAGACTTTACATCAACCATACATCAGAAAGAAAAAAAACAATTATTAATAGTATCAGAAGTATGTGCAAGCTTCAAACTAATTTTCAGGACAACCAGAAGCAGCTAATGAACTTTTTGACCAAGAAAGAACATATAACGTACATCTCTATCTACATCTACATTGATATTGATAAACTTATTAACATTAACTTTTGTATTAATATGAGTGTTGAGGTTTACCTCTTCTTAAGCCTCAACTAAAAGTGCGACTGTCTGGTCCTAACTGCAGATGAATGTTTGCTCCACTTTTCATCTCTCTGAATATGATTAATTTCCTATTAAGGAAATCCGAGGTGCAACAATCTGTCCCTGCTGCATCACAAGTTACATCGAGCAGAACGTATCCTGTTGGGTTTGTGGTTGTACTTAGAAATGTTTATCATGAAATGGGTTTAATGCCGAATGTTGCTGACAGCGGATTGCTCAGTTCACTGTAGTTCTGCTAAACTCTTTATAGTTTGTTCCAGGTTTTGGTTACTTCTACTGGAGATCCTGGATGTAAAACTGCAAAATCTAACAGTCGGAAAAACAGAAACCGGAATACATTTTAAATTTAAGAATGATTAAATTCAAGCTGCTGCCACTGCCACTGCACTTTATCAATTTCTGATGACTTATAAACTTTTAGTTGAAATGTGCTTGTTTTATGTTTTAATTTGACTCTCACCATTAATCAGTCATTTTAGATCTTAATAGTAAAACTTTTAACACAGGCGCAATTGGTAGAGCTGTTGCCTTGCAGCAAGAAGGTTCTGGGTTCAATTCCCAGTGCGAGGTCTTTCTCCATGGAGTTTGCATGTTCTCCATGTGCATGCGTGGGTTCTCTCTGGGTACTCCGGCTTCCTCCCACAGTCCAAAAACAGGTCAGGTTAATTGGCCTCTCCAAATTCTCCCTAGGTGAGTGCATAGTTGTTTGTCTCTGTGTTGCCCTGCGACAGACGACCTGTCCAAGGTATATAAGAAGGTTTTTTTTAGGTTTTTATATTATGAATGGATGTTTTTGTACTGTGAATCTATGTAAACTTTACACTGATAGCTTTCCGTACAGCAGCGCAAATACTTACATACGTCACTTTCACAGTCACGTGCTACAGCGATCCGCGCCTTTGTCGACGAGTGAACGGCGCGCGGGAAAAGCAGGAGTCAGGTGATTGGAGGATTTCTCAAACATGCACCACAAAATCAAAGCAACTCTACACGCATGTTTCTGGTTAATAACATTACATTATGATGTAAAGCTAAATAAAGTTGATTTTATATTGTACTGCCCTTTGACATTAAAATCCTAATGTAAAAACTAACATGTACAATGATGTTTTAAGTTTGAATACATCTTCAATGGAAGATCAAAATGGATTCTTTTCGCCCCCTGCTGGTAAGAGTTACCTAAGAAAATCTGTTCAGGGATTGGCTGTTACTTTAAGAAACAAATCACAGAAATAAAATTGAGTAACATGCGTTTTATGTACAGGCTCCCTAAATAAATTGTACATTGAAAATAAAACTATAACTACAATAGACCAACGTTGCTGTACTACCTGCCTTGCTTAAATCTCCATTAAGATTCAAAAATCAAAACCATTTGACAAAAGATACATTTATTTTAGAATAAAATCAAGTAAAAGAAAGCAGACAACAACCAAAGGAAACATCCAGAAGACTTTGTGTTTGATTAGAAAAAAATAAAATAGAAAAGCAAAAAAATGGGGGGGAAAAACAACATTCAAAAACACCAATACAGTCAATTCTGTAGGACAGCAGATGTTGTACAAAGCTTTTAAAAATAAATTTCAGCGTAAACAATGATTACTTGAACCGAAATCACAATCACTCTGCCACACGCATTTTATTGGCCTTCATGTGAGCTGATGAAGCAGGACAGGCAGATACTTTAACGGGGCTTTTTCTCCAGAAAGTCAATAATCATCTTCACCCAGGGCTGCTTTGCATCCACACAGATGGAGCGTCCTCTTTTTGTTTTGAAACTGAAACGAAGACATATAAAAAGAAACTCACCAACCAGCTTCACATTTCACAGAAGTAAAACAAAGTGAAAACTAAAGCAGAATAAATGAATGCATACAACACACAGAGGATGCCAGGAGCCCAGCTTGCAGCACTTACATGATTCCACTCAACGCACAGCGAGGATCAGTCTTGTAATGTGAAGAGATGAGATTTTTGTTCATGCTGTTTCTGAAGAAATCAAAGCAGCAGTCGACCGGAGTAACTCCACCTGAAAACGAGACGGTTAGTCTGGCATCAGTGGATTGGAGGAGCGTCGTCTCCAGGTGAACTTACTGTTGCAGAGGACGGTGGCCAGCAGAGCCGCTCCCAGCATGCAGAGCAGGAGGATGTTAGCAGCCTTCATGGTGACCAGATGTTCCTCTGTGAGCGACGATGGAGACTCTGGATCGTTTGAACAAACTGCAGGCTGCGGTGCTGCTTTTATCAACACCCAAACATGAAAAAAACCTGTCAGAACTTTAAGAAAAGTCTGGGTTTTTGTGGCTTCGCAGGGACTGAGTGCTTCTGTGACGGTGAAACTTTCCACTTGATTAGGTGAAGTGGAAGATTTCAGAGGAAATGCAGCAGTGGTTAGACCAAAATGCATCTAAAAGGCATGAAGTCAACACATTTTACCACATGATAGAAAAATTTGACAAGACTAAAATATGTATATATTTTTGTATTTACTATTTACTGCATGATTCCAAGTTAGATTTTACAATTTTTCCTGAAACCAAGCAAAAAAACAAGAGTTATTAGGCATCATAACTCAGACAGAATTGAAACGTATCAATTTGAAATTCCCTCTGTCTGTATTATGTATTACTATGAAATCTATTTGACATGTAAAATATCTTTCTATGACATTTGCTGTGAGTTGGTTCAATATAAAGAAACTGAATGGACTGGGATTAACGGTGACTGAAGTCTAGCAATAAACCTTAGGAATCAAACTTAAAAAAAACTTTAGAATTTTTTTTTTTTGCAGAAATAAGGTCAAACCTCATATTTAGTGCTTTATGTAACTTAGTTTTCTATAAATAAAAAAAATCAGCTTGCACTATACTTTAAACCTGTTAAAAATTGCTGAAGCTGTTCCACATCCACTAATCAGACTCACCTGTTTCCCATCCAACGATCAGCCTCCCAGGATCAATTCAAACATTGTCAGATCTCCCTGCTACGCAACTCAACCTTCAACCACCAAACCGGGTCAAACTACACACACACGTGTGTTTTACTTTTATAACCTACATAAAAACAGCATTAAAATATCTCTCTCCCTCAGTTTCCTCTGCAGCTGCTCTTTCTAGAGGCCTGAATCTGCATTAACATTCAACATGAAGAACTCACTACAAACATACATGAGACAAAACACTCCGGTACCTGCAAAGTAAGAATGTGGGGATTTTTTTAAACGGAAAAAAAAAAAACTAAAAGCATGAAAGTTCCATGATTAGCAGCAAGCAAGATGTTACTGTCGATGTAAAGGTCAAATTTATTTAAACGCCTCATTTAAAACATCATAGTTGACCAAAGTGCTTCACAATTTCCACCAACCTTAAAAGTTTTTAACTTAACCTTTACACCCCACATCTCCTCACTGAGCACTTTTCAGGCCAACAATATTTCACAGCAATATTTGCGGTTAAAAATTGCAAAGCAGCAATATTTCACTGCAAATAATAGCAATAACTGGCAATAATTGCTATTTATTTATCAATTTATTTATTGCTAAATAAATCATTTTGTTGCAAATAATTTATTTCGTAATAAATTTAAACTCGCTTAAATTCTTCTGTCTTTATTTGGCTTTTTGTTAAACACTCAAATTGAGCTGAACTGTGAATTATTCTGCACCTGGTGAAAGGTGCAGTTACTCCTTCTACCAGCAGGGGCAGCATATCTCTATAAGTTAGTTTGTCTCACCCAGGTCTTACTCTGTGTTTCTCAGTTATATTTACTGGAGCTGCTGGTGTAGAAATTCTTAGTCTCACAATGAATTACTTCATATTATCTAGTGATGAGAGAAACTTTGGTACTTTAGTCCACATTTATTTCACAGCTTATAACAAGAAAGCATTAAGATGTCAGATGTTAAAGCAGAGCATTACTGAAGTTGAACTTTGACCTCTGCTCCTCTGTCTCTCAGTGAGGTTCATCTTGAAAGTTTTAAGTTTTAACAGCAGTGTATGTATCTGGTTTGCAGCCAGCTCTGCTTGCTGAGTCACATGATCACGTATTATGCAGAATGCCTCCTGTTGGGTTTGTGGTTGGATCTAATATGCTCATCATATTAGATACATGAAACCATCGTAACCATGCTGAGCTGTGGTTCATCCACTTATGCTAATCTATAATGTTCAGTCTGTCTTCTTCCCTGACTGAGTGAAGTCAGAGATCAGCAGCAGATCAAATCATGCAGCAGGTAGTTTGGATCAGTCTGGTTCTGCTGAATGTCGTCTGGATCTCCGTCTTTTTGTCTCCAGATCTGGATTTCTCAGGTAAGACCAGCTACAGGAGAGGAACCTTTAAACGCTGATGCTGCTGATGTGACATTAGTTTGAACAAATCTGTCTTTAGTCACATTCAGACTTCCTGTTTAATGAGATCCTTTGTAGGATCTCATTAAAATGAATACGGAGCCCCACTAGGGGACATGGGGGATTATATTTTCTTTTGCATTCCCTTGCAAAAGTGTTGCATTCTGAACCAGTTAGAGATGCTCAAGTGGAAAAGTGCCTTTGCACCTAAGTACCAGCTCTTTTAAAGCTCGTTCAAAGGATCTGGAAAAACCTTGACTCAGATAATCAGCAGTTATTTAAGCGTGAATAACCTGCAGAAGCATCGGTTCAAATAGATCAGTTCCAACTTTAATATTCAACATGACTGGATGTCACCTTGTGACCTGCTCTGTAATCATGTGTCTCTCAGTGTTTGTGCAGAGGAGAAGCGTCAGCAGCTCTGATGAGACGGTCATGATGGAGTTCTGCCTTCAGGAAGACTCTGACAGGAAGTGGACATCAACTGATGTTCAATCTGACAGGAAGTGGACATCAGCTGGACCTTCAACCAGCTTCAGTCCAGATGGAGACATCAACACCATCACAGGACGACCTTGTAAGACGTACACGGCTTGGTTTGAGATCTGAAGATCTGAATGTTCTTGGTATTTCTGTCAGAAAATATACATTTATTCTCCATTTTGGATTATTGTTAATCTCAGAACAAATACAGTTTTTTTGTGGAATCCCAATGAAATCTATTGAGGTCTATTCCAGCAAAATGGCAAAAATGAGATGAAATTCTGAGTTGTTTTTGAAACATAACAGTAATGAGGTACTGGCTGCACATGTCCATGTGATTATAGCTTAATATAACTACATATATAGTTCAACATTCAGTCCATTCATTATTTGCAGTGAATAGAAAGAAAACTCAACATGAAGAATCCAACTCAGGTGACAAGTTCCCCACCTCTGCAGCTCCTGATCCTGATCAGATGTGAGTAAATGAAGCTTCATGTTTTTCTAACTGTGATGTATCAACAGAAACTGACCTTGAACCCATTTATGAACATAAAGATGTAAAGGTTGTTTTAATCTATGTATGTATCTATGTAAGTATGAGCACGGGTTCAGACATCCTCAGATGGTTGCCATGGGAGATTAAAGGATTCCTCGAACGTGAATTAATATTTCGATAACTTTTAAACTTATGTCCTTGATTACGTTCACTGTCTAATCATTGAATAACACTAAGAAACAGTTGCTAAGTTGTCTATTAAATAGATTGCTTTGACAATGACAGTGTTTTATTTTTCAGTGATTTGTACAGACCGGCAGCCTCAACTGATGAACAGAGACTGACTTCACCACCAGAGTTCAGCTCCAGCTCTGAAGCTCATCTTGTTACAAAGATTCCAACAACTTCTAGAAATCAGAAGGTCAACATCAACCAACCCGATCAGCAGAAAATCACCCTCAGTCCACTCAGACCAGGAACAGGAAGTGAGTTTTTACTCCAGCAGGTTTTCGTCTAAGCAGCTTTGGTATACACAAAAAAATCTATGCTCAGATAAAATGAACAATACAGTAATTTTATCCATTTCAATAATAGTTCAACACTTCCAGCTGTCAGAGTATTTCTATTTCTATTTTTATACATACAGGCCAGGCAGAAACTAAAATGAAATGTGACAAAAGGCAAAAGGATGGTCAACACTTTGAATGTTTTTTTTTATTATTTATTTTATTGGAACATATATTTATTTAATGGAGTATTTAACAATTATTTATCAGTAATAGTACTTATTTATCTATTTAATTCATTCTGAATTGAAATACATCATGTATGAGGTGCTGTACATGTTCATGTGAACACAAAGACATTCTGTAGATAATTCATCATTCACTTCATGCTTATTGGCAGTGAACGGGAAGAAAACTCAAACTGAAGAATTCATCTCAGATGATAAGTTTCCCACATCTGCAGCTCCTGATCCTGATCCTGATGAAATGTGAGCAACATTTTTGAATTTTGAGTAGAAGACGTTAGCACCCAGAACTGCAGAAATCGTCTCTAGTCTGCAAAGGTTAAAACAGAATGTAGCCTTTTGTTTGTTCCTGGTAAGAAGATTTTGGTTTATTCTAACTCCTTCATCCAAACAAAAATATATTTCCGGTGTTTATTGGTGAACTTTCTTCTTCTGTGGAAAATAAATTAGTGATTTAAAAAAAATAAATAAAAAAACCAGCAGAATCGGTTTTACTAACGGTTATCCAATGTCAAAAAGGTAAACATTTTCTCGAAAGAACAAGGAATTTCAGAAAGTAAAACATTTCTGACTCAAAAATTTCAACTACGTTCTTAAAAATTTCATCTGAGGAGGGAGCAGAAATGACTCCTTTTTCTATCTACAGTGGCCCTAACATGTTGTCATTATCCATGCCTATTTACCATCCTACTGATAAAACAGAACCTGAAGCTTTATGGAGACAAAGAGGAGCCAGAAGGATTCCTACCTACTAAAGAGCTTGTAGCTTAAACAGCAGCAAAAATTTACAGAAGTATTTTGATTATTTTTTGTCTTAGAGCCTCGATTAGGTTAACTGGTGACTCTAATTATGGTCTGTAGTCTATTAAATGAGACTGTGCAGACAAACTATTTTGTTTTTTGTTTTTCAGTGATTTGTACAGACCTACTATGTATACTCTTCATGAACAGAGATTGACTTCACCACCAGAGTTCAGCTCCAGCTCTGAAGCTCATCTTGTTGCAAAGATTCCAACAACAACTAGAAATCAGAAGAACATCAACCAGGAGAAACTCACCCGCAGTCCTCCCAGACCTGGAGCAGGAAGTGAGTTTTTACTCCAGGAGGTTTTCATCCAAGCAGAGTTTTGGTATAAATGAATGTTATGACTATATTTCGGGTTCAAAGTGAAACACAGCCTTTGTTTCTACTTCAGCTGGGCTCAAACAGTGGATGGAATATGTTCCCCTGTTTGGGAGGCCAACAAGCAAACTTTGGAAATGCTCACACTGCCACCTATTGGTGTTAGGAAGTATTATGTTTGGACAATTTTACAGGTTCCTAACAAGGCTTACCAGGCCGTTGTAGATAGAAAAAATAGAGTAGTAAGTCAAGAATGTTAGACTTTCGAAAATGTTATTTTTTAAAAGTCTAAAATGTAAAACTTTTGCAAGACTTCTTTGGATCATTTCTGAGATAAGTCTAAAATTTTCAGGGGAAATTGACCAGATTCACTTCAATATTTCTGAGTTTATCAAGCAAAATTAAAAAATTTTGAAGCTGAGAAATATCATTTTTGTCTCAAAAAATTCCAGAAAGCTTAATCTCAAAATATTTTTTTTTGTGCAAGTTTTTGACTTTTCAAGCTTAGAAATGCTCTTATTTTTTCCAGAAAATGTATTTCATTTATTTAAAAATACTGTTCACATCCTGTTTATGATACTGTATGAAAAATCCCAACAACTCAATCGAACAAAGGATTTATAGATCAGATCTATCAGAACTGAACCACCAGAGACTTGGTTTGTGGAATTACTTTTACCTATGATTATGATGCCACATGGCTGTTGTTAGTCTGAGTTAGTGCAACAAATAAATGACAGAAGAATAGTTTCAATAATAAAATGAATGTTTTAAGGATTCCATGCAATGCTTGCAGTGAACAGGGGAAAGAAAATCACTCAGGTTGTTCTTGTCCTAAAGAGCAGAACATCAACATCTCTACCCACTCTGGGGAAAAGTTAACATCTGCAGCAGGAAATGTCTATTTATTTGGTCCGATTTTTACCAACGCAATGGTCTTGTTTTCAGGCAGAAATCCTCCTTATCTCTGCTGCACCAAAAACTATGATAAGCCGTTACGCCTGAAGTACATTTCTTCATTTCGCACTCCTTTTTCTGATTGCCCCTCCCAGGGAGTCATGTAAGTACCGCCAGCTGGGTTCCTGCCCTTCTTATAGACCCAAAATTTGCTCTGCTTCATTTCTGACTAAAAGTAAAGATTATAACTGTATTATTTTTTCTTCTTTTAGGAAAACCCCCCCAAAATGATGTGCATTTCTTTTCTTTCAGTTTTCTAACCGTAAAGCAGCGCCTCGTCTGTGTGGATTCACAGAAACCCTGGGTGAAGAGGGCCATGGAGCATCTCAAGAAAAAGCAGCATTAAAAGGGCCGACTGCTGTCCTGGAATATGTGCCGTGTGTAAACCTGCCTGGGTCAGACCGTGATGCAGAGAAAACCACCGGGGAAAAAACAAACTCAAGTCAAGGTTCAGCGAGAGCGACCAGAGCCTTGACCTGAGCAGACGTCAAGGTCAGATGAGACATGTCAGCCAAGCTGATACAAGTTGAAAAACATCATTGTTTATAAGTAATAATGAAGGTCATCATTGAAGCAACTTCACTGAAGTTTTATTTTTTTGGAAGAGTTAGATATGTTCTTGTTTAAATTGAATTTGAATGATTTCGCCCAAATGCCCGCAAAGCATTTGGGCATTTCTAAGTGTTTCAAAATTTAGAAACACTTTGATGCCAAATGTTTCTAAATCTGCATATGCACATGTTTTATCTGAGTCATTAAGCAGAGAAACATTGTGTTGATATTTGGTGGATATTTGGCATTACTGCTTTGTTTTATTGGATTTATTTCTGGTTCTGTCAACAGAATCACTCCGTATCACTATTAAACCATCCAACCCAACACATTGGTCTCTTCCTTAGAATTTGATTAGAATATTGTTTCACTGTACATTTAGCCAGGCCGATGTTCATGAGGACACTTCGTGAAGACACTAATTAATTTTTTATTATTGTTTTTATTTTTTCAGCCAATTATTTTTCTGAGGAAAAGAAAAGCAGGCAACACTGGAAATCTAAATATTTATTTTGGCGTATTTATGAAAACTAACAGCACAAAGATATTCCAAGCTTTCATAAGTTTCATAAAGGTTTTCCAGGCGGTAAGATAAAGAACAAATAGGCTTGTAACGCGGCAGCCGATCAGGAGACTTGGATTTGCAAAACAGGAATTGCAAGAAAATATATAAAGACATTAACTTCATTTTGTTTAATCTCAGATAATATTAAATTCTGAAGGCCATACATGTACAGCAAAAGCATTTAAACCTGACAGATGCTTAATACTTTAACCTAGATACAGTATGCAAAAATATATTTTCTTCATTAGAACGTAAAGCTGAATTTAGGATTTTAGTTCAAACATTTTTGTCACGAATGCATCGTCAGAAGCTCCTCGCTCCGCACTGAGCAAATGAAGGAATGAATGAGTTCAGTGTTTCACTGTGAGCAGCAGGTCAGTTTCTCCCTCGACGCTTCGTTGTGGCTACATTCACAACTTCCGGCTCCAGACGAGCACTTCTTCTCTTCCGCCTCGTGTCGCTGTCTGCCGGCTGGTCACAGTAGGCTGAGTCAAGAATCTGTAAACGGCATAGAGAACTTAAACGTTCTTGTTGTTGTTGCTTAAAAAAAAAAAAAAAAATCTCAAAGGGAAAACATGGAAGAGAAATTTAAAATTAGACCTGAAGCTGATGTTGCTCTTTGTCTCCATGTTGAGCTGAGTGACAGCACGACAGAAACATATAACAATGTTACAAATCACATCTAATGTTAAAAGAGTGCTGTGATTTTTGCACATGACCTTAACAGAAACATTTCTGTCCTGCAAAAATGCACTTTATTATTCTACATCCTGTCCCTTTCGGTGTTACCTCTTTGAAGTTTCTTCATTTGAATGAACAGAAAAGTGACGGCGATGAGAAGCAAACCACTCTGAGCTCCAGGAAAGATCAACTTCATGTTGTTGCTTGGCTTTTCTGCAACAAACATGAAAAAACCTGCCTTAAAATTAGATTATAATCTGAACGATCAATAAATTTCAGTAAAAAAATATTAGTATGGAATGAAATGAAATCACTATAAATAAGTAAAACTAAAAAAGAAGCCAAAACAATAGACTGACATGAGGTGACGTGTTCTTACCGATTACATGTAAATGTTGCACAGTGAGCTTCAGGTTTCCAGCCTGGTTAAGTCCACATAAGTACATCCCAGTGTCTGAGATGTTCACATGTTTCATTTTGAGTGAAACATTGGAGTCGTTTACAGTCACTTTAAATGATCCGGCCTGAAATCCTTCACAGTAGTCAGTGACTCCACGAGCTCCGTTAATCACAGCGATGCAGCTGGTCTTGGTTTGATTAATCACTCTCAACCAGAACGTCACTGAACCTTCATAGGCCATGTTGGCGCTCTCCAGTGTGACATCTTCACCTGAATGAACTGTCAGGATCTCAGACCCAGAAACGGAACCAGACGCCCGACCTGAAACAAAAGAGGAAACAAGTTAACAAGAAACTTTCTCTAAATAAAGCCCAGAATAATGCATTCTGCTGAAGCTGCAGAAATGATGATGCATTTAGAGTCATTAAGCAGCCAGTACTTACAAAAGCTGCACAGCACAGCTGCTATCAGGACAGAGTTCTCCATTTCCTGTCGACTGCAGCGAAGAACCGAGAGCCAATGAGCCCTGCTGCAGTGAAAGAAGCTATAAAAAGTGTCAAAGTGTTTTTTTTCTAAGGTTTCTACTCATGTTGCTGGACCTGCCCCCGTCAGGCAAGGCAGGGGGAGAGACGTCTTAGTGTTTAACACCATTTATGGACAATATGTGTCAAAGAGCTTCACATGAACACAAATAAACAAAGACATTAAAGACTTGAAATACGTCCATTAAAGAGGAGTGACTTTAATGCACTAATCAAAGTTCCTGTATTGCAACTGGAAAGTTGAGGGTTTGATTCCAAGTGTTGAGTTACATCTGATAATTAATATTTACATTGTTTTTCAGCCTCATATTGCATAGATCAGTGCAATATGAATAAAAACCTTCTAATATGACAGAAATATATTAAAGTATATTTCTGTCCTATCCTGTAATACTGGCCAAACCAAAGTCTCTTTGGTTTGAATGACTTCAATTCATTTCAAGAAAACAATTTGCTTATTTCAGCACATTAGTTGCACAAAAAAGTGATATTTGTTGACATAGAAAAGATCTTAATTTCTATAGGTGTTTTTATTTTTTGAGTAGAGATCAAGAAGCTACACAATGTCAGATAAGTTAGAGAAAATCATAAATCTTATTTTGAGTTTCTGTTATTTAGTATAAGTTTTAAAATGCATTGCCAACACCAACATCTTTATATTTTATTATACAAGTTTTTTTTTGCATAAAGTTTTATTGCAGAGCTGAAGACGTCTTGTAGAAATGTCCCGTGAGCCACCAGACTTCAGCTACAGTTTTCACACTAACCTTGTTTATCTCTGTTTTCAGCCTCTTTGTGTTTACACTTCTCTAACTGAGAAGCTGAAGTCATAGTTGAGATGCTGAGCAGCTCAAGACATGATGAGAAAATTATTTTCATCAAGATGTACTTCCTCTATTCAAACCTTCACACTGATATGTGTGAACAGCTATTCAGACACAAAACTGATAAAGATCATGTTTGTTTGCAAGCAACAAGTCAGACTTTATTTTCCACTGTGGTTGAATCTTTAGCAGCAGGATTTAGTGCAACAAAACACATCATCTCTGATCTGTAATGAGAAACCAGGGCGTTTCTACTGTATCTGTAATAATTAGGTGAACTGAAGGCAACTGGATTTACTTTAGAAGAAAGGCTCTGTGTACAAATGCAAACTAAGTCATGATCCTCACACACTTTTATCACGGGATGTTTTAATGAAGCTAACAGTTCTCAGAATCCAGATCAGTTCCTCACATCACAGAGTTTCTGTTTCTGTCGAATCAGGCGGTGACCTTGACCTGCTTCAGCTGCTTTCTAACACAGGTTGGAGTATCAATAATTAAGTTATACAAATGATATAAAAAATGTGCTAATGTCTCTTCCACTTTTTTAATTCAGACGGGAAACATTAAAGCATCAGAATTTCTTGGAGCTTCAGTTCCACTTCCCTAAAGTCAAAACAGAGAGAACAGATCTTCAGTTCTGGTTCTGGTTCACTGATGACCCGGGTTCCTGTGAATGACACCAGAACATTGATTAAAAAAAACACACACACATTGTGTTTGTAAGTTAAAAGTAAGAGAGGTGATTTGATGCTAAACCCAGCTTAGCATCAAATAAGTGAAGTGGATTCACCTCAGTCAGGTGTGGAGTGTCCAAATCGTTGCCTGGGAAACAGAGACAGAAAACAATGATGAGCTGCATCATGAGGTTTTATTGAACACATTCCGATCAAATTCGGCTGAACGATTAATTGTCCCAGTAGTTATTGCGATAAACGATAATATTGTTGTTTTCAATTAATGTATCAATTAATTATAATAAGAGGACTAAAGATCCTCTTATTAAGAATTCGTTAATAAGAGGATCTCTTATTAATTTATCAGGGAATAAATGTATGTAAAAAAAATTCAATAATATAAGAAACAATCAAAATAATATCAGTTATGTCATAAATTACCTTTCAGGAGTCGAATAACTTTAACAAGCAGAACAAGGATGATAGTAACAAGCAAAACATTCAGAACTCTGAGAGTCACGGCGATTAACTTTATGTTGTCAGCAGCACTTCCTGCAACAAAACGAGCAACAGGAACCATTAATTAGGTTGAATTATGGCTTCCGGTAGTTTCTATAAATGGTTTGAATAGATTCTTACGTTGAACCTCATAAAATGCCTCCGTCCCTTTAAATAAAATTCAGGAAAATGATTTGACAGAGAAATGAAATTAATAAAAGTGCAGCAGTCTTTCCTTGGAGAATTTCAGAACATTGTGAGGTTTTCTCTTACCGTTCACGTGTAACAGAGTCGCAGTGAAATGTTTATGTCCTTTGATGGCAAATCCACAGAAATACAGTCCAGAGTCAGAAACGTTCAGCTGTTTTATGTTGAGAGAAGACATGGTTTTGTTGAAACTCGTGTGAAATGATCCACTTTGAAATCCGTCACAGTAGTTGGTTGATCCTGTTTGCGCAGTGACAGAGATACAACTGATCCTGGTTCTGTTGAGTACTCTGAACCAGAACAGCGGAGCGTCAGGATGTCTCTTGCAGAGCAGAGTGACGTTTTCACCAGGCTGAACAGACACTATCTGAGAACCAGAGATCCAGCCTGAAACATTGGAAACCAGAGATTTAGGACCAAAGTTAACACAATCTGTTGAACAAAACTTCCAGAGTTAGGCTAAATATTAAAGATACTAAAGCTATTAGTGCATTTGAAGTGATTAAATAATAAAACTTACAGCAGCAGGAGAGAACAGCTCCTATAAACGCAAAGTTCTTCATGCTGTGTTGACTGAAGAGACGAGACGTCAGGAAACTGTTTGCAGAAGTAAAATAATGTAAAAAAATAATGATGCTGATGAGACGGCCCACTGTGAAGCTTTTAGAAAAATAAGTGCTAATGTCTAATTGTGGTTTACTTCATTTTGATGGATGCCAGGAGGAGGGATATCATGACAGGGGGAGAGAGAGAGGAATCATGCTGGGGGAGGGTTATTGTACTTTCTGAATATTATTCCCAGTGATCAGTTGTTTACTGGGCAACATTTTGTTTCTGTTTATAGTGTGTTTGAGTTCATTTGTTATTGTGTCTAATTGGCATCTGGCGCCTCCTGGAGGCCAGCTGCAGAGTCACACAGTGATGATGTAAAACAGAAACAGAATGAATTCAGTTTAACAGCAGCTTCTGAAAGAACATACCTCTCAGGTAGGGGAATCTCTGAGTGTTTGGAGAATGGCTGTGGTTACTTCCATAAAACTAGTCATTCATCTCTGCAGATACATGGTAAAAAAAATAGAACATCCATTGAGTTTGGCTGAGTTTGAGAGGGGCTGCAGGTTAGTGCTGGGCCTTCCTGACTGTTGGGTATCAATCAAATAAATAACTGTCGGATCATCCTTGAGTTTGATGAAGCATGTCGGTGTAGGGTACACTGCAGAGGGAGAACAGTAGGGGCTGAGTACACAGCCTTGCGGATAACCAATCTTAAGTAGAGGAAAAATGAGGGGAGCAGGTTTCACAGTTGATGTTTAGTTTCTAAGGAAATCAGTCACCCAGCTAAGATAAAGCTTCTATTAGTCAGTTTACAAAGTAAAATGTTAAAAACAACCATGTTGAATGTGGAACTGCAGTCAGTTCCACATTCCATGGACTCTGAATGGACGGACTGTCAGTGTTATTGATCATAGAAAATAAAACAGGTGTGGCTTTGCAGAGATTAAATCTTTATTCTACCCTCTCTTGTTGTGCCAAAGTTGGTTTTGTTTGTCTTGTTGGTAACATTAAAGGTTAATTCGTGAAGTTTGATCTTTGTAACCACATTTTCAATTCTGGAGAGGAGTTTGTTGGTTTTGTGGTTACACAAGTAGGCAACACAAACATGCTCAGATATCACGAGCAAAAGCCAGAGGTAAAGTGTTCGCTCAGCTTGCAGTAGAGTCTTTTTCCGTACAGCGTTTTAGTTTGGACAGACACTACAGAAAACATGCAGAAGGTTTTTCAGCTCCATGTGGCTCTGCTGCTCGTCCTGTGCATCTCCTTAACATTGCCACCGTGTCACTCTTCAGGTAAGACCAGCATAAAGATGACCTTTTTTCATATTAGTGTTAGAAATGTTCATGTTCATGTTCTGGTTTCCTTCTTTTCCAATTTGCTTCATTGTTGACAACGTGTTAAAAAAGAAAAAGTCCTTTAACATCATTGCTGTTCCTGGTGGATCATGAATTTGTTTTAGCTGCAATTTGTTGCTGAAACAAAGACTTGAGCGACTTGGAGCGACTGCATGGAAAGAGTTCCACCTGAAATCATACAAGTTAGTTCTTTTTGACAAATCTCAAAATTGGCCAAATTATTTGTGATAAATAAAATACAACAGAGCATTTTAAATGATTTAAATAGTGGGAATAATTAAGGGAAAAATCAACATTAGATCCTGCTTTCAACTACTGCAAATTCCAAATGATCCATTCAATGTTTGCAGTGGCTGGGAAAATGACTGAAGCTGTTCTTGTCCTAAAAAGCAGGAAACTGGCATCATGCTGGTTGTTTAAGGGAAAAGTCAGTTTCAACCGTTTGCAGCAGAAATGAGTTTTTATTCACTCAGACTTTCACCAGTTGAATGGTTTTGTTTTCAGAGGCAAGTGTTCCCTTTGACTGCTGCTTTGACTTCTTCAGAAACCGGGTGAACAAAAATCTCATCACTTCATATCACAGGACTGATCCTCGCTGCCATCTAAGTGGAATTGTGTAAGTCCTGCTAACTGGTTGTCTATAGTAGATTATGTGATAAAATCTGGAATTATAATTTATTTTCTCTTTTTAGAAAAAAAAAAGAAATGTCTATTTCTTTTCTTTCAGCTTGCAAACCACTAGGGGACGTCGTATCTGTGTGGATGCAACGGAGCAGTGGGTGCAGAACATTGTTCAGAATCTGGAGAAAAAGGCCCTGTAAAGGAGCTGCCCTCATCAAATCATGAGAAGAACAATAAAGCACATGTGGAAAAGGGATCAGGATTTTTTTTTAATCAGAGTTCTTATGGTTCAAATAATCAAAGATTTTGATTTAAAGTTAAAATCATTATTTGGTTTTCTATCATTTCTTTTCAAAGCTTAGGACAACAAATGGTTTAATATGTAAACCATCAGTGTGTTTTGGCTCAGACTGAAAAAAACCTATTGAGCCTTTGATCAGGTTCTGTTTTTCCACTAAATAAAATCAAGCATTTATCTAATAGTTCTGGTTTTTGAATATCATACGGGAAGGCTCGTTTATTTTTGCAATATTTCCACACATTAGGGTTCAGTTCAACTTCAGGCCCAGAGGGAAGAAGTGACATTTACATTTCAAAGAAACAAACATGCTGAAGTCTTTATTTTGAACGAGTAAAATGACTGAGAAAAAAAATAAAGTAAGTAAGAAGAAAATTAAAAATATATAATAAAAAAACAAACAAAAACATCCCGTATGAGATTATAAGATGTTTTTGTTCAAGCTGCATCTTTAAAATTATGTTCAAAATAGCAGGCATACAAAATAAAATTCACATTAAAAAAATGCTAAAATAATTTATGTTTAAAAAAAATTATGTGAAATAATAAAAAAAGACAAAAACAGAACAAAAAACAGGAGCAGGAAGAAAAAAAACTTATTAAATCCTATACCTACTATTGTCTCATTCAATATTACCTACATCTAATTTTTTTACTCATGTTACAATTTCTACTCTCTCCAAATTATATCAACGCAATTTATTTATTAATATGGTTTCTGATTTTTTCTATCTACAGTCTCCTGTATGATAATCCATCATACATACAGCTGCATTCAGACTGAACAAAACAACCAGTAAAATCTTTTCCTGTTCTATATCGCCCAATATACAGACACAACACAGCTCATGTGTTTGCATAATAAAGCTAATAGTTTTCTTTATCATTCACAAGAATGTTGCTTTAAGAGATTATTAGCAAAATGAGTCAAGAGTTTATGATTAAAATAATTACAAGGACTTTGATTCTGTTTTTTAGTGGAAAGCCATATTTTGTGCTGCCTTTTGTAAATTAAGCTGGAGGGCAAGGTTTTGAAAACTGCATTAGAACGCCCCATGGTGGATATTTTGTTGTGTTGTTTGGTGACAACACAACAATGTGTTGTCATAATGTTGTCACAAAACAACATTTCCCCAAACACAGGAAAATGTTGGATCCAAGATGGTGGAGCGCAGCGCTGAACAGTTTGTGGAGTAGTCGACTACAGTATCTGTATTGGCCAAAGCAATGGCAGTGGTCAGAGGCCACTCTGCAATAAACAACTGAAAAGAAATAAGTTTGGTTATTGGAGCGTCGTCGTCTGGCTGACTAGCGGCTGAAAAAATTGACAACTCAGAGCGAGGACAGCACACGTATAAAAGAGCAACATTTTGGATGGATGAAGCGTTTTCAGTTTAATGTAGGTATTAGAGAGACTCCCAGTTTGACGCCTCCTGTTATACTATATGGGTCCGGACGGGGTCGGGGCGCAACTCTTACAGAACTGGTAGAACTGGGGGAACTGGGTTCATTTTGTTGGCCGCCTCAGACTTCAGATCTTCCCTCAGTTTCTCCATAGGACTGAGATCAGGAATTTATGTTTTCCACAACAAAACACTGACTCTGTGTCATTAAGCCGGTTTGTAATCATTATGGATGTTTGCTTAGGGACCAGTCTGTGCCCAAGCTTTTACTTCCTGGCTGCTGCTGCTTCACTGTTTCTACAGAAAGTTCTTTCCGTGTGATGTGCACCGGTTCCTCCGGCAGTTAAACAGCCCCACACCATAATGCTGCCACCCCCAAACTTCACAGTTAGAACAGTGTTTGTGGAACAAAGACGTAAAAGTTTGACCCAAGTCATGCATTTTAAAAGACAGTTATTTCTGATACTGAACAAATGTGATGTGTGTACATCTTTGAATTCAAGGAACGTTACAAATAAAAAAATCTCTAAAAAAATGTTCTCTATATGTTTTCTGGTATTTTGCAAATAGAAATAATTTTGGTGATTCTAGCTAAGCTAAAACGAGAGAAGTTTGATCAGTTTGACCTTCAAACAGTCAGTCCGTTTGTCCTGAGCAGAGTGAGACCAGTGCATGTCCATCCAGAGGTCTGAGCAGTTCGATGGTCCAGATTGTGGGTCAGACCATGAACAGAGGGAGGGCAGACAGGCAGGGATGGAGGGATGAATGAGAAATGTAAAAGGACAATGGAATAGAGTCCGAGGAAGGTGCAGAAAATTTCTGGAACCAGGAACCGGATCTCGACCTGCAGAATCAACGATAAGTTCATCGGAAAGTAAATATACACTGAGAAACAGCAAGAGACTGGAGATCATAACACTAGTCATCTAGTTATCTACCAATAAGCCATTTCTATTACAAATGTACAAAGAACTTTGTTGATATTCCATTAATGTCGAAAAACACAATTGTGCTATTGTGTTGTTTCCATTCAATAAGAAACACAATTGAAATAACATGTAAATGTATTTGCCAAAGTTCAAAATCAGTTATTAAAAGTAATGCTCCAACTACTCCCTGCCATCTTCTTCGTCTTTTTCGTCAGTGGCAGCATCCAGTTGTTGATTATGTGTGATGTGAAAAATGGTTCCCACTGCGGTTTTGCTGAATAATTTTGATAATTGCAAAAAAAACAAAAAAAAAAAACACACCACATGCCAGCACAAAGCGTTTTTAACCGCAAGATGTAATTTTTCTCAAAATTGGAATCTTTTCATTTTTGTAATTCCAATATGCACATTTTTACGGTTAATTGAACCTCATCGGGTTTCTGTGAATTTATGGTTAGTATTCTCAAAATCTTCTTTCTGCTACACCCATCTGATGGTCAATAAAAACAATAATCTTAAATGGAACATTCTATGAAACAGATTCCCATGTTTTATCTATGAACAGAACCTGAAAAGAAGAAACTTGAACTTTAAAAACACTTGCAGTACAGAACAAAATGACCTAATGTGCAAAAGAGAGAAAATCACATTTCTAATGTATCATGAGACATAAAGCTAAACCAAAGATGTCTGTTGATAACTGATTAACAAAGTCAGATGGGAGGGTCATTGTTTTCTTTCTTTTACTTTTCAATATGAATGTAACTTAGTTACCAACAGAGCAGGCTAAACAAACAAAAGTTCAGCTGTCATATTTTTCTGATTTCATTATCCGGTTTGTAAGAGGCCCAGGTCACACCTCCTACAGAATGTCGTCTGTTAGGTTAGTGGCTGGATCTAAAAATATTCATTGTGGCTGCACATAAATATGAACCCAGAGTGTCTTCATCACTTGTTCATCTACAGAACTACAGAACAAAAGATGCAGCAGATTATTCGGGTCAGTGTGGTTTTGCTGAACGTTCTGTGGATCGCTTTCTTTTTAACTCTGGATCGAGACTTCTCAGGTAAGAGAAACTAAAAGAGCTAAACTTAGTCTCATCATGTTCAGACTTCCTGTTTGTTTTTCCTTTTGTAAAATCTAATTTACAGCTAATAGCATACATTACCTCCTTGGATTGCATATTCTGGTTAAAGGTTTCCTTTTTCAGGGTAGCATAACAGTGATAAATCATCACACTGTTATGATTTGCCCATCACTCTAGGTCAGCTTTTGAAAAAAAAAAAAAAAAACTGACCTTGGATGCATAATTTTGAATAATTGCTGACTATCTTTAATCCACAAAGACTCAGAACTGTAAAACCTATTTTTGGCTAAAACATTTTCAGAAATGGTTGCTGTTTGTTTGAATTGGATGGTTTCCTGCCTCAGATCTGACTCTTTAGCACAGTTCATGGATCTTAAATTGGGTTGAGGTCGATGTCTTTCCGGAATCTAAATCTAGCTTAACTGGTCAATTTTGCCATCCATTTTTTGCAGTGTGCTGCTTCCTGCAGAAGTATTGGTTCAAATAAATCAGCAAATGCTCAGCTCTAATGCTCCAGATGTGTGGGTGTAAACTTGTGAGCAGGACTGCCACTATGGTAACTATGTGTCTGTTCACCTGCAGCGTTTGAGCAGAGAAGAAGCAGCAGAAGGTCTGATGAGACGTTTAGGAGGACGTTCTGCCTTCAGCCGGAGTCTGAAGTAAACTGGACATCAGCTGTGCCTTCAGTCAGCGCTCCAACTGAAGAAACTAACTCCATCACAGAACTCCCTGGTAAGACTTAGTTCTGTGTGAGACGTTTTGTGTGGAACAGCAAAATGATAGCCTGTTTTAATAGTAAAATGTTAGAAATGTAGTATTGTTAGAGCTGAAAACAGGATAGAGGCGTGTTGATGGCTTGGTTAGCGAGGTGAGCTGCTGCGGAGATCAAAATGTTCTTGAAACGTCTGTCAGTGTTGTGACGAGAACTGGGCGTTCAACAGACACGAGAACAGAACCAGCCACTGTTGAAATGCTATTAATCCAGTATCCCAATATGCTGCTCAGTAGTGCGTAACAACACTGGCATGATATAAGTCAATTACAAATGATGCTAATGATAGTAGCTATGTTACACACAGAGTAGCTTAGGAATGATAAAGCATCTGGTGTTGATATGTTGGTATGGAGAGGCTCCTAATAAAAATCTGCTTGGGACCTCAAAAAGTCTTTGGCCAGCCCTGGGTTCCATCCGTATGTCCTGTGCAAATGTTGACATTTTTGACAAATTTACATCAATGTCATGAAAAGGGGAGTCTTTTCCAGGGCATTGCCAAGGTCAGATGGTGAACTGGGTAACTTCAACTTCCCTTTCGAGATTGGCTACCAAGTCACAATGACATGATGGCAACTGAATGCTAGAACCAACCTGAGAGAATGGATCATGGCTAAGTTCAACCCTTACTGCCCCCAAGTACAACCCTTACAGTCACAATCATCTAAATCAACAAGTACAGCAACAATGATCATTAAGATGATGGCATAAGTAAAGCTAAGGACAACCACTGAAGTTTGGAGGCCAAAGTCAAGGCAACACAGGAGGAAGCAAGTACCACAATTTTTGGAAGTCTACTAATCCACGTGTAAAATACTCTCAGATTAACAATAGTAAGTTAACTGTTTACTCAGGTCACACAAGAGGTGAAGATGATGATGAAGAGAAGTCTTTAGGTTACCAGCTGTAGAGATTGAGTTCTACAGCTGGTGTTAATCTGACAGTGGAAGTCCAGGAGACTGCTGAGAAGAATGAGTTCATAAGAAGACACTGAGGTCACCTTGGAAGAGAAGCACAGGAAAAAATACTAAAGCTAGCTTGAAAGACACGAAACTCAGACCAAGAAAGTCAAAAAGATAGGTTACACCACAAAGGTTAACATTCAGGTGTCGACTGGCAACCACCCTTCTTCATTTCTAATAATGTCAGAAAAATTTCAAGGTGCATTGTCAGCCAACCTCTCCTACCCACCTATTGATGATGTGACGAATTACAGGTGTGCAGGAAACCAGCAGGAGCTGAACTCCTCTGCTCCCTCTGCTGGACAACTACAGTGCAGGCAGGAAGAAACCAAGATCCCGGATTCATGACAGTAAGCCAACTGTCAGAACTCCAGAAAGGCAATGCACAGAAATACAAATGAACGTGCAAAACTTAGGCCCTGAACAACCCAGGTTGTTCACCACTGAACCAGGTTGTTCACCACTGAACCAGGTTGTTCACCACTGAACTGTACCCCCAATGGCAGGGAAAGAACACAGAAGCCAACCCACCAAAGATGGAGACCGAACAAGAAATACAAGGAAAGGTATTTGGTAGAAAGAAGCAACACATAATGATGCACTGTGGCTAATAGACCTAAGACCACAACACACTAACCTCTCTGCCAAAGGTCATAATGGCAGGCATCCAACAAAGAGTAACAGATAGAAAGAACTGGATAGCACCGTGCCCAGACAGCATACATACTTCCCAGATAAATCAAATATAGCTTAAATATAAGTGAGGTTGAGCAGTAAATAATTTTGGCCTTTGGTTTTTATGTAGTTGACTTCTTCCATTACTTGCAGAATATTGGAAGGGGAAGATCTCTGAAGCTGCTCCTGTTACAAAGATCTCAACAATTCACAAAACGCAGAAGATCGACGTTCAGCCAAAGGTCAACTGTAGCCCTTTGAGTCCTGAACAAAGATGTGAGTATTTACTTCACCAGGCGTCATGCTAGCGTTTTATAGTTTTAAAACAAGGAAACAAAATCCCTGAGTGTGATTTAAAACTGTTGGAGCAGAGCAGTATCTTAGTCTCAGACTCTGTGAAGTCGGTCCATCTTGATTGGATTGATGGACAATGGTTCCAGCGTTGTGATCTTATTGACTTTGATTTGAACTGATCTATACGTGTCTTCTTTATGATAGTGTAACTATCATAAAGCAACACTTATCTGGAACAAATAATTTATAGATTAGAAGAACTGGGCCTGAACCACTGGACACTTGACTGTATAATTTTTTTTTTGGCATGTTGATAGTTGATCATTTTTGGGTTTACCCGGTATTGAGATGTCAGTCCATGGAAAACAGAGCTGGTGTTGCATGGAACATAATACTCAAAGAACAAATTGCAAAAGGAAGAGATAATCTGAACCACAAGATGTTAGAATTATGCTAAAGTAATTCAAGTGTCTCATGGATCCTTTCTGATAATTGAGACAGACCTCAAGGTAGACTGTCGAACAATGAATGCTGTGATATCAACACCCACCGCTGAACTGTTTGATTGGTTTGGTTCAGTGCAACCTCTTTTATATCTGTTTCTATTTGTTCAGTCAGATTCTCACCAATGCCGTGATCTTCTTTTCAGATACAAACGGTCTTGATGGGTGCTGCTTCAAATTTGTCCCAAAGCCCATAAAGAAAAATCTCATCACTTCATTTTACATGACGAATAGAAACTGCATCATGCCTGGTGCTGTGTAAGTACTGCAACCTGGGTTCCTGTCAGTTGTAGTAGGCTATGTACAGAATTTGCACTGTTTTAAAAGTAAAGTTTTATAATTGCTTTTTTTTTGTTTTGGGAAAAGAAAAATCAGAATGATGCACATTTTTTTACTTTCAGCTTAATAACAACTAAAGGACGTCACTTCTGTGTGGATCCAACACAACCCTGGGTGGAGAGGATTATTTACTTTCTGGAACGAAATGTCCCTTAAAGGAACTTCCTTCTACTCTGCTTTATCATATGAAGAATAATAAAACTGATTTTGGTTGCAGAGTTATTCTCTTTCAAGTCATCAAACACTTAGCCTTTAAGATTTGGCCATTGTTTGTTTTTTCTTTCTTCTACAACGTACTTTAACCATGATTGTGCTTAGTAGGCTAAGAATGAATAAAATACCATGAGCATTTTTGCGTGTCAAAAAAAAATTCATTTATCTGTGCAGCATTTATGTGGATTAGAATTACATAAAAAAATTTTGCAGTGAAATGTAAAAAAAACGACAGTGAAATGAAGTGAGACACAACATAACTGCACCAAATGAAATCAGATATGGTAAAGAAGCCCCTGTCAGGGAGGCGGACAGCAATCCCATTACTCCTGGTCTGAAGACACATCCAAACAGACTCCTTTATAGAAGCTGCAGTCAATACTCCAGAAAATGGAGTCGATGCTCTCCTGAACTTCAAGACAAAGTTTTCCTTTCTCTTTAAAACTTTAAAATCTATCCACAGACGGTGGCATCTGTTATTACTTCCTTAAAAAAGTGCACTGCTCTGACGTCTCCATTCTTCTGTGCATACGGATTGCTTTAGGGTCACACAAAATCTGAATTCATAATCAAGACGTGTTGTGTGAATATAGCCTAAGACCCCGGGGCTACAGGAAAGTTTGTGTCCTGAAGGGGGCGTCAGTGAGACCACAGAGCAAAGATTATCAGCGGAAAGTTTTCACACCAACCTTAGAAAACTTAACAGGGAATTTGATATGCAGGTCAAAAAAATTGAGAAAAAGTCCAGAAACCCAAACTTGTGCACCTCATTTGGTTGTTTTTTATAGATTACTGTGGACTTGCTCCCCATAATAAATTGGTTTTGTTATTTCAGGCCTTTTAATCATTTTTTTCAGAAAAAGAAACCTTTATAAAGCCAATGTTTAACCTTGTCTCTCTTAACCTGTTCATTTGAAACCGAATATAGATTTGCTTAAACTTAGCTCCATCTCCCGACTCTGTAAACTGGGTTCTATACCTGAAGGTGGAGTTTCAGAAAGAGCAGGTGCTTCTTAAAGAGATAGAGGCCTAATTTCAAGGTGTTAAGTTATTATTTTTTATTTTTTTAACCAATTCTTGCTTGATAA
This sequence comes from Phalloptychus januarius, assembly GCA_902982915.1. Taxonomy (NCBI): domain Eukaryota; kingdom Metazoa; phylum Chordata; class Actinopteri; order Cyprinodontiformes; family Poeciliidae; genus Phalloptychus; species Phalloptychus januarius. The sequence continues at coordinate 2,833,919 of CADWAE010000137.1, forward strand.
ATAGAGTATTTTATAGCATAGTTACTTGATTGTGCTATAAAGTGACTTTTAACCCAGAACAAAATGTTTATTTTTAGGTTTATTGTTTCCACCTGTTTCTTTTAATAATATTGCACTCAAGCTTTTACTTGTAAGTTACTCATGTTTTCTGCTCATCACTTCTTGAATACTGCTCTCTGAAAGTGTTTACAAGTAAACATGGCTTGGCTGTAGACGAGGTACTGTTTCTTTTGTGGTTAAAATCTAAAAATGCCCGTCATAGCTTTGTAGACACACACACACCGCACACACACATAATGAGAGCATAGCTTTGTAGGTCAACTTCCTGTGACATGCATGCTGCTCAGTTCACCGTCAACAGCAGCAGCAGGATGTTACAGACCATCAGCAGACAGAAAGATGATTCGGAGAGTTTGGGTCAGTTTGGCTCTGCTGAACCTCCTGTGGATCCTCTTCTTTTCAACACCAGATTCTTTTCTGGGTAAGAACAAAAGAAGAGGTAGAACTTTGATTGATTCAACCTCTATATTATGTTCTATGTCCTGTAATGTTCAGCCTTTGTTCTGTTTTGTTTTCATTGCCTTAAAATTGTAGCCTTTAAAACAAGATAAATCATTTTGCAGTGTTTGTCCAGAAAAGAAGCAGCAGCTCTGAGAAGGGGGAGTTTTGTATTAAACCTCAATTTGATTTTAACTGGACACCAACACAAAGGGAAGTCATCACCACCAGCACGACTCTGCAAGGTAAGCTTTAGCTTTGTTGGCATCAGGTTTCACTTTTGGACAATAGACTAACATCTTACTTTACTTACTTAAATCTTTGATAGAAAATGTGATATTGTCTTATTGAAAGAAGAAGGAAAGTTTCCTCGAATCTAATGACACTCCTTCAAAAGACGTGCCATTCAAGTCAAGTGCAAACAGGCTTGGTGGCAGGTGAGGGTGGAGGCTTGGAAATGTTTTATTCCCAGGCTCACATCATGACTGCGGGACACTGAATGTAACATCACTGGTGGTGAAAGAGCTTTTTATGGAAGGCCTCCTGTACAAAGACGTCCATGGATTTCTTGCTTTAACATTAGCCGTGATTCCATCACAAATGTGTGCAAAACATTGTCAACATTTCGCTAATGTGTAAAAAACAAAACACAGTTTCACAAATGTGTTGTTCCATTAAATAAAAAACGCAATTAAAATCACATGTGAATAAGTTTGTAGCTAACGATAATGACACACCATGATCCTCCAACCACTTCCTGTCATCTACTTCTTTGTGGCTCCTGCCAGTAGCAACATCCCCTCCTACTGGCCGAACACGGTTAAATAATCTATATGTTATTTTTGCAATATACTCATCTGTGCATGTCTATACATCCTCTGCAGCAAGTGGGAAGAGTGAAGAATTTAACTCCGTGGACAAGTGTCTCACAAGTCCTGCACCTAAAATGTGAGTGGTTTCTTCTTTTTGGAAAGAAATAAATTAAATATTCTTTTGTTTTGTGAAGCGGCAGAAAAGTGATTCCAAAGATGCCGAGGCTGCCTCTCTGCATGGAGGAGTGAAAAAGAAACCATCTGTGCTAAAAAAAAAAAAAAAAAAAAAACAGTCCTCAGATCTAACACCTTCTTTGCGCCCTTGACAACGATTCACATATTGAGGTATTTCAGCCAAACAACTCACTTGGCTTTCATGTAGATATCAATTGACCTATTGACCTGAACAGACCAGTGACTCATGTGCCCTAATCGTTGTATAAGTGACTCTAACTGCCCAATTGGTGAGTTTGCAATGACTACAATTCATAAGCCTGTCACTTCCTGCCATGTTCAGAACTTTAGAAGCCTTTTGGTCGATTAGGTGAAACGTTTTCATGACTTAAAAGACTAAAAGGAATCCAGTATGATAGAGACAGGTGCAGCTTGAAGTAGATATAGTTACTTGATTTTGCTATGAAATTGCACTATGTGTCGCCACTTAACAGAGGAGGTGAACTCAGATCTAATACCTTCTCTTTGACCTTCTCTGTGACCTTGACAACAATTCACACTCTGGGGTATTTGCAGGGGCGTCGTATAAGGCAAGTACACCTCACTGCAGCAAACAGAAAGGGGCTTACAAACATTCACAACAATATGAACGTTGAAACAGTATGTTAGCAACGGCGCTAACAATGGAGCTAACAACAGAACTAACAACAGAAGTAATAACTGAATTTAACATTCGGTCCGTCAAAACAAAACTCACAAGCTCTCTGAAAGTTTATAAACTAATTTACAATCTACAGGTGTGTTAATGTAAACTCATACCTGAAGAAGCGGAGTGTTCTAATAAAAGAGCCGGACACGGCTAGACTCCCCCTGCTGGTTGCAGCTGACCATTACATCAGCTAGGCAGAAATAACCAAACTTCAATCCATCACATAATCCCCTTAAAGTTAGATGTTGTCCTCAACATCATGAAATACTTCTATAATGTATTCGTGATCTGCAAACAATCTCACTGATCGATTCTGAAAGCGCCTTGTGCTTTGTGCTCTGAACTCATCAGTGGTGTAGCAAGCAACGTAGAAGTTTGTTACATACATACAGTGCATCACATCAGCGCTGTAATTGTGGCATCCCAGAGCTTCTTCATCTTTGGAATGATGATGTGAGGACAGTTGTCCCCTCTGGGTTTGGATGACATACAGTTGGAAGTTTTTTCTCTTTCTTTTTTAGTTTTGGGCAGTTGGTATCCATGGCAAAGCGGTATTATTTTTACGTCTGGGAAACACTAACAATGATCTCAAAAGCTCAAATAGTGAACTAACTACTGCCACCTGTACTACAACTGCAAATGACATGAGACTTGAAAAGGGCAAGATCTTTCTGCTCAGCTTTCAAACCACACAGCCAGAGAGATATTTACAACGGAGCAGCAGTAGCCGACATCGTTATTAAAAGCATTTGATTAATTTTTTATCTAAATCTGATCCACTTTTTAATTTAAACAAAAAGGAAAATTCAGCATCAACCCCAGGAAATAAAACCGACAAAATCAACATCAACCCACCAAAACAGCAGGATGTGGACACCAACCAAAGATATTTCAAAAGTGAGTATATACTGGATCTAATTTCAAATTTCTGTTTATAAATTGGATTTCCTTTTCTCTTTTCTTTTTGTGAAAATCCTTCACATGACATGTATTGTAAATTGGTGCAGCGTGCATGAACTGAATTGAATTTATAAGCTGATTTTTTTTAATATTTATCAGAAGAAAAAAATGACTGCTCCAGTTTTATGTTCATGCATGTTTGGTAAAGATCCTTAGACTTATTGCTCTTTGAGGCTGAAGCATCTCTAATGGCATTCCACTGCCTGCCGTTGTTTCTTGAACTCTGTGGCTGTGCAACAATCAAAACTTTACCTGGGATTTATAGAAGGTTGATAATCACATTCCATTTTGCCAAAGGTAGGGGTAAAATGCTTTCATAGAAATACATGTACACTGTCAGAACTATTAGCGTCTTTCTGTTTGGTGTCCAACAAGGGAAGGGCTCACTCTTCATGGTGCCACGGTATTTGATTGTCTTCTTTTCAGGTCCAAATGTTGCTCTTCACTGCTGCTTTATGTTTTCTACAAGAATGGTGGCAAAAGATCAGATCCGTTCATACCAGATCACCGGTCCCCACTGCTCAAAGACTGCAGTCTTGTAAGTGTCGGCCGTCAAGCAAACTCAGATCAATCACTAATATTGTCCTAAGAAAGTATCCTGTCTTAAGAAAGAAACTTTCTGTGACGTAACAGAATTTTTCTCATTCTGTCACGATACAGACTCAAATTTAACTTAAACTAATGTTTGATTTTTATTTGTGTTTCCAACTGTACCAGCTTTGTTCTTCTCTCCTGTTTCAGGTTCGTCATGATGTCAGGGAGTTACATCTGTGTGAATCCAAAACTCCTGTGGGTCCAGAAGATCATGAAGGCTCTGGACAAAGAAAGATTTTAAAGGCACCAAGAGCCCAATTTTTTCTTTTTTATTTATTTATTTTTTTTAACTTGATGGTCATTTATACAACTGAGGTTTTTGTCTGTTTGTGCATGTCAAAAAACAACTGACAGCCTCTAACTTACGGTGGTTTCTCTTTTTGGAAAGACACAAAATATCAACACAAAGTTAAAAACAGAAGAAGAAGAAAAGCCAGATTACATCAAAATTACAAGCCACCTTGCATAGGTATTGAGGATGTTACGTGCTCAACCCCTAAAGAAAAACACGAGTTGTAACTTGGTCAATGTATAATGGAAGGGATTTCTTGTAGTTGGTTTGCATGGATTTCTAAAATCAGTTTCTGTCCACTTGTCTTTCCAGAAACTGTATTGTAGATGTATTTGTTGGTCACCATGTTGGGTTATGAGTAGCCTACATCTTCAAACTCCCGACTGCACAAACAGTGGTTGTAATTTAATGTGCAAACACCTTGTTTCATAATTAAAAGAATCTATAAACTTTCCGTATAATTGTTCTGCAGTTTACATTTTTTCTGTTGTTCAAAACAGCCTTTGCTCCAAAACTGCAAATTTAACAGTGCCAGGAATCTGGATTGTATGAATTTAGCGTTGATCTGTTGAAAATGTTCATATAAACAGGGAAAAAAATTAACATTTAACACCGGAAGAGCACAGATTGACATAAGCTTTTGACTGTTGAGTTTTTGAGTTTTCCATCTCTGTCCACAAACTGAGATGAGGTCAGTCATAACTAGTCAACACTTACAGAATAAAAAAGACACAATCAGCAATAAAATCTTAATTCAAAATGGCATCCATCCATTTTCTATACACCCTTGTCCCTTAGTTGGGTCAGAAGGGTGGCTGGACAGGTCGCCAGTCTGTCTCAGTGCAACACACAACCATGCACACACTCATACACACATCTAGGGAGAATTTGGAGAGGCCAATTAACTTGACAGTCATGTTTTTGGACTATGGGAGGAAGCTGGAGTACCTGGAGAGAAGGAGGGAGAACATGCAAACTCCATGCAGAAAGACTCCAGGCCGGGAATTGAACCCAGGAACTTCTTGTTGCAAGGCAGCAGCTCTACCAACTGCACCACTGTGCAGCCCAGCAGCCTGCATTTTGTCCTGAAATCTCATGAAAGTTATTTTGTTGTGAGCGATGTTCAAAATGACCTATTTGCTGATGATACTTTATGAACCCAACAAATTCTTTCACTCATTTAAATGGAAATTTGGTCTTTCTGCAAACTCCATACAGAAAGGCCCCAGTCTGGGATTTGAACCCAGAACCTTTTTGCAAGGCAGTGGTGCTACCATCTGCCTCACTATGCAGCCAACAAGAAAATGAATAAAGTAAAAAATAAAAACATTTAAAATGTTATTAATTTACCTTTAGCCACCAGAGTGATGAATGAGATGAATATTGTCACTCTGGAGTGACTCTGACGATACTTCTGTCAATATGAGGTGATATTGAATCATTTTATTCTGTTTTAGTTACAAATACACATAGAAGCAACCAAATAAGGTCAGCCTGCGGCGTCTGTCAGCAGATTCTTTATCAGCTTTCATTTCCTGCCTTATTTGGTTTCTGGGTAATAAGATTATGATCGTCCTCCATAATTTAAACTTTATGTTGCATAACCAAAGCCAGTAAGTCTGATCAGAGCCTGAGTGGTTGAATCAACATCCAGATGATGAGGATGGCTCCCTTCGTCTTCATTCACCTGCTGCTGATGGCTCTGCTGCTTCAACACACTGAAGAAAGTGAGTACAGTCCAGTTTTGTTTTTTTCCCCCTCTAAGACCCAGCCAGCATACCTAGGTGGGCCCCATACGGGGAAAAGGAGGGCAGACAATATGGGTCCCACATGGGTTTTTCCGCAGTTTCCATGATGGCCCACATGTCTGCCCTCCTTTTCCCCATATGGGGCCCACCTAGGTATGCTGGCTGGGTAATAATCCATTTTTTGGGTAGTTGTGTTGCACAAATTTACAAGTTACGCATGTAATTTGGGTAATACCGACCTATTGCATGAAAGTTGCTATTATTTTCTAAAGGAATATAGTTCTTCAATTTGGATTGTTTTGTCTTGTCTATTGTGTGAAATTTTGTCGAACAACCACAGAACTGTAATCTTTGTAATCTTTATGTGTCCTATGAGAACCATCAGGGTGAATACAGACAGCAAACTAGACAGATAGAAACCTTTTACCACCAAAAAAGAAAAAAAAGACATTAATAAATGTTGACTTTATTGTTTGGGCACAAAACCATCGCTGAAACTCAGCCTTCCAAACAAACGCGACACCACCAACGAACAGATTCATATGAAAGACTAAATGAATGTGTCACCTGATGGATTAGTTTTTAAGTGACTGAATCTCCCAGACTATTCAGGTCACCTTACAATTTTCTACACCACTTCTCAGTCTGATATTGACTCACTCCATACAACCTGAGTCTTTTTTTTTGATGATCTTTAAGTAGTTTTCTTAACTTTTCTGAATATACAGTCATGCAAATCTTCTGTCTTTCGCCTGTTTCACGCTGCTTTTGGTCTTCTTCTGGTCACGCTGCTTCCCTCGTATCTTTTTACCTCGACTCTCCTAGGTTTTATAATCTGTTGGAAAGTTCTGATACGATATTGTTGGTTTTTGTACCTCAGCCTACTGATTTAACCTTCCTTAATTCTTTATTATCATCAATTAGATCTTTAAAAGAGTGAAGAGCGGCTTCTACTTGCTCAGTTTGGGTTACGCAATGACAAAGTTGCATCATTTCAGATTGTGAACAACAAAAACCTGTTAGTCCCTGCCAAGTGGGCCAAATGTCCAGTTAATAGGCCACCAAATTACAACAGGATCACCTGATTCTGTTCAAGTTTACTCAACAACACTGATGGACATTTTCATTTTCAAAGGAAACAACCATATCTATTTTGTCTTCTTCTTAATCATTCATTACTTTCTCTCTACAGACGAGGAACTGAGGAGACAGAAGCCACCTAAACGTGATGAAGTGGTGCATCATCAAGAGTTTTGCTTGAGTATGCCTGAAGCTCCTCACTCGACCGCTTTGGTTTTTGAAACCCCAGAGCCTACAACGAAGGCATCCAAACCCAAACCAGCTAAACCAAAACCCAAGACTCCCAAACTGCCTGCACGACAATTCAGACGACCAAAACAACCTGATTATAGTCTCCCAATGTCTGGGGAAGAAGACTATTCATCTGTTGGTGATCTTGAAATAGCACCAATGAACGCACCCTTTGGTTTGCACAGCTCAGGTGAGGCCTCTTCCTGTAGAGTTTAGAGGTGTTTTCACACTTAGTAATCCGGTAGACTTGGTTCAACTGAGGACCAAAGTTGCAACATTTTGACATTTTCAGCTGATGTGGTTAACTTCTACACAGCAAAGTCAAACAGACGAATAATTCTGAATAACCTGTTTCCCTCCTCACCTGTGGTGGCGCTGCACAGTGAACAAGTCAAGGAAATAACACAAAAAACTTCTGAATAAGATTCTGAGAACGACATTCTTGTTTACATGTCAGATTTTAGCGGTTGTAGGATTTCTCTGTTGTCTTTGGTGGAAGACCATGAGCCATTTCTCCCTCTAGTGCTAGATAAGCATGTTTGTTTTGGTTGTATGTACCCAGAATGCTTCGCGTTGCTTTTGGAGTGCTCTCCATCTGCTTGGAGTTCACATATGTATTTGAACTGCACCAGAGTTCACTTCAACCAAACCTACAGGCTTCATCCCAGCCTTCTGTAGATACGATAACGTATTTGACGTTCTTTGACGGTTCTTTGGTCTTAGAACCCAAAGCCTTTGTTGCTACGAAACACTTTTCACTAAGGATAAAGGCAAACCGACTCTTACTGTATTGCCAGTATTTTCACGAGGTTTTTCACTTTTTGCGCTGGCTACGTTTTGGCATATTTTTAATAGTGCTGTCACTGTTGATTGATTTACCAACTAATTTGAACCCTGTTACACTCATAAGCTCGAGCACCAAACGATTTCCAAATTCTTCCTGGTTGATTAACTTGTCACTTAAATTTTTGTCGTCATTGAATGTTCATATTCTGTTTGTTCATACATGTATTTTGCTTTGCTGAATGTCAGCTGGGCACGACAAAGTCTCAGACGGATGCCTCTGCAAAGAGCAAAACAAGACGCCGCCCACTGAGACCTACCAAGTCAGAAAGCTGAACATACTCTATCCCAGTGAGACCTGCAGATCGACTGAATACATGTGAGTCAGTGTGTGTTTATGGGAGACGATGCTTGATGAAAGCAGATTAAAATGCAGCGTTAATGCAAACGTTTTCCTTTCTGTGTGAGTTGAAGGTTTTAATAGTTTCTATGGGATCATCATAATGATTGTTTGTTGAACTCAAACAGGATCTCTGATGCCTCCACCTCTTGTCTTTCAGTGAAGTTTTAAAAGACGGAAGGACGGTTTGTGCGACGCAGTTCAGCCTTCTGGCTCATCAGAGATGACTTGAGTTCTCTGCTGCTCTGCAGAGAGACATCATGATTTCCTGTGAAAGGTGCAGCTTCTGTGCAATGTCTTATCTCACAGTTGCTATTTCATAGTCAGAGTGCGCTCAAAATTATTTCCTGGCAGATTAAAAAGCAACTTTTTGAGTATCCACGGCGACAGTTTCCTGTGAGCTGATTTATTGATAAGACTAAATAGGTCTTATCAATAAAGACCTATTGAGTTTTTATTGACCCACAGGTCTCTGTCCAAACCAGTACCAGAGCAAAGGTCAACAGAATCACCTGAGATCTCATCTACTACACATCAGAGCACAACTGCAGAGACATCCACCCTGACATACCCGGCAATCAGCACCGATTGGCCACGTCTTCATTCTGAGTCAAATATGCATTATGGACCAGGTGCACCTGGACCTGCAGGATTTATGTAAGTTGTACCTGTTAATCTGATGCTACCACTGAACAATATTTCATGTCTAAAGACAAGACATTTTGTGTGTTAACAGCACAATTAATTTGTCTTTAACATTTGCTAATAAAGAGTAAATGTTACCAAATTGACAGGATTTGAGATGATGAGAGATGATGAGAGGACAAAACACAATTAAAGACTTGCTGGTCAATTAATTTGTTCCCATGTTATGGAGGGGGAACAGATAGTTTTAGGCAGCTAAAATGTTTGGTTTCCCCACAAGTAACTGGCGAATAAATACATAATGATCGCTTTGTGTGATAGCATGTTTGAACCTCTGAAAATTAGAAACTAGAGATTTCTTTAATCCAGTAATCTGTCATATTTTACATTAGAGCAGGATTTTCCAGAAAGCCTGCACTTTCATCTTTTCAGAAAGTCTAATTTTTTGTGCCCTACTATCAGCCAGCTTTCATATTAGCATTAGCATTAGCATGAGAAAAAAATCTAAATACACATAATATGTTGGAAAACTGTTTGTGGCGACTGACTTTTATCGGTCAGGCTCAAGTGTCAAAAGTTGAACAAAGACAATCTTTTTTTAATCTCTTGGCGATTAAAAAAAACAACACAAAATGGTGTAAGATCTCCACACAAAACCTTGTTTATTTATTTTACAGTTTTGCTGCTGCAGCTGCAGATTAAACTGAATGATGCAACCTGGACATGATTATGAGTTGTTGTACCGAGAAATTGATCAGAAGCCATCGATTTCTCGGCACCGCAGCCTCTCTGGAGCAACCTATTATAACTGAACAGGGAAACTAATTTTAGTTTTCAGTGTAATTTAGTTAAACTCTAAGATTGATAAAAGGAATGTAATAAGAGAAATCCTTTCTTCATCTCAGTCGCTCTGTTATCAATTTATGCCAACGTGTTTTCATTTGTCATATTTTACTTTTGTCAACAAGTTATGTTCATTGCATATCATGAATCCATTGGGGGGCTAAGTGGTGGCACACAAAGTGGGTCCGCACAGCAAGCGAAGCTAATGGGCATATTCAGTTACTATGACAGGTCACTGCTGTCTCGTGTCTCTGTGCTGCAGTTACAGGTGTGTCGGGGTTTGAACCCTTCAAGGCAACAGCTCCCCCCCCCACATTTATCAATTCATTTATAACAAGTGTTAAGTATAAACATGTTGTCAGTCTGTAATTATAATGTGTAATTTTTACATTCTGTTTTCATGTAATCAGTGTCCTAATCCCCATTTTATTGCTTGACAAAAAAAATGTACATATATACTGGGAAATAAAAATCCCATTCTAATTTGTCAGTGCCAAAGGAGCATCCCATCAATTCTGCAGTGGAATTGTTCCTAGTGTAAAAACTAACCTTTCTCCATTCCCACAGTGACGAACAGCATCCAGCTTTTGGACTAAATCGAATGAAGTCTGGTGACCACTTCACAGGTAAACGCTGTATCTTCTAGGGATTCTTTAAAGTGGCTTTGGTAGAAAAAAAAATCCAGAAGCAATTCAGCTCTAGTCCTATTATTTCAGACTTTATTGGTTGCAGGTTTGCCTTAATGAGATCAATATGCGTTTGTTTCTTTTGTTTACTTTGGTTGGAAATGGTTCAGATTAATACAGTGTAATACACACAGAGATGTGCATTACTTACATTTACCTGGCTGCAATTAGCTGAGTAATCTTTAAGAAGAACTACACATTTATGAGTATTCTTCTCACGCCATGCTTTTATTTTTACTTAATTGATATTATGAAGTATTGCTATTGTTCCTTGAGAAAAATTTCTGGATGCTCTGCCTGCTCCAGAACAATGCATTCGCTGCATACGTCTTGTAATGTGGAACAACTTTGACCTGAAGGACGTTCAGATGGTGGATTTGAACTTCCCATCATCCAACTGTCCCGCCTTCATCTTGTAAGGTTTTCTCTCTACTGTAACACAAGCTGAGCGATTACGATCACTGCTTCATTTTGAAATGTTTTATATTTGCACTCCATAATTTACACCCAGCGGCGTGTCTTTTGCCTTCCAGTGTCAGCCTGACTGAAGGACGCCATATTTGTATGGATTCTTTCCAACCGGAGTTCCAGCAGCTTCTGGACAAGTTGGAAATTAAAGAACCTGAGATCTGACACTTAATGTGAATTTAAAGTCCATGTCAGATTAGCATACCACAAGAATCAGAGTCCATATATTGAAAATGTCAGCATTTCAGAAAGCAAATACATCATCATCATTAAATGTCAACTATTGGGTTTAACGTTTAGGAAAACTGAAAAAGGGCTAAAATAAAAAAGATTCACGTACTGCATGGCTTTATGGTTTTTCTTTTTGTTGCATAACTCAGCATGGTTATTCTTTTCAAAGCTTGTAGATACACATGTTACTCGAATGAAGGGATGTCAAAAGATCTTGAGGAATAAAAACACCTCAGTATGTTCTTGTTGACATGAAGTCTGTGTTGTGATGTGAAGTCTGTCAAAATGAACTTTACTCGATAAAATGTAAGCGTTTTATATAGGAAAGAGTTTTTTTTTTTGGTTTAAACTCTGTGATGTATGTTTGGGACTCTTATTGTGAAATTAAAAAGTTAAACATCCTGCGTTGATGTGTTTTATTTCGCATTCTGCTCACATTGCACATAAATCAGGCTGATAGCCCTTGTTGCAGCAGCATGAATGAAGCCCTGACTTTTAGCCATTAGCCCCCTGATGCAGAATTAGAGAAACCTAGATACAGTGGACCACAGTGGAACCTCTCTGTGGATTTTTATGTGGAACGTCACTTAAAATTATTAGCAGAACGTTGACTGAGTCAAGGTTCCCACTGTACATATTCATGCATCTTAAGGTATACTTTGGGATACTAACATTAGCAGCTTTACATGTTTTCTGAAGTGGTTCCAGGTCAAGAGGAAGCGGAACGTTCTCTGCGTAACATTTCTACCCAACTTTTCAGTGAATTAGCTGAAGCTAAGGGACGAACGTCAGCATCAGGATGCATCTTCAGAATGACTGGCTTGTGTTTATTTTTAAGATTTGAATTTTGTATTGATGTAACAACAAATGAATTAACACGTAATAAAAAAAATAAATTTTTTTAATCCTGTTCTCCAGTTTGTGCTTTGATCAGTTATGAAGTTCTCTTAAAAATGTGGGAGTTCCTTTAATATATAATGTTTCCAAAAATTATTAGGGTCACTGCAGTTCCTGCCCACATACAGATCATAGCAATTTCCAAAGTAAAAGCTCCCAAATGCTGATCAACCTTAAAGTAAAGCATAAAAATGGTTCAGTAATATTTTACAGTATCATTCCATACAACATCAGTTATTATGTACAAAGTCAGACATACTTTCTAACTTTCTAGAAGTTTTCAGTGTGTGATCATGCCACTGCAATTAGAAATAAAAGAATTTTCAAAATTGTTTTGGTACTATGGCTGTAAATAAATGTGTTAAAATCCAAACAAACTGAGAGCTTTTTTATATGTAGAAACACATAGAAAGGTACTATAGAACTGCTTTGAAGTCATGTGCAAAAAACACAGCAGGGGGTCACAAACAAAGTGCAAATAAAAACACAAAACAGCAGAGTTTACTACACTGTATGTATAAAAGTGTTTCATCGCTGTTCACTGTAAATAAACTTTTTGCACATTGAAATTAGTTTATTTTTTGCTTATATGATCTAACAGGAAGAAAAACCAAGGTTTTAATTCTTGGAGAATTAAGAAAATAATCTCAGCTATAAAATGGCTGAAAAGTTAAGGTTGTAAAAAATGTTTTTAGTACCAAGAGATGGTGTGTAAAACCCGGGGCCACTGGATCGTCTGCCTTTTTTGGCAGGCGTAGTATTTTCGTTTTAGTCCTCTGTCCTTGTGTCTTCTCTCTCCTGATTGGTCCAGAGCTGCTGTTTTGTCTCAGTGATGCTGGACAATCATCACATGATCAGACACACATTCCTTAATTTCTGTCTAAATAATGGAGACTTTCTGATCAAGTTGTCGTCATGTCCTCACCTTTCCCACAATCTGTCACAACCAGTAGCTCAGCAGGTGGAGTAGGTCGTCTTATTTAATTCTTGGTCAACTCAAGTCATCACATGAGCTGATGGAGAAATTAAATAAAGATAAAAGATAAAGTTAAGTAGGAAAATATGCATGGGCAGCAGACAGAAACAGTTTCTAACTTGCAGCTCAACTCTCCGCAAAAATGATTAGTCATGTTGTGTAGATATAAATGTTCTTACTTTTTTTGCCAGCTGGGTTTTCATCTCTTCCTCCACCTGACTGGTGGTATTGAAGGTGGAGGTTTACAGGTTGAGCTGGTCTTCTGCTTTAATCGTTGGTCAACTCATGTCATGTGACATGAGTTGATGTAGAAAATGAAATAAAGAGAAAAGACAACAGGGTTAACAAATAGAATATACGTGGACAGAAGAAAGAACAATTTGACCTTAATTTCATCCATATTTAAAATGAAAATAGGTTTTCTTACTTTCTTTGTCAACTGGGTTCTCTTATCTGCCTCCATCTGACTGTTGAAGGTGGAGGCTGACAGGCTGAGGAGACCCAACCTGGGATGATCAGAGACATTATTGATCTGTAGAATCTGAATCTGAGTTTTCTACATAAGATTCCATGGCAATGCTTGGTTTGCTATTGAAGGACCTACTTCACATGATCTCTGTCTCTTTATTCTATGTCCTCAAGTGCCCGTCTGTTCCACCAGGAAATGTCTTGTATGGACTTTCAGCAGGATTTTCTATGTCTCCTCAGTCCTCTGTGTCTTCTCTCTCCTGATTGGTCCAGTGCTGCTGTCTTGTCTCAGTGATGCTAGTGAACCAACACATGATCAGACACACATTCTTTAATTTCTGTCTAAATAACAAATGACTAAATCAGACTTTCTGATCAAGTCATAATCATGACCTCACCATTTATAAAATATACTAGAACCAGTAGATCAGCAGGTCCTCTGCTCTATTCCTGATCCTCCTTCCATCAGCACAAAGCTCATCAAAGCTCTGCTCTTATGAAAGGACTCAATAAAAGTTAAAAAAATTACACAAAACAAAAGTGTCAGTGAGGAGAAGGTACCGCAGAAAATAGGACATAGATTTGAATATTGACCTTAACGTCCTGCATGTTGAAAATGTTTTTGTTGCATAAAAGTAAATGTCCTTACATTTTTTTCAATTGGATTCTCTTATCTTCCTCCGTCTGACGATGGCCTTGAAGGTGGAGGTTTACAGGCTGACGAGATCCAACCTGGGATGACCAGAGAATCATAAGTCAGCCACCAGCAGGAGGCAAGCAGTATTGTGTGAATGTGGAATGCAAAAACTTACAAGCAGTGTGAAAAACAAGGGATCCAGAAGGACAGAAACCACATGGACAACGACTAAAGGATCCATCGATGAGCAGCTAAAACCTGAAAGATTAAAAACTGGGAGAGTGGATTAATAGAGGAACAGGATAGAGTAATTTACTATGAGAGCACTGTGTGGGGAAGAACTGCTATTAAACCCTGAAACATGGGGAGTTGAGAGAAAAACACAAAGATGAAAATAACCCCGGTGCTACCTAAGGGGCAACCAAAGGCTTCCTCAGGCTTGCTTGAAAGTCATTGGCTTTAATAAAAAAAACTGAGAAATGATTATGTTCTAATGTGACTTCCCAAATAGGTCTTCAATTTTTACAGATCCCGATCTAATCAGAGTCACTTGACAAGACGTAACGAGGTCTAAACCACACCTGTCTGGAGCTCACTCTTTCTGTAATTCCACCAGATGTTGAAGGTGTTGTTTCCTCTTCTATGTCCTCCTCAGTCTCCATCCAGAAAAAGAAGTCAGGGGGTGACAAAGTTGGATTTTCACAGTGCGTTGAAGGTGAAGGACTGAAAACACGGGGTGACAGAATGGGATTCTCATATGGCATCCTTGTTGGGGGACTGAAAACACGGGGTGACAAAATGGGATCTTCACAGTGTGTCATTGGCGAGGGACTGAAGTCAGGGGATGAGAGAAAAGAATCTTCATGCACTGTCCCTCGTAAGAGACTGAAGACAGGGGATGGCAAGACAGTATGTTTATGTGCCATTTCACAAGAGGGACTGAGGACATGGGTTGACAAAACAGGATCCTCACACGACGTCCTTGGTGAGGGACTGAGGACAGGTGATAACAGAATGGGATCTTCATATTCTGTCTTTCGGTAGGGAATGAACAGAGGGGTTGACGGAATGGGCTCGTCCTCCCATTCTTTACCATATCTCCATGCTAGCCGTCTGCTGATTCTTTGAAGGACCTCGTCCCAACTGGCATCATCACTATACTTGATCGTCTTGGCGGGGAGCTCCTCTTCAGCAACACTGTCCCTAGTCCTCTTGGCTGGGGGCTCCCCGTCAGCAAGGTTCTCCCTAATCCTCTTGGCAGAGAGTTCCTGTTTGGCATCATCACTATTCCTGGTCCTCTTGGCTGGGAGCTTCACTTCAGCAACATTGACCCTGGTCCTCTTGGCAGGGGGCTCCTCTTTGGGTTCACTATCCTTTGTTCTATTT
The DNA here is from genome assembly GCA_902982915.1 of Phalloptychus januarius. Lineage (NCBI taxonomy): Eukaryota > Metazoa > Chordata > Actinopteri > Cyprinodontiformes > Poeciliidae > Phalloptychus > Phalloptychus januarius. Next base: position 2,849,437 of record CADWAE010000137.1, read on the forward strand.
CCATTTATGCCAGTCACAGATGTCACATGAGCTGCATCCTCTTTCAAACCTAACTGAGGACTAGGCTTTGATGATGGGTCGTCCTTTGCAGCATCCACCTTCTGTGAAGTTCTCCTGGCGTGGCCAAAAGACAAAGAAGCCACAAACTCTTTCCAACCGCCCAGAGGTTGTAGCGAGGTACTGATGGGACTGGAGTCCTCTGGACGCAAATTGGGATCTTGCTTTTTGTCAAGTCCAGATGTGAATTTAAAGCTGGAAGGAAGCACGGTACCAAAACTAAGCTTTGATGGTGGGTCGTCCTCCTTCGCAGAATCCACCTTTTGTGTAGTGCTCCTGGCTCGGCCAGAAGTCAAAGAAGCCGCGTCCTCTTTCAAACACACCTGATGATGTTGCGAGGTACTGATAGGTCTGGACTTCTTCGGACGCAAAATTGGCTCTTCCTGTTTGTCAAGTCCAGATGTGAATTGAAGTGAAAGACAGGGAACCATGTCTTCTTGAGGCTTCTGAGCCACCCCGATGTCTTGTATGTATTTGAAATTTGGGGGAAGAATCTCAAGCAGCTGTGATGCAACATTGGCACGGTCCACTGTAGGACTACTGTCAGCGGAGCCCAGCTGATCAATCGTCGAATTCAGATGTTTCAATGACTGTTCAAGCACTCTTATGCCCCACAGGAATTTAATGTTTGGTCGAAGGACCTGGACAACCCGAAGTCGGGATTTAAAGTCATCCTGGTCTTCATTATCAACCTCGTCTTTATTGGAGCTGGTAGTACAGTCATTACTTACCTCGTCTTCACTGGAGTTGGTACTAGAGCTACTACTGGAGTTGGTAGTACCTGCATTACCTACCTCGTCTTCATTGGAGCTGGAAGTAGAGCTACCACTGGAGCTGATAGTAGAGCTGCCACTGGAGCTGGTAGAACAGCCCACAGACTGCGGAGGTGACCTACACCTCGACTTCTCTCTGTGGTCTTCAGAAACCATGTCGGCTTCATTTAACCACAACTTACCGTGATCCTTACCATTGTCTGGATGTCCCTCCAATATTAGGGATCCATCTGCTGGAAGCGCCATAGTATGGGCTGTGAAGGACAAAAACAAAGCAAAAACAGCTATAATTCAGTATCTTGAGCTTCACAAAAGTCCAAAGCAATGTTTAGAGCACGGGTGTACAAAGTCGGACCTCGAGGGCTGGCATACTGTATGTTTTAGTTCTCTCCCTACTGGTAAAAACAACCTCCTCAGCAAGTCAATGTTCTGCTTAGGCCTTCTGATGAGCCATCAGTTGATGCAGTTGTGCTAAACCAGGGAGAGAACTAAAACATGCAGGATGCCAGACCTCGAGGACTGACTTTGGGTACCCCTGTATTAGAGGGAACACTGAAATACCAACAATACAATAGCCCAGGTGTGTGAATGTGTTTGTTTTTCTTGAATATATAATATTATATTAATATTATTGCTATGCCAGATGTGATTATACAACAAAAACGGGAATTAAGAGATAAAATAAATAAAGCTTTTCTTTAGTCACAAAAAACTAAATTTTAAATAAAAACCAGAACACACTAAAACTCAATGATCAAACATGTATGGACCATCACCACTCAGACAAACAAACTTGTAGTTTCACCTTAGTACCAATCAATCATTAAAGACAACAAATCAAATTTAGACTTACTGATAAGTCATCCCTATCCATAAACTCTTCAACATTTGGAAACATAAATTAAAGAGCTGTACACTGTGTTTAGGACTTTTTAATACCTACAAAAGATAAAACTATTTATTTGGTTTAGAAATCCATATCCAGTGTTAAAATGGCTGTTATATTTTGTCTGGAGATAAGCCAGACAAAATAATTAAAATAATAATCTGCATCCCTTATGTGTGCATGATGCTTCAAAGTCTATTATCACATGTTACTATTACACCAAATGGGTCAGTTATGGCTGAAGGTAGTGTCATAAAATAAATTACATCAGTCTGAAGATCATGGCTGCACACAATCCAGCAATAAGTTCAGATAAACAATTATATTGCTCCAAAAACTTCTTTCAATATTACCATCTCCATGGAGACAAAGAACATCAACAAAATGGATTCTCTAAGAGTAATTCTCTCAAACTAAAATAATACGTTTTCCAATCACCACAACACTATTAATATTGCTGCCTCTTTCTGAAAATGTAATCAGCGTGAAAATATATTACAGCTCCAAATACACAGCATTTCGTAAGGAACTAATTATTCAAAACTCCTCTTTCTTAAAAAAATAAAAGTAAACAATAGTAAGTTTAAATATAAACTAAATTACTTAGAAATAATGCAGGAGGAATATATATTTCTAAAAACTTTTCTAATACTCAAGTACTAAGGTTTTATTTCAAGCAACGTATCCAAGGAGACCAAATGTTATTGTCATTTTCTGAAACGTGGAACAGGCACTGACTTCTTATTCTCAAGATCTGAATAAAACAAAACAGATCTTCTAAAACCAGAAATAACCTTTTATACCACATAACCAATCTTAAACCCTATATGCTCCCCCAAAATGTTAACAAACAAATGAATCACAACTGGGCGAACTGAAACCGAGATCATTGTTTTTCTAATGAATTTTAAGATTCACTGTTAATATTCAAATAACTTCTGAAAACGACGCATCACTAAAATCCAATGGAGCCTAACATTGTTTTTCTGGTCTTGAGTAATTACAATAAACTAAATAATTTAGTTACTTTGTGAAATCAACAGGCACACGTTCTATAAAGATTTTTTATAATAAAGTCGTGTGTTGTTATTTAATCAGTGTTTCCATGGAGACTACATATGCCAAATTTTTTCGAAAAGCTGGTTCCAAAACTTCTTTCAAACCAAAACAACTACAGTCTACTGACATTTTGGAAAATTTCAAATAACTAGCATATAAATCACAATACAAATTCAATTAACTCACAAATATGTTCCAAAAATGCAAATTATACAAAGAGTCAGAATTTCCAAAAACTGAACTCCAAAGTCATCAAAGTTACGTCATTTTAAATAATGTCACCACTGTATCCATGGAAACTAAATATGTTTGTCTGGGCATTTTTCACACACAAAAAAATGAGAAATTCAGTTTACCAAGAATTGGACTCCAAAGTCATCAAAACTGATTTTAACAAAAAAAAAAATTATTTTGTTTATCACTACGACTATACACAATTCATTGCCTATTAATGGCCCATCATTAACATACACACACACTTATAATGCTTATTACTGGGGAGACAGCGGTAGGAATTTGTCCCGCCTCTGTTGTGTCCTTGAGCAAGACACGTCTCCCACCTTCAGCTGGAGTTTATTGCTGGCACGATATAACACCTGTGGCTACAATCAATTAGTTTATTATTATCAGTGTGTGAAAACGTGCATGAATGGAAATTTTATGTAAAGCGTCTTCAAGTGTCCTAATAAACCGCTAGTCTGATGTGATTACCATGGAAACCAAGAATGTTTGTCAGGGCATTTAAAAAATATATATAACAAAAAAAAAGTAAAGGCAAAGAATAGGACAGAAATCTGACTGTCCAAAAAACCAGAAACAGATCAACATGTTCCTATCTTGAAACAATAATGAAACTAAGTAATTAAAATATAGGCTATTATGAGGCTAAATACAAATTTTTAAAATGTTTTTTAAAAAATAATAACGTATTTCATTTAGCGTAACCATGGGAAGTGAGTGTTTAACACAGCATTTTTCAAAGAATAAAGTCAAAAAACAAGCTAATTTCCCAGAAATTTTACGTTAATTTAACTAATTTGACTATAATCAAGTAAAATACATATATTTCTTAAATCATTACACCACATTTAAAAATTCCTGACATTTCCAGCGAAATTCAGCCAAGAAAACAGCTCATTAGTTAAGAACTATCTATGCTAGCAAAGAATGCTACTTGTCTTTTTTTTCTACAGCAGTCACAATTTCTTTAAAACACACACACAAACACAAACTAAACTAAACAAGTCACTAATATCTTAGTAATACCTAGCTTTCATTTATTAACCCTTTCATCCATAGTGGTCACTTCAGTGGACACCTACCTAAAAGCCATGCTCTTGTGCTTCTTGTGGATTTTTATGTTATAAATGCACACAGATCACTTAAGTGGACACTAATGCATCATAAAATACACTACCAACTACTGTCCATCAGCTGCAAATGCAATAAATAATTTTTGTCAAATCCAATATGGCCGACAGACAAAAAAGCATGCCAACCGACCACTACCTGCCAGATCACTCTTGCAGATAAAAAAAAATATTGTGACATCAGATAATCCCTAAAGAACAATACTACTGATATATTTTTCAAAAAACAACTTTGTATTTGGAGAAAATTACAATTGATCACCTAAAAAAATAAAATAATTTTTTTTTTTTACAAAACGTTTTTAAATACCTTGTTTTTATGCATTAAGAAAAATTTAAAAAATTGGAGAAAAAAAAATCCTGTCACAAAGGACCATAATTCATGCATGAAAGGGATAAAAATAGTAGAAGAATGATTTTAACCTTCCAGCTGGTGGAGCTTCTCCTGGCCAGGAACCGTCTGTTGCAGGTTTGTTCACCACGGGGTTCTTCAGCAAGCGCTTCTTCAGCAAGTTTTGCAAAGTAGACTTCTCGACAAACTCAAACCTTCCGAGGCTTTAAATGCTCCTTCAGGCGTCTCTCACAAAAGTCCCGTCGCAAAGGGAAAGAATTCAGAAGGTCGGGGTCATTTATAGGGCTGAGGACGCTAACGTCGTTTCCATGACTTCCATTGACGAACGCACGCATCGGCGCGCGAGAGAAATTGGACTACAAATAATGCAGATAATACGAGTATCGCGTTCTTGTTTATCACTCCGTATGCTGCCACCTACCGGCCATCCAGTCTAAGTTCACAATGACAATTTTTAAACTTACACTACTGGTGCGACATTATATTTCTGCTTTCATTCTCTTAACTATGTCAGTTTCGGCCCTCCGATTGGGAAAACTTCTTTCTGCCGTGAAGCCTGGATTGGAAGAAAAATTCAAACTCAAAATTCGATTAAAAATGCTTCATCACATAGTCATCACATAATAAGACACACATTCCTTAATCTCTGTCTAAATAAAAGATTATTGTAAGAAACTTTATGTTCAAGTCATCATCATGTCCTCATCTTTTCCACAATCTGTTATAACCAGTAGATCAGCAGGTGGAGCAGGTCATCTTCTTTAATTGTTGGTCAACTCAAGTTATGTGACATGAGTTGACGGAGAAATAAAAATAAAATAAAGAGAAAAGGCAACAGAGTTAAAAAAGGGAATATACACAGTAAAGAAAAGCCAGTGTTAAAATCTTAGGTGTATTGTTAATTAAAAAGTATAAGTCTTGTAACATCACACTGCTTTAAAATAACACTGCCACTGTAACCTCCGCACCGTCATATTTGCGTTGTTAAATTCCAGTATTAACTGATTGGTTTGCTTTAGCCCCGCCTTCAAACACAGGGGATATGTACAGATTATGGAAAACATTATTTATTTATCTTCAAAATACAAAGTTAAAATAAAAAAATAGAATTTAATAGATGTGAAGCAGTGTTGTTACGCACTCATGTACAGTAGGTGGCGGTATGCCCGTAAAGTTGCTTGCGATCCGTCATAATAAAAAAGAAGAAGAAGTCGCGCTTCCTCGTAACGGTCGTTACGGCTTATTTTCGCACAGGAAAAACACTATGCTTTTCTAAAGGTAAGCTAAACATGACTAATGTTTCGTTAGAAATTGTGTTTTTTTTTTTACTTTGTGACTTCTATAAGCGCACTATATTTAACCCATTTTGCATGGAAAATTCATCCAACTCAAGGTTCCGCCATTTTGCCAAATCTAGGCGAACCGATACATTTGAATTTTGTTATATTTGGTAAATTCTAGTTGCTTTTTTACACAATGAATAACACTTTATAGCGGTATGACTTGAAATATTGGCGTCTAAAAAGCCAACATTGCAAACTGCTAATGTTAACCCTCTGTAGGATGTTTTATTTTCCCTCGCAGAATTGTTCAGCACATTTTCCGTAAGACTATCCTCAAAATAATTAAAAAAAGATTTAGCTTTTAATCCAACATGAATGCCGAATGTTTTCAAATATTCTATATAATTTATGGTTTTATTGTGACGGCTGTCTGGTTCGTCAAGTTGCAATAAAGTGTTGCTAGGTATGGCTAAACCTTTAGAGAGGGAACACTAAAGAGAGAGCGGAAAAAAAAATGTCGCCTTGCGCCTATTTGACAAGACCAACAGCAAAGCCACGTTGTGACGAGCCATTTGTAGCTAGCCACAAATGGATTGTGGCTAGCTAGCTCAACAGTCTAACTTGGATGAAGTTTATATAGCTGAGAGAGTTAACGTTTTCAGAGCTTGGATCGTGTCCCTGTTTTGCTTTGCAGAAATGCTGGTTCAAGTGGAGCATCAGACAGTCCAGAGATGGGCCCGGGTTCCAGTGACAGATGACTGCTGTCATTACTTGAAATTTGCAAGTTGGATCTTCACAGTGTGTTTATGGTGAAGGACTGAAAACACGGCCTGGGATCCTCACACGGCGTCCTTGGTGCAGGACTGAAAACATTAGCCAGCTGCTGGCTAAGAAGTAAAAATGAGAGGAGGAACTGAATGCAGATTGGCTTTTTCAACACATCAAATGGAGACTTTTGTGAAAAGTTAAATAACACCAACTGCACCCCTAACAACAGTTTGTATTGTGAACTCCAATTTGAACCGTTTGCAAATTCAATGTTCTAGTAATCAATACTACTTTTAGTACATGATTTTGGACATTTTGGGGGAAACAGAGCACCCAGAGAAAACCCCCCACTAACACGGGGAGAGCATACAAGCTCCCACAGAAAGAGGTGCTTGGCTCTCTGTGAAGACGCAGCGCTAACCACTGCAAAAGCACAAAAAGGTGCTGACCTTTTTTTTTTTGTTGGTCCAAAATATGAGATGTATTTTGAGGTTTTGGAAATGGTTCAGGACTGACATGAACTATCCAGGCTTTCCTTCACTCTCTTCTTCTTTTGTCCACTGACAAGCATTGCTTCAGATGGTTGGCCCCAAATACTTCAACTCATTCACCGTTAATACAACTACATGTAGCTTTACTGTTCTGAAACCAGGACCATTCCTCTAAAATCAGTCCTTGTTTAAGAGGATCAGGAACTCGTCCTCTAAAACAAGCATCTTTCTTTTCTCACCACAAATTACTTTTTTTGTTTGTTTCTCCGATCTGAACCGCAAGTAACTAAACTTTTCTAGAACTTAAATCTACCTTTCTTGAGCACAATTTGCATTGGTCAATCACCATAATTTGCATGGTTTTGGAATCTATGGGGAATAGGAGCACCCGGAGAAAATTCCTACCAACACTGGGAGAACATACAAACTCCTACAGAAAGAGGCGCTGAGATCTCAATTCTGTGAAGATGCCGGCCATTTTTTATTTATTTTTTGGTCTAAAACATGAGGTGTACTTTGAGGTCTTGGAAACGGTGCAGAACTTATCTTGGAACTTTTAGCTAGTTTCTTGTTTTAGAGGCTTTCTTTCTTCTCCTCAGTTTTTGTTGTTTATTTGTCAAAGTGTGTCGTATCGTTGTCCACACTGCAGATGTTTCTTTAGAGACTGCCTCCATTGGTTCAGGATCTTGGCTTGAATTTCTCAGCATCTCATTTACAAAATCATTTATCTCTTTGGGAGATGCATCAAGAAATTCAATATTCTGTAATAGATGTTCCAGATCTGTGGTCCGCAGGGTCATAAATGATTTCTACAGAGGTAGTATCTTTTTCCTCATTTGGTTCTTGATGCCTGGCCACTTTTCTTCTTGGAGGTCCTTGTTCATCTCTGTCTTGGAACTCAGTTTTTAGATTTTCCAGCTCTGTCTTATGATGAACCTCACAGCCGGAGTGCCGTTGTTGGAGGACGGTGAGTTGCTTTTGGAGACCGTCCTTATTGGCTCCAAGTTCTCTGATAATCCTTTTGGTCCCTAATTATTTTCTGAGTGAACTTTAATCTTCTCATCGACCTCCTGCTTAAATATTTTTGCTTGCTGTCTTGAGGCAGAAACAGCTCCTTCATATGTAATTTGAAATTCCTGGTGAGAAACATCAGCCTGCTCCAGTTGACTTTTTAGATGTTTTATTGTCTCTGTGGATTCCTGCTGCAGGAAAGAGAACTGTTGTGCCACTTTCTGATGCAGATTGTTCTGTTCAGCTCTAAGTGAATTGATAAGATGATGGTCATTCTTTGCTCTTTCCAAATTAGCTTCTTTCTCACAATTCACGTCAAACTGATAAACTTCTGCTCTTTCTCCCCGGGCAGAAACATCTGCTTCATACCTCCTGTTTAAATCTTGGTATGACATCTTCTACAGCTGCAGCTCACTCTGCAGACGTTTCTCCGTTTCCTGCAGGCAGCAATCTCCTTGGACATTTTTTCTTGCCGATCATCCTTCTCAGCTCTCAGGCTTTCAAGGAGCTTGATTATCTCTTCATAGAACAGCTTCATGTCAACCTGCAGGTTCCCCTCACCTGCAGCTTCATAGTATGATTGAAGCTCCTCATAGCAAGTCTTGATTTGGTCCAGCTCTTGTTGTCGGGCGTTATTTTTATCTTTTTCTGCCGGGATTTGTGACCTGAAAGCTTCCTCACTGACGATACAAGCCTTTAATTGCTTAAATTCCTTCTGCAGCAGCCTTTTCTTCTTAGATTGTAATTTGCTTTGCATCCTGGAAACATGTCTGAGAGACTCTGAATCAGAAAACTCTTCTCCTGTCAGTAGTTCTCTCTTGATCTTCATGAGTCTTTTCTGCCCTTGTAACTGGACTTTTGTATTCTCCAGGTCTCTTTGCACATAGACCAGCTTTTGGTTCTCAAGCCATTTTGCTCTCTGATTTTCTAACAGATCTCTAAGTCTCTGGATCTCTCTGTAATTCCATGGTAGACGTTCTGTTCTCAAACCAGCCTTGCAGATTTTGTCCAGGCTCCATACTGGGGTCTCATCTCACTGCTGGAGGAATGTGGCCTTTGATTTGACATGTTTGGACAAAAACAATGTTTGTTCAAATCAGTCGTGATCTGCAAACAATCTCAATGTCCAACTTTGAAAGCGCTCTGCGAACGTCTGAACTTTTCAGTAGTTTAGCAAGCAATAAGAATGTAGGAGTTTGTTACATACATACAGTGCTGATGACATCAGAGAGTTATAAATAAATAATTTGTAGCTTTGCTTGCCTGCTAAGACCGCAGCAGGATTCATTCAAAAGGAGAAATCTTATGAAACTCGCTCTTGTTTTTAGCTGGTATTTTATTAGCTTACTTAATTCTGTCAAGTTTCTTGATTGCTTGTTTTGTTGCGTTTGTAATTCTGTTTGTTGCATCTGAACTAGTCTCTTTTGTACATGAGATCTTGGACTTCAGTGACATGAACTGTTTAAATAAAGAAAAGAAACAGACACGTCTGTGTAAAAGGAAAACATCTATATATAGTCAGGAAAAAGAAATGGCAAATGGTAGAAAAAAGGAAGGACAAGGGATTAAAAAACATAAAGCTAGACAATATCAACAACATATATTGCAATAGATGTGATCAATATCAAGAGGTAACACATCTGATGGAATATTAACTGGACTCCGATCCAGAACTGCACAGCATTCTGGGGGATGTAGGCAGAGGAAAGGCTTTATCTGCTCAACCTCTCACAACTAGCTAAGAAAGGTTGGTGGCCTCAGGTAACTCGCTCCCTTGTTGGTTGCCTAGCAACAACCTGGCAAGTAACTTGCCAGCAGCAGTTTCAGGTTTCGGCCTCGTCACTCATTACTGCTTAAAAATAAAAAGCAAACTACAGAATGGAGTGAAAACTGTGGATGAAACAGGAAAGTTTAGAGTTTTTCAGATATTTAAAATAAAAAAACTAAGAATCATTGATATCAACTGACAGGAAACGCTTCTGTATTGTTATGCGTTTTTCAGCCATATTGTTCAGACCTAAAAACAAACACGAGGAAAAAAGGAAAGAGTTTGATGGGTAGTAAAAGAAAAGAAAGGAGAAAGAGAATAACAGAAAAAGGTAAAAAAAAAAAAGCTTAGGGTCTACCCCTGAAATGACGGTGGATTGCCCCTCCCCGCCCCACGCCTGGAGGTAACCTCAGCCTCCCTGAGCCTCAGCTCCTCCAGATGTTTCTCTAACAGCTGTGAGGCGTCCATCGTCTGCTCCAAGTCCATCAGCAGCTCTCTGTCCCCCAGCAGCCCTCGGCGCTGCTTCAGTCTGCCATTGGCTCTCTGCAGGCGGTTCCGCTCCAGCCTGGTTTGGATCAGGACGTCCCTCCTCTCCGCCACCAGCACCTCCACCTCAGCCAGCTGCTGCCGCTTGGCCCGGACCTCCGCCTGGCTCCAGAGCAGCTTCTCTTTGACGTGTGACAGGACCTGACGGGCGCAGCGGGTCAGCGCTGGTTAAGCAGGTAACGCCGCAACACGTTGTTGGACCGGTGGGCTCACCTCCAGGTTGCCGCTGATCCTCCTCTGGAGCTTTAGGGCTTCTTCTCTTTCCCGTCCCACCTGTTTCTTCCTCTCCAGCACGCTGGCCTGCTGCTCCTCCAACTGGAACTGGTGGGGTTGCTGTCCGTGGAGCTCCGCCTCCAGCCTCTGGATCCTGGACCTCAGCGAGAAGTGCTTCAGACGCAGCCGAGTCAGCTGGTTCTGCCTGAGCTGCTCCGCTGTCAGAACCGCCTCCACTTTGGACCGGGCCAGGTCCGGCCCCAGGCGGGGGCTCAGCGCCGCCAGCGCAGCATCCCGCTTCACCGCCAGGAACACCTCCCACTCTGCCTCCACCTCAACATGTCACACAAGACATATTTATGAAATAAAATCTTTCTTTATTGTACAATCAGTGGTAAGCTCGTTATTTTTGCTCATGTTTTTCTCTTGTCTTAATGATTGCGTTTTCTCGGTTTTGAAAACCTGTTTGAAATAAACGAATGAATATTTTCCAGGCATATAATGACATTTTGTAGCAAATAACTACATAACCTTCAGTTGTTATAAAAAAAAAAAAGGTGCATATTTAAACTTCAAATATGTTTTACTTCCTAATTTAACACCTTAAAACTGCATTTATTTATTTTTTTTAGACATTGAATTGTGATTTTCATCTGCTGGCCATATGTGTAATGAATCAATTTAATATATAATTTTTGAAACGAGTGACAAAATATGTTGAACCTCCTCCCGATTCACTTTTTGGAGTCGCAGCTAAAAATGATGACAACACAGGACTGCTTTTCTTGTTGCAGCTTGGGCCTCCACATGTCAGCAGATCCCACACGCGTTCTGACATTAAACATCGTTTGGTTCCTTGCGGAATCAAACTTGAAGTGAATCTGTTCACTGAACTTCCATCGTGGCCATGAAGTTCATCAGAGCACAAGAAAAAAAAAAGTGTTTTCTGACAAATAAAAATGAGAATATAGGAACCGATGCTCTTACAATTATGACGTGTATTAAGATCTGTCAGTGTGGTTACATTGGCTTTTAACTGTATTCTCTTTCTCTCTGTTCTGTCATCCACTTTAAACATTTAGTGTAATACCCTGTTCTTTATGTCCTCTCCTCCTCTTTCTGCTGTCTTTCTTTCTCTCCTCTGTTCTACCTTCCGTTCTCATTTCCTTCCTGCCAGGATCACAAGCAAAATGAAAAAAAATCAACACATAACAGCAACATTAAGCTAGTTGTCTTTGTGATTTTTATGCAAACTTCAAAAATGGGAACAAAAACAATTCTAATTAGTTAAAATATGCATGTCAAAATATTTAACTCATCTAAGCAATAAAAGTACTTTCTGCACATATTCACCAATCAGCCACATGTTCTGCTAGTTAAAGCCTTCAGAGTGAGAGCTGTGGGGAAACAGCTGAGTTTGAGCAACAATGGCCGCCTTTGTAGCTGCTGTCGCCTCCTCTGCCTCTCTGGCAGAGATACATCTGCACCTGCTTGGGAAGAACCACTGGGCTCTTCTCCTCAGAGGGACCCAGAAATGTCTGCGGTTCTGGTAAAGATGTGCAAGAAGTCGTCATTACTTCAGTGCTAATTGGCATTCAAGGCCTTTCAGCCTGTCTTTGCCTGAGGTGCCGGAGGTACATTCTTAAGGCAGCTTTGAGTGCCGAAGGAGCTCAATTTCCAGGCAGCAGAGATAATATTCCACAGTAACATGTCCTGGACGGAACCATCAGTTGTTAGCCAGCACCGGTAATCCAAAACAAAATAAAACAGACATGTAAAAGAGTCTTAATGAAATTAAAATAACATAAGAGCATATCTACTGATAACTAATCAAAGGCAATAGAGAAGGAAAAAAAAAGAATAAAGAAAAATCCTGAGGCAAGTCAAGCGGTCTGAGACCGTCGTTGGCCATGTTTAAATAGTATGTTTTGTTGTTTCCTGAAATGCAGTTTTGCACTTCAAGTAACAAAAAGTCCACTTTTGTCTCACCAGTTTAGGGAACTTTGTCCAAAAAGTTTTGTTTTTTTTAGTCGGAGGCCTCTTCAAGTTTGTTGAAAGACTGACTGCTACCAAAAAAATCAGAATGAGAATTAATGTTACTGTTATTGTGCAAGAAAGCACAACAATTAAAAGAAAAAAAAGCAAGTAGTGCAAATAAATAAATTTCAATAAATGTATTTATATTTACTCTATATAGTAGAGACACAGAAACAACCGGCATGTGAAAGAATAAATAAATAAATTTTGTTCAGCATTTTGATGAATTTGCAATCTTCAAAATTGCAAATTATTTTGTTTTTTATGTTCAGGAGTGGTGTTGGCCTATAGAAACACTCCAATCAATACAATTACTGCCACAATTTGTTGCTTTTTAATATCTTTTCTAGTCAAACCTGGATGAAAATGAACTTAATTATCAAATTGCAGTTAAACTGTGAACTCATGACTCCTTAGCAGGAGTTAATTACTTTTTTCCACACACTTTTGTAGCCCAGACACCAACCTTGCCCAGCTTGTCTTGGGCCTGTGACCTGAGCTCCTCCGCCTGCTGCTGGGCCTCCTGTGAAGCAGTGCTGAGCTGCTGCTTCAGCTCAGACAGGACCTGGACGGACCGCTCATACTCCCGCAGCTGCTCCTCCTCAGGCCTGCCCCTCCCCAGCTGGCCCCCATCAATGGCTCTGTTGTGAAAGTATTCAGCCAGCTTCATTTGCAGCTGCCTGTTTAGTTGGCGGGCCTCGTCTCTCTGTGTGCTCAGCTCTTGGAGGGAATCTTCGTATTGGACCTTTTCGTCGTCTGTACCTTCAGCAGCAGCAGTAGAACCGTCTCCGTCCTGCGTAGGACTCTCTGTCTTTGGGGTGTCGAGGTTTAACCCCAAATATCGGCCACTGTTGCTTCTGTCAGTCTCAAAAATAACACTCTGACTATGTGACAGCGCGTGCTCGGAGTTGGTTTTGAGAGCTGCTGTGTGTTCTGACCCACAGGTGGCTGGTTCTTCAATAGAGGGGTCTGTTTTGACGTCCCTGCTGCCAGGAAGTTCTTCGTCGTGGTCTGAGAATACCATTTTATCAAACTCCTTATTTTCTACATTCTCTTTCTCCATTTTAAGTTTTAATTCGCTGAAGAATTGTTTAATTAGACTAGAAGTAAAAAGGCTCGTGCAGTTCTGTAGCTGGTGACACTTTTCGTTTAGTTTGCGTTGTCCTGGAAACTGAGTTTGGCAGCCAATCAGAGGCGTTCTGACGCTTTCCCATGAATATTAACAAGAGGCGTGTGCGAGTGGCTTGAGCTGTGAGGCTCGATGTGCGCAGGCGCGGAGTGGAGCCTCCTACAACAAGAAGCAGCAGCCAGGCAAGATGGCGGACCTGGGGAAGAAGTACTGCGTTAACTGCCTCGCAGATGTTACCAACCTGCGGCTTCGCTGCACCGACTGCCCAGATATCGAGCTGTGCCCGGAGTGCTTCTCGGCGGGCGCCGAAATCGGCAACCATCGTAGATGGCACGGCTACCAGCAGGTCGACGGCGGGCTGTTCTCACTGTGGGGTCCAGAGGCAGAGGGAGGATGGACTAGCAGGGAAGAGCAGTCGCTGCTAGATGCCATCGAACAGTACGGCTTTGGAAACTGGGTACATCACTTTGTTATCATTTAATAACACAAGTTTGGATTTAAGTAGCATAGAAACGCCACCAGGCAGCAGCTAATGGCGCGAGTACAACATGTCCACCGGTGTTAGCGGCGAAATGTGTCAACTTTTAAGTAAACCTAGACTGTTGTTAAACTTTACGAAACCTTAAGAATGTTATTGAGTATTAAAAGAATGGACAGAATTAGAAATACTTCATTAGTAATGCTTTACCGCGTTTTAAAAGTTTGGCAGTGTTAGATATTTTCTTACCAGATGAATTATGTTTATTTGACCAATCAGCATTTACAGTTAATTCTCACCATCTTCCCTGTTTTATAAATGCCACCACCATGTTTCACTTCAAGGATATTGTGTGTATATACGGTTATATAAACAGTGTCAGTTTTCCTCCCTACATAGTATTGTGATGAATATGCAGATTCTGATTTAACACTGATTTATCAATTTTAGCCTGATATGATCACATACAGTCCCACAGTAAGTTGAAGCATGAATTTAAACAGACTTCTGCTTTGATCGGCTCACTCTGATGTAAAATCTGCACTACCTTAGACAGTCAAACCTCACTCTGATTTCTCTTTATAGATTCCAGCTTTCTTATTGTAGTGTGTGACACTTTCTTTATCCCAAACAAAACGTGATCATAATTTGTTTGGCATTTTGACAACCCTACATGGTCAAGTATGGAAGCTGCAGAAGATGGCAGCTAAATTGGATCAGCCAACTGAACTGGCACTATTTAATATTTGTAAAAAAAAAAATAGAATAGAATACGCTTCACAAATTGGAAGTTGGATTTTATCTATTTAAGTGTAAAGTAAATAAGTTTAAGTTTATATATATATATTTTTTTTATTTTTTTTTTGATCGCTTTGAATATTTTGGATTTTGAAGTAGAACCGTTTAAAAGCGAGTTCGGATCTGTCACCGAAACTTAAGATGAGAATACATCATGTGATGCACATGAAAAACTTGCATAATTTATTTGAATTATTTTTCCATTTTAACGCATTGCCGCTTCTGAAGAAACTATTCGTGAATCGAGTCTGTTGGTGTGTTTTGCTGAGGCGCAAAACTACCAGTGAGAGCTGATTGTGATAAATGACCACAGCCATGGTGTTGTTTTTGCTTTTACTGCATTGTTTCTATTCCCAAAACTTTGTATATTGAATCAAAAAGAAAACAAAAAAACGATGTGGTTTGACATGTGTCTACAGAAATCTTTCAGAATTAATTGTTTAAGGGATATTAAATTATCTAATTAATGCTTTTCGTACCAAGTTTGTGCTGAAATCTCATTTTATCCTTTGATATCTTTGACTAAATCAACAGACATACAAATATATCCGTTGATATATTTCTTTTTGTATGGGTTTGTGCTTACACAAATTTGCATCTCTCTCCTGAAGGAGGACATGGCTGCACACGTCGGACCATCCCGAACGCCGCAGGAAGTCATGGAGCATTACGTCACCATGTACATTCACGGTAACCTTGGTAAAGCCTGCATCCCTGACAGTATTCCCAACAGAGTAACTGACCACACTTGCCCAAGCGGGGGCCCCCTATCGCCCAGCCTCACCACCCCATTGCCCCCGTTGGACATAAGCCTGGCTGAGCAGCAGCAGCTCGGCTACATGCCTCTGCGCGACGACTACGAAATCGAGTACGACCAGGATGCGGAGAAGCTCATCAGTGGGCTGTCGGTTAACTACGACGACGAGGATGTGGAGATCGAACTGAAACGTGCCCACGTAGACATGTATGTGCGCAAGCTGAGGGAGAGGCAGCGGCGGAAGAACATTGCCCGTGACTACAACCTGGTGCCTGGGTTCCTCGGCAGAGACAAAAAAGACAAGGAGAAAGAGAAGCCGGGAGGGTTGCAGGTCATAGGCGGTTCTGTCCCTACGGGTGGATCGGGAGCGTGCAGCGCCGCAGTCGGACCGGCCTCCACGACGACGATGGGGTCCGCCCCCATCCCGAGTACACCCAAAAGAAAGATCACCAAGGAGGAGAAAGAGCAGCGAGTGAGGCTACGGGCGCTCTGCCAGTTCATGGCCCATCGGGAGTTTGAGGAGTTCTTTGAGAATATGCACAAGGAACGGGTGCTGAGGGCCAAGGTGCGCGAGTTGCAACGCTACCGCCGGAACGGCATCACGCGCCTGGAGGAGTCCGCCGAGTACGAAGCCGCCCGTCACAAACGGGAGAAGCGCAAGGAGAACAAAAACGTGGTGGCCTCCAAACGTGGCGGGTCGGGAGGGGCTGGGCTCGGCTCTGGTTTGGGACTTGGCGGTGGTGGGGCCGGCGGGGGAGGCGGCGTCACTGTGGGACTCGGGATTGGAGGCGGGATCAAGGAAGAGAGCAAAGATGGTGAGTTTGCCGCCATCGAGAACTTGACAGGCTTTGAGTTGTTGTCAGATCGGGAGAAGGTGTTGTGCAACTCCCTTAACTTGAGCCCAACACGCTACCTGACTGTCAAAACCATCATCATCAAAGACCACCTGCAGAAGAGGCAGGGCATCCCGGCAAAAAGCCGACTGCCTGGCTACCTGGACAAGGTTCTCAAGAAGCGCATACTCACCTTCCTCACAGAGAGCGGGTGGATATCCAGAGACGCCTCGTAGCGATCCGTCTCCGGTCAGTAATCGCAATCCGATGATTGCCGGTAGCCGACTAGCTTCACGCTCTGGACGCTGGATGGAACTTCTGCCTCTCACCGACTACTTTTTCTAGTTCTTCTTTTTTTCACTTTGCGGATATGTAAAATTCAATTAAAAATATGCCCTACTGGAATAATAACTATATTTTCATACAACGTCTAGGAACAAAAGCAAAGAAGAAGACAGATACTGGGCTCAAGGATGTCCAGCACCTTTTGAGTTTACTATTGTGTGTTTCCCGCTACAATTCTTGATAAATAAATTATGGTATTTTGCATTTTGGGATTTATTCATCTCAAGAGTCACTCCTAAGCATCATTGTAAAGGTTAAAGAACGAACGAGTGAAACCTGTTTCATACTGAAAAATAAGGGTGTTTCACTCATCTGATGTTTGCAACCACGTGTTTGCTGAGGAGCCTTTGTGACGACCTTTTTGTTTTCACTCTATATTTGAACCGATTTACAGAATTCCATTCAGTTTCATGCACTGATACCATCACATTTTGTCAATGCTACATTAGCACTGAAGGGGTAATGACTGGTCAGTAGACTAATGAAAAATGTATTGCAAGCACCAAATGAGAAGCTTAAAGTTGAGTGTTGTCCAATAGCGGACGCTGCCAATGTTCATTGAAGTTCCAGCTGAATTAATAACCGGCAGATTGAAAGTATTTTGATAAGAAAAGTATGTTAAAAATGGGGAAAAAGTAGGATGCCGACATCTGGTCCGTGAACTTTATTTGCCTTTGTCAAGAGTTGACACTGTTGTGATTAAAGCTGTTACAAACGCTATGTTCCCCAGAAATTTGGCAGTTCCCAAGCTACCAATAGGGTTATTAAAATACAAAAGTGCCTAAACCTAGGTCAGAGAAGAGCTTTGCCTTGATTCCAGGGAACAGAACGGTTCGCTACATTAGTTTATGGTCTGGCATATTCCGGAAACATTTCCACCACCAATTGAAGCCTCAGTAGGTCCGCGGGGTTAAACCCAAACACCGAGTGTTACGACATACTAATATGACGACTACCTTGACGGATTAGTATGTATCGCCCTTTACGCAAGCGATAATGTCTTATTTCCCCCAATAAGTAAAGTGTGTTAGGTGACAGTAATAGCTCCACCCTAACCATACCATACCGTTCTCCTGTTGACCTCCAACCGAATGGGGCCCAGGATTGATGTGGTATGGGTCGGTTGTATGAGTCATTTTTACTATAGAAACAAAGTGGTGAACTGACCCGTGCCATATCGCTTAATCTGAGTAAGGCATAAGTGCAAACACATTTTATGACCTGCTACATTTTCTGTAGCAGTTTCACCTGAGTGTTATTGATCTTGGTTTTAGAAAGACAGAAGCTAAAAGACTTGTTGGCCTCCTGATAAAGACATGTAAAAGTCCTGTAGCATCACAGAGCCAAACTTACCGGTGTCCCTGTTGCCATTACTTCATACAGACCCCCTGTTCCCAGCAGGACAGAGCTATATTTCCTAAGACAACTCACAAGGATGAAGAAGAGACAGAGAGGGATCTTTGACTAGATCAGCTATTTTCTTGATCTTCTACAGATTTAGAGTGTAGAAATTTAAATGGCCAATAAAGAACATTGACTTTGGGTGTCAATGTCTGGTCATCTCCTTTTACTGGCAGAATTTTATCTAAAGTGGCCTGGTATTCCATGATGCAACCCTTTTCTGACAAGGTTCCCTGGATCTTTGGAAGGCCCACAGAACCGCAACTGTTCCTAACACCGTCGTCCCTCGTTTCCTGCCAAAGCCGCCCGGAATTTTTAATATGTCGAAAAAACTAAGAATCTCGCCGGACCAAAGCACGCAATTTCAGCAAACTCCCCAAGTTTACATTTGTTATAGTAGGACAGAAGAAACTGGGGCTTTTGGGGGGAGGGTTTCTGGTGGCAACCGGTTACCATGGAGACTTTCGCCACTGAATAGATAATTTTAATTTTATTTTTTTTCACTTATTATACTTAGCTTGAGGGGTATTTATCTGTACTAGGAGTAATTGGTTCATTTAGATCTAATACCTTTCTTGAAACGCATTACATCTTAGTTATTTTTTCTACTACGGCCTATATGAGGGGAATAAAAAAAATAATGTGCTAGTTCTCTAAACCCTGAGAAAGACCCTCTGCTTCTCAGGTTGTGCATCAAAACCATGTGTTCCCTTCTCCCAAAGTCTCTCACTCTGAGGTTCCCTCTGAACCTGAACAGCATGACCAGATACTTGCTTTACACATCACTGCTTTTATGTTGGTTTCTCTTGTTTGTTTAATTCTACTTTAAAGTTCAACTGACTCCATCTTACTTGGATATGTTTCTTGGATCATCCAGCAGTTGTTAAAAAGAAAATTAGAAAATGCGAGTTGATCCTGAAACATCTGTTCGCATCTGTTGCTAATAGTTGCCGTGGCAAAGGAGGATCAGGGATTATTTGTCGTTATCATTTTTGAGCATATCCCTTGGATGTAATGAGGCTGTAGAAGTTCTTGTGATACAACAATCAATGTATCGAAGTAGTGAATGTATTTCTGTTGAAAGGAGATGTGAAGTGTTCAGAATAAGATCCTAACCAATGCGTTCTTATCCTCCCGTATGGACAAATTTGACAATTTAAGTCTTGAGATGTCCTGAAGCGTATCTGTCACACAGGCTGATGGGTGTGGGACTTTATCTTTTCCAGACATACACTGAGACCAGTGAGACTTTCTGTCCTCGTTTATATGCGTCCCGAAACGGTGTTGAACTTAAAAGAAGCACGGGTTGGAGGTTGGAAAATCGAAATATAGCAGAAATGTTTTACGTTTTGAACACTCGGTGGCGATGTTTATTTCCAGTCGATGACTGCAAGCTTGAAATTGAAGCTGTCTGATCTGATTTTTATATTGCTTTTTAGGACTTTTTTTTAAAAAGTCCTAAAAAGAGGGTGTCTATGCTTACTTGTGTGAACCAAATGTAAATAATTTGTAAGATAAGAAATGTGTAATGTACAGTATTTTGTGTTGTGAAAATTTTTATAGGTTTTGTATTAAAAACAGATTTTTTTGACAAAAAGAATGCCTTTTCTTCCTTTCTTTCTTCTTATTCCATCTTCTGGTGTAGCATTACAGAGCTGTTTTAGTTCTCCGATGCTAATTAATTCGATATTTCGAAAAATGTTCTCGTCTCCTTTCATGGAGTAAATCTATCTCTCCAGGTACTCCGGCTTCCTCCCACAGTCCAAAAACATGACTCAGGTTTTTGGCACACACACACTCCCTAGGTGTACCCTGCCTCTCGCCCGAAACGATAGCTGGAGATAGGCACCAGCAACCCTCCTGACCCCAATAAGGGACAAGGGTGTGGGAAAATGGAGGGCTGGATGGATGGATCCTGCGGGTGCCACCTGGTGGCAGAAAGAGGAAGTGATGGATGACGTTCAGACCTTAACTTCCAAAACATTCATTACTTCTTACTCAAAAGTGCCAGAAAATCCCCTCTCATTTGCTTACAGCTATTTAAATATGCACAAGATGTTATTTCTGGGCATGTCAACTGTATTACCGGAGGATGAAAAGAACACCAGGCGCACAGTGACGAATGATGGCGGCCTTCCTTCGACTCTGGAAAACTGTGACTTATGGGGAACAAGGTGGATCATCAAGTATCAGGAAACCCCAGGAGACACTGTAGCGCGAGCTGTGAGGAAGATGAAGCTGGTTTGTGTTTGAAATTCCAAAGAGAACAATAATCTAAAGCGCATCTCAGTGTCCACTGAGGCTTGACTTCAGAAGTCCTAAAAGATTCTACAGTTTCCATCATAGCCATTGTTTTCTGTTGTGGGACTTTAAAAAAAGCACTATGGCATACGGGACCATTCCTAAATGACAATTCTCACATGCAAGTACTTCATAATTAGTCCTCTTGCCTCATCACTGAGTCAAGTCTGATTTCCGGCTGAGATGTTGACCTCCCATAAGCATGGTCAATTATTAACCATGCTTATTTTATTGTTTATTGCCAATGGATGCCAGCTTGTACAGTTTGCCAGTGGTCCCAATTTGCATTGGGAGTTAACTCCATGTAGGTGCAACCACAATAAACAGCAAAATGTTGCATGGTTAAAATGTTTACAAGTGCAGCTCTGCAGTCAAGAACATTTAAAACTACTAAGACATGTGGCTCGACGCCATGGGTTTTACAGATGGGTGAATAGCTAATATGGATCATGTTTGAAGGAGAAGAGATGGAGAAGTACCTTATTGGGATAATTATTGACGATTTGATTGGATTGGATTATGCTTGTGGCCTTTAAGACAAACACTTGAATCCCATACAGCTCCCTATGTGATCATTGGCAACCCTGGAAAAGATAAATAAATACAAATAAAAAAAGTTTTATTGCAGTCGCATAGTCTTAAAAAAATTACAAAAGAAAAACATTTAATTTTATAAACCCTTTTTTTGATTCATGGCTTCCAAAATCAATAATGCTTGATCGTAGGTCATTTTTAATCGTAAGTTAAAAATCACCTATGATTTATAACTTGATCGTAGGTGGAAAGCAAACTAAAGTCAGGTCATGGGAGTGGGGCGAGGGAGGGGGCACCCCATTGCCATAGTGACAATAAGTTGCCATCTACGTGCTGTAAAGATAACTTTCCAGCAGCATAAGTCAAGGTGGGTTTATCTGTGCAGCATTCAAAAACGAACTTCCAGAAAACAGAATATTTATCAGCATACTTGATCTATGATGTTGGTGTATTTACTTAGCAATGTGGATGAGGGCATTTGATAAAATGTAATGTTTCATAATTGGTTAGTGTGCTGATTTTACGGTATAAAGCAGTTTGAAGTGCTTTGTTGCTTAAATGTTCTATTTAAATACACTTGACTTAAAGTATCAAAACACATAATGAAGTTGTAGTGCATGGGAATGTATGCCTTTAAAGTTAATTATCTTTTTGCTTTTTTTGCTAAGGCTAAACTAACCATGCCCTTTCCTTCTCCTTCTCAGTATTGTATGTGTCCTGCCCCACCCAGACAAATAGTTTTATTTGTAAAGTTCCTCCCTCTGAAGTGTGGAAGCAACCAGGTTCAAAAGTAGAGTTCTTTTTGGGCGTGGCATGATAAGGCCTCTCTACATCGGCGTGGCTCAGAGTCAAGTCAGGCATAGAAAAGGGCGGAGCCTCACCAACTGACCAATGGAGACTTGATCTATTTGCATTGTTTTTATTTACCAAAAAATTTAATCTTTCAAACATTGGAGATTTTCTTCAGTGATGCTGATATGGTTTAAATACCAATGTTAGCCATGCATTGTAGATTTTCGCTAGACATTATCGACTGCTGATTCTCTTCATGCTTTTACCTGCTTTCTCCTATAGTAGATCTACAGATGACGGGTTTATAGTACATCAATAACTGCTGAACTGAACTGCAGTCCAGTTGTATGAGTCACAACTTCTACTGTTGCTACTTTCCACTTGTGCACTGAGGCTCAGAATCTTGAAAGTCAAATTAAATAAAAAAAAAAACTTCACACATTTCAGCGTTACTTTAATCCAATACAGACATGTTGGTGAAGGTCAGATCATTCCTACATGCTGGTAGTTAGTGGTGCACACCACTAACTAAAGCACTAATCATAGACATGTTATTTAGTGGAAGCTAATGGTACGGCGCTAATTTCAAATCAAATATCTGCCCCTAAAGCATAACCAACTCTCAAACCCCTGTTTAATTTTGACATAATTCAAATCCTATAATGGTCTGGATGTTGTTTTTTTATATATTATTTTGTTCTTGTATGTTTGCTTGAAATAATGTTATTAGGATTTGTTTTTTCTTTTAAAGAGAGAAGGTGAGGCGAGGAAACACAATTACTGCGTAAACAGCTTTTACTCACTTCAAAATAAGAGCATGACTATAATCGTCTACTTGAATTTTTTAACAGGAAATAACCAAAACTTCAGAGATGTTAAACTTTCATCTGAAATTTTGCCCATTGCATTTAGAAGTTATTCAGAGAAATTGAGCTAAGAGCGCTAAACAGTTTTCAAAGTTAGCAAAAGTGCTAAATGAAAAGTAGCTCTGCTATTGGCACATTAGCAGAAGTGTGCCCACCACTGCAGGTATATATCAATATTATTCAATACTATTATTATGAAATGAGACACATTGCATCACTGCCTGAGGCTGGTTTATTAAGTTAAGATGACAAAAGATTTGATTTGACTGAAACTCCACAGGGTTCTATCACCTCTTTCCATCACATCTCTTCAGCTTTAATTCAAGGATTCAGTTCAAACTCCAAACACTAAAAGTAAAAACAGAAGTTTGGAATGACACCAGCAACAGAACGGGTTCTACCCCTCATGTATTAACTCAGATCCAACATGCTTTTATGTAAAACCTCTGCTTTGATGATGCTGCTCTGCTCCACACTGAAAGCTTCTTGTAACTTTGTGTTTCTAACAGATCCTGAAGGAACGCAAACCACAATGATGATGACAACTTATTTACTGTACAGGCCCGTCTACTGGCAGAAGAAGTTTAAAACTGCTGTTCGCTGTCCACAGAGTTTGCGTTGCTGGTCCAGTCTCAGAGTGTGAGGACAGTTTTTGAGGGAAATGACTGCGTTGCTTTGGGCGGTCCGCCGAGTCCGTCGTCCTCCACTGGCAATGCTGACCCCCCTTCGGTACACCATTAGCCAATCAGTCCTAGGAAGCCTTGGCCACACCCACCAACGCCGGCCTCAGGGTTCGACCATGCAGCTTGTAGCCCACTTTGGTCACCACAGCGACGGTCCCGGGCTCCTTGCCCTCCACCGGGGCGTGGAAGAGCGCCTCATGTTCGTAGGGGTCGAACTTCTGGCCCTCGGGGTTGAGCTTGACCAGGCCGTGCTTGGTGAAGACCTTCTGGATCTGGACCTCGGTCATCACCAGGCCATCGTACAGGTTCTTCAGGTGAGGGTTCTGACTTGTCACCTCCTCTTTCGGGACGCTCTCCGTGGCTTTCTCCAGGATGTCGGCCACCTCCAGGAGGTCCTTACAGAAGCCCTGGATGCCTGGAGAGAACAGAGGAGGTTTGAACAGCGCATGGCTTTGAAATATGACCATTTATTCTTTTAAAAGCTCGTATGGTAGAAACCTGACCATGTACTGGACAATGAGAGGCCCTGAAGTGTATTATTAGAACTATGCAACACATTCTAAACCAATCTGGCCACTTCAATAACAATGAAAGAACTTTTGTTGCTCACTTGTGACATCTAGTGGTTCATATTGGCAACTGCAACAAAAAAAGAAACCAACCTCCTGGTTGGAGACCCCATAAATAAGAGAACAGCATAAATGCTGTCTCATACGGTCTGATTATCAGATGAAAAATGTTCATCACCTCTTTTGATTATAAGAAAATATGTGATTTTATATTAGTCACATTAGATGTGAGTTTATTCCAACACTTTTTTTTGCTGCTTGTCGGTTCCTTTGGTCTTTTTTCTCATAAACATTTAAATTTCTTGACAGATTGAGGAGAAAAGCAGGTTAATGAATTTGACCGGCAATCAGAAAACAAAACATTTAAATGATATTCTATTTTTTTTTTAAAATGAGTGCAAGTTTGCTGAAAATCTTTATATTAAAACGTTCATGGGATAAAAAATTTTTTAAAATGTTTTTTCTCATCTCTCGAACATTCTGAGGGCCCTAAAGCGCCCTCTGAAGGCCCCTTACTTTGCATCACAGCATAAACCAGTGTTTTCCAAACAGCTTTATTTTAAAGATGTAGAGGATTTTACCGTATAACTTGGCGTCCTCTACCATCCGTTGACTCCTGGTCCTCAGGTTCTCTGTGTCTGCCAGAGCCCTCTTATACTTTTCCTGCAAATGACACAAAGTGGACAAAGAACAATTGGCTACAGTGGAGTAAATTTCTACCAAAACAAACAAGCAAAAAAGAGTTATGGAATTTTTAGATTTCAAGAAAAAAAAATATTCTCTGCTATCTCTGCTAAGAAAAAGAGATTCCATGATTGAAGGAATAAATTTATAACATTAAAGCTAGGACATTCTAATTTCAGAAATTTTTACAACATTTTTTTTTTTTTTATAAATTTTGCCACAAAAAGTGGCAGAAGACAATAAATTTATGTGAAATGCATCTGGATGTTTTGTGTATCAAAATGATATCTCCCATGCATTACAGATTACAAATAGTAATTT
Organism: Phalloptychus januarius; assembly: GCA_902982915.1. Classification (NCBI taxonomy): domain Eukaryota; kingdom Metazoa; phylum Chordata; class Actinopteri; order Cyprinodontiformes; family Poeciliidae; genus Phalloptychus; species Phalloptychus januarius. The sequence goes on from CADWAE010000137.1 coordinate 2,874,542, forward strand.
CTTTTCTCGCAGGTTTGCAACTTCTTGACATCAGAGAATCTCCATAGTTTTCTTGGAAATGTGCAAAATTAATCTAGATATTTGGCAGAAATTCATTTTAAAAAAAATTCTACTTCTTCTATCTACGGTGGTCCCAATAAGCCATAACCCACTGCAGCTAACCACTGGACGCCTCATATACTTTTTAATCACATGCCCAACAGGACAAACACATATGTTGATGAACATGCTGACTCTTACTGTCATGTCCTTCAGCTGCTCCTCCAGCTGGACCTTCTCCTCGATAAGAACCTTTTCCGCTGGGCTCTGCTCCGTCTTCTCAGGATCCTCCTCTGAGCCGGGGCCATTCTTCTGCTGGGTGGCAGTGCACAGCAGCCGCACAGGTGCTCTGCAATGGAAGACATAACAATGACATCACTTATCTTTTGATTCCAACAAGGCAGCTTAATATAGGCTAAGCACAACACAAATAAGTTACGCAAGTAACCTATCCGCCTCGGTACTAGTAGACAGGGAATTATGCCATCATCTCTCAACCGCCAATCGGATTGCGTCGTGATATGACGCCTAACTTCATTCATAAAAGTCTTAACTGGCTGGATAGAGAAGGCAGTGTGAAAACAAAGCACAAACACGCCGTGTAAAGCTAACAGAAACAAAAGCTCCATGATGGAGTGTGTCCCAGACACACTTTAAATAGCTTCACCTCAGGAAGTTACATTATGTCATCCCTGTTCCCCTTCGTCAACAATGTCAGTGATAATACGGCCGTCAGACTTTAAAGTGGCAGCATGTCCGCCAATATAATAAAAATAAATAGCTCCTGTGTTTGTTATTATTCCTGTAAAGGTCAACAGAGAAGTCTGAAGCAGGCAGGGAAAGCTAGCCGTGCTAACCGGTTCCGACCATGAGCTGTGAGCTACCAGCGGCTGAACTTCAGGTCAAAGCGAGCCCTGCGGTTCTTCCTAAGTCTCAGCTAAATAATAAAAACGCAGCTCACCTCTTTAGCGCAGGGGACGCTAAGACAGAGTAGCTCTGTTTCACTGCTCGGACACACCAGCTCGCCATTTTCCAAATGCACAGAAACACACGCTGACGACTTGCGTAAGCTTGATTCCGACACTGTGATGGCTCGAGCCAATCAAATTCGAGTACGACTAGTGAGTCGCTGCCAGTTGACCAATGGGAAGTAGGCAACATTTTGACGTCTTAGTTAAGTGTGGTTGAGTTTGAGTCAAAGGTGAAGGCTGCACATGTGACCAAGGACAGTTTTTAAAAGTCTTATAGATTACTAAATTGTAATATTTTGTATTTTATAAAATTATAATTTGATTTTCCACTTCAGTCGAGCCTTCTTTGGTAGGCGTGATGATGCCATCTGGGAAAATAAAAAAAATATATGTATAGTTTTGAGGCCCATTGTCTGTTGGAAACATTGCATCATAATGGTGCAGAAGTGTTAAAGTTTTTTTTTTTTTTTACCTAAACATAATTGACTTTATAATAACCTTTTACAATAATCTTCTTCTTAATTTTTAAACATGGCTATCAATAATTAACTTTAGTTCTCTCACCATTCATGTGTTTGTGTGTCAAATGTGAAGAATAAAGAAATGTCAGATATAACTTTGCCCATAAAGATGCTGTATTGTTTCAACAACAGAACAATTAATTGTTTATTTCTGTTTTACACCATTGGCGATTACAATATGCAGGGGATTTGAACATAATTTTATTAATTCTTTTATTTAAAGACCGATATTTAGAGTTTCTCTCCATCCAATCTGAATGTAGAAAAAAAAACTTGATATAGAACATCAAAAGCAAATACCCCAAAAGCATTCATAAATGCAGCAAAATGGTCTGTACAAAGTATTAACTCAGGTAAGGCATTCTTCTTTTTCTTCCTGTTTAGAAAAAAACGTGTAATAGTCTTACCCGTTGATTTCTCGCGATAAAATGTCAAGTTTGTGAACGATTTAAAAAAAATGGAACGGTGCGAAAACCTTTGTAAATGAGCTCTACTTCAAACTACAAGCTCTTTCACCTCTCCTTCAAATACACTAACCAGGCCGTCGCAGTTTCTCCACCAAGGAGGACATGCTGATCAAAGGAACGTGTCTCGTTTGGTTTTTCAATTGCTTAAAAAAAAACAGACAGTGTCTAAAGATAACCAGCAGGGGGCGGTCAAGCACCGATGTTTCGTAGCTGATGTTGGGGTTTGGCAGAGAAAAGCCCGAGGGGAATCACTCACCCTCTCTGTGTTGGTGACACCGTGGAGCAGCTAGCATCTGAGCTAGCATCTCTGAACGGCAGCAGCAGCAGCACATTAAGTCCTGCTGGCTGCTCTGCTAACTCACTCAAGGAGTGAAACACAGCAGCCCAGCCAAAGCTGCTTCAGATCAACACCCTGCTTCCCAATGATCCCACCTGAGCCACCAGCTGTGACTGGAGCAAACAGCCTGCTCAGAATGCTAATGAACAATAAGGGTAAATTACCTCCAGCCAGGAGGAGGGCTTTTTTTCAGTTATTTATTTATTTATTTCATGTGCATTCATTTGACATAAAAGTTTTGAATGAAAAGTTAAGTCCTCCCATTTTCCCTAACCCCCGAAGAACCTTTCATTAAATTGGAAATATTTATACCGTATAAACCATTGAGTCAAATGAATACAAACACGAATGCATGGAGGGATTCCACTCACCTAAATATTTCAAAGCGACCCGAACTGGGACAGAACTGAGGAAGAGCAAAAATGAAAGATGCTCTCATCCTAAAACACATTTCCCTGCGTTTCATGACAACGTCGTGTTAATCATGAGATATGCATGACTTCCTTATAGAACTCATCAACCCAGCACTAACACTTTCAGTTTTCTTCGCCTTTTAATGTGCAAGGTAAACAAATATGTCATCGTTCCAACAGGTCTGGGGTAAGAGAGTGTGTGTGTGTGTGTTTGAGTCTGTGCTTAGACGGCTGGGTTGAGGTGAAACACTCCGGGGGCGGCTGGGTGGGTTTCCACAGAGAGGGAGCTGTGGGTGGGCTGCTAGTGGCAAGTGGCTCGGCCCTCTGGGAAAATCTGACTGAATGGGAGAGAATCCTGAGCGTTCCTGGAGGGAAACGTGACACAAAATGTCGGCAGAACAGAAAGGATTTGGGTTTTGTTGCGGAACAGATAGTAACGTTTTCAGATATTAAAACTTCATGCTTTTCTAGAAAAGTGGGGAGTCCTTGCAGCAAAGTGAGTGCTGCACATACAACTCCAGTTACTTAATACATAGAACATGTTGCACAGATGCGCAACCACAAAATGAAACATTAAATGTAAGCTCTTTTGTGAGATTTGCATGTTAATAAAACATAGACTTGGGCTTGGACTAGCTGCGTTTCCATTACAAATGCATGCAAAACGTTGTCAATATTCTTCTGGTGTGGAAAAAACAACAAAATTTTGCAAATGCAGTGTTTCCATTGAATAACAAAAGCAATTAAAATCACGCACAAACAAGTTTGTTCACGCAATAAGTCATTAGAAAACAAACTGTGCCACAGTCCTCCAACTACTTCCCGTTGTGTTCTTCTTTGCAGTTTGTACTAGAGGCAACATTCGGTTGTTGATCACCAGATTTGTATGATATGTAAAAAGTATTTCCATTGCATTTTGCAAAAACAGACCAATGGTGAATGGAAATGCAGATGCTGACACAAAATAGCAAACAGGAATAGGAAATAACTAAGAGCTGGAACAGGGAGAACAATTTAGTTGAACTGAATTTCATTTCGATGCATTAGAGTAAAGGAGGATTTTCAGATTTGTAACTGTAAAAAGTTTAAAAACATGACTTTCTTACCTCTCCATAGCTCTGCAGTACACTGTGTTGGTACATTGTCTAGAATCTTTACTGGAAACTGATTTAGTTGTACAGAGACACAAAGTTAAAAAAAAATCAAATCAGCAGAGAGATACTGCAGGTTGCTGGTTTCAGTCTCAGCTGAAGCATTGCTGTTGCTTGGGTTGTTTAGCTGCTGCTTTGGATGCAACGTTCGCCTGTGCATAATTGGTTGTTACACGTTGAAACTTCATTACTGCTAAAAGGAGACAGATGATTCGCCGTGACACCCCCTGGAGGGAAAAGCCAAAAGAGATAGAGACGCATTGAAACTGTTTTATTCAGTGAGGAAATCCATCATAATTCTGCTTAAAATCAGTCCTGACTGTAGATTGGCAAACAGCACAAAACCTGCCATCAGTCATTGCATGAGATTTGCTCCCTTAGACATATATGAACAGGAAATGTGTAAAGAAGCATGGAGCATGACGTTTTCCTGGGGGAGACATGATTATATTCCCTAAAGGACTTTATAACTACACTGAGAAGAAGACTGGCAATAATCTAAAATATTGCACTGTGGAGAGCAGAATGAAGAATTGTTGACCTCACATTAGTGGACAGGTGTAATCTTATTGATTCAAGACACGTCCACGTCCATAAACAAGTATGGTTTGAATTTTTATCTACCAAACTATTTCCAAGAAGGCAAAAAGAATTGACCAAGCATTGTTGTTTTAAAATGTAGTTCAAGGTGCTGTGGTGGTGCAGGGGTAAAGCACGACCCACGTATGGAGCGTGGCGATAGTTGGAGGTTCGATTCCTGGCATGGTAACATTTGCATATTAACCCTTTAACAATATTTTTTACCACAGATGCACCGAGACGTGGCTCCTACAACGAGCTCAGCAGATGTTCCACCAGGTGTTTGCTAATTGCTGCTGGCTAGTCTGAAGGAGCTGATTGGGAAAAGTAACTCTCAGAAACTTGGAGGATTGGAAAGCTCAGCTTTGAGGATTAGCTTCGTCCTCAAAGCTAATCCTTGCAACATCTGGGTCCACCCAAATGTTTTGCATAGCTGAGTGGTTGCCATGGAAATTAAAGGATATCTCTAACATGACCTGAAAGCAGCAAAGCAACACACCAGGTATGTTTCTGAAGAGGGAATAGCATTATAACATGACGTAAATCTCAAAGTAGTCGACTTTACACAATACTGCCCCTTTAAGACGTCAAATTGTCTCCTTTTTGACAAATGTTCTAATCAGAACTGGAAGTTTTGCCTTTTAGATAACCACCACCTGTTCTAACCGCGAGGGCTGAGCGTCTTCACAGAGAGCTTAATGCAGCTGGAGACGGGACCTTCTCTGATTAACTCCTCATCCTTGAAGGTTTATTGTAGGTCAGGGTGATTTCTCGGAGAATTAAATATGCATATAGCTCGGCTCTGCACTTTGCTAATCAGATTTCAACCTGATAGCAGCAGGCAAATGGGTGAGCGCTGGAGAAAAGACGACAGCAGGGCTTGCAAATCAGTTCAGTCTGATCTGAAAACCCTAAAAAGGATATTCAATATTCAAAATCTGATGTCCTCCCACCAAATGTCTTCTCTCATTTTGTCGATTTCATTTTACAATGACATCACAATCTGATGGTCTGCCATCAGATTGTGAAGGTAGACCAAGAAGAAATAGCGTCTAATTGAAAGGAAAATTATTTTTCCCATCAAAAACCTGAAAAGTGAGCTAGCTTAAGAAACAATGTCCCATGAGGACAGTGGGGGACACTGAACACGTCTTACTGGACCAATGATACCCAATAAACACTTTGCAGACTGACCTTAAAATCTGAAGAAATACAAAAGCTGGGCAAACTTTTATCATTTAAAACCGGTGTATTTAGTATAAGGTAGTCCACTACAGTCTGCTGGGTGTTATGAGGCTCTATGCATGAATGCCCGAACACGAAAACATTCATGTAAACTTGTCCAGAACACGCGTGCTTCTTCATGCACCAGTGGTGACGAGGAACAGAGGCATTCAATCCACCAGACGGGGTAAGTTATCAACCGGGCTGATTTTAATCCGGGACGACAGAGTGTGACCGCGGCGAGAAAGGAGGAGGACATCGGCCCCGTGCGCTCTCTAATAGACGGTCACACCTTTCAGACCGTGCGAGATGTGAAATATTAAAGAGGCCGAGTCTTAATGCCAGAAAATGAGGCTGGGCTCAACGCTCGGTGCTAATTTAAAGCGCCCCTCTGCTTCTGGAGTCTTGACTTCTAGAGACTACTGGCAGCAAGAATCCTTCCACGACTACTGAGCTCTCAAAGTAGTCAAACACCGAATCATCTCCGGTCTCGGCTTCCGTAGTTGTCGTCGCTATCGACGACAGATCGCCTCAAATAGGGTTGACAAAGTATGGAAGTATGTTTCTGCCACTCTGGCAAAAAAAAAAATCTAATTATCTCAAAATTTTGAGGTAATTATTATTTATTTTTTTTACCAGAGTGTTGGAAACAGGCTTCCATAGCAAAGAGTTAAGAGAAACAATCACTGTTTTGCAAAATCAATGAGAAGCTGACAAAAATAAAGGTTGCAGCTCCACTTGGAGATTAAGTCACTTATGTGAAGCCAGGATGTATGAATAGACGGGACTTCAAATAAAAGGGGTTCTTCTTTCTCAAAAAGAAAAATTTTCTCTGAGTTGCAAAAATTAAGAATTAAAGTTCGAGATATAACACTAGTATAAAGGTCCTAACTAGCAACGGCTTCAGTAAAATGCCTTGTTATCAGCACTATTAGCTGTAAACACAGATTTACGAGCCAATAGGGGACATGGAGGCCTGGTAATGAGTCATCTGACAGTTGTGATGGTTTAAAGGGCCGTTTTCAGTGCCGATCCATCTCAACCTTATCCAGACAGAAATAAACATGAAGTGAATAAATCGATTTTCAATCACTTTTTTTGCACCAAAGAGTTAAGAATAAACACGTTTTCGCTGAGGCTCTTTAAATGTGCATATATTTGAAATTTTAAAATTGACATTTGTGACTGTATACAACATAGACCAGTAAATATTGCAGTAAGCAAAACTTAACGCAAAACTTATTGCGAGGTAACGCAAAAGTTTTGCGAGGAGACGTACAAGAAAAAAATTTTCACCATGTCCCATGGAGGCCTCCGTACCAGAGAATGTAAACGAGTGTTCATCCACAACACTAAAAGTAATGAAACAGCAGTCACATGACATGATATGAAACAAATAATAAAAACAAAATGACTTATAAGTAAATCAAACAATCGTTCAGTTAGCTAAGACAGAATCAAATAAGACATAAAATAATTAGAAGAATTTAAAAGTCTACATCTTAAATGGTGTCAAAGGTCAGGGAAGAAGGCGATCTCGAAGCAGACAGGGCAGAAGCCTGTCTGATGTTCGACAGAAGGACTTTTCATAATTCAGGAGCTGCTGCAGTAAAAAGCACGACCTCCTCTGAGCTCTCGCTGCATCTTCGCCACTTCGCCACATTAGCATTTGGAAGACGTAACGTTCTGGCGCGTGTTACCCAGAACCCCCTGCAGCAGCAGCACCCAGCCTTGCATATTCGCAATAAGTAAACATTATCCTCCCCACGCCTCTCAAAAATTGGGATTCGTGAAAAGCCGAACACGCCGTGTGTGAACGTTACCCAGAACCTGAGCAGAAAAGCCCCAAACTTTAGTCGATTTCTTCACATTACTCTGTGACCCTGAAGAAAATATCCAGTAAATATTTAATAGGCCTCGATGATGGGTCCCGTCGGCAATATTCTGATGGCGTGTTTTGCAGATGAGAGGTGTGGGTGAGCGTCCTCAGAGCGGAGAGACGGTTCAAGGAGAGGCGAACCTTGGAGCGCGGGAGTGGAGCTTGTTAGCTGGACGGACGGCGCTCTGTTCCGCATGAAATTCTCTCGGCTAATTGGACGTTATGAGGATTAATGTGTGCGTTTCATGCCTCATGATTTAGTCTCACCGAGCCATAAGGCTGTGACGTCTGACCCCGGCTGCTGGCCTCACAGCACGGAGACTGAGTGATCGGTGGAAGCCGATGGCTTTGTTTCGCTCCGCAAGACCTGCACCTTCACTTTGCCGCGATTGAGTCTAAACGACCCCAGAAAGCAAATCCACCTGTTTGTGTCACATTGACTGATGCTGCTCTCATGATCAACCAGTCACTCTTTTGAAGGCGTTAGCAATAGCTCCGTTTCCATTGACTGTATAAATGCACCGTTCGTCCTTACGAAAATAAACTCCGCATTCAGGAAGTCATCACAACAACATTCCTCTAGTAAGCATTTGTCAGAGCACTAGACTGAAAAATAGGTCATATAATGAGGTCAACTGATGCTTTGTTCCACCAGTTTTTGCTAATTACTGCTGGCTAGTCTGAAGGAGCTGAAAGAGGGAGTCACAGGGGTGGGCTGCTCCCAGAAGATCCCAGGGCAAACATGTCCATATGAGTTACTATATGTTTGTTCGTGGACAGATGGATGGATGGATGGAAGGACGGAAGGACGGAAGGATTAAATTTACTTTTCACTCTCAAAGTTTCCCTCTAGTTCTGCCAGTTGGGTTAAATCAGGGTACACTCAGTTTTTCCACAGGTTCTTTACTCTCCCAGTCCATCTTATCCACACACTGCCACAGATTCGAGCACACACACATTCCCACAGAGTTATGAAATATTTAAACGTCAGCTCTCGTTCGGAAGGTGCAATTACACGCATGCTGACAACAGGGGTCACGAAGGGTGCAACGTAGCTAGCGCACATACTGCGTGTGTCGGCGTGTGTGTGTGTGTGTGTGAGATGAATGATACCAAATCAATGGATTTATGCAGCTTTTTTTCTCCCTAAGATTTTTGGCTAGTTTTGATATAGTCAAAGCTGGAGGCATCCAAAAAACAGAGTGCAGTGGAGAAGTCAGGTGAAGTTTTCTGTTTTTCCCACCTGAGTATGAAGACTCCAGGTTGAATCCTGCCCAGGGCCTCTCTGCATGTAGTTTGTATACTGTAACTGTGCAAAATGGCAAAATGTCCACGATGTGCCCAGTGAGAGTAAAAAGTGACAAATTATTGTAAATGTTAATTTATCAAATCATTATGTCAATGTGTTATTTGTTCATAAAAATGGGAAATATTTTATTTTAAAAACTAAATCTAATTATTTTATGACTTAAAATAACTACATAAAACATAATTGTTTTACGTTCCTGTGCTGAAGCGCGTCATAAATTAAAGTAAAGACACACAGTTCTCTTTCTTGGAGAACTTTGTTTTCTACGAAAGTAGTGACATTTTCTAACATAATCAAGTAATTGTGTAAAAAATATGACATAAAAGAAAACTGATTGTGTAACTTTGTGTTGGGTACAAATTACCAACATTAGTTACAACACCTGCAATAAACAGAGACAGAGACAAGATGAGAGTTCAAACTCGCGAGGAGAGGAGTTCGGAGATGTGTTTCAGTTACATGCCCCAAACTACTCTGAAAACATCTCCGCTCTCAACGCTTTTTATTAAGAATAGGAACGCCCTAGTTACATGACTGTCCAGCCGCAAAGGGATGGGTACAAACCGGCTGGAACAGATAAGAAGAAGGTTGTATGAACTAGACATAAATCAGTTGAAACCTGTCCTTGAATCTCATAAAACAATAACTCATTATAATCAGTACACCCTGCTTCAGTACATCCATATCATGTTCCGGCGCCACGGCCTGCCTTTCCAGTGAGGGAGGAGGCCTCCGCTTCCTCCCTCTAGTCTCACAATCTCTCACAAGCGAGCAGAAGGTCACATAGCATTATACAACAGTAAAACAGAAAAGGGAATAACACATGCATCAATTCAATGGCATAATACTTACATTTTTCTCTAACACTTTGTAAGCCATTAAATTGGGTCCCTGTCTCTTTAAAAGTGAATGCTCTTTCTGAAGCTCCACCTTCAGAAAGGTAACTCCTCTGGTAACCATTCAACAACCTTTTTACGATGTTTACTGTGAGAAGTAGCTCGCATGATAAGGTCAGCTGAGGAGCAGTTCCACCAGGTGCTTGCTAATTGCTGTTGGCTAGTCTGCAGGAGCTGAGTGGGGGGAGTCATGAAGGAGTGCTGCTTTGTAATGCGGAAGCTATGTAGCTTGGAAACTGCAGCTGTTGGCTTGAAGGCAGGACTCGATCCATCCAGGAGTTTGGTGCAGATGAAACTCTTGGAAACGTTGCCATGGGAGATTAAAGGATTTCTCAAACATCCAGGAACGAATCAAGGCAACAGTCCAGGCATGTTTTATAACATTATAACATGAGGTAAAGCTGATTTTATGTGATTTTCCACATGTGATATGTCAACTTCATAATTTAATAACCATGTACTGCTTTTTGTTCTCTTCACAGTAACATGGCTCTCTTTTGGTCTACTACTTGGGTTAAAAACTGGAATCACTCAGGGAATGTCTTTTGAACACAGGAAGCAAAGGATGAACAGAAAGGCATAAAAAGTCAAGAATCTGTCAGTATTTACAAAGCATTTCTGCTGCTGTGTGCAAATCAATATCAGCTGATTTAATATTAACCAATGGGCAATTAAAAAAGTTTTTCATTACCAAAGTATTGCACAGAGGGGCATTATTGGTGAAAACAGACCTTCACAAAAGCAGAGACCTTCATAGCAAAAGTCAAAGTCTTGTTGTTGCAAAAAAAAAAAAATATTAATGATAAAGTTTATGGATGGACTTATGAATTTCAGAATGTTGCAGTGAGTGGCACTGGAGCCATAATCTGTGAGTAAAACATAATGCAACAGAGGAGTCAGAAGAATAATCAGGAGTTGTCCAAAAGTCCTGCATGAACAATACAGAACAATCAGCAATCCATTTGCTGCACCAACCTTCTCCAATGCAATACTTCAAAATCTGAATTTAAAAAAACAAAACAATGAAAACATGGCTAGTAAGTGGTTTCAGTATTTAATCTTGTATCTTTCCAAGTTTTTACCCATAATTGAATTTTTCGAGGAATTTGCTCAGATTTCCTTGGCTGGTTATAATACCTTGGTTGTTGCCCGCGACGATCGTTGAGCTTTTGAGTTTCATTTTGTGTTTCTGCCTTGATACATTTCTTATTGTTTTATTTATTTTCTTTAGCTCTTCCCATTTTCCATTCGAGATATTAATTATTGCTCAACAGGTCTTTCCATTTTTAAGTTCATTAGTATTGCTGTAAAGGTCTTGCCATACATATTAATTCCTTTAGATTAAGTTTCTTCACTTTTTATTCTTAGGTTCTGGCCTTTTGTGTGTCTTTTAGTTTATTTTCCTTAAATTTGTGTCAGCCTTCTCTCGTTGGTTTAAAGTTTATGTCCTCTTCAGCATAAGAGGACATAAATATTTGTTATTCATATTCCATTAAGCTGCACTTCCATTGAAAATAAAACTTAGAATTATGAAAAATAAATTTGCTTTATTGAAAGACGCCAAAATATCTAAATGAACGTCTTTACCAAAAAAATTTTGAAAAATCAATATAGACACTTTTTTTCACGTGCACGAGTCACGTGATAAACAATATTCCGCTACAACTTGCGAAAACCATGAAGAAGACTACATAGACCACATGATAAAGATCATACATGACCTTTTGGATAAACTTTCAACTTCTGAATCGTTTTGTTTTTTTGTTAAGGTACTTTAAGAAGACTAAATTAATAAGTTCTTTTAGTTTTATTATTGTTTGTTTATTGACATTTAGTTTCAAAATCTGAGTAATATTTAGCATCTTGGAGCCACATGTCATTCCAGTAGATGGCGGTAATGCACATCTAAACGTTGTTTTCCAGCTGTCCTAAAAAAAAGTAGTAAAAAAAAGCTAAAAAGTGTTTGCAGGAAGATGGCGCAGCATGCTCTTTAATGTGAATAAACTTCTTCACGTGTGATTTTAATATCGTTTCTCAAAAAATCGCCTTTGCAAAATTGTGTGTTTTAGACGGTATATCGACGAAGTTCTGCTGACATTTGCAATGGAAACGGAGCCACGCCCCTTTGCTTTCTCACCCAGCTTGTAATCAACCACCTGCGTCTTGGCAGTGACGAGCCTGACGAGCGTTTCCTGCTGGACTCATCTGTTGTCTACTTATTGTTAGCTTGGTTACTCTCCACCAGCAATTTAGGAAGTCTCTTTTTTCATTTTCAAGAATTTTCTTTTTGCAACTAAAATATATTCTTAGCTCTTTCACAAAACCCACACCATGATACTCTGCTGATACCTGATGCACATTTAATGTTCAAAGGCATAGTTAAAGTAATAAAAAATGATAAAGTGTTTAAGACTTTCAAAACTTTATTTCTGGTTGAGTTTGGATAATCTCATAAAAACACTGAAAAGTTTTTCTTTTTAATATTCTGGATCACAAAAGGTCAGAAAAATTAATGAACTTTCAGTTGCTGTGTGACGTCTTGGGTAGTGTTGAATGTTCCTTGTCAGAAACATGGCTGGTGTCTTCATCTTCTAAAACCTTCCTGAATTTTCTGCAGTCGTTTTTTTTCTTCTGGACCTTGTTCGGAGAAGTTTTCCAGTTGCCCGCTACTTCTTGCTCAGGTATATCTGTAGAATGTGCTTTTCTATTGACTTGTTGAAAAATGAATAGAAACCCAGAGGAAGATGTGCTCTCGAAGGCAGCAGTTTGAGCGTTGTGCATTAATGCTGCCATCACTGAAGTGTAAATGAGGTTCTCCAAGGACACTGACTCAGCCGCATATCGCAGACTGCAAAGATTTCTCTCAAAAGCGGCTAAGAACCCTGATCTGTTTTTAAAATATGTGGCAAGCAACATAATTCCCCTAATTAATCCGCTGCTCATTTGGTTCAATCAGAAATTAACAGTGGATGTTTCCCAAACAGAGAATATGTGATCATAGGTTTCCAGACTAGGCCTGTGTCTATATTCCTGAAAGTGTTTAGCAGCGTTGTATACTACTAAAATATATTGGATTGTTTGTTTTCTGTAAGGTCTACTGTAAAACAATGGTATTAATACTGCGTTGGCACTGTTTACTATAACCAAGTAAATACTTGGTTCCATTTTTGGGCAAATGTGAAACAGGTTTTTGCTTTTTGACTTGGAATTCTCCTATTGATGCCATTCTTGCTCAGCGGCTTTCGAACGTTTACCTTAACTTAGACCAGGAAGGCCTGAAGTTGTTTTACATGTAGATTATTTTTCCAAGTTGTATTTCCCATGGCTTCTACTTCAAATTTGGCTAATTTGTCTGTGAAAGTAGCACAGACAAATTAGCACAGTGGTATTAGCTAGCTTAGAAACCGACCCGTATCTTCTCTTTCCACATGATTTATTTCACTATGTCAAAAATGACGTTTCCTCTGATACCAGAACAGACTTCAAAATGTTCAAAAGTCTAGAGGCTAATCTCTTTTTCATACATGCTAGGCTACATGATGATGATTTTTTTTTATCATGGTTGCCAATGACTGGAGGCATAGTTTAGCCATAAAGCTACGTCTGATTGCACTTTAATAAACTTGAATTAGCTTGTTCACGTCATAAGTCATTAAAAATCATACCTGTGACATATGTATAAAGCTACATGGACAGACTCATCGTTCAGCCATGATGCTAGCGTTCATCTATCAGTCATCAGAGGAGACATCATTATTTAGGTGTTAAAGCTACAGGCCCCACCTGCTTGAGAGTGTCTATGCATGCGGCATTTTGAGGAAATTGTCGTAGGCGATTCTGCAGAAGAGTTATGGATGCAACATGTTGGAATGACGAGCAACTTTTTCTGAACTGTTATGCTCTGACAGCTCTGGATCCAGCTGCACATTGACCAAAAAAACAAGAACAAACCATCTCCCTTGCTGTTGCCTTCTTCAACTTTTACACCAGTAGTAACGTCGGTTGTTGATCATGTGACTCGTGTCATACGAACAGTGTTTCCATTGCAGTTTTGCTAAATACATCTATTTTGAGATGGTTGGGAAAAATCACCTCATCCCAGTGCAAAAACTTTATCAAAATCAGATTTTTTTTGGTCTTTTTTTCCCAAATTGCTGCATTTCTATCAAACAAAGTTTTGTGGTTTCAATTTCCATAATTCTACGGTCAATGGAAAAGTAACTCTTGTTTGCCAACACTACAGTAATTTCACACGACTCGGCTTATATGTATCTTTCTTCACATTTACTGAAGGCTCCTAGTAAATGAGCCTCCATTCTCACATTAAGAACCTTTGGTTTAGTCTGTAAAAACTATCTCTGTGTGTGTGTGTGTTTGGGGTGTGGGGGGGTGTGTGTGTGTGTGTGTGTGTGTTTATGTGGACATGCATTCAGAATCTTTATGGTAAAACCTGGGTTTGGTGCGATGGTGATGCAACTCCTGCCTGTGCTGCCTTTAATTATTCAAACTGGCTGTGCTGCTGCGATGCCACCCTGGGAACTGATCTGAGGTTAGTTGAGCCAACAACTCTCTCCCCTTCATCCCCGACCTGCAGCAACATCACAAGGGCTCACACGAGTAAATAATTCAAGACCATGCTTTCAGCGCCCAAACTGGTCACTAAAACCAGACATCTTTCTTTAAGGGGAAAAAAGTTTGAGTCCCACAACAACAACAGTCACATTTTTCTGTGCAACGCAGCAGGTCCAAATGTGTTGGTCTGTATTGATTGTTGAATTTATTCTCCTAAAGTAGCAGGATGCCATGAGGGAACTCAGAAACTGGATCTGCTCGAGCTTCTTAGATTCCAAGTTATTTTTTTTTAATAAGATTTATGACACATTGAAATTATCCCATGTAATAAGAAGTGCAAATGTTGGTTACAAAATTTAAAATTTAATTATTTAGCCGGTCATAAGAGGAAAAAAAAAGTTGCTTAAATTTTTTATTAAAGTTATATTTTCACCATGATCATTTGTTAATTAAATGTTTCAAACTAAATATTTAATTAGCAAGCTAAATACTCAGTTTCACAAACTAAATATTTTGACTGTGCCACTTTACAAGCAGCAATCCATGAGCGGATGGATAAACTGTAATAAAAGACGGATGGGTTCAGTGTTAACAGATGTTACACAATCAGTCCCTCTGCACATTTAGTTCCAGATCAGTAGAAACAGAACCTGGCATCAGGCTGGAAAGGTAAATCCTTGTTCACATGGAAAAACATCAGATTTCCCCCTCCACAACGTAAATCCTAATCCCAGGAGTCATGGTTCTAATCCAGCTTTCCGTTCATAATTAGAGGAAGACAGACCCAGTGGGGGGGCTATTATTTTGTTGGCTCAACTGTGAACTTTAACCCCCTTCCTTTTCCAGCTGGCCCACCAACACTGCCTGAAATGGTCCAATAACATTATGCAGATAACTCTCTGGATTAATGGTTTTAGGGATTCCTTTGAGGCAGTCTCATTATATGTTGACCATATAATAAAAAAAAAAAAATTAAAAATCTTGAATTGATCCAAAATAGAACCCTCTGATCCTGATCCTAGTTTCGTTGCTGAGGATAGACCATTTTTTTTTGTTTTCAGTTTTCTCCAATGTAGCCCAAATGATAAGCAAAGCAACCTTTCATTCAACAAGGAAAAACCTTGGGTTCTATTTATTTTGGTCTACAATCCCATTCCTACAGAAAAATCTGATTGTTGGCTTCATTAAAATATTTCTTGCTTAGTTTATTGAGTAGGTGTATAATCTCAACTTTTGCTACAAAAAAAAAGGAAATTAATTAACGAAATTAAGAAGTCAAATTTGCTGGAAAGAACACTGAAATTCTGATTTAGATTATTTTCTCAAATCGAAACATTGAATCCGAGTTGGAAAAAGTCCAAAGATTTTCCAAAACAAAATCTGAAAATCAAAAGTTTTCAAAGTAAATTTCTGTTGGACTTTTTTTTCTTTTGTTTTTGGCAGAAATTTTCTCCTTTCTCTACCTCCAGGGGGCCTATAGGTCATCGTACTTTGGAGCTGACAATTTTGGGCCACGTGACAAAAAGTTTGGACACCCCGGCATGAGAACAAACCCCACTAGCAGGTCCATTCATACGTGTGACCCCCCCCCACCCCCCCCCGCCCCCCTGACTCCACATGAGGACGGACCGAGTGGAGCGGCGGCGGCTCGCTGCAGCTGCAGGACGGCAGATGGCACCGCTGCGCCGTTCCTGCGGACCGCTCTCGGCTCGGAGACGCGTCCACGTTGTTCACACTGTCTGCTTTCGCTCTACTTCCCCTCTCCAGCGTCCCACCCTCACTCTCTGCCTCTCCAGCTTCCAGTGTGCACCTATCCGTCTCCCACAAGCATCAGCTGCCTCTTCCATCAGTCTCCGCGCTCCTACGGCGCACAGAAATAAACCAGCCAGACGATGGGAACTCTGCGCCCGGAACGAGCGGTGTCCGCGGCCGCTGCGAGCCTCTGCATCTTCCTGCTGACCGCCGCGGCGGTGTGGACGGCGCTGCCCGGAGCCGTGCGGGCGGACAGCGGGTCTTTTAGCCGGCGCGGCGGTGGCGGGGAGGATCGGACGTTGGACGCGGGCGGTGGCGGGGAGCCCCGCGCCAGGAGAGCCGCGTCCTGGGATAAACGGATGTCCCTGCTCAGCAGCTCGTTTGTGCTGAAAGGAGATGCGACGCACAACCAGGCGATGGTCCACTGGACGGGAGAGAACAGCAGCGTGAGTAACCCGTCCCGTCCCGTCAAGAGCCGCTGGCTTCCCACCACTACACCCCAACCCCCACCCACACACCTTCCCGGATTGTCACCTTCCAGCATCCATCAGCTCCCCTCCGCCTCGTCCCCCCTTAAAACAACTTATTGAGACAGGAGGCTCAGAAATGCAGCTGTTTGGGTTAATTTTAATTTTTTTTTATTTTTACGCGTCCAGGTGCTCCATCTGCACGCGCGCTGGATGGGGCTTTTGTTGTCATGACACCTTATCCTCCGTCCAGGTCACACAGCGCCCGGATTCCCGGCATGTTGTCGGTGAACTCCCAGAATGCTTCGTGTTTTAGCCACAACGCTGCTGATTAACTTGAAGAAAACTACTTTGGATTCATTAGAGCCTCTGCGCGTCATTCCGTTCCGTTCCGAGGGAGTCAGGTGCGTGCGCGAGCGCGTCTGGAGACGAGCAGCGCGCGCGCTAGCCATGACAGAAATGATAATGAAGCTTTGTTAGACAGGAATGCTGCATTACTTTAGGTAATGGTAATAATGGAGGTGCGGTGCCTTTCTGAAGAATGTATTCTTTTTGAAGTTGTTTGAAGCTCTATTAATGTGTAATTGGAATATTATTACATGATGGAGGAACATTATTATGAAATGGAAAGGATGCATGGCTTTCAGGGCTTTGGGTAAATATTCTGAAAGGTGTGGCATGCTTTTGTGGTTACCTTGTAAGATAAAGGTAGTATTTAATTTCTTTAAATTGTAGCTCTTGCTGCCTGGTTGGCTCCTCCAGCAATTTTCTTCAATGATTAGCCACCATTCATTCCATCAGTTTTCACCTGTCCCATTTTTTTTTCACCAGTTCTCTTCTTGGGTTTCCAGAGTGATGTTAACCCACTCCAGAGCTGCTATTTTGGTTTGAAAAGCATGTTTTACAACTTCTATTTATTTCAACCTTCAATTCAAGTCAATTCGCAGACAGAATTATTGAAGTAAAAGCCAATTGAAAAAAAATCTATACGTTTTCTGTCATTGGTAATTTTGAAAATGAAAAAAATGTGATTTTATTTTTAAGCCATGTCCCGCAGGCCTGTTTTCACCTGGAAGTATCGGCTCATCGCCGATCACACACAACGAAGGAAATCTGTGCTGACAAAGTCTCTGCCTCACTTGTCTGCTGTGTTTTACTCTTTTTCTCTAATTGCTGGATTCATGCTCAGATTGAATCACACACAAACTCCTGTTTACTTTAAGTCAGTACTGAAGGCAATTCTGGATACCCTTCGTTTTATTTAAGGGTATCAGATTGAAGGGATTGCTGATTAGAAATACTGCAATTGTTTTACTTGTAAACAAAACACTTGAGAACCACGCATCTTTTTTCCTGCTACTTGACAAGCACACTCTACTGTGTTTGTCTGTCACATAAAATTTATATTAAAATTCGGTAAACCTTTTACTTGTAAAGTGACGAAATGTGGAAACGGCCAACGGGTGTGAGTACTTTTTCAGACAGATGGCCTTCATGGATCCCAGCAGCATTAAACTGTGGTTGTATGTTGTCTTCCTCTAGAACTACAGTAATATCTGGAGGATATCTTTAGGAATAAAAACTGCAGTGTTGAAATTAAAGGCTTTGGATTCAGTCTATGGGGAGCGTTGTAAACAAACACAGCGTCTGTGGATGGATATTGACAGACACCAGGCAGGGGTTTGTGGGTTTGGGGGGGGGGGGGGTGGTGTCTGCTAGGGACGTCCCCAGCAGTCAGAGGCGTTTTTGTCTATAGCTGCTGTTCTGCTGCCAGATGAGTTTGGGCGGAGGAAAAAATGACCGCTTGCTGGATTGAGACAGATTGTTTGGTGAATAATGTGACACGTGGACGATGCCTTATGGTTTGTGTTTTTGTATTGATTTAAAGCCAGTGGAGAAGGTGAAAGAGCTGAACAGAAGCTGCAGATTTAGAGAATTAGAAGAATGAAACTGAGGAACTGCTTTGAATGCAAATCTGTGTTAAAGGAGAGCTGCTTTAGACTGTTACATTTTGCATGCTGGAGCTTGTAAACTAATATTTTTTTGTGTGTGGAGCTTTTTAACCTGTCATGCTAAGACTGTAATTATGCAATTTTCCTCTTAACAAATACAAATATTTCAATGTTTCCCATTCAGACTTTTCTTTCATTGCTGCACTTTTCCCCACATCAGGAGTTTTGACCTTTACCCAATGATGCTATTTCAGTCCTGGTCTTTTAGTCAACATTTTGTGCATTTTCTTTCCTCTTTTTTAGTTTTTACCTCTTCAAGCCTTTGTTGTATTTGGAAGTTCTAAGTTCCAGGTCCAGAAAAGACCTAAATTCCTCCTGAAGTCAGAGGTCCAGAAACAGTTCTGAGCTTGTAGCAAATATGGCTGCCATGGACAAAAAGAAATAATTGCAAACCGTGTTTGACTTTGCTGCTTATTGCACTTTTGACGACTCGATACCGTTACATTTTGCAGTATCAAAATGGAAATACTGCAGCAATGCAAATAAAAATATACAATTACTATTTGTGTATAAGTTCAATTAGCTTTAGAAGGCATAAGATGAAGAGAAACACATCTGTGTTTAACAATGATTGGTCTTTCTACCACACACAAAAACAAGCAAATCCCATTTGGTTTCAGATCTTAAGAACTTTTAATTATACAATTAAAAGTTTTAAATTATTGGGAGTTTATGTGACAAACCAATGCAACGTAATCTCACGTTGCATGACGGTCTACAGTTACAGTGAATTCACATGAAAAATAATGACGCGGCAGACCATATATTTTCCGAAGTGAACATTTTTAAGGGACAGATTAGAGATGTATTAAAATTATAGCTTGAAATTGAATTCTTCCTTTTTAGGACACTAGCATTAGCTTGAACTAGCAACCTAGCTATATGCTGAAGGAAACTAGTGTAGCAGCAGTTTAAAACTCTTATGAGCCACATAATGAGAACTAAGGTGGCTCATTATTCCCTCCCTCCATCTTGACAGCAAGTAGATACATTTTATAGTGTGCATGTCGGAGGACAATCTCAGGACCAGAGAAAGAGGGCGGTTCCTGGGAACAGGAAGTGATTCACAGTACATCCATTGGATTTAGCATCATCTTATCAGCTTGCTCAGCAGTGAGTTGGATACACCTACTGGTTAATCTCCAGCCAAACAGATGTAAACATAAAAGCAAATACAAAAAGTTTTAGATTAGTCTCTGTTTAGGTTTGAGCTCAAGTTATAGTTTAAAATAGTCCCGAGCTTCCCGAGCAGCTCGGTGTTGCAGTCATAGTACAGCTCGGAAATACCTTATGGTAGAGTGAAGCTTTGGCATTTAAGACTTCATTCACCTAATAAAGAACTGACATTCTGCTGCTGGACTCCTGTCTGTCTTGTGAGGAACTTCCTCCATTTTTTTTTCTTTCTGCAAACGAGGCGATAAATCCGCGGGGATCCTGGTGCCCAGCGCTCCGCTTGCTTCCAGAACTCCAGGCCTGCCTTATACTCAATTAACTGCATGTGTACACTGAAAGGTCGAAAAGAGTGAGTTCATCTCGGTCTAATAAACACAGAAAAATGGGGCCATTCAATTTTCTCTAAGGTTGACATTTATGAGCAGTGTGCAGATGGATGGAAGGTAAAAATGAATCTCCAACTCCTTTCTGGTTTCATTATGTCAGTTTTGAGTCTTTAAGGTTTCTACAGGTAAATCTCTACTGAAAGGGTCAACAGCCCAGGTGGCTTCCGTTCCAGCATCATTCTCGATAATGTCCGGTCTAATGTGATGGAAGCCAACCTCCACCTCTCAGACTCCTTTAGCAAGAAGACAAATCGCCCCAACAGTTTGCTAGTAAAAGTGCTGCTGTTGAAACCAGCTTCATGTGAGCTTTCCTGAGTTCTTTGTTTGAAGGGACATTTAGTTTTCTTTGGCTAGCTGTGATTGGTCAATAATTGATGAATGAGGTCGGAATACCTTTTTTTTGGGCAACCTCCACAGAACTGGAGTGTGTGTGTGTGTGTGTGTGTGTGCATCAGCTTGTATTTGTTACACTGGCAGGCCCATCTTTTTTTTCCAACAAACGCTACGTTATGGGGACCCTCTTGTCCTTATAGGACTCAAAGCACAGGCCACAGGAGAGGAGGGGGTGGGGTAGATTTAGGATTTAAGGAATAAATTCAGTTTAGGCTTAGAGTTGGACTTCCATTCATTTCTGTACCCTGATCATAAATGTAAGCATTACATCCCAAAATCTCCATGAATACAGAAAGACATGATTGAATTTTTGTTTTCTACAGCTGCATTTTAGCCCTGGAATGCCAAACAAGATTTAGTACAAATGCCAAATGGAAAAATGGGAGGGAAAGAAATCAATGTTACATAGATTTTTATGTAGGTAGTCATATGACAGTAATTACTCTCAGTACATATGGATGTGAACAATATTGTTTTAGGCTGAATATATACATCAGTTGCTTGTTCAAATTGGGGCAGCAGCGATTATTGCAAAAATATTCCTTCCAACAACAATGACGTAGACACAAATTTCAAGCCAGAAGTTTTAAATTTTAAAACCTGACGCTGGGACGTGCCAAAACTCCACATGTATGTAGACAAAAACAGAAAATTAAAGTGTAGCTAAAGTCTAAAAACCTCATCACACTTTTGGAAACCTTATTTTTTTTTCTTTCAACCACTCTCATACCACGATGTTTCATGCTCACTGGGCAGACTATGATAAGGATAAGTTCCAATGAAACCAGACTGCTGCCTCATAACTCCTTGGCATGTGGACTCGCACAGATGTCACAATATGATGATGTTGGAATCAGTGGGTATGTAAGGACACCCACACATTTTGAATCATCCTTCACCATGTCGGTAAGAAGTACACCCCACATTCTAGGACTTTTTGGAGAAACTTGCTGGAAAGTCTCAAAATATTCTGTTTTTTTTGCCTAAATCAAGTTTTTACGGCTTGTGTTTCATCTGCACCTTTTAGTGTTTGCTCACAATATTGCATCATGTGCCTATTTTACCATTATCATATGTGAAACAAATCTGACACTTGATTCATGTCCCACCATTAGCTTTCAGAAAAAAAATCCTTCTGGTGGGGATGAGGTTGGCACATGGCGGTAATGCATCTGCTGTCAGCAGAAAAAGAACAGTAAAAATATTTTCCCCTTTAATTTTGTATCACCTTACTTGCATAACAGCTTACATAAAATTCCCCAAACTTCCTCAGTTCAGTATGCTGTATGGCACATTGAGCTTTCTGGTCTGATGACATGTATATCGCACATAATTTTGGCTTTTGAGAACATAATTGAAACCTCGTTTTTTACAGATTGGGTGGGACTCTCATGAAGGACAATTCATAAAATGTTAACCTGAATAAGTTTCTACATTTTCTAGGAGTTTTTTTTAATGCCTTTTATGTGTTTTGAAAACATACAAATGATTTAGCTCACCACATTCAGTGAAAAAAAGACTTGGCTGAAAGCTTGTTTTTTAAAAGCTTGTTTTCGATTGTAACTTTAAAGCTCTTTCTTCCCCAAATTTCTGACCTTTTCAGTTGATATGAGCTGAATTTAAAGGCACTTGTCTCTTTTTCTCAAGTTGGCATTTAAAAGAAGACATTTTAAGGGCTGAAAGTGGTAAACAATCTTGACGAGTTTTTTTTTAATTCTGCCCCTGCCGATTGTTGGCCTTATAATCATGCAGACTGTCTGTCTGTAATGTTATGTGGTGACTAACAAATCAATTTATTGCATGATAAATTAAAAGTAGTTCAATTTCCGTTCTGATATTTTGTGAAGGGCAATTTTTACAGATTTCATAATCCATTTAATTTCTGGTTTTGTTTGTGTGGTTACCGTTTTTTTTTCTTCCACTTCCAGTGGGTTCTTTCCAAAATTAAAGTTTATTGATCTTTAAGGAGGCAAACCTGTATTATGTCATCATCATTATATTACTTTGAAATTGTCTGAAAATGACTATCGTTGTCTATTTCTGGGACAATTTATAATCCAGTAAAATTTATTATTGCGATGGACCTGATGACAAAAAAATCGTTGAGTCATCAGCATATGTGGGATTATCCTTAAACTAGGGACAGGATATAGATATTAAAGGGAAGCAGCTTCAGTTCAGATTTGTAGTTGAGAAATGACACAAAGTTGTCTTAATATATTTGCATTTAATCTAATTTAGCAGTGTACAAGCAGTCCCACATACTTTTCCAGTCATTACATGATGATTATTAGTAGCTGCTTGTCTTGACCATATAATTGTGCAATTTGACATTTGAAATTTTCTGAACTGAACATGGCAGTTTTGAAAAATCTCTTGTTTTCGGATTAAAAGTTTGGCAGGATGATGTATGATTTTTCCTTTCATCTGTATTGAAATTGGTTTATTTCACAAAAACTTCAATGGAAACACTTTTTGGCATCACATGATCGACAACCGGATGATGCTACTGGCACAAACCACAAAGAAGAAAACAGGAAGTAGTTGGAGGATAATGGTGCCTTGAGACCAAACTTATTTATATGTGATTTTGTTTTTCTTATTTAATGGAAACACAATCACGAAACAGTTTTTTTTTTCCAACAAGGTTTTGCACTCATTGGTAATGGAATCGCAGCAGAGAGATCTATTCCTACCAACACTTTACTGTTAAGAGGAATATTGTTTAAAGTCATCTCTAATGAAGTCTCAGTGCTGTGATATAATCAGAAATGTAAGAGAAAGCGCTGGAAATGTTTTTTTAGTTACCTGGAGTAAATTTGTTATCCAGAGTAACATAACAGCTTTTATTTACTGAGATCTTTACTGAAAACTTCCCAGCAAGGGTGAAGCTGTATAACATGACACCAGCTTTCTGACTGAAGAGAGCCTTCACCACTGAAAGGACTCTCTTTGTGTCTGCCTTTCTTCTCTGAGTTGTTGGCAAGCCCAGCTCTTCTTCCATCTTTTTCTGTCTTCTCTGTGGCGATGAACAGCATCACTCTGTGTGTGTGTGTGTGTGTTGGGGGGGGGGGGGGGGTTTATATGCGTGTGTCTACCTGATGTAAGCGTTTGGAAACTGGACCAGGCGTATAATAGGGTTTCTCTATTCTACGTGGATTGATTGTTTCGGGGAAAGGCATGTTTAAAAAGCGACACGGCGACCACACCTGTTTAGGAGAGGAAAAAAATGTGCGTGCACGTGTTCTGGTGATCCCTGGTGGGCTGTCTTGCGGTAGCCTGAGTGATTAACGAGCGCCAAAAGGGGCGCTGACAGTCCGAACTCCTGGCCCACCCTCCACCCCCATGTGGGAATTGTGAATTATTTCTGCCATTTTCTGGTTTAAGAACTCTCCAGGGGGAATTCTGACTGTTCAAACAAACCCTTATAGTTTTTTTTAAACATAGTGTTGATTTACATTACGTCGTCACGGTTTGCTCAGTCCTTAGTCTGAATGAAAAGGCGGTGACAGTATGTTTGTTTTTATGATTTCATGTTCCAGAGCCATTCAGATACGTATGCACGGCAAAGTGCCAACCTCAGAGTAGATGATTCTCCCTGGGACGGTTGAAAGAGCTGCACTGACGGTTCAACTTGATTGTAAATCTCTGGTGGTACTTCAGGGGATGCTGCTGTGACTGCTTTGAGTTTATGGCTGCTATGAGAAGCAGTGACTGGGGGTTGAAATGTCACACTAAGCAGTTGCCACAACTGGTGGCTTTTTGTAGCGTTTTCGCAGCAGATATTTTATTTTTTACATTTTTTACTAGCACAATATTGGCAGTTTTGCACACATTTGTAATGGAAACGTAGCTACGCTGTGTTTGCCTGGTCGTTGGTGTGTTTCCATTATACCCTACAACAGATGTGTCCCTTTTAATAATCTTAACATTCAATAGCACAAAAAAATCTCTTTTAGAAGGGAACATGTACCGTTGAAGACCGGAACAGACTTCTGCCCAACAACCCTTAACAGAATTAAGGACACACAAAGTCAAATGAAGAGAAAAATGAAGTACGAACTACAATCTACTAGATTAAAGTGAGATATTTATGTAAAATCTCAGTTTGAAGCAAATCTAAATGTTTACCTATTCTATGGCATTAATATTGATCTTTGTTTTAGCTTAGAGACACAAAGAAGATGCCTCATCCTCCACCTCTTGCAACCATCCCCACACTCCCCCCTGAGTATCAACATTTCACTGTAGCCAATCAGGTCCGAGGATTACCTCCCCGTGGGGTACATCTGATGTAAACATGACTTTGGTTGAATTTAAATCGAGTATTTAGAAGGAAGCGTAATGTTTTAGAATGGGATGCATGCCTTCCTTTTGCATGCTAAATCTTGGCTCACCCAGGTGTGTATAAACACACACACACATGCACACACACGGATGAGCCAGCATGCTCTTTTTGTCGCATCTGCCGTCGCACAAACCATCTTGACTTAATGTGAAAGGTTTTCAGTCACGCTTCCTGTTCTAAAGAGACAGTTTATTTGGTTGCTGGTTGTTCCTTTGAGGAAAACCGTTTAAACGTGTAAAAACAAAAAAAAACCTCCATACATTTTTTTTTCTTCATATTTTTGTATGACCTCATTCATACTACATATATTCGGTTCTTCCTTGTCTTTTTCTCAGCATTGTCTGTGAATGACAAGTAAAGCTCAGGCACTACAGGCTTGCCAGCCGACATTGCCGTCAGGATACATCTTGTCAGTGTGTCTCTCCATCGTTGCTGACTGGCTCCTGGCTTCCTGTCATGGATGACTGATACCCATCCTGCTTGAGAGCCTGAGAAATATATTGCTGCAGGGCTTATACAGTTTCGATAAAAAGGCTCTCCAGGTTAAAATAATACTTTTAAATCTTCCGCAAAGGCAGGGATTTAATTGTTCATTTTAGCTAAATTGTTTACAGTAAAATAATTGATTTTTTAATTCAAAGTTTTTCTTTTTTTTTTTTTGTTGGGGTTTTTATTTTTTTCAAATGTATCGTAGAGAAATTGTAGCAATAATCAAATTTGGTCCTATTAAACATCGGGCGGTGGTTAATTTTTACTGGCTCAAGATTAACCGGTGGTGGCTAGCCAACGTTAGCTACACTGGTCAGCATCCAGCTGAGACCAGATAAAAGGCTATTATGAGATTTCAAATTTTTAGCTACAATAAAAATACAATTTTGTTTCTTTGACAAATTTTAACATTTTACAAGAAAGCAATCATATTTCTAAAATTGAGATTTGTGTAGAATAATGGATTTTTTTCCTGTTTTGTGTCCAATTGATGATTATAATGATTAACTAGTGAGGCTGCTAACTTGCTAATGCTATGGTTTCTGAGCATACCAGCTTTGGGGAAAAAGTCTGAAAAGCTAAATTCCCCCAAAGTTGAACTTCCAAATCGGAAAGCTGGAGGCACTTTGCACATAAGAAATAGTAAAAGTTGCAGGATGTTTTATTTGCACATCTGACCACTTGTTTCTCCAAAACAGTGGCACGTGTTTTTTTTGTTGTTTTTTTTTAAAGAAAATAGAGAGATTCACAATGTTACTGCTTTGTGATTCAAAAAGCACATGACAAAATTATGTGAATTATAAAATTTTATCGATTTTCTGACTGGGAAGTACAGTACAACTTGGGTATGACATTATTCCCTGATTCATTCTGCAAGGCAAATCGACTGCAGCACAATCTGATGGCATTTTACACCGAGTACATCATAACCCTAACCCTAACCCTAACCCTTTCGAAAGATGACGAAAGTCATCTTTCGTATTGACTTTTTCTTTTGAAATGGCAGAGTAGTTGGAAAATATGGGACTTTTTAAAAAGAAATCAAATTAAAACAAAAATATACTCAAACTGAGAAGTTTTTTTTTTGCATATTTAATTTTACAAGGGTCTTTGAATGAACTTTGTTTAGGTAGCCCATTTACATCATTTCTTTCAAGCTTCTGTGTACCCAGTCCTATTCAGCTCTGTATTGCTCCCTGTTGCTATTATTGGAACAATAGGAAAGCTGATCCTACAGATCTCTGGAGAGAATGTTGAAATGTGGTCCATTAGGATTTGTTCAGCATTTCACTTTCATCGTGACTTATCGCTTTGAAGCCGTTCTTTCAGTTGTAAATCTCTTTTTATTGTTTCCTCCAGAGGTACCTTATATACAAGTTGAGCATTATGTGAGGAAAATGATACAGAGATCAAAAGTTATTCGTGTGTCCGTTGTGGATGTGGATCTACGTTCTTCTTAAGCTTGGGGAATATATTTCCACCTGCGTCGGCTGCTCAAACCGTTATCTGTGATTAGTCTGGAATCTTTTGTCTTGTATTAAAAAAAAAAAAAGTCGGTGGCGGTTTGGATTTAGCAGATTTTAGGATGTAAAGACTGGAAGTTACACCTTTCCTTACTGTTTTGCCTGGAGAAACATGAAGAATCCGGGGTTGGAACGCGAGGATGGACTCGCCAACCTTCTCATTGAGGGGGGATCTCTGCGGACTCAAAGTGGGAGTTTCTACGGAGCAAACACTGATTAGCTACTTCCAGCAGCAGAACTCTTTCAGGAATTTACAGAAATCGCCGATAGTGACTGCTTTAAAGACTGGAACAAATAAAAAGCCTTTGTCCCCAGGCTAGCTTAACTCAACTTCTTTTTGATGTTTTTTGTTTTATCTTTAGTAAAGATAGCAGTCAAAGATAAAGGACCAAAATGGCTTTTGATTTTAATGTAATGGCAAGGTAGCAACATTTATCCCTCCTTACTTATAAACGTCTCTAATAATTTGCTACTTTTGGGTATTAAAGGGGGCAGTATCATGTTTTCCAGTGTCATTTTATACTGTAATCAAGTAACTATTACTTTTGAGTTGTTGTAAAAATGCAGCATATATTAAATATGGCTTAAAAGAAAAGTTACTTCCTGATTTAACGCCTTGAAATTAGACCTTTGTCTATAAAGTCTTTCTAATGGTGCTAAGGGAATAACATGGTGTACAGCTCAGTTAATCTTACATGATGCTGCCCCTTTAAGACGGTGTGATTTATGTTGATGCTCCTATTTTGAAACGCAATCAGATGTACTCTACTAAGGGAGGTGAAGTTATGGATATGTCTTGGCTGCCGTTATATTAAACAAAGTTCTGGTTCCCTGGGTTACAACAGCAAACTAACTAACTAGACTAAAGTGATAAAGGAAACAGAGGAAAGCCCAATGCCGGAGAAGTAAGCTGGCAATATTTGAAAACTCAAAATCTAACGTTGATCACGTCCGATCAGGCCTGATCCTTGAGGAACGCCTTCTCGCCTCTTTTCCTCCTGAGCAACGGTTTCCACCAAAGTTGAGACGATCTGTTCTGGCCAAACTTTCTCCTCTGGAGTTGGTGAAGGATACTCTGCCATGGCCGCTGCGGCACTGCGTCTCGGCGGTGTTGACGCTCGCGCCGCTTTAATCGCTCCGCAGAGAGACCGCGACATCTTTGTACATTAAGAAGGAACGTTGCTGAGGACAAATGATTCTGGGGTCTCCAGAACAGTCCTGGGCTGCTTTTAGCTAATTCTCACTCAATCCATCTCTGAAGTGAATAGAGTTAATTAGCAGTAAGTTAATTTGATTTGGAACACTCTTTCCTCCCTCCTCACAGTTAATAAGAAGCAGCATTCATCAACTGTGCTTTGCTGAAGGTATTGACTTCAAAGAGAAACCTTAGAGTTCTTTTAAATGACACAAGGACTTTCTTTCGCACTACTTTCAGTTCTACATTCTGGGATCTTCTTGAAAGGCTCTTAAGAGTATTTTATTACTTTATTTAACAGGTTGGACAAGAAGTATTATTTGGGAAAAAAAAGTGTCTTCCTGGCTGGTTTTATACTTTCGCCAGATACCCAAAGTTTATCATGCAGCCTGAGCCTTTAGCTCAACTTCTTGTCTGCACTTCAAAGGCGTCTTTTTGTTCGACTGGGAACGTTGTGCTCACTTCCCGTGCCAACCGCACCTGCGTGCCTTGCACAAAAGGGTCCAAGAAGCAGTAAAACGTGAATTACCGTGCGCTGAAAGACACAGAGCCAGCCAGTTCTAGTTCTCTTTTTATCTTGAAAAAGCAAAAAAAAAAAAAAAAAAAAAAAAGAAAAAGCGGGTTGAATATATGTGACTCATGTCGACGGCAATTAGCGCGCCGGTGTATCCGGGGAGGTTGTGGTGTCGGAGGCGATCGGGTGTGGGAGGAAAGAGGAGAAAAGACGGAAGAAAACAACTCTATGTCGAGTTATTTGTTTATATATATATATCTTTTTTTGAAACTGTGTGTGTTCCTCTGCTGGGTTTTCAACAAACGCGCTTGTCAGGAACGACGGTTGTTTTACATGAAAAACACGAGGCCTCGTGGTGCGATCAGAGGCTGGCAGCGGTTTAACACACTCCACTTCCCAAGCTGTTGCTTCCCCTCTCTCGCGTTCCCTCTCTGCCTCGCCGTGTGTCCCTCGCCCACTTTACGCCGTGTACTTTTTTCTATTTTATTTTTTTTCCCTGACTGATGTGTTCCCGTGAGTGAGAATAAAGAAGCAAAGAAGCGACAAATTCAATTACTCTTTGGAGTGCCTGCGACGAGTGAAGTCAGGTGAGTTTAGGCTCGGATGTAAGAGGAAAGCGCTAAAAAGGCATGACACTCTGACAGGAGGGAATGTCAATACGGACTGGTCTGCCGTTAGTGTGGGGTTTAATAAGCAAAGGGCAAAGGTTAGATGTGAACTGGCAGTTAAAAGCGTTCCTTCGTGTGCTTCTCTAAAAGAAATGCTTTCTTTTTCACCTTAGATCAAACACCAATAGATACATAGAAATGACTAAATAACAAAAACGCTCCTTTCTAAAGGGTTCCACACTGGAGCGTTCTACCTCTACTCATTTCCTGTGGGACTTGTGCAACGAGGCGATCATCGCTTACCCTCCTCCAGACAAGCGACTGGCGAAAATTATGCACGCAAAATTTGATGCATCTTTGGATCTGATTGGACAGATCAGCCCTATGGATGCCAGTCAGTGTGCCCACCCCGAGGCCAACATGAGGGTGTCATCAGAATATTAGCGACGAGTTCCTGAGTTGTACAGTAAAATAGATGGAGAACTGTCCTCGCACCCTAGCGACACGTTTATACCCCAAGACCGGGCATGAATGATGGAGTGATGGTCAGCATCCCCCATAAGCATAGTCTATGTTTATGGGGGATGGTTTTTCCACATCGGTCTGTATGTTCAGATTCTATTATACAAGTACTGCAAAATTATCAAAAGGAGGAGAAGATTTAATTTATTAAGCATGAACTTTGAGCTAAGATGATTTTGGTGGAACTGTTAACCTCGCATCACCTTAACCCAGCTCAGTCTTTTTTTTCTTTGGAACTTTCAAGTTGCTGCTAATGTTAATGTCAATGTCAGTGTTCATGTATTTTCTCTTTCTTTATAGTTCTTTTATTTCTTATAGATTAAAACACGAGAACCTTTTGGACCAAAACCGAACTTTTGTCGAAAAATTCTTTCGGATTGTGTTTTGGTGGTGCAAGCAGATTTGAGGACCAAATTCTTTTTTGTTCATCATTATAATTTTTCTTGAAAAACTTAAGTTATTGGCACACAAACCTTCATATTATGCTGCTGCTGGTACTTGTTGGTAATTCAAGCAGACCAAACCGGATCAGGTCATTTAGTGATTTACTGTTTTAGTGGCTCAAAGGCAGATACATTTAAGTTTGACTCGTCTTTTTGTCCCTTACCAATAAAAGAAACAAAACAAGCTTCAAGTGAAAGTCCATGAACGCAGAAGGAAGATATATAAAAGCACAGAACTTTATCTGACCCAAACTGTACAAACAAAATATTTCAAACCATAATTCGTGCCTTGGTGGTCCATTATTGATTGGCATTATCAGCATAACGACATTTAAAGGCAGAAAACCTTTAAAGTGGATTCATGAGCGGGAGTCAGGAGGCATACCCTTCACTTGCTAGGGCGACTGCCAGCTGGATAATTCTGCTACAGGAATGAGAGAGTGGAGCTCAAGGGATCTCTGCTTATACCCCACTGTCAGGCAATTCAATATGGGTGCCAGAAAATAGCTGGATGGGATTAACTGAAGTATAGGACATGGTGCGTCACTATATTCTCTCTAAAATAATCAAACTACCTGGAAGTCACCTTCAGAGTTGGAGAAACTTGGATACTGCAGGATATTTGGACTTCAAGATAAGATTAGGATTTATAAAATGCATCTGTGAATAATTACATCCATTATTTTCTCAAGTGGACTCCATCCAGTGGTAAGACCTCTAAAAACATCTCACCCAAAAATGAGTCGATGTTTCAGATTCAGATCTTCATCTACGTCCCAGTGGTCAACCGGTTTTACTGCAGGCGCAATAAAAACAACATACCAACCATTATTTAGCTGAAAGGTGGCGCTAGACTCACCTGCTTCAGCCAGCGGAGATTTAAAAACACAACTTGTCGATCGAATGTATAAAAGTGCTGTTATAACTTAAAACGTGAACAATAATTAATAACGCTGTGATCTCTTTGGGAGCTTGGAACAAACTTTACACTGGAATTCTCTCTGGGAAAGTCGGCCTTCATTAAGAAACCGGAAGTTTGGTATCCAGCATGGCTGTGCGCATACAGACTGAAGTAAACCTCGTTGGTATTACCGTCGCATTAGAATGTCTAATGGTTTGTATCTGGTTTAGCTAATGGCACAAACGCTGCTGTAAAATATTCACCTTTTGTGTTTGAATACTTAAAATGGAAAGACGTATATCACCGGCGTTCATTGCTAATTGTAGACGATGCCGAAAGGACGTTGGGCTTTCTCTACTCGGATGTGTTTCAATTTTCAGCTCTGTGCTGTGAAGACAAAAAAAGAAACAAAACACCACGTCTCATCTCAGGCAGTCTACAGCAACGTTTTTCAAACTGCAATGGCTTTAATAGCAGAGGCAGTTTCTTTTCAGAATGAGAAAATGATATTGACTCCCTCGTCGCTGTGGCCAAGTCGGTCGGTTTGCTTTTCCCTTTGGTCAGAAGGAACAGCGGAAGTGTCTGAAGGAGCATCAGACGCTTTGGGATAACGTGAGTAAACACAGGCAGTGGCATCATGCAGGTAATGAGATTCTCCACTCTGTTTAAATCCAGCGCCCCTCGGCACCACAAGAGGACAAACAAACGGCCCTTTTCATGAAGTCGTCTTTCTGGGAGGAAAGTGACCGACGTTCGCTTGTGCACAGACGCACTCCAGCGCTCTGCGTGTTTGAGTCCCCCACACCCGTCACGCGTTTCTCCCTCTCCCCTCCGTGAATCTGGGCAGCTTGTTTGTATGCAAATACGTTATTTTGAAGAACCCCACTGCCCGTACGCCGCGCGCACACAGGCAGAGTCCCGAAGAGATTCGCCGCTGCTGCGGTGGAGTAAACAACACTCCGGCAGGGCAACAGAAAGCTTGTTTACCCTTTTTTGTCAGTCTGTGTGTATTCAGTAACAGGCCCAACTTGTTCTTTCCTATTCTCTTCTGGTAATCCCTTTCTCATTATCATCCTTTCTTTTCGTTTGCCTCGGAAAAACGGCTTAGTGCCAAAAAGCTGCGCCAAAACACAAGCTGATTTCCGGAGTGTAGCATCTCTTCGTTTTTGGGTTGGGGGGAGATTTGTAAAGGCGCTGTTCAGCGGATACCCGTGTTTCTCTGTGGGATTATTTGCAGGTCATTGGTGGACATGACTCTTGGTCGCTGTGCCAAGACACACATTACTCAATTAAACTGGGAAAAGGAAGAGGATAAACTATTTTACCATCCAATGGAAGATTGTGCACTTAAACCACACATTCATCAACATATAAAAAAAAGTTAAAGTTCAGTATGACTTTGACAATACCAGACTTCCTCAATACCCAAGTATGTTCTTTTCAAGCAAAAGCTGATGAAGCTTATTGTTTAAAATATGTTCTTGTCAAGGAGGCAAAAACGACAGATCAGCAATTGGAACAGACCGGAGGTCTTTCCTAGACTTTCAATAACTTCTGTTTTACTTAAGAATGTCATTATTTTCTCCTTTATTAGGGAAAGTGAATGTTTTCACTCCCGGTGCTCCACTAGACTCGGTTCACTTGGAAACCAAAATTGCAACATTTGCTACAATTTCATGCTGGAGCAATTCACTTTAACGCTGCACTTTGAGAAAAAAAAAAAAAAGACCTAAACCATCTGAAAAACCTGTTCCCACCCTCACCTCTGGAGGGCGCTGAATTAGGAACCTCTGAAGGAAACAACACGGAAACCTGAAGACACTGAGTGCAACTTCCTCCTTCACAAAATGTAAAAAATGGAGCGGCATCAGTTTTTAGCGGTCGTAGAATGACTCTTTTGTCCTTGGCAAGAAACCATGAATCATTTCTTCCTCTGGCGAAAGACTTGTGCATTTTTTTGGAAGGTTTTTACCCAGAATGACCTGCGCTATGGTTTGCTTCCTGCTTTTTCCATGTGAGGAAGTTGAAGTTTATCTGGCACTGGACATCATGCACAACTATAATCCCAAATATGTCCCCTCAGCGGTTTCAGCAAAGGTTCCAGAAGATGCCAGATCAGTCGTCATGGTCGACTCGCCAGTCAAAAGGAATGGGCTTAGACTCATGTTGCAGATGGCCATAGCGTTAGAAAGGCACTTTATGTCTCCTTTGGAGAAATCACCTGTAATACTAACTGTACTGAGCAGCTTTTTATTTTTTTGATCTGGGTGTTGAATCATTTTGAGGTTTTCCCGTAAAACATCTTTCTTTGGGGAAAAGACTGTGATGCTTATGCAGACTGCCTTTAATACTAGCTTAAACCATAGACATTTGAAAAGGGTTTCTTTTCAAGCAAAAGCTGACGAAGCTTATTGTAAATGACACCAGGAACAAGAGATTTAGTCTCTGTGGGACACGTTGTTGTTCCTGTCCCCGCAAAACGGCTCACTTTCAGGAACATCAGAGCAGCTCAGGTGGGCAGTGAATAACAAGCATTCTCTATCAAAATATGAAACTGCATCTCTCTTCAGTGTCTATCTGGATCTGGGTGGTTCCTTGTTTTTTTTTTTTCCTTTCTTTTTGTCTTGCTGTGTGCCTGTCCCTGTAAGTCCCATTCCAGTAGTCCACAGAAAGAAGACATTCTTCTCTGCAGTGTTACAGCCTTGTTAAACCCATTCCCCTCTGTTGAACCTCGCCTTTCTCTTGGCGCCTCTTTTTCCCCGGCGCCTCTGTTTCTCTGGCCAAGTGAAAGGCGGTCAGTCCGATGCCATTCACAGGCAAAAGAGCACAATGCCTGATTGGTGTCAATTAGCTAAAAGCTTCAGAGAGCGCTTTTGATTGAATACGTTTGCATGCATTATGTCTTCCTTAGTCCGCCCACTTATCCGGGCGATTGATTGGCACATGGACGAAATAAAAATGAGCATTTTTTACCCCATCCCCTTCTTTCCCTCATAAACCTCTTTACTGGCGCTGGAGTCCGATACGGCGACCGGTTGCCAGGAAGCTGCTTTCATTTCCTCGTCATCCCCGCTTTTTCCTCTTCCCCCGTTTTTTGACACACCGGGGCGACAAGCCTGTGTGTGCCGCCAAAACAAAGAGCGTCACAGCTTCGGTTACTGTCTCTTTCCGCGTCTGTCGCGATCGAAGCCATGACCTCGTTCTCATTAGCGACACTTCCGTCGCTGAGCGCCAAGGCAAGGGGCTCGTGAACTGGTCTTGAATGGAAGGGTTTTTTTTTTTTTCTGCCTCTGGAAAAACAAGCACTTCCACAAAACGGAGGAGGCCCGTGTGTAAACATGGAAATTTATGCGACGAGGTTCGTCAGCGAGATTCCTTCAAGGTCTCTTAACTTAATTAAGCTAAGCAGTGGTCTCACGAAGTTGGAGAAGAGGCAGACCTTGGAAGAAGTGCAGCCGAGCGGAACCTTTTAAATGGCAGTTTTTTTTCCCCCCCCTTTTTAATGAATAAGTTGTAGTTTGACGGCGTCGTTGTCGAGTCAAAGGTTTGCCAACAAACATCTTGTTAGGCAGTTAAATCCGTTGGATGTTCTGTCCAGTTAAGCCATTTCTATTATCTAACGAGCTCTCTCTTGTGTCGGCGCGCTCGAATCAAAGCCACTCCCTTCGAAACAGGCTGGCTAATGATCCTGATCCGGCATCAGAACCGCGCCGTCGTCCTTGTTGTTCAATCATTCTCTTTATGCCTCGCGCCTGCATTAGGGCTGAAATCGCGTTGCAATATGCATGTTTCTAGCCTTAGGAGGAAGACAGGATGAGAAAGAAAATCATCATACCTGCTGCAGGGAAAAGAGGAGATAAAATAGCCAAATGAAGGAGGATGAAAAGGTTCTTTTTTTCTTTCTAACAGTTTTCCTCCCAAAGAGCGGATTATCTCTTGGAAGCTATCTCTGCCTTCAAGGCCCATTTCTACCTTCAGCAAGTTTTCTTTAGGGGTAATTCGCTTATATTCCCTGCTGGCCTCATCTGATTTTACACTTTGCCACACACACACACACAGACACACCCACCCCCCCCCCCCACGCGCACACACACACACACACACACACACACACACACAAAATCCCCGCCTGCAGCTGAGATCCGTCTTGAAGGGGACCCTCGTGTGAACTCCCACCGCGCTCCTCACCCGTGACCCCCGCCAGAACTCCCAACCGTTAAACACGGCATTATTATCGGGGCCCGCGCCGCTGGGAGAGAGAGAGAGAGATGGGAAAAATGTAGAGTGGGAAAATGAGTGAAGTACCTTGGGGAGTGTTGGAGGACCTGATTATGTGGGAGAAGCTTACTGTGTGAAATGCTGATTGGCTTCAATTAGCCTGCTGGCACCTGCGGAACATGTGTTTCCCAGCAGGGGGTATGGAGGGGGGGAGGAGTCCACTTCCAACACCACCATGGCAAGTCCTTAGCTGTCTGGCGGAGGAACTCCTCATCAAATGAATGGGAACGGGCTTTAGCACAGAAAGGGCATCAAAACCAAGTTTAAATCTGTCTTAAACTTAGTGGGGGGAGAAAGGAGATGTCATGATGCTGAAACTCTGATGGCCTACCGAGAAATATACTCTCTACTTGAAAACATTTCTGATAAACATGTTTTTTTTAAAGCAGAAATATTCTGTCCAACTGAGAACAGAAAATTATAATCTGGGGAGGATTTACAGGTAAGCGGGTAGACTGAACACGGCGGGCGGCTGAGTAGTTGATGCTTATAGTGTAAGTGTAACTTTACGGACGAACCGCACAATAAATTTCATATCATCCCGGTCTAAACAAACAGGTGGCGCAGCGCATCGTGGCGGTACACGGCTGGTAGATGAGTTTCTGAGTGTGACGAACGAAGGTGTCGTAAATATGCCGCATTGTCTACCGGTCGTGTCTTTGTTTCTAAGAAAACTTCTGAAACAAACTTGAGGTCTTATTGGCTAACAGGCTCACTCTGAGGATCAGGAAAGACTAAACGACCCTGGATGGGGTAGCTTAACCTCTTTGGGGTTTGGGACCAGCTTTTGGAGAGTTCCCTAAAGGAAAATGACCCTGGAGCAGATTAGCTAACTTTCTTCTTTGTTACGTTTTCCACACACCCATGGACTTGCCTAGCAGCACATCTCAACAGATGATGTTAATTTATGCCAAGTGACATGTTTAATACTTCAGGAGCTTTACAAACCTTGAACTATGCCAATCTTTAAAATCCTTCGCTAAGTCTGTCGTACTAGTCAACTTTTCATCCACGTCTGCGTCGTAGCTTCAGGGAAACATTGGCGCCCTTTGTCTTTTCCCGACGCAACACTTTTGTCTGTTCTTGATCTTTAATCTTCCAGCTCAAGCTCACAGCAGAGACTGCCAGTCATCGTTATTTAGGTGGGGCTGTAGAAGGGAGAGGTGAGGGCTGGCGTCGATCCGCTGGACGTTTGCGCCAACTTGGGAAGACCTACAGCGAACAAAATGGCATCAGTTCTATCGAAATATTGATCGTTTTGACGTCAGCAAGAAGCGGGAGGTAGGTCGGAGACTTCTCTCTGCAGTCGGACGGAAACCTGAACAGGGCAGAAAAACGGTTGACGAAACCCAGAGAAATAAGAAAAGCGGGCAAAGTTAATAACATTTACATGCAGATGAATTTCTCTCGAGCCCAAACGAAGGGTGTAACAAATAAGCGAGCGGCGCTTTGCTCCGCTGGAAAGACTCAAACATTTAAATACTTTTTTTTTTCTTCTCACCCCCCCCCCACCTCCCTCTCTCTTCCTCCCCTCACCCTCCTCTATTTTCATTCAGCTCCGGCCCATTGTAAAAGACGTCTTCCGCTTGCTTTTTCAATTTGAGACACAACTCGCTGGGTGAGATAGAGCCTCCATGTCGGGGTACAAATCATCGCAGTGTGTCGGAGAAATTGAATTTCCCATGAATACGTGATTGGCTGGGATGTGCCCCTCGGCATGCGCGGCGGCTAATCCTCCGCGGAGCCGTTGTGCAAGAAAGAGAGGGAGCAGGAAGCCAGTGCGGGGGCCGTGACAGCTGCACACACACACACACACACACACACACACACACACACAGTGGGAGGACACACCTATGTGATGACACGCTCCGGAGGAACAAAACCCCAAAGTGTCACAATCACACACTCGCAGCGGGTCGCCGGCAGCTGCCTGTTTGTGTGTGACTTCAGAGCATGCTGGGCGCACATGTCGCCGCCATTACAACCCGCTGGGTGTGTTGCAGACGCAAGGGCGTGTGTCAGCTGGCCCCCTTACGCCGCTGCTGCTGCCCTCTCTTCACGGTCGCATTTACAGACCACTTGTTGGGCCCCTGCAGTGCGCCGCAGCACAACTCTAGTATCATGCCTGTCATCGAGCCCCGTGGTAAGAGCCTCTTGAATTCAGGCCCTCCTGTCATTTACACAAAGAACACCATCTAGTCCCCTTGTGGTGCATGCTGCACCGCATCAGGCAGAGATAATGTTCTCATGTATTTCAGGAACCTGCAGCGGCAGAATATCCGGGCAAACTAAAGCAAATGTGGGACAATGGCTCTGACATATACAGTAGGGTTATAATAGCTTTGGGTTTTTTCATTATGGGTTAGTTTTATTGAATTAGATGGGTTTTTTTTAGTGTAATTCAGTTTTTTAATTGGTTTTTCGCTATTTTCTATTTTTAATGTGCAGAATTAAAAAAAGGTCAAGATATTGTATGGTGATGATGTTTATATTGATTGGGTGATGAATACTCAACAGAAGATGCCATTTTCAAACAATGGATTCAGTTACTGTTGAACAGGCAACTCACTCTGGTGTTTTCTCCCAACGTTTTTGTTGCCATTTTGTGAATCGGCAGAAGTGTTTTTATTTCAGTTAACAAAAATGCTCTTTCAATTTTTGTTACTTTGTTGGTATTTAACTATAGTAGGTTTGATACACAAGTACTTTTGATTGGATGTACTTATACAGACTGTGACATTTTTGTAAGAGATGATGGAGGCTCGTGTCGATCTTCTTGAGTTTTACTGTCTGCAGACATGAAAATATTTGTAACATTTAGTAAACAAAAATGTGGATTGATGGTTCAGCACACGCCGTGGTAATTTCCAATGTGAAACTGTGACATTGATTTACACCACTGTTCCATGTTTTCTCCATTTGTGGGTGATTGTGGTTTGCTGGACTTCCAAACACTGAGACACGTCTTTGTAAGTCTCGTCTCCTCATCCAGTCAGGGAAATTCTCTTGTTCCGGGTACAATGGACACTGTTGTGAGGTATTTCCTACTTCCTGCTGTCACACAGGTTCTGTTTAGAGTGCTTTCTTGAGTCTACAGATCAGGTAGTTACCAGGCCTGGGTGTGGCTAGCTCATCTTGAATTTTTATACAAAATTAGATTCTGCACGTTTCTGTTTGAGGAGCAAATACTTTCTAACTGTACTGTCCAGAGATCCATTCTGTATTTCCAACATTCAGTTTGTGTTTGCAACCTGTAGGACTTCACCATCGCTGTCAGCCAGCTTTCTAGGGGTTTCCCATCATTTCTACTAAGTGAGGAGAACCTCCACTGAGAGGAAACCTGATCTGGCTCCACAGGGAGCTCGGATGAATGGGTTTGAAGGAACTTGTGTTTGTGTGTGTGTTCTCTGGTTAGGAGTAATTGAGTTTGATTGGATGAGTGGACAGTCTGCGGAAACGATCCAGAGCTCCGGAACGCCGTGTTTGCAAGAAGCTGCCAAAGACAGATATGTTGAAACGCACTTGCCTTCGCAAATCCCACATAATATCCTATCATTATCATTCCACGAGCTTTTCAAAGATTATTAGCAGAAAATCTACTTTTTGTTTCGTCTCCTCTCCGAAAAACTTCCAGCACTTCCTGTCCTCTTGATCTGACATCTAATCTGCTCCTTTTCTCCCCACATTCTTTCCTCTTTCTTTGACCTTGCTGCCTGTGCCAAACAGAACAATGGCGTGTAACCTGGCACTTCTGGAACACCAAAGAAGAGACGGAGATTTTTAGCTAGCTGTGCCCAGACGGAGGAGACGAAGGGTTGCTAATCTGATAATGGCCCCAGGGCAGAATGACTCTTCCTGGGCTGCATTGTGGCTTCACACAGTCATCTATCAGCCCCGGAGTCTCCTGTAATTACATATTCTTCATGTGGATACAGCCAAGGAGAGCAGGCACAGAAGGCCGGTCAGCACA
Source organism: Phalloptychus januarius (assembly GCA_902982915.1). Classification (NCBI taxonomy): domain Eukaryota; kingdom Metazoa; phylum Chordata; class Actinopteri; order Cyprinodontiformes; family Poeciliidae; genus Phalloptychus; species Phalloptychus januarius. Next base: position 2,913,874 of record CADWAE010000137.1, read on the forward strand.
TTGAGACGAGGGATGATTGGAAAAAAAAAAGAGAATAGTGGTTTTTTTTTTTTATAAAAGACGCTGATATGAGCGAGAAGAAAATGGAGACAGACAGAAAAAGGGTGAGGTTGATAGTATGAGTTACCGATTCTTTGTGACATGTAGAGAGTAGAGATAAGGACAAGGTGGTAGATATTACTTAATGCTTGATTTTTCCTTTTGATTTGGAGCTTTTGTATGCCTGATGAAAGCAGTCATTCCTCATTTCTCCTCGCATTATGTCACAAAAGCAAACTTTAATGTGTTTCAGAAGAAAGTGGTGTAGTAAACATTCACAAGTAGTCCCCAATTGTGAAGATGAGCCAACTGTAATTGAAGTGAAAAGTGATTCTGCAAGGTTTCTGGGAAACTTTTGCCCCGTCGGATCAGATGAAGTGTCTGTGAACATCAAATTTCAAGGCCTGCCACCGATTCTTAACTCGACCCGATTCGTTTCATCGTAGCCGAGGTGGTTTAGTGAGATTGTTCTGCTTGCAGCTTGATTATCCCGATTACAGCGTCTAGCTGGTTTTCTACTTAAACACTGTGTTCTCTTTTGCCCGCAATTTCTGAGTTTCCGAGTTAGGGATGCAACAAGGACACTCCGAGTGGAGGGAATTTTGACTCATAGTGTTAGGTTATGTAGGGACCAAAGGTATCCAAGTTAGCAACATGCTAACTAAACTGTAATGAGGGCTAGTGTACGTTTTCATCAATAGTTTTAAGTTGAATGGTGGTGCAATTGGTAGTGGTGTTATGTTGCAGTAAAAAGGTTATGGGTTGAAATCCCAGACCTACAGTTTTGGTATTAGTTCCATCCATCGTTTCTTTGCCTCATTCCTGCTGAAGTAAAAAATTTCTACAAAATTGTAAAACCTGTCAGTGGCAGCATGATGTTACCACCGCCATGTTTCATTGCAAATATGAGGTGAAATTTTTAGTTTTTTTTGCCACAAATACAACTTTGTAGCTTGGCAAAAAAAATACTAATTTTAATTTGTCTCGTCTGATCACTCTTGCTCATTTCTGCTCTGTCCCTTATGGACTGCACTTTGGACTACCTGTGGCTTTCTTTTAAAGAAGTTCTCCTTAACCATTTCTTTGCTATTATTCTCTAACAAACTTCTGAGGCTTTTTTTTTATTAATTAAGTGTCTTCTCTTTATGGATATCAGAGTGTACATTTCTTGAGTGCTTGCAGGAGTTCATCTTACTTTGGAGTAAAACTGTGACGATGTTTCCCTTAAATTACAGAGTAGAATCCTGGTTTGCTCATCTCATAATGAATCACTGCCAGCTGTGCTGCCAGCAGCCATGACCTGGTCTTTGGGTTAACGTTACCGTCTAGGCTCATGGTGCCGCGTGCAAAGGGAGGCGAGTCACGGCTTGTGTTCCGACCGCTCCGAATACCCAGCTGTCTGCTTCCCTTTCTTTGATGCTCATCGTTGTCCACAAATAGCAACGGTTTTCTCCCGTCTGTCTGGCACTCGTTTCCTGTGCCGACTTCCTCAGTTTGTTTTTTAGGAGAGTCGATAATCAACACGATGCCGCGGGACGTCGTCCATCTCAACGGGATCGGGTTTTATTTCATCATGCAGAGAAAGACGAGTTGGGAAAAACCGTGAGAAATCCCTCGCTTCAGATAACTTCAATCCAGCCAAACCGGACAGACAAAAAACCGGATCCGGTTCAGAGGAGTCTCTGTCTAATTTCAGCCTGCAGCCCCAGAGTCACAGCACTTTGCAGATGTAATATAATCGCATTCTAACCGCTGTTGGTGTGACGTGATGAAGCAACACTTAGAGCGCATCACTGTAAGGCAGAAGAAAAAGGCTCCACTTTCTCTGCTCTGTAAGAATACCTTCCAGATTGTTCAGTTTGTGCCGTGTGACAACCATTGTGCCGCTCAACCATTTCTGTAACTCTGTACAAAAGGAGACGCGATTGTGCACGAGTCCAATGGGACCGTTTGCCACGCATCAAGATCCCAAAATCAACTTTTTGGCTGATGCATGTCTTAGTTGTTTTTTTAGTGTTCTATATTTATGTTTCTGTGCAAAATCTGATGTTTTTTGTGTAAACTTGATTAGTCCAGTATTAGACTTAAAGCCATCTCAGTGCCAGTGAGCAGTTGAATTTTCCTGTTGGTTGCAGCGACCAGCTTGGTACAACTTCTGCATGGCCCAGCGCTTGGTATAAAACCATCTCACTCAGACGCACAGCTCCACCTGGTGGTGAAACGGGAGTTGGACTGGCGGGAGGAGCGTGGCCGCGTTGATCGTAGCGTTACTAAGTTATGACTATAAGTCTACAACAACACAGAGAGTCATTAGATTTATCCTTTTTTAAATAATATAAAAATCTGTTGCCAGAGGTTTAGAAAAGTTGACAAATGCAGCGACAAAGTAGGCGAGCGTCACTGACACGTCAACAATCTGCTCATCCCCAGACTCCCGAACCAAATTCAAATCGGAAGTCGATTCTACCAAATTCTACATTTGGTACAAATGTTTCAAGATTAGCTGTACATTGTTACATCAATGTAATTTCTTGGTGTTTTTATTTTGAATATATTTGCAAAACATTATAAATGTCCTAATGGGCGTCAGCGGGTCAAATTTTGGGGGACGGCATTAAATTAAAAACAATTTACAAGTGCTGCGAATACTTCCCGAATGCAGACTGAGACATGGCGGACTGTGTGAACGGTTCCCGCGGTAACAAAGAGCAGCAGCTCTGTTTGGGAGGAACGTTTTCCCAGCTATGCGACAGGTTATCGGACACCGGGACTGACTGTGCTCTCCCACACCCCCCCTCCATCCCTCTGAATCCCAGACTCGTCGGGGAGGAAGTCATTTAATTGAATTGTGCTGGCTCGCTGCGACCCTCATCTGCTCAGGGCTTCCTCCGCTCTGTTTGTGCCGTCCATGAGAAACGCTCTCAGTCCTGCAGCGCTGCTCCAATTTCCAGCTCTACAGCTATTGCATTTTTTTCCCTCCCCAGCGTGGGCCATTCTGCAAAGCTTTGTGACCCTTAAATGGCTGCTCATTCTGGGGTGGACTGAGTGGCCTTTGTGGCTGCAGTCACAGGGGTCAGATTGAGCCTGACAGGCTGCAGAACCCAACACAGCAGAGCTGGAAGAGAATATGACGGGGAAGCAACGCAACGATATAAAGAATTCAGGTTTCTGTCTCTCAAGCAGAGGCCTCAGAAAGTTGTAGTTGTGTGATTGCAATAGGGAAAAAAAAAAACACCCGCAAATATCGTCCTGTTTGTTTCTGGCACTCGTTCCGTCTGCTCCAGCCTCATTAAACAATTCAATCTAAGTTCGCTTTGGTTTGGAGCTGAAGAGGATATTTGCAGATGGACAAAAAGGATGGAAGACGAGCCGGCGAGCAGCTGTGGGGGTTTTACGTGATGTCACCTCGGGGCTTTGTGAGTCGGGGTGCAGCGGAGACGCCGGGCCGCGTGCCGGGGGACAGAAACCCGCTCTGTGCCCCGTCACCTCATCCAGGTGCGCTGCTTGAATCATTTCAGCTACAGGAGGAAAGGAGAGAAGAAGAAAAAAAGACGCCCGGTTTCTCCTTGATGTCGTCTGAAGGAGACGCATGGCAGCGTGCGGAATCCATTCCTGTGGCTGACGGTGCGCTGTGGCCTTAAAGCAAAACATCAAAGAGTCGAGTAACATTTTTTATTTCTTCCTTTTTTTTATTTGGACCTTTATTCCTTCAGAGTCCTCAGACCGTTTTTCTTTATTTTTTTTCTTTGTGGAGAGAAGAACAGAGACGGTTCCCCTCGGCATTGTTCCGAACCTTTAGCTGGGTGACACGCCGCTGAATCAAAGCCGGGCGCTGCCCCGGCTGCCTCAGAACGGCGCGGGCCGGACCTCTGGGCTGTCTGGAGGAGAAAGCTCCAACGACGTGAGCGGGTCAGTTTTGACCTTTGTTGGAGGCTGCAGCGGCTCCTTGGTGACGCCTTGGAAACTTAACACGGTCTTTGACATTTCCTCTCTGGACGGCCTGGAAGCCGGCGCGGTGCAGTGAATAGAAATGGACTGCAAGTAGAAACGGTCGATATAAGTTTGTCTTTTTGAAACCAGATTTGCATCAGGTGAATCACTTGCAGCCCAGGTAATCCACACTAATGAGTTCGTTAGTGGATGTTTGTGTAATAAAGTGGAAACATTTTATTATGCAATAGTTCTGAGCTCATTGGGTAAAGATGCACCAGCAGCTTATAGGAATGATTTTTACGAAGATGTAGGGCAAGAAAAATGACATGGTATTGAAATTTTCATTCAATGCAAAAGACAAAATATATGTTGGAAAAAAAGGAATATTTAAAAAAATCCTATATATACATGAATCAAATTTGACTTAAAGTCAATTTTTTTAACTCCTTGAAATTGGGCCTCCGTCTCTTTAAAATCTCCGACTCTTCCTGAAACGTGTTCTGATCATGCAGCCACAGCTTTCCACTAAATCAGTTCATTTTCAGCTTTACAGAGTCGTAAATCCTCAAGAATAGTGATGACGGTTTCAAGTATTGTGTGGTGGAATAATATTGAAACAACAAAGCCTGAGAAAGAATCAGGGAGATTCTTCATAATCAAGAAGTTCCTTTTGGCCTCTAGGCCTGTACAGTGTTGACAAATTGCGGGATCCCATGCTAGCTGCCTTGGAGCCAAAGCAGCTCTCCCACTGCCACCTTCAGACTTTCAACTGAAAACAAATCAGTTCATAGGCATTTCCCACTGCTTGCACTTCAAAATGTTAATAAAAGTGCACCAAAAAAACCGACCGTGAAGCAGCGGCAGCACGTGGAGGCAAGAGAAAGCCGAAGGTTGCGTAAGATGCACAGCAGGTGGCCTTATGTGGGGGGAAAGTGATACCTTCCTGCAGTGGAAAGAACTTTATTCACCATAAATCAGGTTCATTCAGCACTTCCCCCCCAAAACTGCACAGCAGTAAAGTTTACTAGTTTACAAGTACTAGAATATTTGGGATAAAAAAAATGTTGTTTTTTTTTTGAGGAACCAAGTGAATCCAAACACACAGCCAAGGAAACTCAACTCTCAACTAGTTTTAAAGGAAGTAAAGTATGTCTGCTCGAACGGCTGCTTGGGTTGGCCGACTGTCACGTCGATGGCCTCATCAGAAATATGTTTACAGAGAAAACCCACCGGTGTGTTCAATACTTATTATCCCCGCCGTATATTGTTTGGCGTCGGTGGATATTTAGCGAGATCAGCCCATGCTGACACTAAATCTCTATGTACAGCCGCAGGTTAATATTTGATTTACAGCGACAACATGCAGCGTGTGTTCGCTCATTCCAAGGCTGATGGAGCAGCGGCAACATGGCAGATGTGCAGATGGTCGTGAAATTAATCAGCGGTTAAAGCAGCCACGGCCTGACCCCACTTGGCCGTCAGTCACTGCGGATAGATGCCAGTCAGGGTATGCCAGTGTGTGTGTATAAAATTGCATGAGTTTTTGTTTAGTGGATCAAATGGAATCTGATGGATCGTATTTCATTGGCAGAAAGCGAGGGTTTATAAAGAGAATCTATGCAGAACCTTGTCAAGATGTATGCTAACATATTGACCCTTTTCTGCAAATAAACAAATCTTTAGAGCCTCAGGAACTCGCAAGCCATTGATTGTTATGCCTTAGCAGGAAGCTAATTTATTCAGTTGGTTAGACACCTGGAAGTAGATATTTATCCCAGGGATGTACCGATCAGAATATCCTGTCCCCTGACATCCGTCAAAGTCCGATACCTAACTAGAAGGAATGCGACAAACTCAAGCAAATACGAACAACTTAAATTAGCTAAAACAGTTACCAAAGCAGCCACACCCTGACTCCCAGCTGGCTTCTCCAAATTCAACACAAAATTCAACTTTTAATGACTATTATGGTTTTAAAATGACTCAACTACTTCATAACAAGTATCTGTAGTACTTAGTAGAACATGGTTTTGTTATTATGACCTGCTCCAAACGTGACAATTGGGCAGATCCCAGTTTCTGCCTACATTCCTCAGGAATCTTTGTCTATGCCTCATGTTCCCATAAGCCCCTTCTCCCTTGTAAAGTCTCACTCTTTAGGATTTCTTTTGCCTAAAGTGGACTTTATTTGACATTTAATAGACATGAAAGTGGGTTGTGAGAGAGAGGGTCAACAGGTCGGGACTTGAACCTGTGATGGCCGCTTAGAGGACTGAGACCTCTAAGTGGGGAACATGGTGGTTGACTTTGAGCATGCAAGAGCCGTGATAGACTTTCTAGTGTCATTTTGCTCGTGTACCTTTTGGTGGCCAGTTTCAAAATCTCTTTGTATATTTGTTCATTGCGGGTTGCGCATTCCGGTTGATGCCGTATGTTGATGCCACAAGTACCGCCTTCATTCACCTGTTGACATATATCCAAAGGCCAATCGACGAATACAGTTTGATGCCAGCGGGGTATTGCTAGTGAGCAATACCCCGCTTGGCTCGGCTTGTGCCACTCTGGAGGTGGTTCCTAAAATCTGGCCAGTGTGTGTTAGCATTGGCCAAATCTGGCCAGGGCTACCTGAGAAAGAGACGGTTGAGGCCTTGCCGGTGGAGAAGGGGTTTTTGACTGCCTTTTTCAAATCCAGAGATTTTCAAGGTGTCATATTTGAAGGTCCAGTGGGGACTAAGCTTTAGCTTCTCCCTGATGGAAATAAAATTTCCTGATATTTACACCTTTCCCTCCACATACTGCAGATCTCCACAAGCCAAGCAGAGTCAGACGTTTGATGTAACTCTTTATTGCTCCCTTGGGTCAGCACTGGCATTACCCTGGAGGCAAACACGCACTGGGAGTACCACGATGTGTCCTGTTAATTAACTCCCATCAGTTGCTGCCTTCAACACACACTGGACGCGTCACACTGATGTGTGCTGAGACTCCTGGACTCCAGCCTCAAATGACTACAGATCCATACACATTGGCACCACTATCTCCACTGTCAAAGTTTAGAAGAGACGCTGTCTTCTTTCTCTAAGAGCATCCATTAATGATAACGCTCCCATGCCGTTCCTTTAGAGGCCTTCTGTCTTTAAATTTACAGTAGATGAAGCGTTGTTAAAGGTGGCAAAAGGCTAACTTGAAGAAATAACGGGCGTGTGGTTGAACAGCTGTGACCACCCAAACCAAGGCACCTTAAATCTCCTGTGGAAAGCTGGCCCACAGACAATGGTTCCTTTTAGAAGTCCCAGTGGGTCTGCCTTTAAAGCCAACCTGTCCAGTAGCACCTGTAATTAGTAAGGGTGACCTTTGGGGCCATTTGTAATTATAATGGAGCTAAGCTGTGATGATAGCACTCATGGAATGACCTTTTTTTTTTAGTTTGAAGATTGGAATGGGATATTACTATATTACTGTATGGTTTACCTCTAAATTCAGCTCCTAAGATCACTTTACTGATGGCAAAAGCAGTTAAAACTTTGACCAAAGCACTTTATTCTATCTTCTGTTTCAAGTATTTATTTCCTTTACTTTCTCTCATTACAGCCACAAATTAGCAACAATATGTTTAATAGGATTTTACTCCTTAAGCCCCCCACAAAAAGACTTGACAACCTTAGCTAAAAATAACAACCTGTTTGTAACCTACTAATGTGCTAACAGCGGCATATTTTTCATTTAGTGCTTTTGCTTTGCAAATGTTTAGCGCTCCTGGCTTCCCCTAATTTTTTTCCTAATAACTTTTATTTCATACAAAATCGATACAGGAACAAAATAAAACTCCCACAGCGGAGAACAAGATCGAAGCACAAATCCAATGTCTGTCACAGAACTTGGAAATTGTCAAAATGAAATTAGTGCTTGAGGGTTGTAATCTGTGAAGGGCAGATAGAATTTGAATTGAAGCTAACACTTTTGCATCTGCTAAGTACTGTGATTATGTGGTGCTTTAGCGTTAGCCGAACTATGATTAGTTCTTTTTAGCGTTAGCTCAAATAGTGCAGTAAGTTGCCAAGTGTTGTTTTTAAATGTAGGTGTTGTATACAAATGTGAGTTTTAGCAGTTTTTCAGTTTTGTCATTAAATATTTGTGTTGAATTTCCATGGGGAGTACACGTTTTTTTTTAGCTCCGTTATCCTCATTATTACATTGGAAACTTTCCACAAATGAACATTTTATAGATGAAAATGTCTCTAAAGCTACAAGTTTTAAATGTTATTTATTTTAAAACCTACACATAGAAATAAAATGTTTTTTGAAAATGATGTTAAATTTCCTATAATAGATATTTACCCCCGTGACATCTTCTTCTCAAAAGGTTGTGCATCATTTGTGCGCCCAAATGAGTTTTATTAGTAGGACAGAGAGCAAAAAGTCACCAAATTAGTAAATGTGAAGAACATTATGGGGATAAATGACATCATGGACACTGTAGAGATTTTAAAAGCAGAATTGGGTGACAAAACGACGCCCCAAACATTAAGCATCTTGGAATGTGAGGGACAAAAGCAGTAGGCTTTCAAATTCAGCTTGCATAACGGGGCTTTATAAAGTACCGTTAATGTGTCTCTTCAAGGTGGGTGGAAGCCTTTTTTGCATCTCTCGGTACTTTCTCCAACCTACGGCTCTCGGGAGAATCATCACTTCTTTTACTTCCTCTCACTCCAGTGGTAAAGAATCTGTTCACACCCAATGTGGAGCAACGTTCCCATATAGGACCATAAAGGAAAGTCGCGCTGCTCCTTCCCTCGCATAAGGTATCACCATAGAAACTACATCTCATGTCAGCGCGAAGACAATCCTCTCATTCTTCTATCCTTTTACTTGCAGCAGCGTCCAAATCTGGAATTATTAGACTTCCTCTGGCGTGATGGCGAGTTTCCACGGCGAGGGGATTGCTGGAATATGAATCGAACCGAGAGGTGTTTCCGCAGGGCCCTATTTTTACGGGCATGCGCACAATCCTGCGCTCCTTTCTCCCCCCCCCCCCCTCTCTTTTTTTTTTTTCACGATGATAATGGAGAAACAGTTCAGTTGTACAGCACGTTGGCCTGCAGGGGTGAATTTGGAGCGCGGCAGCAGTCGACTGTGACAATTGAAGAAATTGAGAGAGACGAGATGGAGACGAAGAGGCGGGGAAGAAGGGGAAATGTCCGACGTGAACGGCGCGCCTCCATCTCATGAAACGGTCCAGCTGATGTTCTAACGAAATGAGAACGCAAATAACAGACAGAGTGCATCCATTAGCAAGATCCCGCGTGTTTCATTAGACAAATACAATATTGTAAAAAAAAAAAAAAAAACACCAAGCAAACCCAAAACCAATGGAAAACAAACGTCAGGGCGTACAAAATCAGAACTTCTTGCTCCATTTGGCTAAAACTGATGTGAAAACTGTCACTGCAAAAGCACACAGGTGTTCAAAAATGATTTATGCAGGAAAGGGAGAACAAAAGATTAAAATATATATTTTTTTCACTTTTGGGTCACTTCCTTTCCGAGATGTTTGCATGGAAGGGCCGTCTGACTTTGGGCCCTCTGAATCCCGACATGGACTCTCCTCTGGCGTTTGGCTCTTGGAATGCTTAATAATGAAGCTAATAACTGTTGCCGGTGTTTGATTAGGCCCCTTCGCCAGCAGCCCGGGGGCCCCAGGCGGGCCCGTTGTAATTAACACATGGTAATTAATTTACAGAGCAGTCGTAGGTGAACAGGGCTACCCCAGGGGTTAAAAAAAAGCCTTTGTTTTCTCAGACAAAATAAATTATTTTGCTGGAGTGTGAACATTTGAAATGTATTTAAAATTCCAGCAGGACCAATCTTCAGCTTGTTTTTGTATTTTGTTTTTCCATTTCTTTCTCGGTAAATTGAATTTCTGGCAGTTGCACTAACTGTTGTTAAAAAGTAACAACCATATTCAGATTGCAAGTTTCTTGGGGTTCACAAACACAATCACTTTGAGTTTCCAAACGATTCTCAAAGCATGTTAAGAATTCTTATTAGTTTTTTTTTTTTTTGATAAATATGCATCCCTTGCTCATCATGCTTTGGGTCAAACTTGATTGGTGGAGTTAAATATAAAGCAATCCAGGACCAAAAAACCTTGAGCCTGAAGTTGAGGTTCCCTTTCTGTTAGAAAAACTTGCACAAACACAGAGCCAGAGACAACAATAAAAATCACATTTGTGAATTAGCATGGCCTAGTCAAAGTCAAGACCTAAATCCAATTATAACTCTGTGGTCAGGGCCTGAAAATTGATGGCGGCTGTTTCTCCCTAGCTAATCCGATTGATCTTTAGCTAACCTAGCAAAACAATAACGTGTCAATAAAGAGAAAAATGCCTTAACGTGAAAGTGTAAACTGATTTCTATAAAATTCTACACATTTTATAATTTTCTTTTGCTGGAATAAGGTTTTTACTTTGATATTTAAATGTCCTTTTTTACGTTTAAGGTTTCTATTGTAAAAAAAAAAGCCCAATTCTGCACATCCAAGGGAGTGAATACTTTTTATAGCCACTCAAAACCAAAATGCGGGTCGACAAAGTGTTGAAATGCACATCACACTTCTCATACTTTTATTTTTAGAAAGTTAGAAACCATCTACTCTTTGCCTTCAACTTCATATTTACGCACTAACGTTAAAGTCTTGGGTTTGAATACTTTATTAATAGCCTCTATCGCTGCCCTGAGCAGAGGAATGCATTCTCTGCTGGCTCTTTAAGTTGACTGAAAACATTCAGCAAGTCAGCAATCGCAGGTCCTCAAAAGACATTGCGGCGAATCTGTTTTGTTTTAAAAATAATGCGACAAAAAAAAAGTCTAAATTAATTCAGCCACAAACAGTACGTCTCCGCAGCGGCGCAACAACTGGCAGGAAGCATCTAGTTAAATTAGGTGACATCATGACTCGTAGCGAATTATGTCTTCATTCGGTGACTTGAAGCGTGAAATTATCTCGCCCCCTTCGGCAAGTTGGGCACAAAACAAGCGGTTCTTTAAAAGACGAGTTTCAGTTGAAATGACTTGACATTAGACGCAGCGGCGCTACCTGCGCCCTTCGAGTCGCCGTGGAGAATAATTGGATGTTATTGCTGAAGTGCCCGACTCTGGACCCCCTATAGGAGCATCAGTGTGATGTGCACAAGGAAGGTTATCCCGAGTGTGATTGCCGATCGTGCTCTTCTCCCGATAACCTGAGATAACCTTTCCCCCAGTCCAGAGTCTAGATAGGAGCTGACATCTCTATTGCCTCCCACCGAGCCAAATTTCCAGGCCTTCCTTTCCACTGGTATCCTCTCCTTGAACAATTGTTGTTTTGTTTGTCTTCTCCTTTCTTCCTCTGTGGACATTTTGCTCTTTCACACTGCCAATTCATTCGATTTACAACGTGTGCACACACACCAAGTGCGCGGTCTGGTGTGGGTAGATAAGAGGTGTGTGGAGATTAGCCCAGGGACTGTTGTCTTAAGCGGTCCAATATGAAAGAGGATACGGAGGGGAAACGGCGGGTCGGCAGCGTCAGAGCCACTGATCAGCCAACACAACGTCTCTGTGGACGCCGTAATATTGTGTATAAAGCTTTACTGTGATCCCAGCGGTGAGAAATGAGTTTTGACCACAGACAACACAGGATGGAGGACCGAGGAAAGCTTGACGTCTTTGTGAAGGAACCGATGATGATGGCGAGATGGGAGCCAAGATGCACTACTTTATACAAGTACCTGCCAAGTTCTAGCTGCTTGTGTTTAACTTTTTTTAGTCCCGTTTACTCTGCGCGTCATCAGCATGATCGGGGTAATTCGAAGAACTTGACTGACCTCAGGACTGTACAACTGTGAGTGTAGACCGTTCCTAAGAGAACTCAAGAGTTGCAGAGGACATAAGAAATGTACCCGCTACTGGCGTGACAAATGCAAACATGCCAGCTGTTTGGGGTGGAATTTCAAATTGGTGTGAGATATGCTGTGTAGAACTGAAAATCAAAACATCCAGAACATTTCTGGCACAACATCACCGGCTCCCAAGGCATGTGGAGACGGTACAAGGTCATTTAAGGTGAAGACTACAGCAACACTTGAATTGTTAAGTAACAACTTCATTAATACACTGTTATGCATTTAGTAAAATCAACATTCAGTGGTGCTATTTTGTGTTCTAAATGGAAGAACACCAAACCTATTAACCCAGGGGTGTCCACAGTCGGTCCTGGAGGGCCGGCATCCTGCATGTTTCAGTTCTCTCCCTACTGGTAGTAACAATCTCCTCAGCAAGTCACACATTTCAGCAACGAGGTGATGCAAAGTGCTCTATTTGATGAAAACATGGTAACAAATTGTGAATCAATTGCCATTATCAGAATCATCCAGCAAATATACATTAAAATATGCTGATCGATGCTTAGGCTTGATTTCAAGGACCTCAGTGTTTCAACTGTTTTGCAGTTTTCTGGAAGTTTGTTCTAGATTTGTGGAGCATAGAATCTGAATGCTGCTTCTTGGGAAGATTGATGCCACAACAGATCTTTACTGCACTGTGGTGCTGACCCTAAACTAACATCAGTATTTTAAAGCCCATTCCTTCAGCTACAGGGAGCCAGTGGAACAGTAGAACAGGGTGAATGAATTACTCCCCTGGCGCTCCAACCACCAGACTTGGCAAGTCTTTTGTGGGAAGTCCTGTCATATACATAATAGTATCACAGAAAGTTTTCAATTCGCTGATTTTCAGATTGCATTTTCATATCTTTTGATCAACATAGCCGCATAAGCTCCGAATACGTTTCCTCTTGTTTGTTGCAACAGCGACCAATAGTTTGGAACGAGTCTTCGAGGCCAACGAGAGACGTCCCTGTCTGGAGTCGATCGCTAGAATCTCCATACTACATCTGTACAAAAATATATTAAAATTAGTCGCACAGCGAGAAACCTCTCATCAAATTTCCAACGTCATTCATCTTCTGCTGCAGAAGTTGCCAAACCCCGGTGGGCCTGCTGGGCGCGCTCAGCTGTGGTTCTGTCTGTTGGGCGTTCTCGTTGTGCCGCATTAGGGAAGCAAGCCAGAGAACGCCTTCTCTCTCCGCCGTATTTATGCTATACTTACAACAGGGTACAATGAGACGGCTTAATATAGCATTGCTGGTAATTAAGCGTTCCACTCGTCTTTGTTTCCTTGGCACGTTTCGTGAACAATGCAATGCTTCTTCCAGTATAAAAGCATAATACTTGGGTGTTCATCAAAGTGCAAGCTGCCAAAACCCGTCCTTGTTGATGACAAACAGCTATTCTCCAATGGGTGGAGGGTGCAGTGAGGGGGGTGAAGCCTTGGCAGGCAGCAGTGATCCAGTCCTGCAGAGCCTGGAGGAACAGCACATCCTGGATGTGGAGAGCTGCCAGTTCCTTCTGTCTGTATCAGCTCTCAAAGCCTCGCGGAGGTAATTGTGATTACCTGATTATCATACAGAGAGAGGCCAGATTTCACAGACATAATGCACTGTTTTTGTTTTATTATTTCCCCAAAGAGTGTCAAAGTCAGGATGAGCCTATTCTTCACAACAGGAATAAAAGCCTTATGTTCGTAACACATGTTTTTGGTTGTATTTGGATGTTTTCATGAATATTATATGAATCCTTTTGAGCAAAATTCAAAATCACTTTAAAGGATTAATCATGATTAATCAACTATTGAAATAGTCAACCAATTTAGTAATTAGTCATTAAAAATGGCTAACTTTAAACAATCATGATTTAAAGTTATCATGATTGTTTAATCATGATAGACAGTCGTGATTAAACAACATTGTTTAATCATTTTTAATCATGATTAATGACTATTAGAAATCACATAATAGTCAACTAATTCAATTCAAAATCAATTGTACAGAAATTGGGGCTGGAATAATTAATCGTGATGAAATTGTCAACTAATTAAGTAATTGATAAATGGATGGAGTATGCAGACTAAAAATAAGACAATTTTTTTTCCCCTGGAAGAACATATGAAGAGCTGTAATTAAGCCAAAATTGTATAAAAATGTGTACATTTGGAATTAGTTTAGAAAAGATAAAAACATTTATCTGTAAATGAGTTCTACTCAGAACTCCTCAAAGGGTGAAGTTTCAGCTTCACCTGGTTCTAATTCTGTAAAAGAAAAAAAAACCAAGTCCCTTTTGTGACCCAATTATTCATCAGTTATTCCCAAAAAAATAACCAGCATTTCAGCCTCACGCCATGTTGACATCCAGTACAGCAGAAAGAGCTGAACATTGCAGAAGTTGATGTATGAAAGTGTATGAAAAGGTTTAAGTAGTTGACCTTTTTTTTTGTCTGATTGTCAGAACAAATGATGATTTATCAACTACTATTATAATCACTAGTTGCAGTCCGAAAAAAACATCATTTTTATAATATAATTTTGTTGTTGCTGCTACGTTTATGCATCTGTAAAAGTATGAGCAAAGGCTTCTGTCAGCGCCGTGTCATTCGTCTTCCATAACAGTCAGTCGTCCCCAGTGCCAGAGAACTTCCTTCTTGCTCAGGGCGACTTGGCTTCAATCTGTCTTTCCTCCTGGTTTCCTTTTCCCTGTGAAGTCCGCCCAGAGCAAGTTCACGTTTGATCCTCGCTCCATCTTCCCATGGATATTTGAGACTTTTGAGTATTCCATCTCCAGTCTAAAACGGATGATGATGATGATGATGATGTAGTGTCTTTTGTTTGCACGGCACAAAAGGATGTTAATGGTTTGAGAGTAGAGATAAGAGTAGTGTTTACCTAATAATGTCTTACTTGACGGTCCGTAGGTGTCAGGATAATTAAATCCAATAGGTAGGGGTGGCAATAAGTGCCGTCCAAAGTGGGTGTGCATCATATGCGACGCAGAAGGGGCGCCACATAACAGAATACTTATTTCTAGTCTGCATTTTCAGTATTTAAAGGCTGTTTGAGGTGCACCAGGGCAGTTTCAATGCACAACATATTTAGACAACAATGTTTAGATTGGTGCTACATTGGGGAAGATGTAGAAGGACTGACTTCTACGTGGTCCTATTGTTCTTTCCTCCGTCCACTTCCAGAATCTGTTGGTGTAATCGTTGTTTGGGTAACTGGTGGCATTAAACCTCACACTGCATCAAGCAGGTTGATGATGGACACGTCTGGAAGTAGGTCTATAAAGATGCAACGCTCGGCAAGAATCCCCCTTTTTTCCACTCTTCACCTGGGGGCATCCCAGCTGAGTCTGGAAGTGAAACAGACTTGGCTGCGTGTTGAACTTTGTAACCATGAGCCTTGTGTAAGGTGGTAAGGTGCAGCTTTGTACCAAAGTGTTGGTTCCCATCTCTAGTCATTGTGTGAGAAATGGGGTCCACTCTGGGCAGCTTTGCGTGTGTGACTGCGTTACAAACCTGACGTAGCTCCAAGAACATATTGTGCTATTTTGCTGATGTGGATGAAGACATTCTTCATATCGGCGACATTTTAAAAGGCACAAAAACAAAGGTCATTTCAGAAACGCACAGTTTTTTCAGCTGGACGTACCCTGTTGACCTTTAACTTGATGTCTACCTTACGGTCATTCGGTTGCACGTTGTCTGCGTGAACGAAACTTGAGTAGGTCACTAAAGAGTCTTATAAATGTGGTCACTTTAGATTTTATTCAGATTGAAGGATCGATGAAGCATTATGTTCAACGCAGAGCGCGGTTTTAATTCTGTTCACTTTCTGAAAATCTTTAAATCCATATCAGACGTTGGCCTGGTGCACCTCACAACTACCTCTAGGCATTTAACTTTATTCTCTTGTCATTCGTGTGCGGACAGACCACACAAGATGACCGCATAGACGTACACAATGTCCGTGGAACTCAATTCCTAAGGCTAAATGAGAACTGAAATTGTTTTTCTGAATAAATGCCAAACCGGGGGGAGTTTGAGAGGTTGAGTTTACGGTCCACTACCGTCCTCGGTTCATGATGTGCACTGTGCCTCAGCCAGCCACTAAAACTATACTGGTGTTGTTCATTGGTGGAAAATTAAGAATAACCCATTTTTGTCTATGAATAAATGCTGGAAAACCTTATGGGGGTAAATTATATCCAGTCATACCAGTATGAACCAGCTGGATGTCCAGTTGAGTGAAAACTCTCCAGGTTTGGACAGTCATGTCTGACAAAACGATGATCATAACAACTGATTTGGGAACGTAGAATAGTGAGATCTGACTACCAATCACAATGCGCATTTGCCTGTTATGACGTCTTCTTCTCCATTTTCCCTTTCTTTTTATAAGTTTGGACAGTAATTGGAGCGAACATATTCAAATCTGACAGTTCATCTTGACTGACTCTTAAAAATTCGCACACTGAAACATGTTGCACCCGTATATATCACTTGCTGTAAAAATGCTGGATACTCGTAATTCATATAAATAAACACGGGTTGTCAGGGAAAATGCGGAAAACCCCTGCATGTTTCCCCCCGCCCCAATATTTGGTGTTCAAAACATTAGTTTTATTTTACATTAAGCATTTTATTGACCTACTAGCTTAAAAAAGCACTTTGGTTTTTTTGAGTCCTTACAGTCACAGTAGTAGTAAAAAGAAAAGAAATCTCAAATTTGCAAAAAAGCACATTTTCATTAAATAAATAAATGCTCAATTACAAAAATTAAGACTTTACAGTCATTGCATGCAGCACTGATACAGGATTTTTACGATGCAACTCCACTTCCATGCTAAGCAAGAAGCCCCACCGGGGTTAGCTAATATGTGCTGTGGTTAGCTTGTGTGCAACATTGTGGGGGCCCCGGGTCTCCCGGTCCATTACCACCTGAGAGCAGCCCAGGAGGACGCTGTCATTTGTGGGCAGCTATCCTGTAGATGGCCCCCTTCCATCCTCGCTAAAGTGTCCAAACAGGCTTTTCATTAAGCTGTGCTGTTGGAGTGCTGCTTTAACCACATCCTGCTCAGCTAATATGTCGCAGGGCTTTCCCAGGGGAGGGAAAAGGAAGTGGTTCATAATTAAATTCCAAGATATTATACATGTGAAGTTGTTTGAAAAGGATGCAATAATAAACAATGTACTGTGTATGAATCGTACACGCATGCATCTACATAAAAAGAGAGGCTTTAATATAGATCGTCTGCAGGTTGATGTCGCTGTCTACTGAAGTGCTTGAGGTTTAATTTTCCAGAGTTTTATAGCAGTATGAAAAAATTATACTAAAGTGAAATGTAAGAATAAGACAAAGGACACCACTTTGAATGACATGTTTGTAATCCATGACGTGCAACACAAAAGTCTGAAATTGTACACACTGAAGCAATGCAAGAATGTCTTGAATGCAGGAACTTGAAGACTGCCTGGTTTTATCAGAAGTGCAAAATAAATGAGTCTTTTTGAAGTGCTAGTTATTGTCTGTTAATGCTGTAAAACAAGTCACTAGTCACCATATGCTAACTATTCACTGCTGGATGCATAAGGTTGCTAGTGTTTTATGTTTATCACATGAATGAATATAGAATACTAAGTATTTTCCCTGGTTTTTGGAATGAAATTAAGACCAAATTAAAGAAAATCCGAATGAACATAAATAGTAGGGCTGAGACTTGTATCCGACGCCCAAATGATATCTGCAAACTGAAATTGACGACAGTTACTTTGCTTGATCTACTGGGAGTTAATTTTTCCTTACACATTCAGGTGGGACCCTGGAAAAGACTGTTGTTGTATTGAAAAGCAGCTGGCTTGTCAGCGAATTTATTCGCCGCTCAGTGCTAAACATGTTGCAGCAGCACAGCAGCACAATGCTACAGTCAGCATCCGCAGGCCTTGGTTCTTTTTCATTGTTTTAAGGATTTTTGGGGACTCTGGTGGTCTTTATTTGACAGAGAACTGGCAGGAAAGTGGCTTATCAGAACGGGAGAAGACAGAAAATGAAAATCTGAAATCTGCCTTGGGGCCCAAAAACTGCTTGTGCCGGCCCTGTGTCGATCCATTTACATTTATTATGCGATATCTGAAGCTGGGTTAAACTCCAAACTCTACCCCTGGTGTTTTAAATCAACCCAGGCCTGATCCATATTTAATGCATCCTTTGCTTGGAAAAAAAAAAAAGCTCCCCCCACACCACCGGACATTTTAAGGGACATGCTTGAACTTTTACAGAAAGTGGCTATAAAACCCCAGCGAGCTGCACAGTTCCAAACCTTTTAAGCTGGCACAGCTGTAGCTGCAGCCAGGACACTTCTGACGAAGTGAGTCCCTTTAAAAAGCTCATTAAAACTCTGAAGCCCTTCTGCGACTTAATAGATGACCCGTTCGCCCTGCCATCAATGCGTACTTTACCCTCTTTCCCTATATTTTAATAGTTTTATTTAGCATCACCCCTTGGGGTGCGAGCCAATGACATGGCTATAATTACAGCGAGCTAGCGATGGGAGCTGAGCTTTTACCCCGTCATGTTTGTTTAAAGCTTTTTTAACAACCAGACCTTTTTATTTTTATTTTTTTATTCCCCCTTTCTCCTTCGGTACTCGCCCTTCCCGTTGCTCCAGCTCTTCCTGCTCTGTTGGTGTAGCTAATTTAAGGCTGGGGGAAACAAATCATCGCCATCGGCAACAAGAATCAAGCGTCTTCAGGTTTTCAGTTTTCAGAGCCATCGGCAGTAAAAGCATCTCTGTGACCCCTCGATGCAAAAATCATTGAGTGACCTCCTCGAAGTCTCGAAGTGACCTGCCTCCCGCGTCTGCCAGCGAATGAGCAGGTGGCAGGATTTAACGCCGTCGTATAATTCTCAGCGCAGACATAAACAACGCTACAGCTAGTGAAATTCACACGCCAGTTAAACGAAACGGGGGAAAACTAGCTAGCGTAGCGGCGAGCTGGATACGGCAAGCTGAGCAGAGTGTATAAAAATGTTACTGGCCATAAAAACCAGGATGATTCTGTGTATTGGGGAAAAAAACATTCTCTATTAAAACAATAAAAAAACTATTTATGATTATTATTATTAAGGGAGCCACTGTGCTGCTACAGAAACACGCGAAGCGTCACAAAGACGTTGTGACATCACGCCGTTGTAACATTTATTAGGCTTGTGTTCATCTAAACTGTTTTCCTTCATTATTTTCTTTCTTTTTTTTTATCCCACTCCTCTGTCACTCTCCTCACTGGCAGCGTATAATGCAATCAGTCAAACATGAATGAAGTATAAATGGAGGCACTCATGACTCTCAATGAGACTCATCATTCAGTGGGAAGAGAATAATGGAGTCGGTAAAGTCACAGGTGGAGAACGTGGTTGTTTCCACACCCCCCCCTGCACCCACCACTGTTTTACCGCCGGCGGTGTTTCTCTTTTTTCTTTTTCGCTTGATTGGAGTAAGCTGGCATGTTGCCAGAAGCCTGTGCAGGTCCTTCCAGTTTAATCTCTGCACACACCTTTTAGGTGCTCTGTGGTTCTTAAACAAGCTGCTGCAAAAACCAGCAGACTCACTGATTTTTTTATTTATTTTTTGATTCAGTCAATGAGTGGAACAAGTATGACCCATGGAGAAAAATAGAATTCTGATCTTTGTGATCCTTCTGCTTTAATGAATCATTTAAAAATACTTGATGGGCTACAGCCAGAAGGCACCGGGCCCTAGAAATGGACTTGCTTACACGGCACGCAACAGCCAACAATTGTAAATCAAACTTCTTGCTAAAAGGGGAAAAATGCAAAAAACAAAAGAAAGAAAAAAGCATTTTTTTTATCTGTAAATCACTTTTTGGTTGTCGAAAGAAGACGGATTGTTTCAGCTGTTGGTTATGCAGGGTCTTCTACCCGTTGACGTGGTTTTCTAGATACACTCACTGAGTGAGTGTGGCTTATTGACATATTGTGTGCATTTTTTTGTTTTTTAAAGTAGATGTATTGAGCGGTGTAGGTAGGGTTAAAATATGTGATCATCTCATATGCAAAACTATTAAGAGACATTATGTCTGGAATGAACTTGCCATCTGGCATAGCGGGCAGTTCCCTGCATGGGCAGCATGGAGCTGTCATTGTTCAACCAAAAAAGTATATTAAAATGATTTTTGTCGGCCCATTGGTGTTTTTTATTTATTTTTTTCTTCAAGGGCAATAAGTTAATCTGATGAAATCTCTCAACCCTCTTGGGCCTGGCCCTCCCCTTTGACCAAGATAATGAAATTTTGTCGTTTGAGACGATCAATCGGAGAGAAGCGAATGGAAAGGGATAAACCACAAAAGTGCAAGTAGGGGGGAAAGAAAAAAGAAAAGGGAAGGAAAAAGGCTAAAAAACCTCCCAGGTGAATGCAGAAAATTGCCAGATTTTTATATATATATATATATATATCGAGAGACGGGATCCAGAGGCGGTCTACACAGAAGCTAAAACACAAAGCAGTCTCCGGAAGTCGTCAAAATAATTTTATTGACCACGATTGTGTGCACAAATGGGGCATTTGACTTCATTTAACAAACGTTCGATATGAAGACATTACACATAAATCACAGCACTCACAGAAAAGTCTTACTATTGTTGGTGCATTTGCTGTACAAGCAGCAGGAGGCTGAAAGTGTTTTACTTGTGTGCAAGTTGATAAACTTTTGACTTAAAAGAAAAACACGAAGACCAGATTGAATTTTGGTATCAAAGGAAACATGCCACCTGATACAAAAATTGTAAAAAAATGTTTTAAGCTTTTGCTCTAGGATGAAGTGTCTTTTCAGATTACTCAACTATTGAATTAGATGTATTCTGCTAAGCTTCATTGGAAACACTTTTTTTTGCATCGTGCAAGTTGCATGACTCGAATGTTGTCGAAGAAGACAGGAAGTAGTAAGATCAGCAGATGGTCGTAGAATTGTGATTATATCTTGTGTAACAATTTGCATTAATCGCTATCATGATTTATTATTTTTTTAATGACAGGTTAAAGTCATGTCACATAAACTCTTATCTAATAAAACCCTGAGAAATTAGAGTTTTCCAACAGCAGAATATCTACAATGATTTGCTCAAATTTGAAATGGAAACGCAGCGAATGTGTTACTTTTGGTAAACGATCAGACTTGATTTCCTGACTGACCTGTGACCTTTCGGGACCAATCAGGCTGAATGTATCAGCCAAATCCAGTCACCCGCTAGTTTCCGATTTAAAACGAGGGGATGAAAAAAAAACCAAAACAAAACAAGTGCAGGCCTGGCTGAGGGAAGTACTTGGGAGATTATCCCCAGACTGGTACAAGGGGTTTGCTCAGATCTTGAGCCCGAGACGAGAAAAGCTGTGAACCAACAAGTTTACCCAGATTTTCAAGTGATAAAAGAAGTTTGGAGATTTTCACAGACTCAGAGCTCAGTATGTTGCTCCATCTTAGGCTCCTTTGCAGAGATTTGAGTTTAGTGGCTGTTGAAGCAAACGGTTAGGAAAAAGTATAGAGCACTCATAAATATGACGGCCTTGTGCGGTTTTGTCAGTCAGGAACACACGGGTTGTGTAAATGGAATGATAATGGTTGAACAAGAACAAAGTCTCGACCTTTTGCGGCGGATTTATCGTACTTTGTTTCGGTTCACCTCATTTGGTGCTTTCGGATTTTACAGCCCGGCCACATGAGGAGGGGGGGGAGGAAAAAAAAATCCCCCCACCACCTACCAGACCGACCACACAGGAGGTCCCTTTGTGTTTTGTCTCAGATCTTTATTTTTGGACACGGACGACTGGCTGCATGAAGCGATGGAAGACTTGTGGGTGTTGATGTGAATGCTGAACATTTTAACACCAAGGATTTCACACAGGGAGATAAAAACAAACCCAAACCCACATTTTTTTTTCTTCTCTTAATTAAAAAAAAAAAAAAAACCAAAAACATTTTCCACCTTTATGTAACTGATCCAACACTTGTTGCGCAATTCTCAGCACACCTGCCGCACACACACGTTCACACCAGTGCAACCCACACACACACTACCTAAACCCTCAGACAGCAACGGTAATGAGGATGTCGTTAATTTGCCCAAACGAGCGGAGGCCTTTAGCGTGGGTTAGTAATTAATTACCAGCAACAGTGTTAGTTAATTAGCTCCACATGAAAGGAGAAGGGTGGCGGTGGATGAGGCTCGCTGTGTTTGTTTTAATAGGCAGAGATGGGATTGATGGTGAAGATGTGTGCGTCCCGCTGACTTCATGTGATGATCCGTTGTAGGTTTATCCTGAGATGCGGGATATCGACTGAACTGCGGTGAAACGTACTGCTTAACGCTGCGTACGTGAGAGATGCTAATGTCATTAAAAGGTCTGGCAAAACTACCGATACTGTAGCCTGGCTATTTGCTTCCTACGCAGTTCAGCTACATTCAAACTTCACTTCACAGTTCTGACTTGAATTCCACCGGTAGAATTTCAACCGGGTCAATCGGCAAAGAGAACAATAAGTTGTGAACAATGTCAAACAAAAAATTTCTGTGCTTTTTTTTCCCTCTTTTTTTGAATTGTAGTCTGCTTGTAGGTTTAGCAACAGCAGCAGAGGAAGTGAAGGAGAACTTCCAGCCATGTTGGATTAGCATTGACGGTGCCTGGTTCGGCTCTTCCTCGTGTCAAACTGGCGCATTACTTGTGCCTCGGACAAACGTTTGCAGTTGGGTAAAATTTAAAACTTCAAATTAGTCCACGCTTTCAGGAAGCAATTTCAATAGCTGAGTTCAGACCCTCTGTATGATACGGAGCCCATAAGGGGACATGGAGAAAAAAAAAAAAGGAACGAAATCCCGACTTATTATCTCGAGATCCCGACTTTTTTTTTTTTTTTTTTCGCGAGATCTCGAGAAACTAAGTTGGGATCTCGAGATAAAAAGTCGGGATCTCGAGATAATAAGACCCTTTCTAGAAAGGACAGGGGGGAATCCTATCCCCCTTTTTAGCTTGTACAAGTGTCAAAAGTGTAATTTTTTTTAGACTAAATTTTTGATTACAATATTTTTTTTATCCACATCAAACATTGAAGATGTTTTAATGCTACAATCAAAGTCTCTTAAATATAAGTCCATTTTTACGGAGTGACCTGGAACACACCGCTCGAGTAAATTCAACCAAACGGTCCAAAGCGTCGTGGTACTTACCGGCTGCTCTTTGGCTTTTTCTGCTGGGATTTTTCTTAGCACAGTCAATTTGATTGTAGATACAGATTTTGTTAGCTTTACCAGTGGTCTCAGGTCCGTCACTTTTACATGTACCTGCGCGTTCTCGTTGCCTCAGATTAGTTCCACCTGGTCTTCCCCCCGCTAATGGGCACAGAGGGGCGGCTTCAAGGTGGTGAACCACCAAAAA
Source organism: Phalloptychus januarius (assembly GCA_902982915.1). Taxonomy (NCBI): domain Eukaryota; kingdom Metazoa; phylum Chordata; class Actinopteri; order Cyprinodontiformes; family Poeciliidae; genus Phalloptychus; species Phalloptychus januarius. Next base: position 2,937,223 of record CADWAE010000137.1, read on the forward strand.
TGGTTGGTAAAAGTTGCATGTGACTAAAATCTTTTCCTTCCTTTTGCGTGTCTGTGGAGATATGTAAACATTGTTACCCCCCCACCCTGTGGGTTCAGAAATGAAACCCAGTTCCCACCCACACCCCGGTTATCTCCCGCCATCCCCTCGCTAGCTGCTGCTACCGCTTTGTTAGCTGCGAGCTAAAGCACATCCTTATCAACCCAGATACAAAGTCGTACTCCCCGAGGGTCACAGCACCCTCTCGATGAAATCCTGCTACTCAGCATTACTGCATGCGCTCTACATATTCAGGCCTGCAGTGCAGCTTCAAAGAGACCCTTCTCACCCCTGCCTTTAATTCTTTGATTGCTCTTTCATAATTTATTCCAGTTGGCTTTGGTGTTCTTCAGTGGATGCACAACTCTTTCATGGTCGGCTAAGATAAATGTGAGTGGCAAAAAATGCATGGAAACACTTGATAGAAGCTTTTGAATCAGTCCATTAAATCCAGCTCTGACATATGGCAATACAACCCTTATATGGAAAAAAAAGATATGAGATACTGTGAAGTTATCGATTATTAAAGATGGTATATTGGTGTGAGTTTATAAAAAAAAATGAATCAACTTAAAGCGGCTTCAACTTAGAATATTCAAATAGGGTGCAGCTATTGCTAAGTTTGTTGCTATTGAAGTTCTACTTCATGTACCAAGATAGATTGAAAGTTAATAAAAATGCTTGTTGTGGAAGAAGGAAATTGCTGAATAAGAAGCTTAGTATACACGCTTATTGCATAGAACATTTTTTTGTTTCTGCTCTTTACAGAGTCAGACATTAGCTGGCTGATTTTCCGCGTTTAACTAGTGTGAAATCTACTGTTTACCACCGGAGCCACATTAGCCTGTTAGCCTGCCAGCTGTCCATTCATTAAGAATCGGCTCAATAGCAGTTCCATGTCGTCATGACTTCCCAAACAACTAACTTTCTATCATATAAATGAGAGATGAATGTGGCACCACGGAAACAAGTAAAGGAGGTGCTAGCGGGGAAAGCGTTAGCCTTGTTCGGCTGGGGAAACCCTGCTCTCACGAAACTGACGTTTATGACGCCGTAATAGACAGAAAAAAAGAGCAAATTTCTGCTAAAAAATCTAATCTATGCTAGAGAATCTCTGAGATTGATCTAGCTATCCTGATACGCCATTATAGATATTTTATTAAAAAGACTCTAAACCAAAGGAATAGAAAGACAAGAAACTTCAGCTGTGTTGAAACCAACACTTTTTAAAACTCAAGTGTTTAAAACTACCTCCAGATCGGTAGCTAACCAGGGATGCTGTCCACTTTCAAGGCTGTTCAAAAGCCACGTATGTGGGTAAATCGTAGTATAACGATAAGCTCACACGTCCGTTTAGTGGTCGTGAATAAAACACCGCTGCTCAACGTTGTTTCTCGTCACTTTGCTCCCAGTCGGTTTCCTAATCCATGGAGCGTTCCGAGTGACGGGCTGCGTCACGTCGAAGGCTCCACGGCCCGCGTGTAAGGCAGCAGTGTTGTGTCGGTATGGATGTAAGCAGCAGTTTCCTCCTGACCTCTAATCCTCTCTGGGCCGCTATCTGGATGACTCGGACAGGACAAGGTCGGGGGACGCCGCACAAACGCAATCTTGATTTAACCGGATGGAGAACGGCACAGTGAGCGAGTTTTTGTGAAAGTAAGGCAGCCCTGCTGAGCGATTGCATATCCTTCAAATTAAGAAACCCCCAGAATGTGTTGCGCCATATTTAGTTTTTTTTTATGTTTTTTTTTTTTCCAAAATGAGAAATTGGACTCTGGCTTCAATTCAGCCAAGAGATCTGCAACGCCACAGCTGTGCCCAATTATAATCGATAGAGCTGTGTCTGTACACAACTGAAGGCCCCCTTTGCATTATTAAAGCAATGATGAAGTACATAGTTTACTGGATGGTTTTCAATTAATCAGCTTTCATTGGATTATTCATGAGGCTACGGGGAGCCGTTTGAGCAACAATACAGCGTGATGCTCAAACACCAGTGGCCGCCTTCTCTGCTCAATAATTATGTTTTCTTCCACTCCCCTGCTTGAAATACAAGCATCTAATAAAACCAAGTCTGAGTCTTTCCATGGCCGCGCTCTGCAGATATAAGTGAAGTGTTCTTTGCTGTTTTATGCAGTGTCTTGTTTTGCTTCTTTTAGTTATCACTCTTTTATTTTTCTGTCATCCACCCATCCACCACTGAGCAGAAAGCAATGGACACTCGGGTGCCCGCTATCAATTATGTATACAACTCTCATGCAAGTCTTATCTGGACCAGAAAGGATTAATAATAGAACAGCAAAGTAATTACTTGCTGCTCGTCATAGATATTTTCAATTCGCTCTCCCTCTATTTTTTTTTCCAGTACCTCCTTTTTCTGTCTTTGTTTTCCTCCACCATTCAGAATGTCCACTTCTACTGTTTCTTTGTGTTGATCCAAACTGATCCGCATGAGTTTTTAAAACGATGATTTGACTATGAAGGAATGTACAACTTCAAATTTGAAAGGTTACGTTACACATACGTAACGTAAACTTTCTTTTCTTTAATTTGGGTACCGTTAACTTTAACCAGCTTTTCCGTTTTGAAGTTTTATGATTTTTGGTCTCGTGCACCGGGACGTCAGTGGTGAATGAGTTCTGCAGCAGCTCCAGTTGTTTTGTTGTCAGGTAGAACACGTGTCCAGAAGCAAAATGCATTATGATGCAACGCCGTCCTCAGCAGCCTTCTGGAGATTTTTAAAAAGCAGGTTAATGATTTTTCACCGGAGTAGCAAGGCCAGTGACAAGCCGTTTCTCCAGATTGCTTTGTCTGAAGTGTGTGTGTGTGTGTGTGTGCGTTTGTCTGTAATACCTTGTGGGGACCATTGCCCTAACACATGCTACGTTGTGGGGACCCACTGTTTTTTTTGTGGGGACCAAAGCCTGGTCCACAAGGGGAAACACTGCTTTTGGGTCAGGAGAGAGATTTAGGACTAAGGTGTGAATTGAGTTTTGGTTAGAGTTGGATATGTAAGGGTTAGGGCTAGGATAAGGTTTAGGCTGTAGAAATGCATGGAAGTCAATGGATCTCTAATTTCCACATGCACAACAAAGACGACATGATTAAATACCTGCTTGGTTCAATGTCCTGCCAAGTGATGCTCAACATTTGGCAGCTTCAACGCTGTCATGTTTTAAGCTTTTATCACTGCTGCGACATTGACATCTTTATGTTGTGAGACTCTTCATCATTTTGCCACAGCTTCCTGCAAATGAGCTTTTATTGCTTACATTAATGCCTCTATGAATGAGCCCCACCTTATGCATCTCCTATATATGAAAAATTTATGAAGACATGCATATATTATATAACACTCGACGTGAAAAAGGTTATTCCTGCCGACTACTGTTTTGTTTACATCTGTTTAAGGTGTTTCTAGTTATTTATATTTTGCAAAAATTGAGTAAATATTTCATGAATTACATCTATTTCTCTTTAGTCTGTTTTGGGTTTGGTTAGTCTTAAGTACTGTGGATTAAGAACAAGGTAATGAAATGCTATCCAGATTCTTTCACAGAAAGCTAGTCACCAGCTAGCCTACCTGCTACCTTTCCATGCATTCCCACTCGATTTTCATCTCCATTCAGTGTACTTAATTTCTCCCAATGAGCTCAATTTCTCAGGAAAAAAATTAACCCTGTTCAGTCAGCAAGCAGAGGGATTTGTGAACGTTGTCGAAGGGAACGAAGCCATTCAGTCCCTGTTGGCCACGCTTTCAAATATCGAGGAATTAAAGTCGGAGCAAGAAGAATGATTACAACCAGTTGTTTACAGTGCACGTGGTTTTTGGTAATCTTCATAGCGTAGCTTCCTTCATAGCCAAACTGATGCATTTCATACATCACGGTCAAACGTTAGCAATCAGAGCCAATCATCTTAAACGTCAAGCAACCACTTCTCAAAGCTGAGATTCCAATGAAACAGATTGGATGAGAGACCATTCTGTCCCATCCCAGAACAATGGGATGGGTTCATTATTCATTACTAATCTAGCTTTATTTTTATTATTGTTAGGCCATGGTGTATAGCCATATCAAGCTACTGTCTTGCATAGTGCAAAAATACTGGGAGATGCCATTCCTCCTGTGCTTTCTGAGGCTTGTTTAAAAGTCAGTAAAAAATGCTAACAGATTCCCCCAAGTGATGCCGCCCTGGTAAAGAGCTTATGATATGCTTATGATAAACTTTTTCTTGGTTGGGCCTGTGATGTACTGGAGACACGCTTTAGTTTTAGTTCTAGTTTTAGATAACTGAGGTAAATGTTTGGTTTGTGTAGATCTAAAAGTATAAAATGTTAACATAAAAACTAGTTTTCACTCACTAATGTAAAAAAAAAGAAAACTGTTACTCTTCTTGTTGTTGTTGTTCCTTGAGTTCTCATTACGGGACCTTACAGATGTTAGTTGAGCGTTTTCCCTGAGAAACGATGAGAATTTTCTCGTAAACCCTCTTCAGCTCCGGAAACATTCAAGGTTCCCAATTAAACCCCTTTGTGTTCCGAAATCTCTTTCGGTGTGTGCGCACCTCGCCGTGCCTGCTTGCCTCATATCAAATCAAAGTGTATTTATGTAATCAGGCTGTAATTACGCCATAAATAGCTGTAAAATACCGCATCCATATCCACAATGAGTCCCATCAACCTGCCCCTGAAGAGGGTGGTTATTAGTTGATTGGTGGGCTGTCAGCCCGGCTTCCTGTCGGAACCGCTCGCTGAAGCGTCTGATTGGCCGGCGAGGTGACACGGGGTGACACGGGGCGCTGTGGGAGGAGAGGGACAGGGGCCGACAGGGGCCGGGGTTTTCAGTGCAAAGCATCCAAAAATAGCTTGCGGGCTGTGACAGGACAATGATGGGCCTCGTGTGTGTGTATGTGTGTGTGTGAAATCTTAATAACAGCAGCACAGCCAGCCCTGCCCTATCATTAGAAATCTCCACATTCGCAAGAGTTCGCTAAATAATAACAGGGGCAACGGTAGGTTTGTTTGTTGACATGCGATGGAGGAAACAAAATGAGAGGCAAAAAAATATAAAAAATACATTTGAACCCTTTAAAAAAAACAGGATGGATGATGTTTTTCCAGTTTCTTAACCCACCCTTGACTCGAAGCAAAGAGAGGAGAAAAGTCACACAAACAGACGCTGCGAAGCCTTTGTCCAAACGCGTCGGCCAGGGCGGCGCCGGTCGATGATGGAGAAACTCCTCCGCCGGGGTGCGAGGTGCCGCAGGGGGAATCGAGCGATCGGTGATTGATTTCCTCACCTGCTCGGAGGGGAGGCAGGTACATGATGGAAAGTAGAAGCCGGGGTGCTGGGGGAGGAAAACCGAGACGAAGGAGGTCGGGGGAGTTGGCGTTCGCTGAGGTGGAGGAAATCAGAGGGAGCATAATGAAAGGGCAGCGGGCCAAGAAGAGGAGTTCACAGTGAACAAGAAGAAGAAAAAGTGATGATTCTTTAAAGGGCTTCCCTCCACTTCATTTAGCTGACAGTAGTGAGGGTTAAGATCCACATCTTGAAGCGTTTTTTTATTTTATTTTTTTACCCCTGCTTGAATTTTTAAAACATTTTCTCTTCAGCGTATTCAACTGGAATCTCATGACAGACCGAGACAAAGTGGTGCATAATTGTGACAAAAAACCTCCACATTCAACATTTTTTCAAGTTTTTAAAAAATGCAGCATGCATCAATATTCAGCCTCCTTAATTCAATACTTGAACCAATTACAGCTGCAAGTCTCTAGGGTGTGTCCCTAAGAAAGGGGGAATTTAAAAAAAGTCCCCCTTTCTTTCTTCTTTGAACAATAGCTTAAGATCAGTCAGATTAGATGGAGAGCTCCTGTGAACTGCTCCTGCAGCATCATTTTATCTGTCAAATTTGGTGAAATTCCAGGGGCGGGGTTAGGGGCGGAGCTTAAACAGATCTGTTGAACTCCACCAGGTTAGCCTGATTCAACCCGCTAAGTGGCAGATACATTTTGAAGAACTGATTGGAAACCAACAGATCAATGTAAGCCCACCTGTAGCCCCGCCCCTCAAATCTGATTGGCAAGTTCCACAAAACGATTTCACAGTGATGCTCCTGGAGCAGGACCCATGAAATAAACACTCGCTTAATTAACAATTTTCATCATCTGTAGTAAAACTGAATTGATCTTTTCAGATACCCTAAAATATTTCAGTTAATTTTTGCTTTATGTACTCTGATTACTTTCCTCCACATTCCCCGTGTCACCTGTGTGCTTTAAAGAAGATTTTCTCATTCAAACGTCAGTCTCTACTACCAGATTTGTACAGTGCATGACAAAATGCAGCCATTTATGAACGAGCAGAAGGATTATGAGCACTTTAACAAGGCTATGTAAACACTAGAGCCCAGACACTCAAGCTACTTTGCTGTTCTTTTCCATTGATTGGATTCATTTTTTTTTTTTCCGTTGCGTTTGGCTGTTAAAAGGTGTTCAGCTCAAGCTGTTTTGTCAAAGGAGACAGATTAACAAAGAAGTGGGGGTAATCAATATGGCCGCCACATTCTACTCGGCTCAAGCTCAATTTCGTCTTGGACTTTTAATGCAATATTTTCGCTACAGCTGTTCAGCCTGTAATGCGTCAGAAGGGCGTAATGAAACAAATTAGCTGGAAATAAAGGAGAGTAACTTGTTTTTAAAGCACCAGATCTGGATCTTTTCCCAGAATGCCCTCTAATGATTAAAATCCAATGATTGGCTTCGGGCTGCTGCGAAAGCCACCTTGCTTGCTCTCGACTTTAATTGACTAATTGCACAGATATTTCATTTTTGCCTCCCACATTGAAGTAAAACTGTTATTGTGTGCAATATATTTCCACTCGTAAGCACTGACGCCGCTGCCCAACTTTTGTTGTAATGGAAGAAAAAGAGTATTGATTGTGAATCAAGGCAGAAGGTATTCCAATTAATCACCTCATGGCAGCTTTCTTTTTTTTTTTCTTGTCATGTGGGAGGGTGGGGGCATTTTGTTGTATTGCGGCAGCTTTATTTTTTTAACTGGCTTCCGTATTTCAACAGCAAATGCTTTTGGGATAAACAAAATTCCCTGAGCCACACCCTTTCTTTTATTATTATTTTTTATTATTTCCAGTCGTTTTGTTTCCGGAAGGCTGAAATGAAGGATGGCTCCTCTGGGAGAGCCAAAGGAAAGCTTTGTGCTTTCTCTTCCCCCTCCCCGGTCTAAATCATTCATGTCGCCATTGTTACCCAGACACCGGATCGGGTTAGAGCCTGACGAGTCGACGTCGGCCCGCCGTCGTCCTCGACTAACACCGAGGCCCACCCGTCTCTGTCTAATTCAGTTTGACAACCGGCTTCACTCAACTGTTAGATAAAATAGCCGAGCTCAACATCAGCGATCAGACGGTAGACGGGGAGAGGGGAAAAAAAGAGAGAGACGTGAGGTGTTCATAAATGTCTAATGATCAGCTCCTGGCGTTGGTCTTTTCGCGGACCACACAGAAGAACATCACGTAAAACGAAAAAAAAGAGGATGTCTGGGGTCTCAGTGAGGTTTTATTGTTTTGTTTGGAGGGAGTTGCGGGGAACAGCAGTAGCTTTACTAACTACTGCACCTGACATCTGTTTGGTCTTTTTATGGGCTGCACAGTGGCACAGTTGGGTTGTGTTCTCTCTGGGTACTCCAACTTCCTCCCACAGTCCAAAAATCTGATGGTTGGTCTCTATATTCTCCGCAGGTGCTGTTTTGTGTGCACGATTGTTTGTCCTGTTTGCCTCTGCGTTGCCCTGCGATGGCCTGGCGATATGTCCAGGGTGAACCCCGCCTATCACCCATTGACCAATGGACATGGGAACCGGCAGCCTTCGAATATCCTCTCATGATCTGTATGTGTTGCTACATGCCTGTTGGTTGAGGTTTTAGTATTAAGGTATCTTTGTTAGACTAAGCAGGTCAAGAATAAAAACCTTAGGAACAACAAAGTCATGGTTTGGTCTCTTGTCACGACACAGCTTAGCATTTCAGAAGCTAACATGAGGCACCTGCAGCGTTACAGGTGCCACATTCACCCTGTTGCAACGGAGAGAATCAGGGATTCACAACAAGAAGTGAGATGAAAATCCTAGTTTTCTCTGTTTCCAGAACTGTGCTGCAGGAAACTCCGTAAGGTGATTGAACTGACGCGCGGAGAGATGTAAAAATAGAAATCCATCGATGCCATCAGGTCCAGAAATACACAACAAAGTGTTGGCGGCTTCAGGGGATGGGATTGTATTTCCAGTACGGAAATGTTATCTTTGACTGCTGATTAATTCTGTTGTCTGTGCGAGTTTCCTGCAACCGTGTTCGTGTTGTTTTGATTTATTTATTTTTCTCCCCACATGCCAAAAGCAGACACCCACAACACCCGGGCTTTGACAAACCTCGGCAATCTTTGCCAATCACGGCGTTGAAATTATACTTTATAATCCGGTTTTGCCAGCGCAGCGAGTGCTCTTCTGATGCATGACAACAGATGGGAGCAGAGGAGACGATAAAATAAACACTGAAAACAAAGTTCAAGTGGAGTCTTTTTAACTCCAGTTTAAACTAATAATTTGCAAAGTAACAAGGTCACATCAGGGTTCCTAATTTAGCTTTTTAAATGGTTTGCTTTCTCTTTCACAGTGGGAATTACGAAGGAAAGTATTTACAGTGCGTACTATGCACTGTTTTGACTGGGTTTATTTCTTAAAAAAAGAAATGACTGTAAACTAGTATTTAAAGAAAAATCATCTATTATGGCTGAATTAAAATAATTCTGGAGGAGTGGACCATAATTCTACCACACCAGCTGTGTTTCCATTAACCGTAAAATGATGCAAATTGAAAGTAGAAAAATAAATGTGCTTATTGGAAACAAGCCCCAGCAACCATACTGAGGTGGGCCCCATATGGGGAAAAGCCTACATGGGCCCTACATGACGGCGCCCCTACATGGGCAAACCCGTGTGGGGCTACGATGGAAACTACAGATAAACCCATGTGGGACCCATATTGTTTTCCCTCCTTTTCCCCATATGGGGCCCACCTATGTGTGCTGGTTGGGAGCAAATGAAAAAAAAAAAAAACATTGTGCGATAAAACGTTTTTATGCTGGGACGTGGTGTTTTTTTTTCAGCCACATTGAAATACAAAATGCAATGCAAACACTTTCTTCTGCTGTGCAATCAACAGCCAGATGTTACTACTGCCAAAGACGACAAAGATGATGACAGGAAGCGTTTTATCACACTCTTCATGAAAGGTTTTCATCCCGACGTGTTGAATCCATAGTTCTTTAAAATTGCTGATTGCAGTTGCCCCAAAACGCCGCGTGCGTAGCCACTCCCGACGCAGCTCATTGCGCCAACACCCGAATAGCAACATCTCCTCTGATTGGCTGATGGATGAGCCCTAGTGTCATGGCTGAATATCTCATGGAACTGTTTCCACCTGTCGATGCCATGATTTTTAATGACTTATTGCGTTAAAAAAAAAAGCATTGACACGATTTTCATTTCTTATTCAATGGAAACACCACAATTGTTTAGTGATGTAAAAGACCCACTGGTGGCTACTGCGAATGAATGCTGGCAGTTCTTGCCACCACTTGTAGCGTAAAGACATTTTGCAATTAGATGATTTTTTTTCCTCGTAGTGCCAGGAAGGTTTGGATAACTACACCAAAAAAAAGAAACATTTTAGGAAACAGGAAATGCAGAAACAATCTTGTGAACGGCTGTTTTGCTACGTTTGCAGCATTTCCTCCCAATCCTTTCCCCTTTACCTGTGTTGTACCTTCGCTGCGCCTCTACAAGCAACCGGCTCCCTTGGCGACGGCGTCGTCGTGCGGCGCTCACTCCGTTTGTCGCTCCTTGCCATGGAATTGAAGGTTACACTCTATTGTTTTGCAACAAAAGGCTGCACAGGTGTGTACAGTGTTTGTGTGTTGGTGTTAAGCTCCCGTGGCCAGTCAGACATGTTTGTTAGCTGAGGATAACCTTCAACCGCTGCTCAGCCAATCGGAACAGTCCCGATCTGCCGCCTGCCTCGTTCCTGGCATCTTGTTTCTTTTTTTTTCTCCAGTGCACTTGTTTTTTCCTCTCCTTTTTGCACTTTGGTTATGTTTGTGGAATGTGTGTGTGGGTAGCTGGGGTAGCTGCTAAAGATGCGATGGCAGCTTGTTCAAGACATGCATGCTGCTGCTGCAGCTCCGGCAGCAACCGCACACAAAGAAGCGAAGGGCAACGAAAACATTCTCCTGTGGGCCTTTTATTCACGCGCACTTAAGCTCACCGGCGTGCAGCGGCGCTCAAGGTCAGGCAACGGGCCTGCTGAGGGAGGTAAATAAGTGATTATAGTAGCGGGAGGAGGAGACGAGCGTGTGGGTTTTCTTTATTGTTGTGCTAATATATAGGGAGGAAGTGTAGGGAACTGCTCACTGTGGCAGCTGCCGCCTGGTTAAAGATGACCTTTTTAAGTCATGCATGGATTCATACGAGACGTACGCAGTCGCATGGATACACGCGGTCTGCACGCTAAACAGCAGCGCTCACACTGCTTTGAAAGACTGTCAGAAACTTTTCCTCGTTTTTATTTTTTCATTTAAACATTTTCCACACAGCCACAAATTTCAGAGTACTTTCTGTGATGCCGAGGAATCGCTCAGATATAGTTTTCGTAATGGATTACAATTCAAATTCTACAATGGATGACATTCGAACTATATTCAAAAATACTTTATTCTAAGGGAAAATTTAACGCTATAACTGTTTCGCTGTCTGTCTCGCCGCATTTCCATTACAAATGTGTCCAAAACCTTGTCAATATTCCACTAATGTTGGGGGAGGAAACGACACAATTTCACAATTGCAGTGTTTCCAATAAATAAGGAACATAATTTAAAAAAATCACATATGAATAAGTTTGGTCACATCAATAGTTATTAAACATGGCTCTCCATCATCCTCGTGCCTCTTGCTGTCGTCTGGGTAACCATCATGTGACTCATATGATGCAAAAAGAAGGTTTCCAATGCAGTTTTGCAAAATATACCAATTCTGATAAAACCAAAAAGTTGGCCCCAACATTTTCTATTGGAAAAACGAATCAAGCAAATTCCTTAAAGCAAATTTAATCTTTAAAATGTTGTACGACGATATAGAAATTATATGGAAAAGAAAGTAATACAATAAAGCCATATTACCAGAAAACAGCCTTTAATAGACAAATAATTTTAAGTTATAATGGCGACTGTGAAACATCGTGTAACGTTACACTTAGTGACGTGACAAATTGTGACATAATTGATCGTTTAACAAATCAGCGTTAAATTGTCAGTAGCACGATTTGAAACGATTGAGCAAATGACAACACTATCGTTTCGTTGCTGTCATGAAAGTAAGTTCTTATAGTTGTCGGGACTTTTTGCTTGTAATTTTTTGTTTTAACTCGGCTAGTTTACTGTTATTTTACGGTTTTATTCTCATAATAAAAAATCTTAGTCTGGCACAAAAAATCTGCTGTCTATCTTCACCTGGACTGGGCCAATCAAACGCAAATATTTTCCAGGCGAAGGAAATGTTCCGGTAAAATTAAAAGATGGTGAATAATTTTGGTATTGACTGCGTCGTTTCATAACTATTGGTGTCAACAAACATGCATATGTGGGGTTTCCCATCTACGCCATAATTCTTCTTGGCTGGTCACAAGAAAAGCTGTAGTTCTTTCTGGTCGTCATAGAAACCGTACCCAGAACTCGGTTGTGTAGAACTCGTCAGGACAGAAATGTCCCTCTGTCCACGCTCACAGGCTGCCTTTGTGATCACGTTGAGCTACAGATCCTCACGTTCCACCGACTTTCCATCCAGTTGCAGCTGAACTTGCTGTGTGTTCCACATCTGCGTCCAGCAGCAGACCCCACAAAATGCGTTTTCGCGAATTAGATCCGTGGATTGAATTAACCCCGTTTGGATCTAATGGCCGCTCTCAGGCTCGCATTCGGTACCGCGGGCACCTGTAATTTGAGTGGGAGCGGTTTGTTGCAAATTACACACTCCAGACCGGCTCGTCTGGCTTAACCCCCGTCACGCAGGTACGAACACACACACACACACACCCCGACACACGCAGGGCACGTGAGTGCAGTGGAGAAATGGACGCCTGCGCACATGATGTGTACATGATGATAAGTTAGTGTTTGTGTGTATGTGCGTGTTTGTTTATACGTGTAATTATGCGCCCGCCTTCAGTCTATTTGATTAATGTTGGCATTCGGTCTCAGGTGTACGTGTACTTGACGTGTGTTGGGGTGTGTTGGTGTGTGTGTGTGATTCACTCAGGCGTACGCATCAATATGAATGTCTAATGTGTGCATGTCTGGCCTCTGGAAGTGTCAGATTAGTGGATTAGAGGGCGGAGGACCCCCACCAGGGGACATGAGGAGGCAGGAGGGGGGCTGCGAGGTTCGGATGGACCCATAAGGCACCACCCCTCCTCCCAGTATACGCCCCCACCCTCATCCCCCGCTCCGTTTTAACCCTCCTCCTCCTCCTGCATCCAGGAGTTTTTCCAGAGGCACTACATCATTTTTTAATCTTATTCTGCTTCTGAGATTTTCTAATCTTCAATCTGTCTTCTTCTTTGTACATCTTAAAATCTGTCTTCCTCCATCTCATTCTGCGATTCTTCATCAGCTCCTCTTTTTTTTTTTTCTTTCCACAGTCTCCAGTTTTAGTTTATCATAATAACCTTGATATTGACGGAACGAAAACTGAAATCAAGAGAACGTTTTTGTTAACTGAAATAAAGTAAAAACTGTGATTAATGGACTGTTTCTCTAACTGAAACTCCTCGTACTCTTCCTGACGACACTTGCGCTAGTCCACAAAATAACGTAAAAGTTGGGAGAAAACACCAGAGTACAAGCCGTTTAACAATAATTGAATCTAAATGGTATTTTCTGTTGAGTATTCTCTACGCAGTAAATACATACACACATTGCAACATGTCAGATTCCCAGCTCCCTGCTGTAGGGCAGAAAACTGCCCTCAGAGAACCACCATTGGTTTTAGCTGTCAATTTGTCGGCACAACACACAATTATAAATGTATGTTATTTTTTTTAAACACAGAACTTTTCTACTAATTTTGAACACTGACGACTAGAAAACAAGATCAGAAAAACGTTCTTAAAAACAACATAAACAAGTGAGAGGGAAGTAGGTCAAATATGCTAGCTTGACTATGAAAATCTTAACATGTAGAATTTGGTGTGTTTCAGTTCAGTTAAAACCAAACAAAAAAAGAGGGCATGTACTCACCAACTCATGACAGAACATCAATAGATGATGATGGTGAATACACACCTGGTTGCTAGTCAACCAGGTGTGCTGACCTGGTTGACTAGCTTGCTTTTTTGCTGATAAAGAAAGTTGCTTTTTTTTACATCTTGAATTCTGATGCATAGTGTTGTCTATGCATCAGACAACACTATGCCACAAACTTGTTGCTATGGAACAAGTTTGTGTGTAGCGTAGCCGGTACAGAGAGTGAGACCAAGGTCCTGTTTACACAACAACAATTTCTGGTGAAAATGGAAGAGTTTTGTTGCGTTTGTACTCTACATTTACACAAAACCACCAAATGTTTTCTTTGACAACGACACAGTGTGAGAACGGGTTCCAGAGTGAAATGTTTCTAAAGCGTACCGTGTCCGTTCTCTTGTAAACAGAAGAAATGGATCTTTTCTGTCAGGGAATCGCTAGCTCATGCATAGCATGGCGTAGAACATAGCTGCTTCCTACAATCCACAGAAGAAGAAACTACTGGCAACGCCGGTGTCACTACAATTCGTGTTTCCCAATCAGATAAGGTTCCCCACAGCGTCTCTTCACCACCCCGCACCGCCCAGGTGGCAAAAAACACGCGTGCTTGTTCAGCGCTCTTACCTAGAGAATTACGGACACAGTGAAAGCACCACCATGTTTCAGCGAAGTTCAACTTTTTTCCAACTGCGCCCTAATCCAGACAAACACAGTGCGTGCTTTCCCCCAGTATCCAAGGGAACGGTATCTGATGGGGAAACGCGAATCGATGGGCTTTCAACTTAAATACATGCGCACTTAGTTTCAAAGAACCTAGCACCAACTAGTGGCGTGGCGAGGGCATTACACCTCTTCGATGTGTACCGTTACTGTGTAAACAAAGACTGTAATTAGAATGTCTTCATGTAAATGTGTTAGCAGAAATGGAACAAAAATAAAATTTTGTTGGATCGTCATGTAAACAGGGCCTAAAGAATACAAGTGGTTTTAAATTATTCTTCAGCAGTTTATCCGCATTATTTTCCCTTTTGTGGTGGGACAAATGAATAATAGCTACATCTCCAGGTTTCATTTTGTTAATGGAATTGTTCTAGCGCGGCTTTTGCTACTCGCTACTTGGTCCCAAATAAAAAGGCACACTGATGGGAAGAGCAGGCTGCAGTTTTGACTCTCTGTGGTGGTGCCAAAGCCAAAGCAGAGTCGCAGTCTATTATCCGCCATAAAGCAACTATGTCTCACTTTATACTTCTGGCCAATGATCTGTAATTGCGAGCAGGCCTCGGCTAATCTGAGTCAAACAGTGGCTCTCGGATGCGGGGAGGCTTGGATCGGTTTTAGCGTCCTCCCACACAGTGCTGCCGTGGCTACAGGAGAGGGAGAGAGAGACAGACCATATCACCGCCCTGCAGAGAGAAAGTCCTCTGCTTGTGTTGGAATGTCACGCTGAAATGAAATCGGAGCTTTTGGGCACAACAAAGCTGGAAATATCAACATCTATGGAGGGGCACTGGGAGCTCAACACCACAAAGGATGTAGGCCTTTCAAGAGATGTTGGCAGCGGAAAGATGTTTTCGCAGATTACGGGGTTTGTGTGGACGGTGACGTGCAGTAAACAAAAAGCGTCTGCCAATGAACTCGGGGAGAGAATTTAAAAGCCGGTTTCTGAACTTTAATCCGTCAAGTTGTTTCTAAAAACTGTGAATTTGGCACAACCGCTGCTGTACACGTCGCTAGGCGTCTAAAAAAAACAAGGGAAAAACAAATTTGGGAGATGAAGTCTTTCCGGATTTTTTTTTAAAGGTTTTGTTGACTCTAGTGGCCTTTACTTGAAAGTAGCTTGACAGGAAAGAGGGCAAAGAGAGAGGGGGAAGACATGCGGCAAACGTCGCCAGGCAGGGAGTCGAACTTGCGACCGCCGGCACCAGAACTAAGGTTGGGCTTTGCTCCTGCGCCGCCACAGCACCCGTGTTCCCAGATTTTCAGATGTGGGAACTGTATTTTCCCAGACGTTATTTGAGTAACTGTGACTGTACTGGGCTGGAGCAATCTGCTGAGCCCAAATGACCCAGACACGTATTCAGAGGAACTGTGTATTTGATTTTGATCGGCTGCTTCGAAATAACCGCTGACCACCACACTGACAAATGAGATTTCACATTTATATACAATATGTAGCTTAAGCCGTAGGAACAAATGGGAACAAACTTACTAGAGACTGTATTTACTGCATGTTTTATCTGATAGTGCCAATTCAATCACTGCAGTAATTTGTTCTCACTAAATTACTGCTTATGACTTCATGAAATAAATTCTAAATCCATATATTCATATGTTTTAGCTTTAGCAAATGTTTTAATATTAGCAAATGTATTAGGTTTAGTAAACATTTTACCATTGGAAATTTTACATTTTAGCTTTAGCAACTATTTTAATATTAGCAAACATTTTAGTTGTAGCAAATATTTTAGCTTTAGCAAGTGTTGTAATATTGACAAACGTTTTAGCATTATCCACCGTTTTTACACCCCAACTTACATGGGTTGGGATGTACTTTCCATTTAATGTTTTTCTTCTTGATTTAAAAACTGCACTGGTTATGTCCTCTAGCATAAGATGCTAAAGGTGGCTAAAGCTGTGGAAGTTTGAAGATTGTAGCTCATGTTTTCTGTTAACTGTTAGATTTTATTTGAAGCTTTAAGGAAACATTCAGGATAAAGTGACAGATGTGCCAAAAACAAGGCAGAAAAATGACTCCATTGTTGGGGTTTTAGGCATACAGAGTTAAAACAGGTCTGGACTAAGACGGGCGTCTCTGTAAAGGCTTCTAATAATCCCCAAACATTCAGTCCACACTGGATAGCAACAACAATTGAGCTTTTAAATGTCTCACCCCATGAGAAACGTTTTTGAATTTCTCACCGGGAAGCCTTTTCCCAGATCTGCAGAAAAGCTGTTTTACTATATAACCATGGTAACCAAGGTCATTTGACAACATCACAGCCTCATATGAGCACTGTGATTTATGAAATTATTTTCTCCTCCATGACAATTTGGCTCTGTGAAAATAGAGGTACAAAATAACTAAAATTAAAATGGACTTTTCCGAAGTCCATTTTAATTTTCCAAAGTCCATTTTCCTACCAAGTCCGTTGATATGCCAAACCAGAGCCTGGGTAAGCTCGCTACTCTACATCAAACATCAAGGCTCCTGAAAAAACCTCTTCCAATGAATGTTCTGTAATTTGCAGGGAGCATGTGTAGTTTGTATTTATACGGCGGATAATGTAAAATGACCAGGTTAACTTTTAAGCTCATTTTTAAGCTAAAGTTGGTTCTTACTGGCAGGAGCCAGGCTGCATTCAAACAGCAGGTGGATGTGACCCATATTAGATTTGTCATGGCCGTGTGAACGACCCAACTCCGAACAAATTTGTGCCACTTTGGGGCCATAAAAGTCGTATTCAGTTGAATCTAATTACCAGTATGAACAACCATGCAAAAAAAAAACCTAAACACAAAAACGGATTTCAGTCAAAAACTGGAACTGGGCATCGATCTGCTGTGTGACCGTAGCCTTGTATGCACGGCTTCCAGCTGCATTTCTAAACATCAGCTGATGGTCATTGGACTCTGCAGTGTTTATGAGCAGAACCATAAGCTAAGTTTAAAAATTCAAAAATGGGTCTGTGAAGTGGTCATGGTGTGGCGCGCTGACCTGCTTTGACTCTGACGGTTTATATTGTGAGCTCATGGTACTGTGATGCTAATCTCTCTTTATTATGTTGAAACTCTTTTGTGTGTGGGTGTGTGTGTGTGTGTGTGTGTTCTGCCTTAGAGTAAAAGCGAAACTAACTTTCATCCTTAATATTTTGTCTCGGCCTCCGTCTTCTGATGAAAGTCTTTCTTTCCTCCTTATCCTGTAAAACCAAGAAATGGTGCCAAGAGAGACAGTTTTTCTGGTCGACCATTTTTTCTTTTTTTTTCCCAGTTACATTTTGTTCTTTTTGTTTTGTTTTTTTACAACATAAGTCCCTTTTTTTCCACACCCTGAGAAGGCAATGATGGTTCAAAGAAAGCTCTGAAAGACCGATGGAACCTCATGTAGTCATAAAGTCATTTCACTAATACGCTGATAATCCATTTGCTGTCATTATGTGGGCTCCCCTCCGGAGGACCGCAGGTAGCACTGCTCTTATCATGACACAGCCACTTGTCAATGTTATCTTGGCTAACAGTTTTCCCATTCAAGTCGCTGCTTATAATTCAGGGAGGAACGTGGGAGAAAGAACTGTACTGGCAAACGTTTTAACAGAGGCTCAGATTACAGACAGGGATGTGTGTGTGTGTGTTGAAGAGATCTGAAGTTATTTCATGCATGTTCCACACTTTTCCTGTACGACACAATTCTGATGGATCTCCGGAAAATATGACTGAAGTTCACTTTACTGTCTTTAGCATTTATATAAACTAAATATGAGTTGAGAGAATTTTCAAAAAGGTTTTACATTATTACATCAGGTTGATTTAACATACAGTTTTACATTTTTAGTGCTAATTTCTGAGTTGGTCAACGTTGTAGTGTTCGTTTCTTTTATTATTATTATTATAAATTATGTTAATGAGTGTAAATGAGAAACACAAAGTTTCATGGACTTTACAGACACGTTTCAATTTGATGATGACACATGCACACAGTTTCACATTTGCTTCGTGCCGGAGTTCAAACTGAGCTCCACGCCAACGACGGCCATCTTGGGTTTTTTGCTGTCACATCGTGAACATGACGCGCTAAATCTTAAATGCACACGTCGTGTATAAAATCAAAACGTCTGCAGTGTTTTGCTACTAATTGTCAACATCATGACAACTAGATAACAAGGTCAGGAAAATGTTCTAACTAAAAATGGCGAGGGGGAGGGAAGTAGGCCAGTTGACTATGACATGTTTACAAATTTCCACCAAAAAAACGAAACACAAAAATTTATTTCCGACGTGTTTTTTTTTAAAGTGGCTACACAGTGTTGTTGTTGCCTTGCAGCAAGAAAGTTCTGGGTTCGATTCCCGGCCCCGGTCTTTCTGCAATGAGTCTGCATGTTCTCCCTGTGAATGCGTGGGTTCTCTCCGGGTACTCCGGCTTCCTCCCACAGTCCAAACACATGACTGTCAGGTTAATTGGTCTCTCCAAATTCTCCCTAGGTGTGTGTGTGTGCATGGTTGTTTGTTCTGTGTGTCTCTGTGTTGCCCTGCTGCATCCGGCCTGTTGAAACGCTAAGCCCTGGTACCATTAAACCACTGCCTCTACCTGCTGGACAGATTTTCAGCCTTGTGAACTCTAAAGCTGATGTCTCTCCTCCATGTGTCACATTTATCTCCTTCATCATCAACACCAGCAGACTCATCAGTGCTAATGGACCCATGTGCTGCACTAGTGGTGAATTACGTACCTGAGGCAGCACTGTAAAAGCCTCACCTGGACCCGGCAACATGTTGCCACTGTTGGGTTGTAACCCAGCTAGTCTTTAAGAGGCTAATCTTTGCGGGGGCTGAAACCGGAACACATGGCGTCGTAACTCAGCTGCCACTTTTCACAGATTTTTTTGTTTTCTTTTGCCGTCGCGAAGAAAAAGATTCGAATTGCCGCGTCGCCGACAGAGGGGGTTTACTTCAAGTTGAGCCCAGGCGCCCGCGCGCCTCGTCTCGTTAGCCTGTCTTTCCTTCAGTCTCTCTGAGTTTCACAGCTGCTTCTCATTCGGTCCTCCTGCTGCTCCACCCGTTTTATTCTGTGATTTCTGTCCGCGTCGATCCGATTTCACCTCGGGCCGCGCGGCTTTTTCCTCAGCGGAGCTGAAAAACAATTTGGCCGCCGAGATGGAAGATATGGATTTTAAATGAAGCCCGTTTTATAGCGTACACGTTTGTCAGCATGTCATCAGATACGCTTTAAATCATAAACCCGCTGTTATTAACCTCCTAAGCCACCTTCAGTTCCCCTTGGTTCTTTACTTTTCTGTTTGTTTCTTTTTGATACCGTTAAATAAAATTAAAGCGCAACAGCCCAGCCTTCAGAAGTCACCTAATTGCTGAATGTATTTAATTGAATTCTAAAACATACAGCTTTTTTTGTGAAGGCTTCAGAGAACAATACCGAACAAACGGCATATTGAAGTCCAAACATCATAGTGGGCAGAAGGGAAGCCAAATGTAAACTGAAAAAAGTATCCTGGATCCCTGATCCACTGAGCTGGAAGATTTTGATTGGTCAGCTATTCTTCAATCACTCCATAAATAATTCCCATGTAAAACGCCAAGTGTGCAGCGTTTCCATGCAAACTGTATCGTTTTCTTTGTGCTCCAGATGCTTGAAATTCCCCGTTTCCGGCACTTTTTGAAACCACTTCTCAAGCTGCGTTTACATTGACCACATAATTGCTCAATTTTAATATTTCAAAATAAATTAACAGAAACACGGCAATTCCCCCCAAAAAAGAAAACACTTTTTCCTAAAGCAATTTTGATACAGTAAAAAAAAAAAAAAACTTATTCTAGTGCCAACACATTTAATTTAACAAAACTACAATGGAAACAATTATTAATTTGATTTTTTTTGCATTACACCAGTCACATGATCAACAACCCGGATGCTGCCGCTGGTGCAAACCACAAAAAAGAAAACCGGAAATCTGATGGGGTGATTTTTAGTTTTGCAAAAAGAAGGTAACTAGATGTTTGACTCTCCGGTCGTGTTCGGAGTTTTTCATTCTTTCAGATTTTTGTGGTAACTTGTAGTGTGTAGTTATTTTTATGAGACTGGAGATGCTTCATCAAGCCTCTCTGGGTTAGTCAGTGCTGGGCGTTGATGAGTTAGCGGACTGTCGTATCATTTGCACATGTCGATGCACCAAACCGTTTTTGTCACACCATTTGAAACTTGCCTTATTGTTCGTCCTAACATGTCTGGTCTGGAGCCTCATGAGGTGTTTTCTCATCTCCAGGAAGAGGAGAGCAGAATGCACCTATCTGAACCCAGGTATGGACTCAGGGGTCCTGATTGAGGCTTTTTTTTTTAAACGATTGCTTCCGGAGCCCTGAATGAATCTTGACTCTCAATAACTGCTGTTGGTCTCCTGGTGCGTTTATTTACGCGTGTGTCTTTCAAAACTGTGTCATAGGCCATGCATCCTGTTTTATTGATGAAAAGGGTCATGGATTTATTTATTTTTTTCAGAATCAGAAAGAAGCAGCTGAAATGCCAGTCATTAAAATCCACAACATTCACAGACAAGTGGCAGGTCAATGAAACGGGAAGAACGACTCTTTTTAAAAATGAAATAAACCTGAACTGCACTGACAGGTTTGCCGAATTAGCAACAAGTCATATAAAACCAGACAGCAAGCATGCTAACGTTAGCTTTAGTTTATTGCATTGGTTTATTGAAGACTGGCTGCACGTTGAGTTAGACATCCTCATCACCACCTCTAAGAAAAACCAAAATCGGTCCGAATAAAAATAAAAGTCAATTGAATTAAGATATTTTTTTAAACACAGATGATGAAGCTAATGGCTGAATTTTATGGATTCCCAATAGAAGCTTTAGTTGGGGAAAATCAACACTGTAGAACCTCGAACATCAGTGAGAAACGTGAGATAAAGTGAAAGCATTTACTAAAAGTAGCACTGTTGAAATGTGCTGCCTTACTGCCCAAGACATCACAATTTATAGGATCAGACTGGGACTTATTATTAAATTACTGAAATAAATGTGACCTCCCTAATAACTTGATCTCTTTTGCAAAAACATTCCTCCATCATGCAAAGTATTTGCGAGGCCCCAGAGGGAGAACCGTTGCACTGATGGTCGAATCCTTCATGATTTATAATTAAAAGTTGGGATTTCAGAAAAAGCGTTTGATTTGGTGTTGATGTAAGATTCGATCCGTGGCCAACCCGTTGTTTGGTATGAATGCATAAACAATTAGCATGAGAATCATTTCCCAGAAGAAGCGGCGATCGATACCTTGAGACAGGAAAATGGCTGACTGGAGTGAGCTCATCTGCCGTCAATGTTTTGAAAAGAGCGGTATGGATTAAACGTCCGGCCCGTTCCAGTGTGCAGCCTGCACACCGGCTCTGCCGAGTTCATCTGATTGTGCAAACTGAGCCGCAGCTTTCATAGCTCAGGTTGGGCTAAAGGTGGAATTCTCCTCTCGAAGCCGCATTTCAGTTTACGTCATGTGATCAACAACCCGATGTTACTACTGGTGGAGAAGACGACAGGAAGTGGATGGGAGGATGATGGCGTGGCGTGTCTTTAATGTCACACGAACAAACTTATTCTCGTGATTTTAATGACTTGTCGTAATCAATGGAAACGCTGCAATTGCAAAATTTATTTTATTTTTTTCTCAATTTTTTGGCTATCCTGTAGCTAAGCTTAGCATTGATGCTAATTCTTAGCATCAGAACGCTGGTTCCAAACCGTTAGAACAGGTTAGAACTACAACATGGCGGAGCTCTCAGTTACTACAGAAGAGGGATGAGCTGTCATTTAGAATTACTTGCTGTTTTGGACATTATATAGCTGGATTAACCAAACCACTGTTACCCATTAAATTAGTGTGGTCATTTCAAATAAAGCTAATTTAAAATTTCCAAATAAAAGCCTAAATATTCCTCTGAGATTAATGCACCGCCACAGGCGCTGCAAGTAATATTAGCCCTTACTATTGTTTGATCTGAGGTTGGACAGTGCATTAGCATTAGCCTTTTCCCTAAAAAGATTTTAGCTGTTATTCTTGCTTATTAGCCATGTTTTGTATACTGAATTGAGTAAGTCAAATAGAGACATCATGCTAGTGATACCCCACATGCCAGTGATAGCATTTATGCTAACATTAGCATTTTAGCTTATACATTAATTTGAACATACCGATTTGCACAAGTCCATGTTAGTCAACATGCTTTTGTTTCTGCACATGCTATTGACTATACTGTAGCTAAGCTTAGCATTGATGCAAATTTTTAGCATCAGAACGCTGGGTCCAAACCGACGGGCACACTTTGGCAGGCCCCATTTAAATTTCTGCAGGAATTTTCTAGTTGAATTTTTGCTGCGTTTCAAATTTTTATACTTTATATACAAGTTGTGTGTAGCATTATTCGTTCAGTACCGAATTATATGCTGCATGGCTACCATGCAGGAGACGAGTTGAAGCTGATGTTGCTGGGTCAAAATGGCGTTGCAAGATTTTTTTTTATTATATGTGTAAAATAGGGTGCTGTGGTGGTGCAGGGGATTAGCACAACCCACATATGGAGGCCCTCGACGCGGCTGTCGCAAGTTCGATTCCCGGCCTGGTGACATTTGCTGCATGTCTTCTCCCTCTCTCATTTCCCTCTTTCCTGTTCATTCACTGTCAAAATAAAGACCACTAGAGCCAATAAAACCTTTGAAAAAAAAGACATAATGCAATGAAGCTTTCATTGCATTAAGGCGCCTTAAGAATACCAAGCTGTCTTGTAGCCTAATTTAGGCTGATGATTAGCATTCCTCTACAGTAGGAACGCTAATCTTCAGCCGGTGCTGGATTTGAAAGGTAAGGGGAGAGAAACACAACACCAAGGGAATTTTTTTTATTTTTTGGGAATAATGACGGTGTCTCCTTGGGGAAAAAAAATCGACTAGCACAGATAAATTAGTTCAGCTTCCTTAAATTAAGATTTAGCATGTTTAGTGGAACATTTACTTAACAGTTAGCTAACGTCACTAACATTTGATTAAAATTAAACGTACAAACATAACTGCCAACGTACTTACCTTTGTTTCTGTCGTCCAAAAAGATGTTCTGAATTACACTGATGAGACCGAAAAATAACCGCCTTCCGGTTGTTTGGCGCTTACGCATTCAAAGTACGTGGCAACAGACACGCACCCGACGTACACACGCACGCTACTGTTTAACTCTTCACCAACAATGCAGAAATAACTAACACCAGTAGGTGGCACTGTTCTAACACCGGAAGTGTATTTAATTACTAATGAACTCTACAGAGTAAAAAAACAACTCTATATATTAGAACTCTGAAAAAACAACACTTTTGCATTTGCTGTGTAGCTACGTTACCATTGAACTCAAAATTCTTCAAATTGGAATTGCAAAAATAAATGTGCTTATTTTTAACACGACAACTTCCAAAAAAAGTTTTTGCGATCAATAATTACTCTATGATGTGGTGTTTTTTCTGTTCTTTTTTTCAAAACACGTCATATGATCAACAACTGGCTGTTACTACTGCTGGAAAAGACAAAGATGACTACAGGAAGTAGTTGGAGGATCATTCCCCGGATCATGTCTTTTTTAATGACTCATTGTGCAAACAATCTCATTCATGTGTGATTTTAATGGAAACGCAGCTATTACGAAATTGTATTTTCCAACATGAGTGGAACACTGATGGTTTCAACACCCATTTGTAATGGAACCCAGCTCGTGATTGGATTACTGATTGAGTAAACCAGGGCTGAACTCTTTCACTTTTTAAATGTAGCACTTCTAAATGAGCATCTTCGCTGTCCCAGACTCCGGGTATATGACTTGGCAGTGGTGCTGAGCTTGTCCACTGTGACACCAAGGTTCAGCGACAGAAGCGACCGTGAGCTGGCCAGCTAAAGACATAACGCATTCAAAGTTAATGTTGCCATTACTCAGAACGCATTTAGGGTTTTATCTCACCTCAGCCTTCCTGTCCTTTTACCTCATCATACTCTGTAGCGGTTTATTCATTGCTTTCCTTCCATTAGCATCAGCAGGTAGTGGCTCTTAAACCGTTTATGTACCCTAAGAGCATTTTAGCGTGATGCCAAATTAGATGTTGAATAGCAGACGTGGCATATAACATATAATATCTTAAATGAGGGTGATGGGTGACTGAGTCAGCGAGAGTGATCGTTCACTCCGCTCCGAGATGGAGCGTCTTTTTCATTCCGCAGGTATAAATGTTATGGGTAAGTGTCGAACAGAGCGGGGCGATGAAGGATGCGAACTTCTAAGGCGTCGTTCTCCGTAATTATGTCCGTATCACCATTTTTGTTCTGCCAGAGGAAGCTTTGCCTCGTCACTCTTTTTGTATTTGTGTATTCAAGCGTGGATCCAACAGCATCTCCATCAACCTGAGCAAAAACAAAATAACATCCAAAATCTGCAGAGGAAATGTGTGCTCTCAGAACTGTCCTTGAATATTTGTGCTCCCGGTGTGTCTCTGCCCCCACAGAACAGACAGCCAGAGAAGCAGCAGACGTCCTCATTAAGAGAGGAAATAAAAGCCTTTTCATGCAGGCAAGAATTTCCTCAAACTGCTGCAAAAATGAGAAGCATTTTTTATTTTTTGTCTGTATCAAGCTGATTAATTTTCTTTTTTTTTTTTTTTTTCCATGTTGCACCACATCTGTGTTGCAACACAAAACAAACCCAACAAAAAAAAAAAACAACAACCAAAGAGCAGTGCCGGGTTGAATAATAAAAACGGCTCTACGCCGGCTTGGCATCCACTCTGCAGTCTGCCAAGCTTGAACCCAACATCCGCAGCTCAGCCGCCATGTTTATGGATGAGATGTTTTGCTCCGCGCCACAGGGACGGGTCGCAACCGGACCCGGCGAAATAAATAAAGAATAAATAAAAAGCCCTCTGCCATCTGCGGAGCTGACATTTCCCATACCAGTCAAAGAGCGGGAGCATCTGTTGTTCACCTCGCGGCTTGTGCAAGGTTTAAAGTTGTCGTAATGTCACAGCGCCATGTGGTTTGTGTGCAGCAGCCTGTGAGAACAACGTGACGGGTGGAGAATGGTGTTGGGCCGACTCGCCGTGTGTGTTTGTGTGTGCGAGATTCCACTGCCTTTTGTCTCTCGCTACCTTTCCTGTGCTGGATCCTCAAAGCACAGGAAAGACTCTATGAGCTGTTCAACACAGTGCAGAAGGAATGGATTATTGTTCTGCTTAACAGTAGCAGAAGAGTAAAAGTACGAACTACCCAATCATCCGAGGCCATTTTGCTTGAAGTGAGTCCACTAACTCGAATCAGCGAACCCATTTGACCTTGATCTTGGTATAACCTCTGATCTTGGTATGCTGTCTCTGGTGGTTATGAAGGCCTATATCACTTACAGTCCCACAATGTTGAGCAAACTGGTAGATCAATCAACCAATTGGTAGATCTACCAATTGATGGCAATTGTTGATTTACTTATGCCAATGTCTGTGGTCTATGGTAGATTGATTGATTGATCAATCTATCTATCATATATATCTGTCTAGATCTATACCAATCCAGAACTAGATTGGTTGATCTACCAGTCTATATCAACCATGTTAATCTAGACTGGTATAGAGTTTCAGCTCACAAACGTCATCACAAAATTGCTTCCAAATATTCCTTTTACTCTGGGCTCTATACAAGCCAGAAGAATCGATAAAATACAAAAGCTACAACCCAACAGCAAAAAGCCACAACGCATCAACAAATGCCACGACAAAAGTTGAGTTGAAATGGAATTTATGCTACAAGGGACTTCCTGCTGAAACTGCATTTATGCTAATCTATGCTAACTTTGTTTTAGCGTAGGTTTTGTTGTAACTTATGTTGTTTTTTTGTGGCTTTCTGACATTGCCGTTGGATCTCTTGCTGTTGCGTCGGGTCATTCGTTTTTATTGTTTATTGCTGTTGTGTTGTGGTCTTATGCTGCTTTGTTTTTATTTTTATTGTTGCGTTGGGTCGTTTTGTTTTTGAGTTGTGGCTTTGTTGTCGTTGCTTCGGGGCTTGTTGCTGTTGGTTTGTGCCTTTTTTTCTTTTTTACGTTGCAGCTTTTGTTGTATTTTCACTTTTTGCATTTTTTTGACACTTCTGGGTCACCATACTTCAATAAAACTTCTGCTCCGTGAACAAAGAGCACATTGTTTGAAAAGTCCTTTCAGTAGTTGATGAAAGTTGCTGTTTCCATTCACACTTGAAGGACTGCATGTTTTACACAAGTGTCAGACTGCATAGTGTTGGTCAATGCGTGAAGCAATCTTGTTGTTTCTCTTGTTTGGAGCTTAACCTCCCTTATTTTCTTGCAAAGTGGCTTTTGGCCGGGAATGAGCAATAAAAAAAGGCTGGATATTGACAAGGTAGTTAGCAAGAGAAGACGAAGCGGGTGGGGGGCAAACCAAGGGCAGTCAATGAATTCTGGATTTCCTCAGAGTTGATCATTTGTATCGCTTGGCAACAGGAAAAAAAAAAGGCTTAGCCTAAATTAGCCTGTGGTCATGGACAAGCCCACAGTTTCATGTACATATACGATTGTGGGCAGCTATGCAGAATGTATGAAAGTCTGCGCCCGCATCGCACTCCATTTCTCTTTCTGCTCCGTGGCTAAATGAAGTGTGACAGGGCATTAGGGCAGCACCAGAACCCAGGGTCCCGCCACAGGAGAGTCTGAGAGGAAGGCAGAGAGGGCGGACGGAAAGTACACCGGCATGTGTGTAACTTCGGAGGTTGAAATAATTAGTAGTAACTTACTGCTGGCACATGACAAGGACCAGGGTCAGGGTATCTGGCAAACTGCAACCTCTTTGAAGTAATCGAGGGCATCAGGAAGGTTCCCCAGACACCAAACGGACTTGAATTTTCTGTCTTGTATGTTTGAATCAAACCAGCATTGGGGCCAGTCACACCTGAATGTAATCGTACTAAGAATAGGGGTAAATTACGTGTCTAAACCAACGTAGCCCATTTTAAATTGAAGGATTTTACATACGCTATCAATTCAGATAGGCTTCAAAACGGTTGGGATCACTGTTGATGGCACTTTTTCAAACAGAAGCCTTTAAAACTGAGGGTCATGCTAGTTGGCATCTGGATAAAACAAACACACTCAAACCAATTTTTACAATGGCGTAGAAAAGCAAAAAGGATACACAACAGTTCTGTGCAGCAGTTTCGACTTCCTTCTTTGTACTCGTTGGACAGAAGGTACTGCAGCGGCTGCATTTTGTGCTGACAATAAAAAGTGAGGTCGGTGCAATTCCTACGTACAAGTTCAACAGTACAGCTCATTTTCTTGTGTCAGAGAAACAACCAGTGCATTACTTTACCTCGTTTTCAATTCTATCACTGGAACACGTCGGCAGTGCGCTTTGAAACCGTCTGCATCTTCATGTGATTATTCAGCTTAGATTGTACAATGTGTGGTGCAGTGAAATCCTTTCCCAAGTTTAGCATCAGTTCTCCACTGAGAGGCTGTAACCTCTCAGTAGGCACCTTTAGGTTGGCTCAAAGCTGACATAGCAAACATATTTGAACATTAAGGAAGTAGATGTAGGGTCAAAAGCGAGCGAGCAGGTCTATACTTTGATTATTTTACCTCTGGTAACCCCCAGTGGTCCCATAACAACCAGCAGAGTAAGTACTGAGGCACACTGGATGAAAGGCATCAGGCTCAATGATCCGTCTTAATGCTCTGTTGGATTAAGGCGAGGGTGTCACATCTAATGGGTTTACTTATTAGTTTGCAGTCTCTGTTTGACTGGACATTCAGGGGAAGGCAAACATTTCTGGGCCCAAACCTGAGACTGAACCCATGGAGCCTAAATACAGAATCGCAGCGAGAAACCTTTTAACTTTATACCAGATGTGACGAGCAGCCATTACGAAGATTCTGCTGTGAACTAAATCTCCATCAGGTTTTTCATTGTTAAAGCTGCAGACTGTTACTTTTTATAAAAATAAATCTACAACTTTTTCCATATTTGTTGAATCCATCACTTTGTAATGACGGTCCGGCACGAGACAGGTCATCTGTGAAAAAAATCGAGCCCCTCCACCTTTTCCCCAGTGCAAACTAGGAACAACCAATCAGAGCCAGGAGGCAGGGCGTAGCGCTGTCAATCATTCCTGTGTACATTAAGGCTAGTTAGCGCGGCCGTCTGTGATGGGTAAATGGTTTTCCTGTAACTCCGACCTGAATTAGTGTTCTTTCCATATCTCATTTTGGAGAAAAGTCTGCAGATTTTTAATGTTTTTGCCTTTTTTTTTTTTATTCACACAAACTTTTCAGATCATCAAACGTATTTGCATCATGCTAAGATAACCTGATTCAGATTATCTTATCTTAAAAAAACAGTTTTAAAGTGATGATGTCATGTATTAAGTGAAAAAGCTGTCCAACGTTTTCTGGCACTTGGTAGAAAATAAACAATTGGAGCCAAAATCTGATGACCAACTTTGGTGCTTCATGGTGGTTGTCTGCTTTGGATGCCCAGAGCAGTTTGATTTCTGACATTACCTTTCACTCTTATGCTACAATAATATTGCTCCAGAAATGTATTAAAATACAGCATGGCCTTGGATTTCATTTGGATTTTAAGTCAGATGTGTTCACCACATCATTCATTATCCCTTAAGGCTAAAGGCTAAAGACTGGATAATTTATGTTTACATGTCAGCATCATTTTCATACATTTTTTTTCCTCCAGAATTATTTTCACCTGCTGCTGCTTCCCATCCATCCTCAGCTTGTGCCATGTGGTCCTTGATCTGCTTCCACCGCTGCTGCTGTTACTGCTTGCTAATTGGCGAACCTTTACATCAACCAGACATCGAGCTCTGATCAATGCAGGTTAAGTGCTTGCCATCAGCAGCCGGTATTGATCAAATCCTCAATGAATCTCTAATCGATAGAGAGGAGCTTCTTACTCCTGATCAGTCAAGCTGTTTAGTCTGTTGAATGTGTGAGAACAGCAGGGATGATGGTGGAGGTGGCCAAAGATAAAATGCTTTGTTTTTGATCGGCGATCGATGAGTTGAATACGGGAAAATCTGATGTTTTTTCATCTTTCTTGAATGAAGAGTTTGGGGAAAGGAAAACAAAACTTGTATTTGGGCTGTAAACTCAACAAACTGTTAGTCTTTGATGCGCCGTTCTGAGTTTGGCTAGATGTAAAATTCAGTGCATCATTCTGAACGATTGCCTTTGTTTCTTCCATATCCATTTCTTAAATTGACTTGTTTAAAAAGGCTACCCAGTGGTGCAGCTGGTAGAGCTGTTGCCTTGCAGCAAGAAGGTTCTGGGTTTGATTCCCGGCCCCGGTCTTTCTGCATGGAGTTTGCATGTTCTCCCTGTGCATGCGTGGGTTCTCTCCGGGTACTCCGGCTTCCTCCCACAGTCCAAAAACATGACTGTCAGGTTAATTGGCCTCTCCAAATTCTTTTTAATATAAATATGTACAATATTCAAAATAGAATGCTAAAAATACGTAGCCACAGTGCTACTTGACACGCTGACCTACTGACTGTCATTTGCAAAGCTATTATGGAAGTGCCGTTCATTTTTCTAGGGTGGAAACAAAGGAGACTGTAGATATCAGTTCTGTGTTAAAGCCAAGACGGTTTCCATTCTATGTATTGATGCATATTTGTTTTGGGGTTTTTGACTCTGAACAGGCAGTTGTAGCAGTGTTTAGATGGCTCCCAGGTATTTGTGGATTTTAGGTCTTTGTAGAAGGTTGTGGTCTCTCACCAGGGGTCTGTTATTTCTGGGTATCGATTTAAAGTTATATTTTATCGTCTATTTTTGAAAAGCCGGCAAGATCCACAACCAGTCGCTGATGACACAGGCATCATCGCCATAGATTAAAGTGAAGCCTGTACTCTGAATGGTTACACTTTGAAACAGTTTCTACATCATCCAGGTCCTTAAAGTCGTCAATTTATGTTTGAAATGTAAGGGGAAGATAATCAGGTTAAAGTAGGAGACGTTGTTGGAGACTTCTTTTAGCATCTTGAGGTGAACTTGCTCTGTCGGCTGGATGCGCCTGATTTCAGACTCTTTTGAGACGCTCAACCTTGTTACAATCTTCCTTCCAACCTTTGACCTTGTGGCGGAAACTCTCCAACTTCTGCCATAAATCCAGTTTCCGTTTGAAGCAATAACCCAGCACTTTTTCTGCATCTGTTTTATCATAATCATTTATCAGTCCAGGCATGGCTCGTTCTGTTTGCGCTCTCTCTCTCTTTCTCTCTCGACTGTTTATGTTGATGGGCCATTTCTATTCAGTTTTGAACAATTTCCATATTCTGTCCCCGCGGCTTCGACGGCTGGCATTATAACGACCCTCATTTCCAACGGAGTAAACACAGCGCTGCAAAAACAACTGTATCTAATGACAAGGTGGAAAATGTTTCGGTAAACGGCAGCCGCCTTTAAGAGAGTCAGCAAAATGGGAACATGCTGGGGAAACGAGTGAAGGAAGCAGAGAGCTCGCCTTATCTCTGCAGCGCATTTAGACGAAGATTTACACGACAAAACTGCAAAAACTCAAAATCTAACCAAGTATTTTGGTTTAGTTTCTAGAAATAACTTACAAGGAGCCTTTCAGAAAGATATAGGAGCTTGTTTTTAGTCATTAATTCCTTAATATTCATGAAACACTCTTCTTCCACTGGCGTATTTTCACTTATAACATGGGATAAATACCAGGGCGTGACAGGGCCACTGCAGATAAAGAGATTGAGTAAATTTCTGTCAAACAACCTTAGAAGTGTTCCAGTAAAAACCAAACAATTAATCAGTTTGAAAAGTTGCAATTTTTCTTAAAAAAAGGTTTTTTTATGAGATTAATCTCAAAAAGAAATAAATCATGTAAATTTCAAGGTGAACATTTTCAACTTTTAAATTTTTGAGACTCAAATTTCCAATGTTTTTTGTTGTTGTTGTTTTCAAAGATTTCTCTGAATAATCTAAGTATGAAGTTGTTTTTTTGAGCAAATTTTCAGCTTTTTAGCCTCAAATATGTCCATATTTTCTTTAGAAAATTTTCTGTGAAAAATCACATAATTTGAGTTTTTTGGCAGGAATTGTATTTTTTTTTTTTTTTTTTACAAAATGGCCCCTATTCACCACCATAAAAAATGGTGAATAGGGGCCATTGGAGACCCTATTCTCCAATGATTTAAAGCGATATTTAAATCGCTTTAAATATCGCTTTTAAAAAAAATCTTGTTATAAGAAAATAATCTGCTAGTGGATCCAGTACTAATTCATTAACGAGTTAACTTAAAACAACCTCTTGTATATGGAAAATGTACTTGTGAGTTAGTTTTGTCTTATTTCAAGAGAACTCAGCTATCTGGACTAGAAACTAAACCAAAAGTACTTAGTAAGATGTAGAGATTTTGCAGTGCAGGATGCAGGAGAAACTTATTAAACCGTGCTTCGCTGGAAGCATTATTTATATTAACATACATGGAGAAAAGTAATAGCACTCATTCATGTAATTAGAGACTAAATTTACCCGTCTCAGGCCTTTACAGTCCTCCACTGTGTTTAATGTTGCATTCAGCTCCAGCTCTCCTTTGCACCAGCTCCCTCGACCATCTTTAACTGCCATTAACAAAACAATCTCAGCCCTCCTCTCCCTCTCTCTGCGGTTAATAGCTTCATTTGTTAATGATGTGTGGCCCCAGTGTTTGTTTTTCTGCCGGGTTCAGAGTCGGACGCAGCGAGGGCCGAGGGGTTCCAAAGGAAGGGCGAAAGCGCCGTCGTGAAGCAACAGCCGGATTTCAGGAAAAGCAAGAAAGTCGACGGGAACGGTGGAAGAGGAGAGAGAGAATAGAAAAGAAGAGGGAGAGAGGGATTACGACAATACGGAGACGACAGCTGTTGGGCTGTGGAGAGCAGCTGTGTCCACTGAGGGGGATGAAGACTGAGCCAGGACGGGCTGAGCCGGTGTTGTGGAGCCGCCGCAACACTGACGCCTGCCAAGACAAACGCAGAGAGAGACGGGGAGGGCGAGCGAGGGGGGAAGGAAGAAACACGAGCGACGATTAGACACAATAAATCGAAACATCAGAATAAAAACCCAACGCAGCTTCAAAAAACAAACCAGTAGCAGCTACAAACGCAGCTTTTCACATCAGGATATGAGTTATATGGTTAAGCGGGAGCTTTGTGATTCTTGTAATCGTATCCCGCGATGATGTCGTCATGGTTATCTCACACGCGACTTGGAGGAAACTCCATCCAAACCGTGAGACCGTGCAGCCAATGGCAGGTGACGATGATGTTACAATATGCTTAATAATTTGGGACACGAAGCACATGGTCAATGGAAACGCAGCTACAGACTCGCATTTCATGACAACATAGTAAATTAATTTCTCTTCCCGATTCCTAAACTTAAGCAGCCCGGTGAAATGCTCTGCTGTCTGTGGCCACGAAATAACTAATAAACCTCTAAACTAAACTTTCTATCTGCTTTTCGCAAACAAAATAAATATTCTGTGAAAATGACATATTCATTTCATCTGTTTTTAGACAGTGCATTTATTTTCACTTGTAACCCAGCCAGCATACCTAGGTGGGCCCCATATGGGCTAAAGGAGGGCAGACATTATGGGTCCCACGTGGGTTTGTCCACAGTTTCCATGATGGCCCCATTCAGGTTTGCCCTTGTAGGGCAACTGCCTACATGGGCCCTACATGGGCAAACCCGTGAGGGGCCACCATGGAAGATGGCCGGGTATTAAGCACACATGAAGTAGAGAAGCACCGATTCGTTTGGATGGGTCCCGATGTTAAAAAGGATTCTAGATTGATTATTGGTAATGATGCGTCTGATCAATAAGGTCAGATCTATTCAAATTCTATGCTTTGAGCGACGGCATAATTAATTTATTTTACATCCATTTAGAATTTCTAATTGCTCTTTCCGAACCATCAGTTTAAAAGATAAACTGAACCACCATGCAGTTTATCTTTTAAGTTTGACCAAAATAGTCAAAATATTGTTTTTGTCAGTATCTGTTTATTTATTTTTTACATTGGCTGTTTTTCTCCTAATTGCGCTGACTGAACAAATTAAATTAGGTTTTTCCATGTTTGACCAAGTTGTTGGTGTGTCAGTGAAGTAAGTGTAGAGTTATCAGACTAATTTGTAATTCAGTGCATTCATGTCTGTTTTATGTAAAAAAAAAAATAAAAAGAAAAAAGTTTAATGTCAATTCAGCACTGTTTTTTTTTTGTATTGTATCGGTATCGGTTGATATCAAACCTCAAGTATTGATATCAGTATCGGAAGTGGAAAAAATAGATCGGTCCATCCATTGTCTGACGTAATAAACTAACCTTAAATTTTTAGTTAGAATAGAAAAAAAATCATAATCAACAGAAGAAGAAAAGAAACATCTTAAAAACATAAATCAGTGTCTAATTAATTGATATGGTTCACTCAGCGAAATGAATAAATATGAACATTAGCAGAACTCTGTTTTGAGTATTTTCCAATTGCAAGCCTCCAATTTAAACAGACCTCAAGCTGAAATAAATGAAGTACAAACATGCTTTCATGTTTGCTTCTCATTTTTTTTTCTCCAACCATGAAACGAGACGGCTTGAGACTCTGTGACAAACAAACGAATCAGGATTATAATAATTGCATGCGTATTGATTGATGTGTGAATTTTCACCTAATTAAGGAATTCTACGTTAGTCCAAGTCTACACTAGATTAACAATAAATGTGGGAGGGGAGGAAATTGCTTGTGTTTACATTACGTTAAGGGTTCCGTTTTTATCACAGCTTAACATTGATTTCTACAAATGCATTTATTTTATTTTATTTTTTTTTACTGTGGTTTTAGGAAAACAAGCCAGCCAAAGCACAGTCACACAAACTCATCTTTTATCTTTCATTTGTAAGTTTCAAAGTTACAAATCGATTAAAAAGTCAAATCTCAATGTTTTTACAAGCATGAAAGAGAGAAAAATCACAGATGATCACCATTTCGCTCCTGAAGCCACCAGCTCTCTGATGCCTGTGGACTTTTCTGTCATTATGAGTTAATGAAGATAAAATACAGTCATGGTTAAAGTCGCACTTTCCGATGAGTAAAAAATAATTCACCAGCATGTGCTAATAAAATTGTCTTGATATAAGAAGATGAGCTGTTACATTAAACCTCCATGTAAATACATTGTAGTCACCAGAAAAAGCTCCTTGTGGGAGTAAATCATGTTTTACATGAATAAATATGTGAGTGTAATCTTCTGGCTGCAACAGCAATCACTTCACACCAATACTCATTAAATAAGATTGACACTGTGGTTTGGAGTCTGAGTAGTTGTACTATTCTGGTATTCAAACATCTGAAAATGGACGTTTTTTTAACCACAGTGAAATAATTTTGGTCCAATATTAATTACTACTACACTTACTTTTCATGTTTGTCTCAATCTAATGACGTAAATGGTGAAAATATTCCCTCTTCTGTTAGCTAGTAAAAATGTTTTGGAAATCTCAGTATAGAATAATGTAGTTCAGGTTTAATTACAGTTATGTGTATTTCATATTTTGCCCTGGAGATGATCAAATGCAGACTAGATTCATCAGACTATTAAAAGTAGGATTTAAAGCCCAGCCCAAAAAGCCCTCTGAAGCAGATGGTAAGGTTAGTATCATTAGCGGCCAATGTTTAGCTAGTCTGGGTTTATTCACAGTGCTTGTAAATCTCTAAATACATCTAATCAGTCACTCAAAGTACACAAAGTTCTCCATAATGTTGGCTAAAGAAACTCTTTAAAAGTGGTGGGATGGCTTGAATGCTAACTATAAATTAACTAATCCGACAAGCCTTAGCTCTCGCAATTAAACAGTGCTATAACGCGATGACTGTTTGTTTTCTGATTTATTTATTTAACAGAAAATAAAATCAGACTGTGCTTTATTGTTAAGCATAAACACAGTCATACAGGTTAAGTCACACTTTGTAATTTTAAAACTGAGATGTGGCACCAAACGGCCAAGCAATACCTCCTAGATATAGATTGTTCGAGATGGAATTAGGACATGGAAAGTGTGCGCACGTTTTCTATGAGAACTTTTTCTATTCATGGCCCAAAAGCATATATGTTAGGTTAAATATTGACATGAATTGCCTTTAGGATTGAGCTGATTGGCTCTGTGATGAATTGGAAACCAGCCAGAGTGTTGAGTTCTGGGTTCCCAGGGCCTCTGTTGCCTTCTTAGCAGGATTTTAGCTACATGAGCCTGTCCTTATGCTTGCTTTTTTATTTTTTGCTTAGGTTTTTTTTTTCTGGCAAAACAACATTACAGATGAGGTCAAGAACCTTAATTTCTTCTTTATTTTATTTTTTAAGCTTAGTTAAGTTGGGCTCAGATACTGCCTAACCGTAACGCCTCTTCCCAAGAGATGTGTAATCAATAAACACACTAGTGGGTCAAAAGGCTTATTTATATTCTTTAGTCTTATTGATTTCTGTCCCATATTAAAGCCATCAGATTACCAAGTTGTTTGTTGCATCATCCTGCGGACCTGCACTCTTTTAAGCACTTTTCTTCATATTGCTATGCAACTACGATTAGGCTAATGGAAGAACAATTATCCTGCGTACCTTTTAAAATCACATAATCCTATTGTATTCATCGTCAAAGTCCCTTTTTCACCTCCACTTTATCTCTAGATTTACAGAATTGTCCTTAATTTCTCCAAGATCTGATATTCCTTCTGTTCATCCCTCCCCCCTCCGTCTCGTTCCTTTCAAAGTCTTGATGACCTCAGGCTCCCTGCAGCAGATTATCACACATCTAAGCAACCCGTTTCAAACGCTTCCTTTGCTCCAGCTTGCCGCTGCAAAGCATCAGTCAATCTATTGAGTTTCCTGATGGGTTAAAATTATCCCTGCCATTCAGCCACCCTTGGCTAGAAAAGCGTGTCTTAACGTGGCCCCCAATGATACCTTTCGGGATTAGTCGTGAAATTACAGTAATGCGCGACGCCGAAGATAGCTCGCCGTCGTTCATGAACCCTGTAATTTACGGGGTACCGGGGAGGATGAGCATTTACTTGGTTGAGCATTGCCAGCCCGAAATGTTCCATGCTCCTCCTTTTAGAAAAGCAGGCTGCCAGTTTGATCAGTGCCCAATTATAGCAATTGCCCAGAAATTTACAAGGGGACGGAGGAATCTTGGATAGAGGAGGAAAACCACCGAGAGTTAAAGCTGTGAAGCAGAGAGATCAAAAAGAAGAATGTAGCAACGAGGAAAGCAGGTTACAAATGAAAAGCGGCGATAACGAAGTGCCAGGGAGTATGTAGTGCTACAGTAAACGTTTGTTCACTTGATCACCCCGGAGGTATTTGGAAAGGTTTTTACTTTGCCTATTTACTCACACATACAGACAAGCATTTCTTCTTTTTTTTTGCTTACACCATTTGTAATCAATTTGTACCACACCTCAACCACCAACCTTGTGATTAATGATTGAGTTATGTGTTTCAGAATAAACGTATGGAACCTATAAATAAGATGTAGTGAAGCAGCAGGCATGTGAATATTAATCTGGCGTTGCTCCAAAAGGCAAAACAAGACGGTGTGGATCTTTGTAATGTTTTTATTTATCCACATAGCAATAAAGAATCTACTTATTTTATAGATGGTGACATTATTCTTAGATCTTATCCTGAAATGATTGACTTGCAATGGACTCAACCAAACGATAAAAGGAGTAAGTTTAGTTTGGATGTTGCTATGCTGCTGTGTTCTTTTGTTGGAAAACGCCAGAAAGACGATGCCAACCTGCCTGACGTTGGACAGTGGATAACGGCTTCAGAAGTCACAAACTAAGGTCAACGATCGGTGGGTTAGAATCGGTCCAAAGATGTAAAACGTTTCAGATGATCATGCTCCTGAACTGTCCGGACTCGTTTGAGAATGGCTGTCTGTCGGTTCAAAGCCGCCTTTCTTGTTCCAGGGATCGTGAGCTTGCGGAGTAGCGTGTGGGTTGGTGTTGGAGTGTCGCCGCTGATTAGTCTGTGAAACAGCCGTCTAGGGTTCAATTCCTGCTCAGGAAACATTTGCCGTGTGTTTTCCTCTGTTCTCTTTCTTGCCAGATTACTGTCAAAGGCCACTAGTGTCACACAATCCTTTAAAGGAAGAGTTTATTCTCAGCTTCATGGGCTGTTCACAGATTACGATAACCTTCTTATGGGGTAGTGGAAGATACAAGACCAACTGCTGAGGAAGCAGCTGCATAAGCGAGCTGACCCAAGTAATCAGAGGATAGTGCGTGCTTGGAGGATGAGCATCGGCAGAGTTTTGCGTGAATAAAACAAGTATTCCCTCGTGGTTTGTCGATGTTTTAATCTCGATAATAATGGATTAGTCCAGTCCTTGTAAGTTAGATGTGCAAGTTGATACGGAGGCTAGCATTCAAAGCAAATTAGCATATGCTGTAATCTGGTTCATTTATTGTATCGTTTATCATTTATCATTTATCGTGATAAATTTCTTATAAGAATTGCTGCAATAAATTCCATTTAATGGTTTGAAACGCATCTGAAAACTGTGAGCCAGGATTTAGCTTTACCATTGTCTCCACTTTGTTCAATGAAAGTATCAATAAATATAGCTGAATTTGAAAATGTTACTAGGTTCGGTTACCCTGTGCAGCTTGGTGATACAAATCATACTATGTGTGACTGGTGTCCTAAAGAAGTGTATTACAAGTGGGAATGTTTTCAAGCGTTGGGTTTGTGTGACTCTAAAGTAAACCCCAACGCAGTATGAGAAACACTGGGGACTGTTTCAATTGACCACTGGTTGGAAGACAATTTTATTTTTTTATTTATTTTTTTACAGAAGCTCAACAAAGTATATTTTTAGGTCAGAAAAACTGCCACAAAGTTGCTGACATTTCCAGGCTCCTTTTCCACGTTATTGCATTGACTGTATCAAGGGGAAGCGGCACAAGCCTTTTGTGTGAACCGAGCTCAACGGGGAAACCAGAGGCAAAGGTCCATGTAATTACCCTCCCCGCTTCCCTGGCTCGGCGCTTTAATGAATGGTGGCAATCTAAAACCACTGTTTAAATCGAAACGGATGCTAGGGTGACAGGCCTGCCTCATATACAGCATGAAGCATAGGTCCATCTGCAGAACGACTCCAACCCAACGTGACCAAGAATCCCTCAGAATTGACTCGGCTGCTGAGAGGGAAAGCAGGGGCTAATGAGGAGCTACTGGGATAAATGAAGCATTTCTTTATGTAAGCAAATGAGCAAATTCAGCACCGTTTTGATAGCCTTATATTAATAGACTGAAAGGTAGCAGCAGGTTGAGTCTTTGGGAGCTTTATGGTTCTTATGGTTAACTGGTTCTATTTAAAACAAAAAACAGTTACGCTTTTTATTGGTGATGCTTCAGGTTGTTAAGGGAAATATCTCCTTGGAACTGCATTGGTGAGTGTGAGAGGGAAACCAGAGAGAGACAAAATGGGATAATATAAAAGTGCCATCATGAAGTAATTTCTTCAGTCTGGTTTATATTTGGTTCAATTCGGTTTTATTTCTTGTGATTTTAACAAATATGCTCACCCACTGGACAAAATGCCTTCAGCTTTGTTTTTTTTTTTGTCTGCTTTTTACCATATTTACATGGTTTCACACATGATCAGGTAAAGAGTAAATACAAAACGCAACTCTTTCCCCTTCAGGAACTACTTTTTGGTTTGGTTGCCGGCTCCACATTTTCTGGTAACAATAAAAATCATGGCTAGATTATTGGGTCTAGACCGAAACAGCAGCACTCTGTGTATTAGTTAAAAATTATTCTTGTATAAAATTATGTTGTGATAATGTAAGACATTATCTGCAAGTGGCTGCCCAGTGGCGCAGCTGGTAGAGCTGTTGCCTTGCAGCAAGAAGGTTCTGGGTTCGATTCCTGGCTTGAGGTCTTTCTGCATGGAGTTTGCATGCTCTCCCTGTGGATATGTGGGTTCTCTCTGGGTACTCCGGCTTCCTCCCACAGTCCAAAAACACGACTGTCAGGGTAATTGGTCTCTCTAAATTGTCCCTAGGTGTGAGTGTGTGTGTGCATGGTTGTTTGTCTTGTGTGTCTCTGTGTTGCCCTGCGACAGACTGGCAACCTGTCCAGGGTGACCCCGCATCTCGCCCGAAACGATAGCTGGAGATAGACACCAGCACCTCCCGACCCCAGTAAGGAACAAGGGCGTAAGAAAATGGATGGATGGATGGATTATCTGCAAGTATATAAGTATCTGTGGAAAAAAAATCAAGCTCCTCTTCCCTCTCCCAGTGATCCCAATACTACAGAAATACACCCGATACATCAGTCAGAAACAACCAATCAGAGCCAGGAGAAGGGTCTTGGTGCTGTCAATCACTCTCAAATGTGACTAACAGCCTGCCACCAATGCTAAGGCTAGTTAGCATATCCACTGATAACGGTGGATAAACAGTTTTCCTGTAACGGCAAGTTGTTCTTCCACCATTGAGCAGCAGACCCTCCTCCTGGATCTGATTGGTTGTTTCTAGCTGGCCGCGGTCCTTTTCTTCAGTCTGCAATAGCAGCTCAGGGAGGAGGTGGAGGAGGTTGAATATTTCTGACACATTTGTCTCATATTGCACCATTTTGACAGTTACAGTTTTAACAAATATATTAAAAACACATTTTTGTAAAAGCTACATGCAGCAGCTTTAAATCCTTCACATATTAGGGGAGCGTGTTTTAGCCTGGCTGTTTGGTGGCCTGTCATTAATCGTTTATGCGTGAGGTCTCTTTCTGGAGAATGTGAAGCCGCCCCCGCCTCCCCTCTTTTTACAGTCGGACAGCTGGAGTCCGTGTCGTTATTTTCCCTCGAGCGTTCTGTTCCTCGGACACTTTGTGCCTTTTTATTAGCCGAATGACTGATGCCCGGTTGATAGGAATGCGTTGGACACAAATGGTAACTGTCAAAGTGGAGTTCACAGTGAGCCTGGCGCTGGGGCTCGCCTGTCAAAAGCCTCCATTGTATCCGCCTCGGAGTCGTCCAGGGGCCCTGACCATCCTGTTGACTTTCTCCTCCCTCCCCCCTGATAAAGCCCATTAGGGTCACCGTCTTCATGCTTACAAACAAGAAACCCACAGTGGCCCAACAATGCGGTCACAGAGTCGGCTCCGGCCGAGAACTTCCTCCGCGACTCGGTCGGGGAGTTCATAGCAAACTTCCTAGCAATTTATTATCTAAATGAGGAGAGCGCAAAGGGACGTTTTTCTTTTTTCTTCTTCTTCCTCTTGTCACTGCTCACGAAGAGTAATGAGCTCCCAGACTTTGATCGCTTTGGCGTGACATGTTTTCCGATGCTTGTTCGCTCAAAGTATGCCACTGTGATTTGTTTGTATTGAATTACAAATGACGGGCTGGCAGAGGAGTGTATTTCTCCTGCATAAGAAGGGGTTCCTCACCATGTGCCAAATTTGCCCTTTAGGCCAATGAGCTGCAGCCGGCAGCTGCCAAGTTGTACTCTTAATGCAGAGTGTCATGTACAATAGAGCAATACAGGAATCTGGCTTATGTGATACTCAGCTGTTTGGGGTTTTTTTTTCCCCCTCAGTGTGACTTTATTCTTCATGTAGACCAAATGTTGCTTCTCTTCTCTTCATTTACAGCCAACGGAGATCAGTAGACATATTTTTTGCAGTGGAATAAGACTGATTTTTACGTTGTGGACTGAAAGGCCCAGGGCCATCGAACATGTCCGTTGAACATGAAGTCGACGTGTTCGGTTTGATGTTTCAACACATGATATTGCGCAACTGTGAAAAGGAGGGGAAACGTTTTTAACAAAAAAACAAAAAAAAATATCAAGCAGGTCATGATTCACCGACTGCAGTTTGTAAAAGCAGCTTTCACTCTAATAAAATGAAAAAGTGCTGTTACCACTCGCAGATTATTTCACTTCGAACATGAGAAAAATATCTTGTTAAAAGTGAAATAATCTGCCGGTGGAACGCCTTCCATCGATATTAAGGTGTTAATATTAAAACAAGCTAGTACATCTTGCTGAAAAGCAACTTTTGAAGTATTACACAGTGTTCCATGTGTAACACTTGAAGCTAGAGCAACATTAGTTTCAATCTTGGTAAGATTTAGTGGTTTTTGCAGTGAGGGGCTGGATATGGATGAACGGGGCGAAGGGAGTGAAGAGTTGCTCAGAAGGCATGGCCAGTAATGGTGGACCCGGCAGATCTAATCCTCCTGTCAGGGGACTCTCAGCCTGCATGATGAGCGTCGGGCTCGGCACCAGCGTCTCATTAGCAGGAGGGCAGCTGTGCAGAGGTGGACAGCCACTCCTCAGGCTGACCAGTCGGGTCGCAGAAGCCTGGGAACCAATCAACACTTAGCCCTCCCACTCCAAGGTCGATTGACCTTTTTTTGTTTAGTTTGATTTTACATCCATATGTTAACGCTGAGTTGACGTTTTTATTTGCCTTAGCGATCTGCATTTTCTGTGCTGACGACTTCAATTCTAAATGCATTTTTTAGAAATATACTGCCATAAAAATCACATTTTTCTTTATTAATTAATTTTTTCGTTCCTTGGTCTTGAAACCCTTTCAAAATTGTATGTTTTGTTTTCTACTGGTATATACCTACCCAGCATACGTAGGTGGGCCCCATATGGGAAAAAGGAAGGCAGATCATATGGGTGCCACATGGGTTTGTCCGCAGTTTCCATGGTGGCCCCACATGGGTTTGCCCATATGGGACCCATATTGTCTGTCCTCCTTTTCCCCATATGGGGCCCACCCAGGTATGCTGGTTGGGATCTTTCATGAACTTTAAATAATAAGAAATTGATCACTTAAAGGAGTAAATAATCATTAAAAATTTTGTTGTGCTTTCTTGCACAGTAACAATAAAAGGAATTTTGAATAGGCCAGGAAAAACATCCAAATTTGAATATGACCTGCTAAAAACCTCCCTCAAAAAAACCTTCAAATGCTAAAACCTGCATTTTAAAAGGTCAAAAATGAAATAACTAAAATTAATCAAATGAAAATGATATGTTGCTACGTTGCAGAGCATATTTTTTGGAATGGAATCGGATTGAGAATTTATTGAAGAGGACCTTTCCAGCTCAGCTACTAGTCCTTAAACCAATAAATTAAAATATAAGTAAGATACAAGTTTAACTTGCTAAGAGGAGGGTAGAAAAAATATTGTTCAAATCTTTTCTTTTTAAAGGAAAAGGTCTGGAATGGCAGTTGGCTAGCATTTTGAGGTAAATTTATTTTTCATACAAACTGAAAAAATATTAAAATAAAAATATTTATTTCTAATGCAGATTTATAAATGTGCATAACTTGGTTATACATATTGTTTAAAATATTTTCCTCACCTGCTCATCCATGCTACATTTCAAGAAAAAAAATAAAGAAATAGACGACGTCCTTATTAGAATAGAAACTAAGCAGTGAGTGTAGCATTTTTATGACAATCAAGAGTTTCCCTTTTTTTCTGTGGTATCACTGGAAAACCTGCTCTTGTTTTGATTTAAAATATTTGCAGCAGACTGAATGCTGGAGGCGTTGAGACTCTGCTTATGTTGGAGGCAACAGTGGAGCTCTTAGCTGTACT
The DNA here is from genome assembly GCA_902982915.1 of Phalloptychus januarius. NCBI lineage: Eukaryota > Metazoa > Chordata > Actinopteri > Cyprinodontiformes > Poeciliidae > Phalloptychus > Phalloptychus januarius. The sequence goes on from CADWAE010000137.1 coordinate 2,980,096, forward strand.
TCATGCAAATTACCCGACAAGAATCAAAACATTTCCTTGAAAATATTTCAGCCTGAAGCCGTAACTTTGATAGTCGTTTGAGAAACATCACATATTATCATTTCGTAAAAGGATTTCAAGCATATGTTTATTTCCTGCCATATTTTCTTTCCTCATTTTTTCCCCCTCCCCGACATAAATCGTAAAATCGGATACTTTTGTCAACCAAAGTAGATACGTTACAAATTGTAAGTGCTGCCTGTAGACGGTACAGTGTGTTGAGTTTGCTGCTTGCATTAAAATGTATCAGGAGTATCTGAGTTGGCTATAACAGCCTGCGTTGGAGGGAGGACCCCCTCTAGCCAGTCACCTCTGCTCAGCCTGGGGGCTAGTCCGGGATCTCTGTCTGCTCCTCTACCTAGAACCCCTCCAGCAGCCCATCAATCACACTTCTGAGCAACTCCGTGTTGCCTGACCGGTTGGCCGTCTGGCCGTTGCATCGCAAACCCCAGCAGACCTTTGCTGTCAAGAACAGAAGCTTTAAGAAAAAAAAAAGAGCTTTGTCTCATCCTGTGTAGCCTCAGTCGGTGGATCATACCAATGTACCTTGGTTAAATGAAAAGTATATTTTAGGTGTTGATTATACTGTAAATATTAGAAGTGCACTAAATTAACATCAAAAACAAAAAAAATCTAGACTGGGTATCGGTGACAATGTGCCGTATCTATTCAGTCTAATTCTATGCTTGTGCGCCGAGCGATGTCATACTTTATTTTAAATCCTAATTGTAATTTTTGTACCATTTGACAGAAGGTTTGTTGCAGTCTATTTTTACATGTTAGACCATGGAAGTCAACTTATTGTTTTTGTCAGTTTCTTTATTATTTATTTTATGTTGGTTGCCATTCTCCTAATTGCACAGACGGAACAAGTTAAAGTTGTTTTTACATGTTTGACCAAGCTCGAGAAGCCATTGGTGTGTTTAAGTGTGTTGAGCTATCAAATAAATATGTAATTCAGTAGATTTGTGCCTGTGTTTAAAAAGAAAAATGTTTTAAGTCAATTAAACATCGACTTAAATGTCAATGTTTATCGGCTGATACCGATCCGATTTCTGTATCGGATCGGTATAAGCCGATACTACGCTTTATACTACACTTTATTTCGTATCGGGAATTAAAAGAGTGGATTGGTTCGTCCCTAGTAATTATCTTGTTACCTCAAAGGAAATCAGTGGTGTTTTTAATGACTGTATTTCGTAAAGTATTCTTTAATTCTTTAAAGCAGTCAGTGTCTTTTGAGTCCTGACTGCTCTTTGTCGACTTCTTCTAAATCTGTTTCCTGTCCTTGTTTTCCTGCAGGTCATCCTGATCCTGACCAAGTATTACCATGCCGACTCAACCAAGGTGTTGGAGAGTTCGTTGTGGAGGTAGGTCAAACTCTTTCACCGCCTTCGCCCTCGCTAGCCATCCCTGTCATGTGTCGCCTCACGGAGACCTTGTTTTGTTTTTTTTATTTGCGTGAGTGTACAGCTTCCCTTATACAGCCGGGGTCGCTGTTATCTCTGCCCCGTCGCCTGCTTTAAGGAGACAAGGGCGCGAGAGAGCACCATGACGGACAAAACATCAGCAGGCGGCTAAAGCTAACGTAGGGGAGCAGGAAAGGGGGGATGCTAACAGGCTGGAGCGGACATCTGTTTGGACAGATACAGTATCAGCGTGGCACGGGCAGCGTGGCAGACACCGGCAGCGACAGGAAAGGGGGTCAGGTCTCGCTGGCGGAGCCTCCTCTCTTTAGCCAAGCTCCCCCACGCCAACACACTTCTCACCTCGCCTCGCTGTAGAGCAGCAGATAGCATATTCCATTCATTCTGCTCCACTTGACAATAAGTATATCTTGTCTTCATACATATATCCTCCTGGAGTATTAATGTAAGTTTCATTCTGCGGCTGCTCTCCTACGAGTTCTTGCGATTTCTTCGACACCAAGAAGAAACCTCTGTTTCTTCTTAAAGAAATAATAGTATAAAAAAAACAGAGTGACAGATATTTAAAGCTGCATTGTGTAACTTTTATTAAAAAATATATATATATTTTTTTTATTAGGGCCTGCCCATAGCAATGCATAGGAAACGAATTGACATATGTAATATTCAGAAAATATCACTAGCTCAAAAGCAATTCATATTTTCATTGATAACTGGTATAAATGTTTTCTGTTTTTGTAATTTTTTCTTGGTTTTACAATTTGATCGTTCACGTTGTCCATCAGTTAAGAGCCACTGAGAGTCATTTGAGGACGACGTTCAGTGACAATCATTTAATTAGAAAACTTGAAGACCTGAAGAGTGAACTTGATGAGACCGACGTGGAAGTCAGCAGGATTGGACTAGAACATCCTGAAGCAATGGATGTCAAGAAAAGGATTCAACAGCTGGAGAAACAGATGAAAAGCTTGGGAAAAGAAATGAAGGAAATGAAAAGCATTTGCACTAAGATCTCGCTCTTAAAAGGTTTTGTGGCAGGCTTTGGAACATGTTTAGGTGTAGGTTTTATAATTTGTGGGGGCGGGGGGAGTAAGCCTTTGCTAGAAAGACCTTTTTTGGACTTTTCATGGGTCCAAAAATGAGACAAGCCGACCCAAAATCTCACACGAACTGGTCGAACTGATTTCTCACCGACGTTCACATTCCAGACAGAAAATACAGTAAAAACCCAAAATATCACACGTGAATTTAGTGGTAGTGTGTGCGCTTATTTTAAACATAGAAGATGTAACAAAAAGAAAGAAAAGGCGTTGGATAAAAGCGTGGAAACGGGCGAGGCGGATTAATTTGTTTTGGAGGCGAGTTACGTTTTTTCGTCTTTACTATTTGAGTATTCAGATTGTTTTCTGTTCTGTCGTTTCTTTAAGCTTCATCGGTTAATTAGTATTTGCTGTTTAAATGTTTAGAATTACATTGAGAACAATGGGCACAGATAATAATAAAATAATAATATTCTTTGCACGAAATGTTGAATAAACATTAACGTTGTTTCCACATATCACCTCCAATGTCCACTGGACTTTGGGTTGCGCCACTTTAGCTGTTGGGGATTCCCCCACATGCTGCGATAATCGGCCAAGGCAGTCCAACATGCTGAATAGGTCCGATTTCAGAAGGGAGCGGCTCCAGCGTTCTACCTACTGGACCCGATACGTCGTAACACACCGCACACTACAGGACGATCGGTTACGATTATCGCCAGCGACAATCTTAGACCGCAGAACGTTCTGAGATTGTTCAGTCAAGACGAGTGCCTTGGCGCTGTCAGTCAATTGCATGGACCTGGTGCTATAAATGACTGCATTGTAACAGAGAGCAAGTGATGGGCAAAGTGGATGACTGACAGCACCAACACCCGCCTCTTGACTCTGATTGGTTGTTTCTAGTTTGCACTGGGGGAAGGCAGATTTTCTATCTCGTGTCACAACATAGTGACAGTTTCAACAGATATCTGCATATTTTTTGTTCCATACTGCAGCTTTCGCAGCATTTGAATCTCCGAATAAAGCCGGTTAAACAGCAGAGTTGGAGATTCACCACACCGGTTAGGGTGGACTGTCTAAAAGGCTTCCACACACAGCAAAATGTCTGACGGCGGGGCTTACTGCATGCCGTTCACCTCACCGACGACTCCATGACTTCAAAGCTTCCTCCTCTCATTAGCTCTGAGTGCCAGTCTCCCTGGAGGACAGTTATGAATAATGTACATATTTTTTTTCCCTCCTCTCCGTGTTGATGTTTTAATTGTTGCAGCGTATGAATAATGCGACTTTAAAACTCGGACAGCTTGTTCGTGTAAGTAAAGGAAACAAACGGCGGAGTTTTGTCCGACTCTTTAATTGGCAGGAACGAGAACAGGCCATCTGCCCCATTGGGTTCATTGTCCAAATATCATTAAATTACAGTTTTCTTTTCCTTTGTTTTCTGTTCACATAGCTACTGTAGAGTCATCCTTCAGGGTTTTTTGGGGGGGAGTTTTTTTTTTTTGCTTCCCGTGTAGCTGTGAGTTTTTTCGCGTGGCGAGTGGTCGGCCGCAGTCAGCTGGCCTCTGGGCTTTGAAGTCCCTGAGCCGTGGGATCAAAAAAGGGAAGATGAATGGCTCTGCCGTCTTCAACTGTCGGGTAGCATGAGATCAACGCGTCAGGTTTCTACAGAGGGGAAAGTTACCGACTCGGAGGGGAGGAAAGGGTTTAGGGGAATTACCAAAATGAGAGCATGATGATGAATTCAACAGGGATCCGACTTGACAAGAAAAAACTGTACAAAGCATTTCCTGTTGACAGCTTCTCTGTTCTGAACATGCAGTTGCATTGCCTGAAAGGCAACAGGAGGAGCGCTCATGTGTTCATGAAGCAGCTATTTTAAAGAGCGGTGGCATAGCCTCGGTGAAAGGGCGCATCTAGACCTCAAAGCGTGCCGAAGATGGAACTCAATCTGGATTGTCGTCGTCTTTTACCCAAGATCAACTAGTACTAAAATTTTTTTTTTATTTCAAGCCATGTAAAATATGCAAAAAAGACCCTTTTTTAAGGTACAAAAAGAACAAATATATGCACTTTATTCAGGTAGTAAACATAAGGTAAGAACAAGACATTGAGTCATCAAATTCCTGTTTTATATAGTAATAGACATAAACAAGAATGAATCCACTTCCTGTTCAGATAGAGAAATCGTGCTGCGTTCACTGTACTCTGAAATTTAGCAATTTGTCTTATGTGCACGTTTTTTATGATGCATTTTCCTAAAAACCAAAGATGTCACTCCTTACCAAATGAATATTTTAATTGTATACTATACAAACTTATTAATTATTATATAATGGAATGTGTCTGTATCGTTTTCAGTTATGAATAAAATTATATTTAGTAATTCTGTTAAATATAAGCGGTAATCGTAATTGATTTGAGTTGTGCACATAGTGCATTAAGATCCGAAGATTAACTAATCACGATCGGTTCAATGATTTACTGAAAAGTGACGTTAATCCTTTTTAAGTCGACAAGTTTTTTAAACGCGTTTTTTGAAGTGTCACATTAGAATAATTTTCAACTTTAAAGGAGCACAATTTTATTTAGATTTCTAGGTTTTAAAATAAGAACATAGATTTAAAAAAAAATACTGTTACATTTTCTTCATTGGGATGTTTATACAATCTTTTGACAAGAAAAATAGATCTAAAAATACAATAGTGGAACTTTTAGAGTCATTCTTTTGTGGAAGTGAAATGCAATTATGAAAAATTAAACCTTTAACATGACTGAAGGTTTCAGCTGAGCTGTCCTTTAGAAAACATTTTGTTCTATTATTTCTTTGGATAAGTGACTCGGTGACGATGACGCTTTGAAATATAAGGGAAAAATGGTCAAATAAAGAAACCTGGGAACTATTCAGACCTTCACTGAAACAAAGCATTACACAACCCTGTTAGGAGCTGTTAGCACACATGTGGGCTTATCAGAAGGAGGTCCAGCTGGTTTTAGTTTCAGTCCTCTTTATGAAGTAGATTCACTTTATGTCAATGTCAACACTGTTTATGTAACACTTTACAACAAACAAGCTGAAGCTTGTACGGTGAACCGTAGTGCTGTGCAGAGAGCACTTCATAAATACTAGCTAAGATAGAAAAGGATAAAACGGAGAAGACAAAAACAAAATCTTATGTTTGAAAAGGAATTAAAAATTAAAGCTGCCAGCAGCCTCGAACGGCCCTCGCAGCCATGCGCCGCTCCGGCCTAACCTGGCGACCGCGGGGGTTCCCACACCGCAGACGCTTCGTGCAGTTCCCCCGTCCGTCCGCCAGGGGACAGTGCCCATTCCGCAGCACTCCCCGCCAATGTAGAGAGGAGATATAGCTGATGGATTAACCTAGGGGGCGCAGTGGAGTCAATTTTAAATGTAATGTTATCGGGCTCTGCAGAGATTCACAAGAGTCAATCTCAACAAGTGATTGATTTTTGAGTGATTTTTAAGTCCGTAGGTCAAACGCTGTATAAGTAATTCGATCAGATACAACGTCAATAAAAACGACATGATGGCGGCTTTAATCCAAAATGGCCAACTTCCTGTTGGGTTTGGACCATGGCTCCAGGATACTTTTTTGTAGGTCCTGACAAGATACACATGTGTACAAAGTTTCGTAATTGTAGGTTAAAGCATGGCTTGGGGCTGATCATTTAAAATTTTCTAGGGGGCGCTATAGAGAAATTAGGCCACGCCCATCAATGACTGTTATGTATTGCTGTTGGGGGGTAGATAAGCATACATACTAGTGACTTTGTTTGAGTCTGTGTGGGATTTAGAGGCAAACGTATGGCAATGGCATGACCTTTGATTCGACGCACTGCCATGGCCACGCCCTCTATTGAAAACTGTTTGCACTTTAAAGCAAGTGACACCAACCGCTTATCTGTCATCCAGCACAGAATCATCTTGATTAGGTCAAGAGAGCCAGAGAGGCAGCTTTTCAAGGAAAAAAAAGGCACTTCCTGTTCTGAGGGGGCGGGGCTTAGATCACGTTAGACTATGACGACATAGCATTGTCAGGCATCCAACTAGGATGAGTCATGCCAAGTTTAGTTCAGCTTGGTGGAAGCATGTGGAATCTAGAGCTAAATGTATGTCAACGGCATTACAGGTGACTTCGCCACGCCGCCACGCCCACCTGCTCCATCGAAGCCAGTCCGGGTAGTAATCCACATTACACTAGCATGTTTTCTGTCTCTGGACACAGTTTCATGTTGAGTAGGTCAAAGGGGTCAGATAGAGACCGTTCAGAGTAAAACATGACACTTCCTGTTCTAATGGGGCGTGGCTTAAGTGATGTCATCATTTTACCATTAGGTATTGTAGGTGACCCGATGATGATTAATCATGGAAATGAAAGAGGGGGAAGACCTGCAACAAAGGTCATCAATCTGGGAACAGAACCCGTGATGGCCATGTGGAGAACTAAGGCCTCTGTATGCGGGTTGTGCTTTACCTCTGCGCCACCACAGCAACCCAGATGTATTCAGCTTAGAAACCTGCTGCAAAATGTTCCAATCCAATTAGGGGGACAGTGAAGTGAAGTCAGGAAATATACAGGAGTTACATCTTTCAACTCTCTAGACTTCAGTTAGTGGGTACAAAATGAATCACTTGAGGTTGGGGAACGGTCTGTTGGTGATGAGTCGTCATGCTCTTGTTCAGTGGTTCTAATGCTACTTCTTTGTTGTGGGAACCTCTGAGTGTCGCACTCTGCTCTGCATAATGCTGAGGCAGCAGCGGGTCATATGAGCTTCATTCTCTGGGTGGCTCCTTACTGTAAGTTGGTTTTGGCCAAACATTGGTTTACAATGCATATTCTACAGCAAAGGTTTTTTAAATTACAAAAAAAATTATCTGGCGACGTAGCTAACTATCTTACCTTCTAGCTATTTAGCTAGCTGTCTATCTAGCTAGCTAACTTGTTTTCTATCCAATCTTCTATCTAGTCAGCTGTCTATTAGGCTAGCTAGCTTTCTGTCTAACCATCTTTCTAGCTAGCTTTCTGTCCAACCCATCTAGCTAGCATTCTATCTAACCCTTTATCTGGCTAGCTTTCTAGCTATCTATCTTAAATTGTTTTCCATTTTGATACATTATTATAATGGTATGAATAATTGTCATGTTATAATACGATGTTAATAAATAAGTACATCTTCTACATGTTTCATCCTCTGTGAGATCCATACTTCTTGATGGGATAATGATAATTAAAAATCTAAAAATCTCCCAGTGGTGTGAATACTATTGAGCTCTAATATAGACTTTTAAGCAGAATATCTAAAATCAGCCCCAAACCCCCTTTATTTCTTTTGCTGACTTGGCGCCAACTTGGCGTGACCGAATAAAGCGCGGCAGCTCATTTCTGCTCCTCTTTTCATATTTTAACGTCTCGATGATTCAGCCTCTTTCCGTTCGGTTCTGACGAGAATCAGAATCGCCGTGTGTTTCTCCGCCGCATGTCACTAAGGGGAAAATTAAATCTGAATCTGTCTTGCTTGATAGCATCGTTTTAGGTCGCCGGATCTGACTCGTGCCTTTAATTCACAGATCGCTCCTGATAAAGCTTTCACGTTAAATGAATGAGAATATGCCTGTGGGTGAGGCGTGAGGATTTGCTACGGCTCTGCCGAACGCCGCCGCTCCAGAAGGAGCTGTGATACACAGAGCAAACCTTTTTGATCCACGTACTGGAAGAAGCAGATGTACTTCGAAATCAGTTTTTCCTCTTTAAATCCTCACCACAAATGTTTATTCTCACACAACGTGTAAAGATTTAAAAGCCAGAGTAACTGGCTTTTAACCCTCTGTCTCATGCGTAGAATCGACTTTTTTAAGAGCGGTGGTGTCTCCACTTATTATTATTCTTACTATTATTTATTATTCGATGGTGTACTGTGTACTCTTTTGGGTGCCATGTTTTAAGTTTGTGAACAATTAACTGGTGTGTGTTTAATCGTGATTATTAAAAAACACCAGGCGGCTCATATAACACCCAGGCTCTTGAAGAAGTTATTTGACCCACGCTGCCTGGTTGATATCCAGTTACTCGCTCTTTAATCACCCACTCGCATAAACAGGCTGCCGGTGATAGGACAGTACAGGATAGAGGGGGGGAGGATATTTATTATTAATGCTGTCTTCGCGCGTCTTTTGAAGAGGTGAAGGGGGGCTGGTAGCCATCGCTCTGGGGGGCTCCACTCTTCCATTATGGATAAGGAGATCGGCTGACAAGCTGCCGGTTCTACGTGAGGCAGATCTACCGAAATTACCCGTCCACAAAAGGAAGTGCTGACAGGATGAGCGCCACGTCCTCCAAACTGTCAGACACGCTCCTTTTTTTTTTTGTCTTTGAGCCTCATGACATGAGTAACAGTTTCACACAACACAAAGGCAGGAGTCTCATACATTAATTTGTTCCTTTTTATGTAGGTTTAATGCTATGCTTTTGATTCTTTTATATATTTTTTTTGCTTCCTGAAATAACTTGCAGTTGTTTTTTGTAGGTCTTCATTGAACTTTTATTGCACAAGAACGTATGGAACAAACAGGTTTTGCGTTAAAGAACATATCAAAAGCAATCGGATGTATTGTATAAATCAATCAATTAATCACATTTATCTGTGCAGCACATTTCAGTGACGAGGCGGTTCAGCATGCTTTACATTTTGAAAACATAAGAACATCGTAAAGCTCTGGAAAAAAATTGAGACCACTTAGAATGATCAGTTTCTATGAGTTTTACTCTTTATAGGTAATATGAACGTCGTTCTTTTATTCTATGAACTACTGACAGCATGTCATGACACACAATGCAAAGAAAACAAGCTCATGCATTTAGAAACAACAAAACACATGTTTTAACTCAGGAAGAGTGAAATATTTGCTGGAATCACCATGAAACGTTCAGTTGGGTTTCGGGTTCGGTGCAGTGGGCTCTTGCTCTTCGTTGTTTTTCAGGGCAGTTGTGAAAACAGACTTTGCGTTTTGTCACGTTAAAATCATCAGTGTACATAAAAATGTGCTGGTCAGTGTTCGGATTATTGTGGCTCAAAAGCAAATTAAAGCAGGTGGGTTTTTAGTCCCGATTAAAAGGATCTCAGTGTTCCGGCAGCGTTGCAGTTTTCTGTATGTTTGAATGCGAAACAAACACAGGATCAATTTAAGAAGCCGAGTGTATTTTGTGGTATTTTCTTAGATGCAACTGAATCTAAGAAAAGAAAAAAAAAACTATCAAAGCTTAAATAAATTAAACAAGAAAGTAAGGTTAGGATTTGTTTTTTTTCTGTAGGGGCGTGGGGGTGTGTGCATGTGTGTGAGGTGAAGTGCTCGCAGCTGGGGGACATCCACTAAATTAGAGAGAAAATAAAAAGGAAGTGGGCAGGCAGGGAGGGCCGTCTCCAGGGCTTCTTTAAGATGAGCAGTAGGGGGCATCGCGCCTCACACCTCCTCCTTTTCCCTCCCGTTTCTTTATTACCTCACCCATTTTACTCTGCTCTTCCTTTTATGCTTCCCCCCTCTTCCTGTGGCCGAGAACAATGGCTGTTCAAAGCTGCCTTTAACAAGCAGTAATCAGGGAGATAATACATTATGTGATCCAGAGAGTCGTGGCTTTGATGATTCCTGACATAACTGGGGCATAATAGCAGACAAACAGTAATGCGACGGGATCTCAAAGCAGAGCGCACAAACGACAAGAGATCACGCTTAAAAGCTCAATGTGAAAAACATGTCAACAAAGACAGTTTTTTTGTTGTTTAATTTAAATATATATTTTGAGTGTTTGGATCTTTGAAGATATTCGTATAGAGGAACATTTCTGCTTTAGTGATGGGGTTTTTTACGGTGTCTGGTCTTGGTGTGGATGGATGAAATAAAATTTGGAGCTGGTTTGTCTGGAAAATAAAATATGACTTAATATGAAAATTCAAATATATATTTTCTTTGCCAAGAGTTTTTTTTCCTTTTTTCCTGCCAGGCTTTCTGAAAACTGGCTGCAGAAATAGATTTCTCTTCATGATTTACTGGTCTGAAAGCTTGATGTCGTAACGTAACGTTGGATATATTATGACACAGAGACTTATGGACCTTTCATTCTGACTTTTTCATAGTCAACTAATAGTTGTTGCAGTATTGTTGAAAACATACTTATTTTTATGTTTAATCATCATTTGCACAAAAGTTTTACAACTATGATAAAGGGAGAATAATCCTCACTTTTCATATTTGTGTACAAGCTAATGTTAGCTCAACAGTTAGCTGCCACAGAAAGCTGGAGTGCTTTAAATTTCTATTAGCAAGTGATGGACACACTTCTGCTAATCCGCTAATAGCAGAACTAATTGTTTGTTTAGCACTTTTGCTCACCTTGAATGTGTTTAGCACACTTAGCTTCTCTTAATTAAATGCTAAAGAGCTAATTCACTTGGCTGTTTTTGTAAAGTTTCTGTCCAATAAAGTTCAACATCTGTGTTGAAGTTTTATCGACTGCTAAGGACTCCAGTAGTTTGACGTTTGTATTCATGTTGTTATTTTGAAATGGATGAAAAAAGTTCAGTTTACTTTCCTTTTTTTTCCCCAATAACTTTATTTGAAATAAGAACAAAATAAAACACGGAGCGTAGAGAACAAGATATAAACCCAAATACAACACATAAGAACATTACAAAATATCTAAATTATTGGTGCTCAAGAGTTATAATCTTTCAAGTACAGATATAATTTGAATTGAAGTCAGTGCTTTAGCATTAGCTCCTGCTAAATACCATGTTGGTGTTGTTTTCAAACCCAGAACTTCCCAGTCGGTAGTCCGACTTTGTTGTGTGGTGGTTTTGTATTTCCAGTGGGGTACTTTGATAATCGTACTTCAAATACAAGAGAGAAACCACCATTAGTATGTAAATTAGCTTGACTAGGCACAATTAGGCATAACTCCAACCATTAAACGACTGTGAGAGACTTCAAATCTAAGTCCTGGCCTGGAAATATTAGGGAATCTGCATCAATCAGCAGTAGCCAGATTCATACACCACCTCGGCTGCACCAGAACCAGGAGCAGTTTGAGGCAAATCGGGACTATGTCTATGCATACAAGTCAGTCGGCCTCATCCACGCTGTTGCTGAGTGAGGTTTTGTTCCCAGGCACTTGCGCAAACGTCTCGTACCGCAGCGTTTCCTGAACTGTTTGAAGAGCCATTTTCATTTTCAGAACTTGTGGAATTCGCGAGCGGACACTTTGAAGTCATCCCCTCTGAGACGACACTTAGTCGTGTGTTCGGCTTTTTGTCCATTGATCGTACAGGACGGTACAGGGAAGCAGAGTAAAACTCTTGACTCTACGGTCGAATACGGATCTTTGTTTCTGCTTTAGGGCGTGTTCACCAGAACGTCGACTACTCTCTTGCTTCCCACTTTGAAGCCTCTTCCAGCAGTTTGCTTCACGTGTGGGAGTCACTCCACCAGAACCAATGCATTGACGATTACCCCTCCTTGGGGTCCGCATCGCATCCATCCCCAAACTGCAGCAGAAGTGGATCCAAGAGCTTCTTTTCCTCTTCAGCTCATCTCCCCTTTGCTTCCACAAAATATATTTTTTTTGATTAACTCCATAAATGTATTTTCTTCTCTCTGCCTCTTTGTTCTTCCGGCGGCTCTCCTTCTGTCCAGATGGTCTGGGATGATGTAAATACTTAATCGAGTCAAGAGAGCAGCTTCCCTTTCATCTGCCAACACCCCACACCTCCACCACTACATCCCTCCTCCATGCGGATTTCGCAGCCTGGAGAGGAAGAGACCCCAGAGAGGGACCAACAGAGCAGGGGAGAGAGGCAGGGTGCCGGCGAGAGCTGAGGGTGGGACTGAGTCTGCTCTCTAAACTCGAGTGGCGACAGGAGGAGAGAAAAACACTCTAGGGTCAAAGCAGAGTAGAGCAGAGTGGAGCCATCTAATGCAAAGGATATGGAAAGAAGACTTTTGAGGCAAACTAAGGTGGATGCTCAACTCCCAATCCTTGGTGTGGGTATCCATGTTCTGCAGTGATGAAGAATTGATTTAGCTTGCGTAGACATGGCAGTCGTATCTCAGTCTTGCTGTTTCTTACAAATAACAGAGGTTTTAGTCTTATAATATGGCTATGACGCATTTGGTCTGCCTTTTTCACCAGAAGACCTGGAAATGAAGAGTTTGAAACATTAATTACCTACTCTGTGGCAGGAAGATGTCAGACTAGATATTTGTTTTTAAATGAAAACCATTAATATCTTTTGGTCTTCATTGTGTACAGCTAACAAGTTGATTTATGTGCAGATTTTAGTCATTGAAGCCCAGTGGTAGGCACACTTTTGCTAATCTGCTAATGCGCCAATAACAAAGCAAATTTCATGTCACACTTTTTATTACGTATTTGCTCAATACGTAAAAACTGTACACTATGAGACATAATCTGTGAAACAACTCGAGGTTACAGGAAAACTGTTCATCCGCCATCATCTGTGTCCATGCTATGTCCAGGCTAACTGGCCTAGCATTCATGGGAAAAACGGTTCTGATGAACCAGCTGTAGCGTAGCAGAGAGAAAGGGTGGAGAGGACGATCACGCCTCTGTTTCTGTTGTCCGCTATGATAGAGGAGGACCGATGGCAGTCATGTTTTGCAGATATTGTCTGTACCTACAATTTCTGTACAAACTAGGAAAGTCAGCCGACCCTTTGATAGATTTCCATTTCAAATTTATGTTCACACTAAATCAAACATTTTTGAATATCCAGCCTACTCATATAAAGTAATGCATTCTGCCTCGGTATGGGGAACAGAAAAGACATTTCAGTGCCCACTTAATCCTGTGCAGGACCTCTGTAGCTTGATGCTTGGGCCAGCAGTCAATAGGAACGGTGCCAGCCCAGCTGAGGGCCCTTACAGAGACGAGCAAGTCAACCATCCGTGCACACACACTCGCACCCAAGGGCAATTTGAAATCTCCAGAGAACCTGCTAATGAACAGAGGGAGCATGCAAACTCCACACAGGAAGGCCCCCAGGGGCCCGGGCTTTCTGGTTCTGAGGGAACAATGCCAGACCAGCACTGTCTGGAGATCAGAATATTAGCGACACTATATATGCTGGAAAAGTGTGCTGTGCAGTTCTCTGTGAGGTTGTGATAAAATTTAAAAACGTTTCTTAATTACAGGCCTTACAAGTTTTTAAATGATATTTACAGACCCATAACAGACCCATTCTATTTCAGCAACTTTATCACAAAAGGAAACGCACCTATAGATTAATTACACACAAATGGATGTTTGAAGCCTTTATTTTTGTTAGTCATGATCATTTTCCACTTGAAGCAAATTGAAACGTGCCGTTTAAAATCGGAGCGTTACGTCAGACAGACTCATTTTAAAAAAAAATAGAAATGTGGGCTCAGTAAAAAAGTATTTTTCATGAAGGTTTTAAATTTCAATCCGATGAACAACACTCACCTGAAAGTGTACCCTAATTTATTGAATGTGGGTTTGTGAATTTGCATTCTCTGATTTGTAGTTCTGGCTATGATGGGACTACAAATCCCAAAATGAAGGGGAACAGTGAAGATCTTAAGCTTTCTGCTCCCACAGCTGAGTGTCTGTATTTTCAGCCAATTAAAATGAGAATTTGTTATTCACAACCACAACAATCTACATGGGAAAATTGATATCTACAGGAACTTTGCTTTAAAAAAAACTAGGCTTTTAGTTGTTGGCCAAAACATACATAATGTAGTAATAAAGTCTTTAATTTAATATAGACTCCCTGAATAGGGGGGAATCTTCTGTTTTTCCTCTTTGGATACTTTATTATGCAAGAACCAGAAAAGCTGCAAAAATGTATATCCAGGTGAGAAATCATTTTCTTCTTTTACAGTACTTTCCTTCTTCTCCTCCATGTGCGCCGATGACAAATCAGCGTATTATCCCCTCCATCTGTGACGGAACACTGAGGTTCAGCGGAGCCAAATATATATCATGACTACAGCCGTGTGTGTGGCCAGCAGCATCTGAACACATTCATTTATCTTCATGCTTCCACCAAAAGCAAGGCTGCGAAAGATTCCAACGCAAAACCGTGGCTGAAAAAAAAGAAAGGTCGAACGATTAATCTGATTAGCGTTACCATGTGAACGGCTCCCTGTAGGGTACAGTGCGGTATTAGATGTTTTTTTTTTTTTTTGTTGGATAGTCTTTTCACGTGTTTTCGTGGCAGAGTCTGTAGGAGTCGGATTGTGATCGCACCGATTCGGAACGGGGGCCGCGAGCCCGGCCATCTGGCAGAGGTCTCTTATTTCCGCAAACATTCTTCCTACGGAGAGGAACGCAAGTCTCCGGCACACAACCGCTGCCCACAGCGCCGAGAGGGAGAGGCGGCGCTCCTGCTGGACCTGCTACCGTCTAAACTGGGAGAGGATATCCACAGGAAAGCAATAACTAGCAGAGAGTTGTTAGCCTTAAGAGCTTGGCCTGCCATCAACCACTTCCTGTTTCTTCTACACGCTTGTTTCACTGGGTTTTTTTCAGAGGCAAGCGCACAAAAGAACTCTCTGGCTTTTAGATAGCCACAACAAAGGGATGCACTCCAACATCGCTGCAGGAGGAGTTGTATAAATGTTTCTGTTTGCAGCTTCGTCTCCTCAGACAGCATCTAAGGCGAACTGGCTCCGCATTTGGAAATTTGTTACCCAAGAGCCACAAGATAAATTGAACATAATGTCGATGTATATTCAAATAAATGAATGTGAGGCGGAAGATGGTGTTTTAGGTCTTAATGAAGCAGAACTCTTTGGAGAGTTTTCTCTTAATGCTTTGTTTGCATCATCTTCTGTGAGTGAAGTCTCTCTTTTCTCAGCTTGAAAAAGTCAAAAGCTACCAAATATTTTTACAATTACTGTAAGTTTCTATACAGTCGACTTTTATTATATTCACTGACTACTGTAGAAGTGATCCAAAGAAAGGTATCCGACCCCCAAGCCGGTATCTTAGCATGTGCTAAGATCAATATTTTAGTTTTAGATTCCCTCTTGAAATTAAAATTTGAATGTATTTTGCAGACACATATGAACTCTGTCCAAATTCTGTCCTGTCACAAAAAGTTCACAGGAAGACTAGAAAATCGCCTCAAACTCTTGCCTGACCATTGGCTTCCTACGCAATTCCGTTAAATTCTCATCTCCCTTCACAGCACCGTCTGGGCTTTCTCTCATTCACTTGGATTCCCCCAGTGGAAATTCAAACGAGCCAATCAGCGAACAGAAGTTATAAACGATGATGTTGATTTTCTGCACAGTTTTAGAATCATTGTCTAAAACTCGGTTGTGATGAACCAGCTGTAGCGTAGCAGGGAAAAAGGGTGGAGAGGACGATCACGCCTCCGTGAAAAGCGGCAGCGGAGGAAGTGAACAAAGCCGTTAAGCCCGTTTTGGTCACGCTTTCAAATATTGAAATGACATTAGCAGAGGCCTCATTTGCCTCAGCAATTTCCCTTCCCTTTTTATATTTCCGTCTTTGAATTTAGAAATTTTAAGAAATTATGCAGAATGACTGATCTTTTTTTGGTTCTGTTCTGTGGCAGTCGAACACTTACTGCAGATTCCACTGAGGTGGCAGCTACCATAAAGCAGAACTTGACAACCACAAAGAAAAAAGGGGGTTAAAAATACTTGAAGAAACAATGAAAATGACTCAACGGTTGAGTCAATATTTATATAAGTGGGTTCATAAACGAAGCAAGCGCGGCGCTGGAGCCGAGTCATGAAAAGAGAAGAATGGGAGCATTTTAAAAGTGAAAATTATTTTCTTATATAACCTCAGGTGTAAGGAAAAAAAAGATAAAAAGAAAGAAAATGGAGAGAGTGGAAATGCAACACAAAGCTAAAATGTACAAAATGTGTTTTGGGCAAGCTTTTTAAAATGCTAATAGCACTTTGATGGAAAAACATGTCATTTTTGAACAAAAAAAGAGAGGAGATAATTGCCTCTTCGTCATGTTTATGTAGCATGTTGGTGGCAAAACGTTTCATCTTCTCCTGTCTGTCCATTTTCTGGCTCTTCCCTCCGACTGTTTCTACTTATGTTGCACAAGTAAAACAGATTCACTCCAAACAGTAAAATCAACAAGCTGGGGTGCATTTGCGTGTGCTAATGGTTTCCGGCAGGATGTTCTTTTAGCCTACTGAAAACTAGCGGCGAAAACGCCAAGCGCGAAAGAAAGCCGAGTTGAAAACAAGCGACGGTGGAAAGCAGACAGTAAAAAGTGGGATGAATTGAATCCCTATGCGTTTTCTTTGCCCTCCTGGACAAACCTTGGGCAAATTAAAGCTTTATCGGATGAGTTTTCAGAGACAGACGAATCACCCACCCAGATCCAGGAGAAAAAAATAAAGAAATCTATGAAATAACCCGACTCTATGGGGAAAAACCAATTGCCCTCTGCACCTCGTAACGGCTCGTGACGCCCTTGGTTCATCGAGTGTTTGCTGTAATTTGCGAGGAGTCTTTGATATAATATAACGCTGTGGGATTTTTGCCTTCCCCTCTCTGCAGTATTCAGCTACATTGGTGGTTTCATGATCATTAAGGACATTTTAGTGGACTCTTTAGCCTACTAAATACTTTTCTAAAACTCTTGGGCATCATAAAGATTAAAGTTTGTCAAACGTGAGGCGGTTCGTTGAGTTTATGTCCGCAGTAGGTTTGTTACCTGTTTTTTGCACTCGACCCGTTTTAACCTCACCAGGAACAATTGTTGCTGGCATTATTTTATATTACGTCTGAAAGCCTCAAAAGTGTCGTTTTGGCTTTTGGTAGCTAAATGAAGTTTTAAAGTAAAATGACAGTTGTCTACTCTAAGCAGTATAAATTTCATGTGGTTAGTGTAAATAGTCACTTGACAAGATCGCTTTTACTTCCTGCCTGAACCGCTGGAGGTAAATGTCAGTCAAACTTGGACAAGAAGAAGTCAGTAAAATACTTAAATAAAGAAACATAACAAAAATATCTTGTACATATGTTCTTCGAAGTGTGGTCTACTGTATGAGCTTCGATCTCTGCATTCATCTTTTAATCATAAGAAGAGTAAATGCAAGTATGGCAATAATTGTTGCTGCTAGCATCAGGGGTGGAAATTTAAATTTCTATGGACCCTACCTGGTCGGTGGTCTTACATGGGCAAATCCATGTGGGGCCACCATTGAAACCGCAGACAAACCCATGTGGGACCCATATTGCCTGCCCTCCGTTTCCCCGTATGGGGCCCACCTAGGTATGCTGGCTGGGATGGCAGTTGCTAGGCATCGGTCTCGTTTAAGTAGCCTAAATATCTCCTGGGTTGAGAGTGTGACAATGGTGGGTTGACTTCAACCCCCTTGTTTCCTTCAGGATCTTTCAACTGAAAACTTTATTTTTTAAACTTTATTGTTTTTAAACTTTTTTAAACACAATAAACTTCATTGTGTGGCATCTTGCTTGCCAGTCGTATGTTTGGGACATCCAACCTAAACCTAAACCTACCAATGTCATACTTTTCCTCTCATTAAATACACTGAAAGAGCATATGGCAATGAATCATTCTGTTTATGGGCGACATAAAAAGCATGTGGGAACAAACACAAGTGGAGTTTTTCTGTTGGCGAAGTTGCATCGACTCTCGATTAGAACATCTTTAACAACTTCTGAGTCCCTCTGGGTCGGTACAGGACGCCTTCATTAGCCACAAATACATTAACATACACAAACGCACTCTTGGCAATCTTCACCGCTCCATCATCAGTAACGGTTTAGTGGTCACATGAAGCACTTCATAAAGTTTATTTATGAGCCAGCCGCCATTAGAACAACGAGCCTTTGAGTAACACGGCTTGTCATAAAACAATGGTCATTATCACGTTAATGATGTCATTAGGAAATCGTACGATCCCCTGAGGTGAAGCTTCGGTACCGATCGACTCGGCCAGGGGTTCTGTTGGGTGTGGTTTATGGTTCTTTAGGGATTGTATGAAAGAAAAGAGGATTATTATGCTTTTTCTCCAATAGTTGGTGATAGATTTATGGGATGAAATGAGGTAAAAGATGGGTCAATCACTAAAATGTAGCAGGGAATTTTAGCATTGTGTTTGCTGTTACTGCTTATCATGCAGAGGGGAGTGATTCAAATAAACGTTGAAGAAATTATGGCATCTTTGAAAAATCCAAATATATCTGGTTGGAGTTTGAATAAAAGTAGGGGAAATTATCTTCTCTGGACTCACTGCGTTTCTATGGTTGTACTCGCAAGAGGTTACTCTGTGGCTTGTGTCAGAAAATAGAAAGTAAAAAACAATTTCTTTGTTTTTGTAGGCCAAAAAAAAAAATCTTTGTTTTACAGTTCCTGGTCTTCTGACAATCGCCAACACAGATCGTCCTGCTAGCATAAGCTTACTTGCAACAACAGACGCTGTTTTTTTTATTTTTATCAAAGCCACCTGATTTGGATGGAAAGAAGAAACAAAATAACCTGCAGAGTTTGGAGCCAGAGCCCAGCACAGACTCAGGAAAAAAAAGCAAAGTTCAGTGTTGGGCATATCTGGACGGACATGCTTTCTAAGGCTTTGTTGCCAACCTCGCTGTTTGTCAGGGCTGTGTAGTGTTTAGGGAGAAAGTCCCCCCCCCCCGCCTACGCCCCCAACAGTAAAATGTTAACCAACGTTAGCGGCTAACTGTGTGAGAACACTGTGAAGTAATTTGCTAGCGAATGAATTTGGTGAAACGGTACAGCGCGTTCCGTTCAGGGGTAAAGCCAGCTGGTGATTATGAACGGTTATAGAGCCGTGGTTCAGGACACAAAGACAAAGCCTGAAGTCTTTTTTTTGTTTTGTTTTTACTCTTTGCCACTTTGGGACTGGTCGGTCCTTCTGTGTGCCTGCGCTTCCCCCCTGCCGCCTGCAGAGAAAGCTGATCCAGTTTTACACATTTGGCAATAAGCGAGAGAGAGATGTAAGAGAGAGCAGTCAGTGAAAACAAATTTTGGGTGTTAGTACCGTCGAGCAGCTCTGCCGGGGCCTGCGGGGGGCCTGAAATAATCAGCAGGATCCTCTGTGACGTGCTAAGTGAACAATTCATATCTGCGAGAAAAAAATATTACAGCCCCATTTCATAACCACGCTTTCCACCTGCTTCAGTTTAGCATCTATTTATGAAACCAGTGTGTATTGGTTTGATCATCGGGAGTTTTTATTTGAACTATGGGGAAAAGTAATTATATAAATGCTAATATCGCATGACAGCAAATTATTTTATGCAACATTTTTTTTGCCATATTCTATAAAACCTTTTTTTAAACTTCCTGTTCAACCT